>JACJVT010000007.1:1200000-1800000 GCA_017656005.1 Incumbomyces lentus | reverse complement strand
AGCATCACTTCGATGGCATGAGTTGGGTGGCTTCATCAATCGTCAAAATAATAACAACATCATTCTGTTCTGTCATCGCCTTGGCCGCTATCTTTCCTGCCGCTTTACTTCGTCCCGACACATTCTCACTTTGTATGCCAGACCGGGTATTGGAACTCCACCTTCCTCCCTCAACCCTCGCCACCTTGCTTTCCCTAGCAGCCAGTCTGTCAGGGTGACGACTTTACTGGTCCGGTCAAAACCATTGGCTTCATCCGCATGCTCGATTGTGTGGTTAGCAATCCTGCCGTCCGCGTCAAATGAGAAAATGAAGAGCCCGGTGAATGTATCTGAGCCAGCGTCGTTCCCAAACAGTGGCCGGTCGCCTCCTAGTAGCGTGCTCAAGCCTCGATTGATCCCTCCATTGACAACGGCACTCGAGGCTGAAGCTGCGGATTGGGTTGGGTTCGCGTTCGCGTTTCCATTGTGGCGTGGTTCAGTGCGCCAACGGACTACCAGCTTCTCCTCTCCCAATCCACCGGCTTGTGCTTCAATATTCGACGGAGCTGTGATAAACCCCGAGCGGACCATTTTCTCGCTGAGTATCTCCAGCTTCACCGTGCCTACAACCGGAACCGAGCCCCATGCGACAGGGGCCGTCCATAACGCTGCTCTATAAGGAATTCGGCCTTTAACCACTGGAAGATGAGGGTGCGTAGACGGGAAGAGGTGGAGGGAGATATTAGGAGAGATGATCTCCGGAGGAAGATGAGTGGTCAGGATATTTGGGAGGAGAGGTGAGAGTGTGCGCAGAGCTGGGAGAGATTAGTCCTGTCTTTCTGATCCTTCCTCTCCTCTTCACCTACTTTGTCCCAGCTTCAGTGTCCGCTCATCAGGCGGTTTGTGATCTCCCCCCGGACTACCGCTGCTGCTACCGTTGATGGGCTCGGAGCGGACGAAGGGACCACATTCCGCTCCAGATTTAGTGCCTGTGGACGCTCTTGCGGGAACGGCTGCGGTGAACCAGAGTTCTGACAGTGGCTCCGATCGTACTTGTGCCAGACTTCTCGCTGGAAGAAGCGACGTGCTAGGACTAGATCGTGCAAAAATACGAAGGAATTTCATCCATCGTGAAGGCGCGGTTGGCGAAGCGGTCGAAACTGTTCGCATTGGCGCTATCGTCATCTGGGTGGCCTTCGCATACTGTTATGAGATGGAAGTGCAAGGGTAGAAAGCTTTCTGACAGATGGAACGATGTCGATGGGCAGGGAGAGTTAGTATTCTGTTACGCAGGCAATCCTCCGACTCCTCGTCAAAGTTGTATTTGGAGAAAGCTTCGAGTACCCCCACAATCCGCAAGTGTCCCGATTCCCTTCAAGTTCGGGGTGCCCAGCCGGCCAGGCCTTATTATTATGGCCCGCAGAAGCCTACAGCACGCCTGCAGTTAGGCTCTGGGCGTTAGCGTGATTGGAAGGTCTTGGCGTCCAGGGGTACATCGGACATCGTGCCCGTGCACTTGTCAACGACATTATCGTTGCTGGGTAGGGGGGAGTTGTTGACCGGCGAGCAAGAGAGGAAACAAAACAAACATCGTCAAGGGTGGGCTTGTTTGACACCTCTTTAGAACGAGCAGAGGCTGCCAGAACTTGCCGAATACTTGGCGAACTGTTGGACTACACCCGCTCTCTTTGAGATCAAGAAAGTCTAGCTTTAATACTTCAAGCTTTACAAACAACTTAATGGGGTTTTGTAGGACCCCAACAACGTGCAGACTCAATCCTCAAGTGGCGAGGAGATTGGTGAGTGAGGGATGTGCAGGTGCTGCTAACCCATCGAGTTGAGGTGACCTAGAGTCCATGCCATGTGTGCAATCCTCAGTGCCCCCTTCACTCCCACCTGACCGCAGCCACTTCTCTAGGGACCATTTGAATAGCTCAGTCCATGTACCCCACATTTAAGGCACTGTTTATGCTCTTTGTCTAACAATTCATATCACCTTCCTCGGCCAAGCATCAAGTTCTTTCGTACTTTTCAGTATTATCCTTCAGCGTCCTGTCCTTTTACAGTCATGGCTTCTGCAAAAGATAAGAAGCGCATCCATAAAGAGAAGAAACTTCAAGTTCGTCGTGGTCAACTCTCATGGCAAAACGCAATATCCACCGTGAGGAAACTGCTCCTTTCTGAACACTTCAGTGATTCGGAGAAGGTCAAGAATGAAGACCCAGAATGCTTGATGACCCGTTTGCTTAAGATTGTTGCGGACTACGCAAACACGACCATACAACTTCCATCAAAGGCAGGAATACTATTGAATAAGCAGCTAAAATGGTTGGCCCAAACCATCAGTCGCCCCCATAAGTGCCGAGCGGGGATGAGTAAGCAGGCAATCCATTCATATCGAGTCGGACAGTGCCAAAGGGAAGATGCCAAGATGGTGAATGCTGCTGTATTTTATGTCAAGGCCCAAATGCTCGCCGAAGCTGAGTCTCGAAAAAAGTTGACCACATCTGACGCAGGTACTCCGAAATCAAAACCCAAGACCGGGTCAACAGGCAAAGAGTGCCCTGCCAACAGCAAATCCAATGCTTCCCCAAGCAACCAACCAATGCCAGCTTTTGCCATCTCTGGCGAAACAGCAACAGAAAGCAGAGGCCAAGCAGCCCAACACAACATTCGACCTTATTTCGCCTCAAGTACTTTACCTGAACGCTCCCGATCCAACGATCCTAGCACCACGAATGTCAAAACCAAGAACGTTCCTACCAACGTGCGGTTGTCGAAGAGCGGAAAACCCTCCACCAAATCAGCCATCTTGCAAGCACCGAGACAGGAGACACAGTCCACGACGTGGCCCGTAACAAACCCTGTCTTTCCCATCCACCCCAGGTTTGCCAACCCAAACAGAGACAAATTTCATTCTGCCGCTTGGCCACCTCCGAGCATCAGTGCTCCGGGATGCCGTACCAACAAACCTACAAACAAAGACGATGACAGAGAAGAACTCATCGACAACGCACTACTGAAGATTGACGAATGGGCCACAGCGTGGCTCAGTCGCTTGATGACCACCGACAACCCCGACGCTGCGTGGGCGTCGTTCGAGAATTGTTTGAGCGCGCCCGCTCTGTACCCGGCCAATAATCAAAATGAAACCACTCGCCCTCTCGCAATCCCGGCAACGCTTGATCCTAGCTGCATGGGCCATAGGGCGTCCGCGGTAGCAAAGGCTGGTACGTGCCATCCATCGCATTGCTGCAACGATGCAGAGAAATCAAAACACCCAGAATAATGGTTAGAGAAGAGAATGGAAGATTTGAAAACAACGTTAACGCCAACTACGGACCCAGCGTCGGGCATTTGAAAATCTCAATGGAGACGGACTCGGGACTTAAAGCCTGAGCATCTTCTGTGGGGCGTCGCAGGAGATGCTGCTGAGACCTTCAACCAGACAAAATCCATCCTTGCAGCATCATGTCAACATACCTAGCCCAAAACTAGACTAGACATGACGCCGCGAAGACCTACACACCATACACATACTACAGTGTGTGGACAAGAATACGCCATCGAGATAGAGCTGTATAACTAGACCCAGATAGACTAATTTCCATCGCAAGAGACTGCACAGCATACACAATACAAAGTACGAACCTTCAATAGGTAAGGTAGATACGATGAGCAAGGGGTGGGAAAGCCAAAGTCCCTTCTACATAATCGCGCTTCTACTAGTTAGGAAAAATTGAAAGTTGCGATTCCTACAGTATCAGTTATAATGCTGATTTGAGACTTGATTTCGATCCATCCCACATACTCACACTCACACACATATACATCCGACTCGTTTCCCATCATGTCCTGCTCAATCTGATTACAATACTAGCTTCCGCTTCATATATCTCAGCAAAAACTTTTATACTAGTACCCAGGTGCATATGAAGATATCGTCCAAATTTTCTCCATGCTCTCTTTCGCTCTCCACAACAGCTTTTCACTTCGCCCTCAAACACTGACTGTGCCGCTTTGTACAAAGGGATGCACTGGCTTAGCAGTTACAAATGTCAGCCGCAACAGGTGTGCGATGCTCATCGTCATGTTCAGCGAATAAAAAACGAGGAAATATCACTGATCACGTAAAAAGTTCCATCCATCCAAATGAATCAATGTTTCTACAAACACTACGCCATACCAAACCTCACCAAACCAGACCAGACCAACCCGTTCCCATATCAACCGCGCCTCAAAGAATTAAGGCCAAACTAGATCCAAAAGAATCTCGTCGAACAAGGCGGTAGGGATAGGTTACCTACCAGTTGACGACAATGACGTGGCTGTGCAGGGAAAACCGCTGAAAGGTTCCTGGCCACTTCGCCACACATCGAACGCTACATTGAGGACGATGGAGCAGACAGCAGCCCTAAAACCATATTACGCAGAGTCCGCTCAGTGGAGGGAAAGGAAAAATCAAAACTCCAGGCTGGATGAAGGCCCATAACCCAGCGAGATTTTGATGCGAGCCAGGGACCAAGCTTTCGCGAATGCGAGCTTCGTCCATGCCTGTGCAACAGAAATTGAGGTCCATTGAGTATTGTCCTTCGTTGCTTCACCCGTCGTCCTAAACTGAAATCGCGGCAATTCCCAAATCGATGCCGTATTTATGTAAATCGTGGTTCAACACCTGAAGAATAAATGTCGGTGCAAGCATAATATAACTCCTCAAGCGGCTTCCGTGCGAATTGTGTTGAGCCGCAAAGTAGTTTTTGTGGAGAGGCTAGAGCACTAATTTCGGTAGGTGGTTCAACACTTGTTGGATGCCCGTATAACGCATTCCTCTCCATTAGCTCGTCTATAATGGCCTGGTTGACCATCAAGTATGCTGTCCGTGCTGCCATCGCTCTCATTTCCTTCATCGTCGGTATCCGGACCGGCCTCAATTGTCTCGTGCGCACAGACAAGAGGAGAATTTTCCGACCTGCACGCGGCTCGGTATGACATCCAATCCGCACCGCCTTGCGGTGAAGGGGATTTTGGTGTCGGTCGAGCGTGATCCTTCAGAGGTGACGTGCCAGAGTAAGCCGAACGTCCAGGGCCACGCTTCTTGACTGCTGGGGTGGTTTCATAGTAGCCGCCTTGTGCTCGAGGCGGTTCAGTTGAAACGGTATTGATAATGGAAGAGATCGAAGGTAAGCCACTGCGCTCGGTCGCTGTCAAGCTTGACGATGTATATCTCCGAATTTGGGGAGGCGGTGGTAGAGGATACATCCCCATCGCATTCTGTGCGTAACTGTAACTGTGGCGAGGGGGCATCTGTGAGCTGCGGGAAGACTGCCAATCCTCGCTGTCTGCAGGGCTAAAGGGAGAATATGTCGTAGGCGTGCCTACAATGGACGGGCTTTGTAACGATGATTGAGCAAATGACTGGTGTCGAGATGGAGGCGGGTTGGGTTGTGATATCTGGCTATCCATACTGCCAACTCGGTCGTGGTTTATCGCACGGAGAGATCTTTGATCTTCATCCTTCTTGCCATTCTTGACTTCGCTCTTACGTTGTCGTATGTCACGGCGGATCCTTACTCGGCATCCTTGCTCGGACATTGTCTGGCTCAAAGGTGTGCTAGGCTCAAGACCAGGGAATTTTTTGGCGCTGAAGACTTGGAAGGGTCGTGTGTACACATAGATGCGATTGACCATATTCTGGGTAGGATCTGGCAGCTGAGCTGAGGATATGGGCCCTTCCATGGCTTCGTATGGAGCTGGATCAAGGTCTGCCTTCAACTTTGGTTGCTCGAAAAGATGAAATTTCAGTCGGTAGAAGCCTTCATGCCGAACTGACAGATCGGGAAAGATGAAATACGCTGCATTTGACGGTTTCGTCAAGTAGGCAGCCCCAGCGACATTTGTACCTGTCAGGACGGGACAGTGATTCGTAGCGAATATGGCGCCGTGCGCAATTGGGCGGGCGTACTCCAGACTGGCATACAGCATGTAATTTGCTTCAAAGTAGCCGGTGATGTCGACGTTATTTTGCATGATCCGCAACCTGACTACAGGCGGGGGGTCAACCGGGCGGCGATCGGCCGATGCTGAGAGAGGTCAATGTTTGGCCCTGAATGAAGGACAGGAATCTTACATCGTGGTCCATTTCCACAAGCACGCGCTTGCTTGGGGGCTTGAGCTACTTCTAACTGATACACGAGCTCTCGGTGTCCGGCGGTGAGGCGCCGTGTGATTGCTTTCTCCTCGTTTTGGAGCGGTTGCTGCATGACGAAGGTTCGGACGACAGGCCCTTTCTTGTCGTCCACGTCCTTGAGCCGGTACTCTTTCAATTTCAAGCCTTTCAAGTAGTACACTCGAGTTGCTTGCGGTGCTGGCCTCGGAGGGGGTACCGGCCTCGGACGGGGTACCAAAACGGGATGGGGTACCAAAACAGGACGGGGTACCAAAACAGGACGGGGTACCAAAACGGGACGGGGTACCAGAACGGAACGGGGTATCGCCAAAATGGGGATCCAATAACCTCGTGGCTTGCGTAAGAGATCTAGATCTGGACGCGGGAGTCCCAAGTCTTTGATAGACGGTAGCTGTAGCCTCTGGCTTTCTTGTCTGTGAGGGCTCTCTTGTCTGTGGGGGCTCTCTTGTCTGTGAGGGCCGTCTTGTCTGTGAGGGCTCTCTTGTCTGTGAGGGCTCTCTTGTCTGTGAGGGCTGTCTTGTCTGTGAGGGCTGTCTTGTCTGTGAGGGCTTTCGTCAGTGTTTGCCCCGGACACAGACGGCGTGCCTGCTCGGCTTGATGCCGACGACATCGTTAATGTAAGTTTACGTCGAAAACGCTGGAGAAGCTATTGATAAGACACACAAAAGACGGGAAAGTGCAACAATAGAAACCTTTTGACCATATTGCCCTGGAGCTGCTACTGCCGGTTGCTGGAAACGTATCGAAATGGACGAGCTGGTTATGGAAACTTGCTCGTCGGTTCGTAGTTCCCACACAGTGGCTCTGGTGGGTTCCATTTGAGGAAGGTGCTGGGTACGCTAAGGTCGAGGCAAGAAAAGATTGGGGTCACACATCGAGGCTCTGGAGATACTGAGTGCTTTGGGGGAAATACTCACCTTATTGGTTGTAGTGTTTCGGCCTGCAAGTCACACCCAACGTTTTGGGTGAGTTTAACCTTTTCGCAAATCTGATAGATGTCGGAGTGAATGCTCGACCAGCGGCTCTTGGAGTGATAAACCGTCACTCGACCGTCTCTACTCCACAAGCCGAGTCTTCGGTGAGCTTGGTGTTGTACGAACCTCGAGGTGCTTCACGCTGAACAACCTTCTCGCAAGATCGCCTCAATCTCTCGTCTCTAAGCTTTTCTCATGGGAGATTCCCAGCTAGGATATCAACCTTGAACCTCAACCCTCTAATTCGCAAACTTTGCACTGACGGAATTGTCCTGTCGTTTTTTTCCCTTTCTATTTCAAAAGTCGCGAAATGGTGCCCAGGAGTCCCGTCGTCTCGATGACGCAGGATTTGGATTCGAGGTCCGGGAAAGGAGTGCGACGACCTCAACCACCCAAAACCACCAATTGAACCCAAATACTGGGTTTTGCCGTGGTCGAACCAACTTTGAGATGGAAAGCGAAAGTGTTCAGGTTGCAAACTCGGGACTGCGTTTGAGGGTGGGCAGTTCGGTTTTGGTATTACGGGGACAGCGGCAGTGCGAGCCTGCAGAACGAAACTGGGGAACTACAGCAAGTGGGCGGGGGCCAATGATTTTGGTTGACCATTGGTATTGGTCATCACAGTGCTGAGCCTTGTTAGCGGCAGCCTACGAAGCCCCCTAGGCCGGGATCAGCGTTAATAGTGGGCTCTGTCGCTCGACTTACCCATGTGCTAGACCTGCAAGTGTTCCCACGAGCGTGACGAGCGAATAATCAGCCATTGTCCGGGTTTCTCGTTGGGGTTGGCATGGGACTTCGTTCTGTGTTTAATTGCATACTTGGAACCCAATGACGCCCTCTCTGGCATGCATCCGTGGCCATAACTCGGATCACTGGCGATAGCCGGGAGATCGATCCGTCTCAAAATGTGGGCAGGGAGCTAGAGGAAACTGGTACAGTAGGGTTTGAGTATTTGCCTGCCTTCGAGCAACGTTCCATCATGGAAGAATTGGAGGTCCAGTACTCAATATTAGGAGCTGAGCATGTTTTCGACTGAGGAAATGTCCCACAACCTTTCTAAATGGAAATACGAGCATACTTCGACATCCGTTAAGTGTAGGCTATCTCACCACAAATAGGCAGTGACTTCCTCTCGCTCTTAAACATTCTTAGCTAGGTAGCTTACTTTGTCGACCTCACGCGTATTAGAGCTTGAAGCAGGAGAACCCTTCAAGGCGTCTGTTTCAGCGGATTGTGGGACAAATCAATAAGTCCAACCCTATTACGAAGTAACGTCAATCGCGACTGGCCATTTACAACAGGGTTCGGGACGCTAATCTCGGTCGCATTCCCGTTAATAGTACTTTTACTGCTTGCTGCCTTTAAGGACCATTCTCACAAAGTGCTACGCCACGCAATTTTCGTGCTCTGCACCATTTTGTTACCATACACAGACTGGCAACTTGATTCCTAAAATTTATGCCAGCCCAAGGGTGCTCCACCAGCTTCCTGTAAATGGAAATTCGATTCCGCTGCCATCGTCAGCATCCTATCTCACGATAACCTGTCCTGGAGGGTCCGAGCTCTTTGACCCAGTTTCCCTGCCCCCTACTAGCAAGCCTGCACGTCGCCTTCTAGGAACGAAACACATCATTGAAGATAAATACCTCAGGCAATTCACATACTCGTACTTCCATGGCAATTTTCTCGTAATTAGCCTTGGATGGCTAGATCGGACCGAGGCAACTAGTTGCCAGTGGAAATCGCTGGATCCACCACAGCCTCGCCCTGCCAGTGACTAGCAGGGGGCACAAAACCGCCCTCACGGGCCGTGCCAATTAATGGTGTTCGCAACTTCTGTTCGCAACTAATAGTATGGTTGCCAGCAAAGACTTTACCATAAAAAGACTACACAGAATAACCCACGATGGGGTTTCCCCCCAAAGTTCCAGCTTACCCAGGCACCTTCTGACAGATGATGCGCTTCCCCGAGACTTCCGACAAAGCCGACGGTCCACCTCGTATTGAGCACAATGACCCATGTCAGATGAAGCTCCACGATTGACCTCGTACAAGGGTAGGTTCGAATTATGTATATGTCATCCTCCATCGCGCTCGTGCACCTACGCGATCAAAATTCTAACCAACATGTCCCTTAACAAGCTTCGGAGGTACGCTCATGAAGACTTTGAAGTGAGTCTAAGATGGAAAGTGCGCATTGTGCGACTTTCTGAGTGATTTATCCGGAATCATCAGCTATTACCCGAGGGGTTCTGCATCTTGCCCCAGCTGTCAATCACACGTGCTGCTTTACATAGATCCACATCGGCGATGGCGGTGACTGTGGCTAGCCCGAAAAGCAAGGGCTATTCTGCTAGTGCCGTTGGGCCCTTGATGAGAGAAGAAGGTGGGGTGATATGCGATATTATCCGAGTACATAGATTTTGGCCCAAATATTTGCGCACGTTCTGACATTTTGGTCGACATGCTGTTTCATACACACCTGCCTCCATCTACCGGAAGATCCACACCTGTGATGAACGAGCCTTCGTTAGAAGCCAAGTATAGACATGCATTCGCGATATCTTGAGGCGTACTGGATCGTCCTAGAGGCACTGTTGCGACAAAGCTTGCCCTGTTTGCCTCGTTGTCGTCTTTGCCGAGGAATTTCGAGCTCCTGTTATAATGTCAGTGGGACGACCGTTGTCGCTCCTGCACCAAGCAACTTACAGGCCAGTTCCAGAAGCAAACACCGGGCAGACAGAATTGAATCGAATCCCCTGCGGCCCATACTCCACCGCCATGGTTCTTGTTGCAGTTATGACGGCAGCTTTCGATGCATTGTACCAAGTCAAGCCTGGTCTAGGTCGGATGCCCGCCGTTGACGCAATATTCGTAAAAGAGCCCTTGATTCCGTTCTTGAGGAAGTATGGTAAGATGACATTTGTCGAGAGGTAGACCGACTTCACGTTGACATCGAACACCATGTCAAAATCCTTGTCGCTGACCGTCTCGGTCGGCTTGTGGTGCAATTAGTCCTGATTCCCAAACGTTTTCTGGAGGCTTACCTTATTTGGGTACGTTGTTCCCGCGTTGTTCACCACGATATGGAGTTCTCCATGGATGTCCAGTGCCTGCTGGAGCACCTTCTCCCAATCCTCACGCTTGGTGACGTCTGCCCTCAAAAAAGTCGCGCCAATATCCTTCGCAACAGCAGTCCCAATATCTTCACTCAGATCAGTAATGAGAACATCTGCGCCCTCGGATCGGAAAGATGTGGCGATGCCTTTTCCGAATCCACTCGCGCCACCGGTGACGATAGCGACTCTTCCCTTAAGACGATCAGGCATGTTGTCACGTTTCTCGATTCTTGGAGATTTGACTGAACTCCTGTGGTCGGAATCGGGGTCTATTGAAAAAAGTGATTGAGGTTAATTTATAGAACAAAGTTACTGAGCTCTCTCAAGAGACTCTCTCTTATATTGACTCTAAAATTAATCTACCCGAGGTCATGGGAATACTACATCCATTCTCACTACCCAACTGAACCCGATTTTCAAGTTCCGAGATCGCGGCAACTCCGCAACCACGACTCGAAAGCTCCCATTTGCAAAGGACTCGGCTTACAGGTTTCGGGCTTTTTAGCGTGCAGCGAGGGGATGCGGGGTGGTGGGCACGTGTTTCTCCAAAACGCGCTACATTGTTCGGGACGAGTAAATATGCTGATGATTGAAATGCGATGGACTTTTCGAACCACCACGCACGATTCAAGACACAGCCTATATCTGTATGATTTTCAGTGCAACAAGAACCTCATATTCGATCTCTAATTCACAGTAAGGAGCTCAGTTATTGGAGATTGAGATTGAGCTGCACGTGATTTCGTGTTTGAAGCCATGACGCGCTCGCATGAACAAACAATCGCTGAATGGCCGCTTTGTCTCTGGCCTCCTGCTCGAAGCTCCAGCTGCAAAGAAGACAATTTGAAACCAATCTAATCAGTTGCTGCTCATGGGTCTACGACTTTGGTACGGTCCATGACATTCAAATTTTCGTGGGTGTGCGAGCTGCTCGATGAACTCCTACAACACCCAAATCAGCAACGCGCTCCGAATACAGTTAGCGAGAACTCAAGCCATCATATTGTGAAGAACTGGTATGATAAACATAGTGACGACATTTGCAGAGAAGGAAAGTCTGCAATAGCTTTTTTGTCTGCGCTGTTACCCGAGCTGACTCTGCGCCGCCAGCGCCACGATCTCCGGCACACTATCCCAGGCTGAAAGAGCTTGAGCCCGTCCAGCCTGAGTAGCATATGTGCGTGAGGGCGAAGAGAATGCAGATTAACAGGCAGACGGCGTTGGCTTTTTGGACCATGCCGTCGCTCGACCACGCGTAGCCGGTAATTCGGGCGTACATTGTGAAGGTTGACTGGTTGGATACTGTGGCTGGGTCGGGCTCGATAAAGATACTTTGGGGTCCGTTGAAGGAGAGGCCTTGGCGTGGAAGCATGGCTTGTTACCAGGTACCCCCTACCCAGGGGTCGTCGGATTTGTGTAGGCCTTTGAGGGTACCGGTGAGGGTGTCGTTGTAAGTCGTGCAGGCAGCCCCGTTACTGAGCATTAATGCTAGTACAGATTCAACGATGAAGGGGTAATTGTATGTGTGAGAGGAGCTAGTATTATTCCACATGCCTGCTGTTGCTGCGTTGCGAGCAAAGACTGTTGAGTTGTCGGAGAGGGAAGGATTCAGAAGTTCAGCCCATGATGGTGACACATTGACTCTGGGCCAGCTGGAATTAGCTGTACCGACGCTTTTGAACTTTTCTGAATATCCAGTGACGACTTTAGGCAGGTTGCGAGTAGTTCTGATCGTTGAATTCGTCATTCCCAAATCCAGGGTGCAACAATATAATCTCGCGACTTCGTTATTGGTCTCAGTGAACACAGCAGCTGCAACGATGCTGGAGTTCTCTAGTCGCAGATCCTCTTCGTTTAGCCATAGGTTGGAAGACGAAGTTGTGTTGCTGAAAAGGTCCATTACTCGGTCGATAATGCTCGAGTTTGCACTAGCAGTATAGGAAATAGGATCAACGTGGCAAGCGGTGCTATCACCGTTACAGGTTGGCTTGGCGAAAATCGGAAAGTTGTGATTGTTCAGTACCCGGAATGGACCAAGAACATGCTCTTCGCAGCGCGCCTGAGTGACCGGTTGCGGTGCAGTAGTTGAGAAGATGGCGTCTCTGCGATATATGAATTTCTGTCTTCCCTTGTCATTTGCAGCGGCGTAGGCCCAATAACGCCCTGTCTCTGCCAGGCCGTCAGCGACGGCAGAATGCTGAACAGTTGAAGATGTGAAGGCATTGGACTATATACTCCGGTTCTTGCCCCTTGCTGACCTTCGGCGAACGATGATTGTCCCGCTGGACAATGGCGAGGTGATACTCACCACTTCAGGCATACTCCCCATAGGCTCAAGTCGTGGCCAGTAGGCATGATATTGAGCTTCGATAAGCGCCAGTCTCCATGAGGGCTGGCAGCGTCCCCTATGTCGCTGTCGCAATGGGTGATGCTAGGGGAAGTGATTAGTCGTTGCGGGAGGGTGGCATTCGGCGTTGAGCTGATCCAGTATCTCGTTCCGCCGGCCGCCCCGTCATCCGGGCGGGGTCGCATCAGGTTGGCTGACGAGGGCCCGACTGACACACCAAGCAGTGTTGCGCAAACGAGCAGCATTAGAAGCATCCATCTCTTTCGACGCCTTTGCCACTGGGCCCATACGGCACTCCAAAGCTCAGGCGAATACAAGAAGCTGAGGTTGTGGATCTCAAGCCCAGCACAATGCAAACCATATGGTATACCCTCGCCGAACACAAGCTCTCTCCTAATATAAGTGAATACTATTGCAGCGAGTGAAGCGATCATCAACAATTCGTGCAGTTTTGCAGCAAATTGAAGAGCATTGAGCTTTTTGTCGTCCTGACCAATTGGACCAGCCAATTCACCGCCAACGTAGTACTGCGCCAGGTTCAGCACCACCAATGCAAACGCAGCCAAACTGGTGCAAGGTGAATAGTACATCTGAGTGCGGCATACTAGCGGCTGCGATGGACGGCGACCTTTCTTTCTTCCTTAAAACCGACATCCCATCGAGATGCAAAAAGGATCCTTGGTAGTCGTAGCCTCAGAGATCGACGCAAACGATGTCGAAGCTGATATTTGGTTGCTGCTCGACTTCTCGAGGTCGTTTGCGTGAGTCAATGGACCCCGTCCAGTCGCAGGAAATTTGAGTAGCGAATTTGTGGAGGGAATTGAGGCGAGAGCACTATTTTTATTAGATTTCGAAGTGTGGGGAAGTGACGATCACGCTCACATATCGCCATTGCCATTCTCGGTGTCGGCCTCTGTGCCAACGTTAAGATGACCAGTGCTAGCCATTTAACAGGCCACCGAGAAGTTGTATTGTATGCATTGATGTTGAACCGAGATGCAAGGACAAAATCACAGGCTGTTCATAGCCAAACCTTCTACACCACTGCAAGACGGAGGAGGAAAGACATGCTGCTAGACCCTGTAGGCAAGGTTCTAATAGATACGTTCAGGGGATGAGCCAGCAGCGTCTCACGGGGCTTGAAGCTCGACAGAGTATCATCAGGACTAGATCCGAGCCTTTCCATATCACAACCCTGCACGTTCAATCTTTCGAGAAGGTGGGTGATATGAAGCAGAATCATTGGCTGGTTTTGCCTCCACCCTGGGGTTGACGGAGCTATAAGTGCCCGGCAGAGGTTTCGGGCCGGTGGATCAATTAGGGCCTAAGCCCTAACACTTGCCGCTAAGAAGAGAATACCTCCTTCCTTGGCTTAGGCTATTGGAGCCTGTCGCAGGCTCCCGCCGCCGCCCGAGAGTTGTTCTCATCGTGTCTCGACAATTGCTTTGACCAGTTTCTCTCTCCGGTGCGGGCTGACACGCCTTCATGTCTTTGGTGAGACGCCAGCGCATGTCATGGCTTC
The DNA here is from genome assembly GCA_017656005.1 of Incumbomyces lentus. Classification (NCBI taxonomy): domain Eukaryota; kingdom Fungi; phylum Ascomycota; class Eurotiomycetes; order Chaetothyriales; family Trichomeriaceae; genus Incumbomyces; species Incumbomyces lentus. The sequence goes on along the minus strand of JACJVT010000007.1, from coordinate 1,785,872 downwards.
GTAAAGCGCTGCTCATCGTCCTGGCGGCGTGGTGTTTCATCGACGTTGTCCGCTTCCATTTCCTTCGTTTCTCGTCGCCGACACCATCGACGAACGCTCAGAATGCACAGCGCATATTCATTGCCAGTACACACTGGAATAATGAACCAATCTTGAAAACCTACTGGAATAATGCTGTTGTGCGACTCGTTCGGCATTTCGGACCCAACAACACATTTGTTTCTGTCTACGAGAGTGGCAGCTGGGACAACTCCAAGGCCGTTCTTCGTGAGCTAAAGAAAGAAATCGAGTCAATCGGGGTGGATCATCAGATTGTCCTTGACCAGACCACACACGAAGATGAGATCCGAAAGACACCTACTGAGACGGGTTGGATTATGACTCCACGTGGCAAGAAAGAGCTCAGAAGAATACCCTACTTGTCCGGGTTGCGGAATCTATCCTTGGATCCCCTCGAGAAGCTTGCAAAGCAGGGCATCTTCTTTGACAAGATCTTGTTCCTGAATGATGTGGTTTTCAATTTGGACGATGCGCTAGACTTACTCAACACCAACAACGGCCAGTACGCGGCTGCCTGCTCACTCGACTTCTCCAAGGCCCCTTACTATTACGACACGTTTGCTCTGCGTGATGCCGGGGGCCATGAGGCAGTCATGCCAACATGGCCATATTTCAGATCTCATATCTCCCGTGGCGCCATTAAACGAGGCGAACCCGCCCCCGTCGCGAGCTGTTGGAATGGTATGGTTTTCATGCAAGCTGAACCATTCTACACTTCAAGTCATGGACGGGGGCTACGCTTTCGTGGCATACCTGATAGTTTGGCCGTGTCACATGTGGAAGCTTCTGAGTGCTGCTTAATCCACCAAGATAACCCTCTGTCTCACAAGCGAGGTGTCTTTGTAAATCCCCACGTGCGAGTAGGCTATAACAAGGAAGCATACGATAAGATGAATGGACCAGAGCGAGAAATGGGCTTATTACGATATCTCTACAGATCCTGGGAGAATCGCCTGCGTCGCTGGACTACAACCGACTGGTTCAAAGTGCGTGTTGTCCGTGGCAGGCTTGACCGATGGCGCGAGATGAAGCTGGAGCATCGGGAATCCGGACTTGCTTGCTTGGTCAATGAAATGCAAGTCCTGGTTGGAAATGGCTGGGCTCATGTGTGAAATAAGAAGACCGGCTTGTTGGTTGTGACAACGACTTCTTAAATCCACCTCGACATGAGCTGTTGTGCCTAACTGGGAGCCATAGCTGGCGACGCCGTTGACTGTGAGACATGGTCGGAAAGGCGCCTCTTCGGATTAGGACGACCGAGACTGGCCCGGCAGCTAGGTACCTGGCCTGTACGCACCCACAGTCAAACTCGGTGTGCTTCACAGCTTTGCAGCGCTTGTCGGGTGGCTGACATACGAGCTCTCACACCTCTCCTATACCGAGAGGGACAAACTTCAAGCGAGCCCAGGCGTATTGGGTCGACATAGTGTTAGCCGTTCTTCATTGTGGTTACCCACAAGGAGAGCGAGTCGTGTTCAAGCAGCAGCCGATCCTGTGCAGGCTATCCAAGCGGAAAGTTGTGAATCTCATTTCCAAAACCTCCTCCTCCTCGTACAGAAGATACTCAACCGAAGTGGAATGGGAGATTGCAACGGAGCCTTGTACATGTCGCGCAGCGAAAAGCTGGCAAGTTTCCAGGGAGACGGCAAACTATGTTAATTTCCTTGGGGAGCGTTGTATTTGTATCTCCTGATCGACGATCGGCGTTGACGTTGACCAAAGGCAGTGGTGGCGGCGGGGGAAAAGTCTGAATGCAATGTATCTCTGTACGAAAGATCATCGGACTCAAAGCTCGAGTGACAGGGAGACTACTGTAGGTAATCCTCCGAGACGGGGATTTATTCCGATGGTGTGTGACGTGGCCCCCGCCAACTCGATGTGAGGCGTTGCGGGGTGCATTTTGATTTCACCTGTCAGTAACCTGTCATCGAGGGACGGAGATATAACGGTGATCATCGGATCTGTCATAACAGAAAAAGATGGGTCCCACGTCAGTTAGTAGTAACTAGTTAGTAACTTGTACTAGTAAATTGTGCCACTAGTGAATGAGGGTGGGATCCACATCACGTGTTCACGTGCCAGTGCTTCGCACCGTTGCTGTGATGCATTAGCGACGACAAAGATGAGAGTAACGTGCAATAATCTAAGGAAGAAATTACCTACAGCATGCTTTCGTATCTATAGTAACAAAGAGCTTAAGAGGAGCGGCAATATATAAAATGATGTAGCAAGAAGCATTTTCTATTTCTTCGGGCTGAACTTGACGAGGGCCAAGTCCTCAAAGTTCGACAGCGGAAAGAGGAATCGATAGAAGCCGTAAGCACCGGCCAGCAGAAGCACGTAGTAGACGATCGTGTGGCGAGTGTCTGCATCGATAGGACGACGAAAATTGCTGCGGCTGTCTGCTGGTCTTCCCGTTGCAGCAGTATTACCACTGCCCCGTCCGGCACTACCGCTACTACCACTCCCACTGAGGACGGGATCCAGCTCAGCACCATGAATCGCATCCTCGTCCTTCGTCTGCCCCAGCAACGCGCCAGCACCAGCACTACCACCACCAGCAGTAGCGTGACCGGCTCGATAGGAGGCAGCCGTTCCTCCTCCACTACCTCCAGCAGCAGCAACAGCCCTGACGGTATTCGGCCTCGATTGAGCCGGGCGCAGCCTTACCTTGCCCCAGAGAGTGGGGAAGCCCATGTAATTGCAAAAGGCATGGATGACGACGACAGCATAGAGACTGCCGGTGCGTAGGAAGACGAACGCGGCATACCAGCCGAAGACGGTGGTGTAAGTCAGCTGGAAGGCGGTGCGGAGCAGAGCGGGGCCTAGCGGCGTGTCCGGGTGGCTGAGGCGGAACTCATAGAAGTGGTGCAGGTGGGCGATGCCGAAGTACAGCGGAGTCAGGAAGATGAGTTTGCTGTTGGGCGACGACGATTCAGCTGAGTATTGTGCTGCTGCTGCATTAGCGACTGCACTGCCAGCGCCGACCGGTGGTGCTGGCGAGACTACTGCTACTCCTACTAGCAGGTGCAGTGGTAGGATGGTGCTGCGGAAGAGCAGCTCTTCCGTCACTGGGCCGGCGATGTAGTTCCTATACCCGATGGATGAGCTTAGGCTGGTCTGCACTCTGGAGACTAGTGATGAGAGTGGAGAGAGGTTTCGGTGTAGGTAGATCTCCTTGTAGAGGGGTCCGAGGTAGAGGGTGAAGGTTAGCAGCAGAGTTTGCAGGATTGCGGCAGGGGAGATTGGCCAGAGTCCGATGTGGTGCAGCGATGTGCTGAGGCTGAGATGACCAGTGTGGTGCAGCAGGTAGAAGGTGGTGAGGGTGGAGAGGGTGACGGTGATGGTCACGGCTCTGATTCGGGCTTGAATCACGCTGGGTGCATCTCGATTGAGAGTTGGTGAGGGTCGGGTCCGAGGGGACAGGTAGAATGGCAGGACGTAGAGAGTGGTGAAGAGGATCTGCAGGATGGGATTGTTAGACGCATGTCCTCATGGAGTCTCTTCAGAATATTCGAGGTGGGTAATGATGGATTGATTTGGGACCGATGTTGTGCTTGTCGTGATTGTTTTCGCATGTCTATGGGAACTGCACTTTCTATATGACAGCAATAGTGCATACAATTGTTGGAATACAAATCTTAGGCACAGATTGCAATTGAGATCGGCATAACCAACATCGTTGAACATCACATTGAGTGAGTGCTCAGGCACCGCTCCATTTGTGCCTGACATTGACACCAAATGAAGACGACGGCAAACTCACCGAGATGGCTGCAGCGGTAGAGGCGGAAATGGCTGGTTCAGGCTTGCCTACACCGTTGAAAGTTCCAAGTCAGCCTTTGCACGTGTTGTTCGTATAGACGAGCTGGAGAAAGCTTAGGCTCTCCATCTAGGAGTACGGAGCCAATCAGTCCCCAGGCTTGCACGCAATCGATGGGTCTGACACTCGCTTACTCTTTCGCTTCGTCGCCGAGTCCACCAACCTCGATAGCAGATCGACAGGTGCCATGACTCTGGTTTCAGGTGAAAGACTACTTCGTAGACTGACAAACGATAAGAAAGTCCACAAAGTCCTCGGACGAGCTACTTCGTACCAGTGGAGTTGGACTTGACGGTCACGGTGTCGCAAAAGGAGCGCCAATGGTAAAGTAGTTGCGCAAGCTTCGTTTTTTCTCCGAAGTAAGAAATTGCGATTGTCAGCCAGCAGGTGGCACCCGGTCAATAGTGGGCTGGTACAAAGTTAATCTGCCACTGGCAGTGCCCACTAGCACCCACTAGTCAGGGCAGCAGGGCCACTGGCAGCGGAGTCGCCTCTTTTAACAGCAGAGTTTTCGCTACTAGCAGCACTAGTTTCAACTGCGATCTCTAACCGGGTTTACGGGCCAGATTTGACTGGTCGACGCGTGTCTGGTGGAGTCCGACGCGTCGATACAATCATCGACCTTGTCGCTGAGCGTTGATTGCGAATCCACATTCCAAGCTCCTTTCGAGCGCAATGCCAGCCATTAGCACGCCATGGGAGGTCTCGCACTCAGGAAAAAAGGTCCGTGAGAGGCCTGATGGCATGTGGTCTTCGTCCGAGCTGTGTCTGCTGTTCGGTCTGGTCGTGAAGGCGGCCGGTCGTTTTCTCTGCTTCTGGGGAAGGACAATCACAGAGACACTCATCCCACAGTATTATTGACAGCTCAGGACCATCAAAGCTTCATCAGTTCGGGGGACCCAGTGATAGTAGCGTCGACCGGGACGTCTCTCAATTAACGGGCCTGCAGAAAAAAAACCTGGTTCTTGTCCTGTCATTTAACCCTGCAGCATGCATGCAGTCTCCGCAAGCTTCACGAGCCATCGTTATCGCACAGAGTAGTGACGCATGAACGGGAACAGCCTTTCCTGCCTACCGCCCATTGCCAGACTAGCAAGACCAGCCGGCTCCGAACACAGGAGGCTAGCAGAGGACAGCAACTCAGATCTGGCTGGTCAGACTCCAGACCAGACCGAACATTTGATATACCAGGAGAGAAAAGCTTCTGATCGAATTCGATTCTCTGCTTCTCCCTGGACCAAGTCACTCTTTTGACCCATCACCCAACTGCAGTCACTCTTTTGTACTGAACAGTCAATCCTTACCATCACCTGCTATTATTAATTCTGTATTTTTTGGGCCCCTACTTATTATATTTCTTTTAATTACCGTTGATATCCGAGAGAAGAGAGGAGACGAACGGAGCAGATAAGACAAGCCCACGACTAGGAAATAATGCGCTGAGCGAAAACATGTACTCCCACGAATCCGGCCCTCAACGGAATACCTTCAAACGAGGCGCCCTTGCAGAACGAAGCTCGTCGCAGCAGAATGAAGCTGCCGGAAGACTACATCGAGACAGCAGGCAAGAGATGCGGGATAGAGAATCGGACTTCCTCTCCACCACCAACCCATATCCAGCCAAGCCACAACAGGTGTTGCTACCCAGCACCATCAAAAGACAGAGAAGCCGTCAGAATGCCGAGAACCAGGATCCCAATTGCTGGTTCAACAAAGCCACAGCAGATCTGTCGGGCTCGGCACCAGGTGTGCAGCACAGACACGATGGCCCGAGGGTGCGCAAGGTCCCGAATCTGCAGCTGAAGAGATCGGTGACGGCCTTGCGAGACATGTACGAGGCGCAGGCAGAGAACTCTCGTCCATCCACGGCAGTGAGCAGATGTCCCTCGTCGGCTGCTCCTTCACCAGCTCTGCGCCCAACGAGCTCTCGACTGCGCAGCCTGAGTTCCAGCGAAGGGCTCTTGGGTCGCAGTGCCTGGGAGATGCTGGGCCTGCCCAAGGTCTCCGCCGACGACATGGCCACCTTGCCCACCCTGTCCGAGGATATGGTTCAAACCTTGGATTCCGGCCCGTCCTTTGCGTCGAGGCTTCGGGCCCAAGCGGGGAGCTCGAGTCCCAATTTCAGACTCTTCGAAGCGTCGAGTCCGAACCTGTCAATGGGTCACGAAGCCGCCACTCCGTCGATGGTGATGGAGGAATCGCCAACCTGCGAGTTCCGCGAGGTTCGTGCCTCAAGTGCAACCTTTGTCGGGTTACAAGACAATGACAGCCTTCTAACGATCGAGTCCTTGTCAGCAGCCATTTACTCGGAGCTGCGAGAAAGCAGCCCGAACCTCATGACGCTCGACCACGACGAGCCCGCGTTGACCTCTGATCGAGATCTGGTCGACACGGACGAATCGAGCCCAAATCTAGTCAAGCTGGGAACCTCATCTCCCGAGCGGGCCAGTTCACCCACGCCGTCCCATTCCTCGATTGCTTCGAGGAAAAGGAAAAGGTCTGCTATCATACTGTCAGCACATCCCGGACAGAGTCCTTTCGCTATCTACTCTCGATCTGGTGTTGCTGCGTCTAGCCCGCCTGTGCAGACCGTGGCCGCCGACTCAGACGAATCTCTGCGCTTCAGCGAGCAGAGAGTCTTGCCTTCATCTCCACCTGAAGTTGAAACTCCGGATGATGATTTCCTCTCATCATCCAGCCCGGTCATTCGTCTGCATCCGGGAGCATCCAGCCCGGACAACCGCCCAGTCGTGAACGCACACTCGAATCTTCAGAGCGTTTTGAGCTCCAGCCCGGCCCCGCCTCCACAACGGCCTATTGTCAGGGCGCCAGACGTCAATCAATTTGAGATCGGACCCTCGCAGAAACGAAGCATCCTAGCTCCTGCCAACATGGAGACGGCCAGCGATGCACACCTACTGCCTATTTCCGCAGTCACCAATGTTCAGGTCCACAAGTTGTCAGAGACAAATCTGTCCGTCTTGCAGCTGCATAGAATCTCCTCCCGAGCCTCGTACTGCCGAGAAATGTCTTCGCGAGCCTCGTTCCTGACTGAAGACCTTGACGACAACCTCGATGTCGAGTCGGTTGCACCTGCCCAAGCTTACATGCAGCACCACGACTTGAATGGCTCGCGAGTGCACATCATTTCAGAGGTCGACGAACACGAAGCCGATGACGAGGTTGGCGCGCTCCCTGGTCAATCCTCTTCATTTGCCGCAGCTCTGGGTCAGGCTAGAAATGCTGGTTTCTTTGGTTCCTCCGCCAGCAGCTCCATGACCCGACTCGAATCGCTGCGCACGTCGATTGACGAGCGTCTGTACAGTATGAAATCTTTCTCTCATGGCCGCAATGAAAGCATCAAATCACTCACGCACCGACGGAATGACAGTCTACGCTCTTTTCGACCTAGCTCGTCAGGAAGCTACATAGATCCCACAGCCGTGCCGACGTGGGCTCGACGTTACTATTCTGGATTCTACCGAAACTCTTTTCAATATCTATATCAATCTTCAACTAATGTTGCCCAACCAGTCACTCATTTACCACCCGCTTCACAGCATACCCCAAATCAAGCCTCATTTTCCACTTCGTCATCCTACGAGACCATTTCGTCTGGATCAAACTCGAGACACCACTCTTGGTCGCAGTCTGTTCGCAATTCTATTCGCAATTCTATCAGAAGTATTGTTCCCAACCTACCCATCCCGACGAGACCACGACTGGATGTTAGACAGTCGCACATGACGGTCGGCATCGGTCCACTGGTGTCGCATCCGGTCAGGCCGCAATCCGAGATTCTGCTCCGGCCGACTTCCACATATCAGAATCCTCACACGATCCGCCGTGTATCTGCCCCGCTCCAGGCTGTCGATCCTCGCTCTCACTGGAGTGCATCCATCGAGGAAGTGGAAACGGGCGTGTTGGAGGACAAGATGGAGGAATCTGACTACTCTAGTACTTCTCGATATTCTGTTGCTTCTGCCCGACCGTCGCCGGTCAGAATGGCTTCTTACCAGTACATGCCACCAAGGCAATTCATGCGACTGCCCACTCCACATCTGCACCAGGACCGACGACCCTACACGGGCTCAGAAGCATCGCACGGCTATGGCGCTCCTTACAACGTGCGACCACGGTGGCAGCCGTCAAACACCTTGACAGATGGGGCTGGAAAATCTTTCTGGCGCAGCACTGATGTCCGCGACACGCAGGTCATCTGCTTTGCGGTTGGGTTCTTGTGCCCGCTATTCTGGTTCGTCGGCGCGTTCATGCCTCTTCCACATCGTCCTTCACATTACCAGGATTTGGAGAAGGCAAGTGCTCATCTTCGTGGCCAACAAATGCACGACCCGCATGCCGAGTTCGAAGAAGGCGATGTCATCGCTCGGCTCAGGCTCGAGAAGCACATCCACGGGCTGGAAGAAGTCAAATGGCAGAATGCTCGATGGTGGCGAATGATGAACCGGTGGATGTGTTGTGCCGGGTTGATCGTGCTGGCTGTGCTGATTGTGCTGGCGGTCATCGGCACCAAGGGTCACTGGGCATGAGGGAATTGAGAGCATGTCACGCAGAACTTGTCGTTGGATGATATTATGTATCATAGCTAGTGATATCCCGCTTTGTAAAGCTTGTACAACTTTTGGACGCATGCGTCTTGAATGCAAAGTCTGTATCCCTTTGCCAAGCACCATTCTTGAGTTTCCACGGTCATCCTTCAAAAGTTGAATCCTGTTTGTGTCTAGCAGATACACAATAGCCCACGGACTTTTCGGACCTCATCATGGTATATTCAAGCACGGTTTAGTCACTAAATGTGCGCAAACCCCTGACAACTCACTCACCCACTCACTCCGCACAGCCCGAGGTTTTCAAGTGCAAAGCAACGGAATATGATTGGTCGATTTTTACCTGACTCCAGTGTCCATTCAGATGCGACTCCGCTCATCCCCCGCAGGGGCACTTCGTAATTTTCCCCCTTGAATGATCTCGCTTATCCCCAGGCTAAAATTTAGAGAAAGCTAAAATGCGCTTAGGTGTTTTTCCCTCGATGTAATTCTGATTGGTTGGCCATCGACGACTCGTCTAGCGGTAGGAAGGAAGTAAGGAGGAAGATTGTAAGGAAGGTCAATGGAGGTTATGATGGCTGATGGTGATGATGACTTGTTCGATGCGGGGTGAGATGAGGCTCGAAGGAAAGGAGAAAAGATAGGAAGGATGAGGAGGCGGAGTCCATTATGTACCAGTATGTGCAGCAAGATGAAGATGAAGTATGACGTGGGACTTGTGGATTGGAGGGGAGTCCGATTGTGGTACACAGCAAAACTACGGAGAGAAGAACTTGCTATGAGGTCAGAACTTGGATGCGGACTGGTACTGTGGGATACGAGACTCGTGGGCAGGTTCTTCAGCTCAGGTGAGATCATCTCGGATTTGAGAACTAGTATAGCTGATCAACCGTCGAACACTATAAGTGACTAGTCCTTCCAGCGGTGATTGATTGTTCAATCATACGTGTGTTACTTCAATTTGTTCAGTCACATCTCACAATACGACTACGACTACGACTACGACTGGCTTCACTAACAGTTTACAAGTTCACATCCAAGATGCCTGCTGCCTTAAATTGGTCTCTGCCTGACATCATCGGCCTCGCCCTGATCGTAACAGCGATTGTTCTCGTGGGACTTGCGTTTGCTGTACATTCTTACTGCCTACACCGCAATCGGCGAACGGAGACGAGGATAAAGCCTGATCCATTCGACGTCGCGTCAGATGGTGATCTGGAACAAAGCGCCGTACCGGTACGGAAGCATCGAGTCGAGGGAGAAATCGACATCATCGAGCCTCAGCCGACGCAACATCGACGGCGGCAGTCCTCCGTCGACCGATCAGTGCGTCTACAGGCACAGCGTCAATTCTACGAACAGCGCGCTGCCAGAGTCCTCGCGGCACGACAGGCTGCTGCTGCTGCTGCTGCTGCTGCTGCCGCCGCCGCAATGGTGCAGAGGGACTGGGTTGGCGGGTACGATTACGGCGTTGACGTCAAGTATAAAGTCGACGTCAAGCTCGATGGTCAAGTTGCTTGACTCAACCCCCGCCCTCTCTCTCTCTCACTCTTCATCTCCCTCTCTCCCTCTCTCTCTCTCTCTCTCTCTTCATCTCTCTCTCTCTCTCTCTCTCTTCATCTCCCTCTCTCTCGGCGGCAGCGGCCACAATTGAAGGTGCAGGAGGCGGAGTTGAAGACCCCGACGAAGACCAAGCCGAAGAGGAAGCCGACGAAGAAGGCGAGGATGGAGATGGACGCGGAAGAATCTGCCGAGCTACGCTGAGACGATTACAGACCCCGTAAACTGGCAAACCAGCGAAGAGACGGCGTCTGTTCGATGGAAAACGAACGAGCTGGGTCTGGCAAAAACCCTTCCCGGTGGTCGACCGCGTGGTGCGGCATAATCAGCACCAGCCTGACGACCAGGGCTGGGAAGATGTCTGGCAAAGGGAATCTTAACAGGGATTTAGCGGTGGGGTGAAAGAGGTGAGAGGTGAGGTGAGACAACCCGTGAGGATGAATTAGGACTCGGCTAACTGCAATTTAATCGAGGTTCAACTCGAAGAAATAGAGATTTGACAGCGGTCCCTGCGACTTGCGTGAGCGCTGTGAGCGATGCACCAGAAGCACACAGCCATCGAGCAACCTCGACTTCTGACGAACGAACGCTCACGAGCTGATCGACGCTTTTCATACCTACAGAGTCGGTCCACCTTTAGCCCCGGTCCGAGCATCATTGTCGATCTTATTCGCTTTATTTTGGTCTCTCTGGGACCATTTACGGATTTCGACCGATGACCGGAGCAAGCTGTTGGCATTTAGATACACGCAAAAACGCAGATGCAAGAGTAGGGGGTCTGTTCAAGGACTGGGACTGGTTGAACCTATGAACAAAGTCCACTGTTGGGGGAAAAAACCGGCAAGATCCAGCAACGGTGGCAGAGTTCTTGCCCTACACTACTCTACTTAAACGAGACCGACTCCCCCAAAGCACTTACGGATAACATCGCCGCCTTTCAAGAAGCTTCCCGTGAAGCTAGAGTATCACAAAATATAATCACGACGGTACCCATAGCCGCAAAGAGCTACAACTTTGACAAGATCAAGCACCACATCATGACCGCGGAAGTTACCGACCGCAAGAGACGTGAGCAACGTCGATATTACAACTTCCACGCGAGCAACCCCACCAACCGGCTGCCGGACGATCGCACGCCAGGGTCGTGTAGGGCAAGACACAGAAGAAGCCCATGCCACCCACCATACTCGAGACGGCGAAGATGTGGGAAGATACCTCCACGACCTCGAAGACCTCCAAAGCGTACAAGGCACGACGCATTTGTCAACCATTTCTGTTGCTTTTGGTGTCCACCGCCTTGAAATTCGATGACTACATCTCGACAATAGCTATCCCGCAATCCTTCTTCAGCTTCGAAGTTAGGGCAAGAATAAAATTGATCGTCCGGTAGACGTTGTCAAAATCGTTCCAACGCCGAGAACCCGTCTCGTGCCACCGAAGTTGCTCGAGCAAAACCGCCAAGCATCATCGTGTGTCTTTGAATACCATATCTTGACGAAGTATAGGGTGCGCGTAGGTAAACGAGGAAAAAAGCCAGGAATGTTTCACGGTGGTAACACATCGGGGGATGGAAACATACACTGTACCACCAATACCAATGGGTTTCAAGGGCTCACCGCCATATGTGCCGCGACAACTTACAGATTCCCGATTAGTAAGACGGTCCTTACATTCTGGTTAGGAGGAGACTGTGAGGGCGCAGTCTCCTCGTTTAATCAGGGCTGGCCAGCTGCACAGCAGAGTCACGTGAGCGTATACATGTTATCGCCTCTTATGTGTCGCTACCAGTCGCTGACCTCATCGTCGATAACGATGACGATAAGATAATATATCACGTGGGTATCTATCGATAGGCGGAATAATATCGGAAATGGGGATTTAGCCTACTACAAAGCTCCGTTTTTGCTGCGCGCAACGCTGCGCAACAGCCAAAATCGCAGCTGTGAGTTGCTCTGCTGCTGTTTTGTACTGCTGCGCAGCTGGCCAGCCCTGCGTTTAATCACAGACTTGTGGAAGATCCAGTGAGACTGAAAATACCACAACGTCAAGTATACAGCGCTGATAAATCTGTCAGTCCCTTGAGGATAAATGAGAGTATTATCTTTTATTTTATCGTGAAATTTCTGGCTGTCCCACTTAACATCTGAATTGATGTTTCTCTTCTTTTCTTCTCACCAAAAGTTTCAATCACAGTCTCTTCAACGGCCTGAAATCAAAGGCATGTGAATAAATGCTAAAGTGCAGCATTACGATAGCTTAGTGTGCAATAGAGATTGTGCTATTGCCGCCTAATGGGTGCCATAGTAGAGAACGATTCCCGGCCGCAATGTGCTATGGCCTGACTCCTGAGTACTCTCGCCCTCCCGCCGCCTCTTATCGATGGCGACGTGCATCTTGGAGGGCCGCACGACGTTCTGGTTGAGGTTCTCCCACACCAATGCGGACCGGAAATCCTAATTTTTATTAGCACCAGGTCTGTGGCGTGCACAGAGAGGGTCATGAATTGTATTGTCATTGAGTGGTATGAAGTTGCAGAAAGAAAGCTAGTTATACCAATTACAGCTATTCTGTAAATGGAAGGTCGGACGGTAATCGCTTATACTCACTCGAATTCCGCACGCCGTGCTTACGCCTGCCCCCGTAAGTACGAGGACTTTTCTGCTGTTCAGCCACAGGTCTCTCGCATCGGAGAACCCCTGGTGGGATATGCCGTTAATAGTGTTCATGTTGGTTTGCGTTGTGTGTTGGTAGTTCGCCCTCGCCGACGCGACTATATTATTTTTCACGTACTTCCACTTCTACAATTTCTATCCACCACAACTCATTATACCTGCAACCACCATGTCCAACCACCCCGCCACCGCTGAGTGGCGTCTGCGACAGCAGACACATGATAACATCTCCGCCCACTAGAATACAAAGATCTCGGAAAAACCGTAGGTTTAATACACCGAAACACCCACTGTGCTAACGAACGCCTGCAGGAAGATGATCAACTCAATCAACCACTGGCGAGTCATGAACACAGGCTGAAGCGTTTGCACCGTGAACTTAAATACTCAAATCATTTCCTGCAAAGATAAATTGTGGTAAACCTGGCGGCCCAGCTGGTTGCCTGTCCACAAACACCAACAGGTGGCATGGACCACTGCGTGCCTGTCTGCCTCGTTTATGTTTATCATCCAACGATGAGACCTCCCGCGGTAGGTCACCAACGAACTGCTCAAGGTCTGTGTGGACGACATGTCGTGCGAGGCAGATGGCGGCCAGCCAGATATGACTTGTTTGCCTGGACGGCCCAATTAAGATTCCTCTGATCATAAAGAGATGGTAAACTGCTGATGAAGTGTCAAAGTGGTCAGAGCAATTGTCTCACTTCCCAGTCATGTGTGTTGAGTGCTCTCGTGCTCACTTCTGGTTGTCTTTTCAGCGCATCCCAGATTTTATATGTGCTTCGGGTGCATTAACTCGCCGTATTTTTTGTTCGTGGAAGTCCGGAGAGTGGAAGAACACGATCGTCTGTGGGAGACAAAAAACCAGCCTTATCTCTTCAAGAGGTAGGGGCTTGAAGTGGATGGGACCGCATCTGACGGTCGAGCACTCGATAACGCGATCGCGAACAACAGCCTCGTTTACCACAACCACGACCACGACCACGACCGCCGACACCCACGACCCTACTACCACGACGGCGAATCTCCCTGCACCTCAGACATCGACTCTGACGATGAGGCCGTGGTGGGAGTAATCAAGAAAGAAGATCAGGACGATGAAGATGCTCTTGTTTCCTTAGGGAGTGAATCTGCAGACGACAGACCGACACCCAGAGTCTTCAGCCCACCAGTCGCTGACCTTATCGTCGATACGACGACGATAGATAAGATATCACGTGGGTATCTATCGATAGGCGGAATAATATCGGAAATGAGGATTTAGCCTACTTTAAAGCGATATTCCCGCCGCGCGCAGCGCTGCGCATCAGCCAAAATCGCAGCTGTGAGTTGCTCTGCTGCGCAGCTGGCCTGCCCTGCGCTGAGTGGGTTTAGGAGTACGGGACCATGTGCCCGGCCGCCTGTAACCCCAACATCATAGTCGTTGGTGCGGAATGACAGGGTCCCTATCGGCCTACTGAAAGGGGATCTAGAGACGAAGCGCGCGGTGCTCGCGACGGTTGACGATAAGGGCAGACTATTCCCTTAGGCGGAGAACCTCACTGGTCAACAATTCCAAATAGTACCGGTGTTGCACAACAGGCAATCATCCGCTCTGGTCGACAGCATGGTGGTATCTGAACGACGATGCGTGTCTTACGACTATCGAACTCGGCATGACCGTCCGCAGCGGCGACGATGTCAAACAATGCCGGGTGGCGGTGTACGAGAAGGTGGTCGGCAAGGACGCGGCGGCGGAGCTTTCTTGGATTGACGCAGCCTGTTTTGGTCCTGAGGGATCCAGATCGTGTAGAACGACAGGATAGACTGCGGCTATAGACTCCGAATTCTCGGAAGCGAAACGTCCGGAGTCTCGACGGTGAGCGTGTTGCTAATTATCAAAAGACGAGAGCTATCTCGCCTGAATTGACGATGTATCCAGCGTATGTGTGTTTCTCCCCGCTTTCTGCCTACTTCTCGCAGTAATGCTGAGAAGCTGTCGTAAGTCTCGTTGAAGATGCTCAACTGCTTTAGAGACAGAATAGTTGCCATACTCAAAGCGATCCGAGTCTTGCTTCTCAAAGACTCGTTTCGAGTTTGGTCTCTTTCGCTGGCAGTGTATAAAGTGTCTGAAGTGGTGGATCCTTCTATGCGTTCAAGCGTCTTTCGGGCGCTCTTCCACTTGAAATCAAGAATGTGCATCTCAATCCTTAACCTTGCTTGCCTGGTAAAACCATCGTTGTCATGTTTTGTACTCGTTTCGCATGGCCAGAAGGTTGTGTTGTACTTCCTAGACCTCTTTAGGAAACGATGCGGTTGCGAGTCGTGGTTTTCGAATATTTGTGTGCTATTTTACTTTGTGCACTGATCTACAGTACTCGTCTCACCACAAGTGGTCTCTGACCCTGAGACAGTCCTTTTCATGAGGAAGGAGTGAGGAATGCTTTAGTTGAGGCCAGCCTCGAGGATGTGATCTCCCAATGTCTTCATCCTAACGCATACAGGAACAAGAATGTGACCTCGACAACTGGACAGATGAGACCCACAAAGACTGAGCGAATTGAAGATCCTCTTCCGGCGCTAACACGGACAGACCAGAACCGCAATCCCTTCATTCGTGCTCAGTTCCTATCTTTAGCCGCACTGAATGTTGTGAACGATCAATGTTGGTATTTTGGAAATTCCTCCATACACAAATCAATTCACCAATGAGCGATGCTTTTCCCCCTTTGTACGCAAATCGTCTGCCTCAAAGCTTGTTCCCATTTGTGCCCAACCACCGAAGCTTTTATTTACTCCATGATCGCATGTTTGGCACTCGTTTGGGTTAGTGTCTACCAGAATGTGCTCGGGAGCCAGTTCTGGTCGCCAAAAAAAAATCCGTACCTTTGCTGTTGCAATAGGGCTAAAGCACAGGCGAGAAGACAGCCCTGCAAGGACATAAGTAGCATCGACTGGTGATGAATCAAGTCAATCAATCCTGTCTCCTTGCACTTCACCTGCTCAATTGCCCTCCTGCGTGCCCCAACCTCGATCAGACACTTCTCTCAAGCAAAGTTCTTCCCTGACCATGCCGTCTCTCAACTTCACTAACGTCGACTCCTCCGCCGCGGCCACCTGCATCGATCAGGACGATCAGTGGGCCCTTTGGGAAGGACTGAGCCCGGTAACGAAAGCCGTGTATTTCCTGCCACTTGCCGCCCTCATAATTTGGAGTCTTGTCATTGGCTATGTCGAACTGTCGAGGAAGTTCCCGGGGATGTCTCTCACTCAGATTATTAACATCACCGCTTCACGTCTATGTGCTGCAGCCCATCGCACGCTCCTGCGAAGAGATATTGGGAATCTGGTTCGTATGATAGAGGCGAAGGGGAACGCTCTTACTGACATCTCGCACAGTAGCCTCGCAACGCCGCGACGACGCTGCCACAATCACATAACGCCTAGACGTCGTTCGGAAGATATGCATACAGCGAGCGTACACAATTCAAAGTGCTAGGGGTCCGACAGCTATGCAAAGGTGGTGAGGATGGCATTGGGAATAGGTGGAACGTAATACTTGGCAGGTTGAGGAAAAAGAAAGAGCGGCGGAAAAGTGCCTCGGCACGAGAACATCCTCGGGCGCATCATTCTCCACAAAATGACCTTGGGGACCTTGACATGTAGGTCATATGTGAATGTTGACATACCGGCGACGTGCTATCGATGAATCTGAATATTTCAAGCCGGCCTGCGTTTTTTGACCCAATAACACACGTCTCTAAGTGGCTCTAGCGTCACAGTACCAAGATGAACTTTGACTACCCACCGGATTTGGAGGCTTACATTTCCAAGCTAGATCAATTCATCAACACCAAAATTCTCCCCTTACAACACAAAGACGACAACAATCGCTTCTTCGACCACCGGCGAGAGCCTTCTCGGACACAATGGGACAATGGCGGATTACCAAGCCCTGAATGGGAGCAGCTCCTAGCTCAAGCACGAAAGCTCGCCGATGATGCAGGGTTTTATCGCTTTCCAATCCCCAAGGCGTACGGAGGTCAGGAGCATCCAAGTTTGAATTTGTGGATGTGTGCGTTGCGATACCATATGAGCTCTCACCCTGTCTACGGTGGCGGCGTTAGTTTAGCCAATGATCTACAGAATGAACATAGTGTGATTGGGAACTTCCCGGATTTCTTGATGCTGTACCATTGGGGCAATCAGCAGCAAAAGGATGAATTCATCACGGCCCGACTAGAGGGAAGATTTCGCATGACGTTTGGTCTGACAGAAATTCATCATGGCTCGGACGCGACACATATGGACACTATCGCCTTACCTTGTACCTTACCTGACGGCAGTGCTGGATATACTATCAACGGAAACAAACGTTGGCAGACCGGTGCACACCACGCGACTCACATGCTTGTCTTTGCACGTACATCGGGAAAGAGTGGCTCGCCGAGGGGCATAACGGCTTTCATCGTGCCTGCGAACACGCCAGGTGTTAATATCCAGTCGTATGAGTACACGCTCAACATGCCCACCGACCACGCCACCATTGTCTTTAAGGATGTCAAAGTCCCAGCATCAGCCGTACTCGGACCGCTTGATAATGGCCTCGCGATTGCCCAGACGTTCACGCATGAGAACCGCATCCGCCAAGCTAGCTCGTCGTGCGGTGCAGCACGCTTCTGCATCGACCGCAGCGTGAAGTATGCACGCGACCGCATCGTCTTCGGCAAACCGCTCTCCTCGAACCAAGCTATCCAATGGCCGCTCGTCGAACTCAGCACACAATGCGAGATGCTTCGGCTGCTGATCCTAAGGACTGCGAACGAAATGGACGCTGTCCAGAGAAAGTACTCGGCGTCGGGCTCGACGATGCCGCCATGGATCGCCATCGAGAAGCAGCTTGGCCACAAGATTTCCATGTGCAACTACTATGCGAACCGACTTGCGACACAGGGTGCTGACAATGCCATCCAGGTCCACGGCGGGAACGGATATAGTCGGCACCAGCCATTCGAGCACATCTGGCGGCACTTCCGGCGGTACAGGATCACTGAAGGAAGCGAGGAGGTGCAGATGAGAAAGGTGGCCGCGTACCTGTTTGGGTATAAGAGTACTGGGCTTGAGGAGGACAAGGGCAAAGCGACGGACGAAGTCGGTAGTGGAGAGAGCGCCAAGACGCAAAGCAAGCTGTGAGCGACCCATAGGTCTCTGGCAAACCCGTGACGGTATTCAAGTCTATGCTGCCCTCAGCCAAGTTTTCCAATTCTGTCGTATGACTCGAACGGAGTAATTTTCGCGGGTAATTATGCTAGCCGCGTGACGCTCAAATATTAGCAAGCTGCCGCATAGTAAACCCGCCATCGCCTAGCCCATCGTGTTCTTCGACAACGAATGTATGGTATCCTGTGTAGTAGGCTCGTCCTTCAACTTGGGTCACAACTGTAGGATATTTGCCCTTCGGTGACTGAACCTCTGACACTAGACTTCCAACAAAGGCTTCTTTCTTGTTATTGTGGAGGGAGACGAGAGAATGATATGTCCAAGAGTCACCTATCTTCAGCCGGCCCTTGGCGAAAGCGAGGGCTACCCGTGCTGAGACGGCGCTCCCTGTAGGTGAACGGTCAAGCTGCTGGTCGGAGAAAAAGCAAAGCCCTGTCTCTGCGCCTTTCGATTCACCTAACGCTTCACCGAGAGAATCGTCAACAACGATCACCGAATACAAAAAGCTAAGGTCTTTGATTTCGGGATGTGTAAAAAGGTATGACAAGTCACGATTGCCATTGATGGCTGCTTTCAGCTGTCTGGTAGCGCGATTTATGGCGTCTAAGTCGACTTTTGTCAAGCCTTGGTCAAACCCTAACTCCGATGCATGAACGAAACAATAGAATGCTCCGCCGTATGCAAAATCGAGCACCAATGAAGATCGAGAACCCAGCTCAGGCCACTGTTCTTCCGAACGGAGTTCTATTTTGACTCCTAGCTCTGTCGCAAAACAAGGGATCGATTGAAAGGAAACAGGTCGTGTTGCGTCCGATCTGCGACCGTCAGGTGTCGTCGGTACGGTCACTGCCACCACACCGCAAGGAGCATGAAGCCTCAGATGCACTTGCGCCCTTTCTTTATCGAATTCTAGCATATGACGGGTAGGAAAGACACTGAGGTCGTGGGTGTCGACCAGAAAACGACCCAAAGCAATGGTAGCATGTCCACACATGGTCGAGTACCCATCGTTGGTCGCAAAGAGCACTCCGATATCGGCAGAGCCATCCCGTGTATGCTCGGTCTCAGCTACGAGAATGGCACCGTACATATCGTAATGACCCCGAGGCTCGAGGAGTAGGCGCCGACGCAAATGGTCATACTGTGATCTGGCTTGAGCTCTCTGCTCGAGTAGGGTACCACTAAGATGTGGATAGCCTTTGATGACAATGCGAGTAGGCTCACCACAGGTGTGCATGTCAACGCACGTTATGGGCTGCTTGTCACCAGATGATAGCACCTCGATGACATCCATTGCTTGGCTTGAGTTGTAAGATCAGGAGAGATAACTTATACCCCTAAAACTGTCAAATTGTGAGAAAGCCCAAGTCGTAGAACAGTGTCTACCATGAGTAAGCTCTGTTCCCGAGCATGGGACATTGTTGACATTCATCTGCCGCGTTCAAGATTGCGCTCTTTTCCGTCAGTCGAGCTGATTTTGACTGCAGGCCTGAAAGGGCGTGTGGGAGGTCCAGGAAGCAAATTAAGCAAACATGACGTCTTTTGCCATTTGGTCCCTAACGCGTGCTCGGCGTGGTTGCGCTTCAAGAGCGACCGGACGCGCGACTTCCAGAAAAGGACCTGGCCAACATCTCGAAATTCGACCCCACAAACTTTCTCCATTTCAACGAACAGATGTTGCTGTCCCAATATGGCGATGGTCAACTTCAATGAAAGTGTTCAATCGGTTCCTGGAGACCAAGAGGATTTGGTGACTGAGATCCGTGAGCGATTGGTAGAGGCTACAATAAAATGTTCAGAGAGATGTCTCTACCAATCGGCAAAATGGTACGCTCATTACCCTCTCCTGGTATTCGACTGACTAATTCAGGACGGCAGAGCTTCTGAACGCTCTCCCAGAAGCCGATGACCATGACTCAGACATGCTGGACGCTGAGCCATTGGCTTCGTCCTATCCCATATTCTCCACCACCAACGATGATCCCCAAGAGGCAGCACTAGAAGCGAAGGAAGCCAAGAAGTATCTACTAGCCAAGTCCCTGTTTGATACCAAAGAATTTGACAGATGTGCTTCCATTTTCTTGCCTCCAGTATTGCCTGCAGGAGGGTTGGCGGTGTTTGAGGAGTCAAGAGCTCGACCAACGACGGTGACAACGCCGAGGAAAGGTAAAAGACAAGCAGATCTCAATCCTTTACCTCGGCTGAGTCAGAAATCCCTTTTCATCGCTCTGTACGCTCGATATCTGGCAGGCGAGAAACGGAAAGAGGAGGAAAGTGAGATGGTCCTTGGCCCATCAGACAGCGGTATGGTCTCCAATAGAGAGTTACCAGCACTGTCCAGAACGCTGGAGTACTATTTTCGCTCAAGAGATGCGGCAGATCCACAAATGAGACGGTCACAAGGTTGGCTGGAGTATTTGTATGGCGTCATCCTCGCACGCTCCAAGCAGGACCAACTTGCCCGAGAATGGCTTTTCCGTGCAGTCCGGCTCAATCCATACCATTGGGGTGCATGGGAAGAACTGTCTAATCTGCTCTCGTCGGTGGACGATCTGAACGCCCAGTTGAATGCAGGCATTCTCCCCCAAAATGTGATGACCTTGATGTACCAGGTTCACGCCTCGATAGATCTATTCTCAACGACTGACTCGAACGCAACAGTGGCAGCTTTGAACACACTCCTGGAAATATTCCCAACGTCAGCTTTCCTCCTTACCCAGCAGGCACTTTTTTACTACCACTCCAAAGACTTTGAGGCATCGTCTGGAATTTTTCAGGATCTGCTCATTGCAGACCCATATCGACTCGACGGCCTCGATCACTATTCCAACATTCTGTACGTCATGACGGATCGCCCTAAGCTCGCCTTCCTCGCCCATCTGGCAACAAGCGTTGACAAGTTCCGTGCCGAGACATGCTGTGTGGTTGGCAATTATTACAGCTTGTGCTCTCACCACGAGAAAGCAGTCATGTACTTCCGCCGGGCACTCACACTAGACCGCTCGTTTCTGTCAGCATGGACGCTCATGGGCCACGAATACATCGAGCTCAAAAACACTCACGCCGCCATCGAGTCATATCGACGAGCTGTCGATGTTAATCGAAAAGATTACAGGGCGTGGTATGGCATTGGACAGGCGTATGAGATCCTGGATATGGGTTTCTATGCTCTCTTCTACTACCAGCGCGCCGCCGGGTTAAGACCCTACGACGCCAAGATGTGGCAAGCGGTTGGATCATGCTACGCCAAAATGAATCGAAACGAACAAGCCATCAAGGCTCTCAAGCGTGCTCTCGCTGCTAGCACTTATTATGAGACTGACTCACCCGTACAATCCTTCAACACCGGGAAAAGTTCCAAGCAGTCTGCAAGACGAAAACTGCTCGATCCAGAAACACTGTTCCACATCGCTCAGCTCTATGAAAGATTACAGGACGAAGCTGAAGCAGCCCGATTCATGGAAATATGTTTAGCCCAGGAGACTGGGCAGAGCTCTCAAAAAGCGGCCAAACGTCAACAGCACGCCAAATCCCCGATATCGTTCAACTCAAGTCGACGTGAGCAAGACCACGACGGTGACACTGATGTGCTATCTCCTGCCTCATCGCCTTCGTCAAATGCTACTGAACCTATCTCCCCTTCTGCATTCCGGGCAGTCAATACCGGCGAATCATCAGACGGTTTCGGTACAGGTACAACAGCCACAACATCTCGTGCGCGCTTGTGGCTGGCTAGGTACGCTTTCAAAAACAATGACCTCGACAGAGCAGAGCGACTTGCAGAGGAGCTTTGTATGGATGGCTTTGAGGTTGAGGAAGCGAAAGGACTAGTTCGCGAAGTGAGAGGCAAGAGGGAAGCTAGTGCTGCGCCGCCAGGAGTTCATGCGATGTAGAGAACGAAGACTCACGCTTTTATCAATAGTCTTCTTCTGTAGCAATTGCACCATCTATGAAAGCATATTTTTCCTGCTGGGGTTGGAAACTTATGCGTCAAAGAGCTGATACCATCATCCTCGGAATGAAAAGCCCATGCTCGTAGGGAAACGAGTTGTCAAAGGCAAAGCAGCTACCTAAACTTATAAAAACAGCTTCAATCCTTCTCTGCATTTTGAGGTCTGCATCATAATATGGGCCAGGTCGAAATATCGCCTAGATTCAAGCAGATTGGTGCTCGACATGATGTGTGACACCGGGATCTTTGGATAGGGTCTCTGCCATAGCGACAGAACCTTCCTTCAGACCGCCTTGCTCTCCTATAGAAGCCCTGACGATGCCACTAGCTTTGTCCTTGTCGAATACCAAGGCGATATGTTCGATGGTCAGGTTCTTTGTTTCGGGGAAAAAGAACCAGATGATTATGCAGAGCTGTCAGGATACCGATGTAAACACCATAGCTTTGAAGAGATACGTCAGCGCTTAACTCCACAGATGCTTTCTTTAGAAGGTGAACCTACTATCGCCAATGAATTGCGTCGAGAGCCACAGGATTGACCCAAGTGTTGGCAGCTACGACAAGAGTCTGGAATGAGACGAAGATAGCCTGACCTTTGGTTCGCAGTGAAAAGGGCATGATTTCAATAGGGTATCTGCACGATAAGTGTTCACCGCGCTTGAGCATCAAACATTTGGGCTTGGGAGCTTCACTCACGAATATGCTAACGCCGTCCATGCCAAGTCATAAGAGCCATAGAAGAGGAACAGGAATGGGATAACAGCAACTCCAACCGCTGCGTTGCGGTTTTGTGCATAGGAAGCAGACAGTCCCATCACAACGGAAAGGCAGACTAACGTGCCTGCTGTGGAAATGAGCCATAGAGGGCGTCGACCTATTTTGTCAACGAATACTGCTACTCTAGTCGAGATGATCACTAATGAAGCGCGTCAGCATTGGTCCAAAGCTGCTTGGCATGGATCAGTTCGACATACGGTTCCACACATTCATTCCGATTATGATCTCAAGCTGTGTTTTGGACGAAATAATACCAAGGTCGCGTAGGATTGGCGACAGATAGTGGGAAATAATGCCGTTACCAACCCAATTTGTCCCGACAGAGACGATGAGGAGGATAGCCAGACGGTGTCTGTTTGGTCCTCCACGAAGGTAGTCAGTATCTCTCGTCTGGGAATTAATTTCTACCTCCACCAGAGCCTCTTCGATTTCTCGGATCTCCATTGCAACGAGTTTGTCATCCTCCTTTCCGTTGGCATGATACTTTATTAGGATCTTCCGCGCTTCTTCACCACGACCCTTCTTGGTAAGCCACTGCAGTATTTAGCGACGAGTTCTGCGAAAAGAATTTCTCAACTTACCCTCGGCGATTCTGGAGCTTGTAGGACAATTGCAATGGTGATGATCGGTCCCATCATTTGCAAGAAAACTGGAACTCTTCATGACTTCTCGCCTCCCAAAGTCATGCACCCGAGACAGACCGAGGCTGAGACAACGGCAGCAAGTAATAAATGCAAGTATAGAAGCCGCCGATCTGCGCCCGCAGACGCAGAAGTGGAGGAGGAGTGACCAGCGCGAAGCTGACGCCGAAACCCATGAATGCCCGACCTCCGCAGAATGTGGCAGTGTTTTTGGCGAGGCCCATGACCATCGCTCCGAGAGTGCCAAACACAGAGCCCAGAAGGACGGTTGCCTTTCGCCGGTAATAATATCCGAACCGATCTCCAGCAAATCCAGCAATGATACCAGGCAGGAAACCAGCAGAGGCCATCAAGCCCAAGGTGTTGGCCGAAGTACTCTTGCCATTGGTTGATGCTTTGTATACCATTCAGCAAGCTCCCATCATCTTGTCAAGCAGTCAGTCTATCTGTCGTCACTAGTGGAGAGCGTCATTCGAAGACTCACAGCAATTGAAGAAGAGAGACTGCACAGGCCCGTGCAATGAAACATGTTCCATCTCAGAGCTGTTCACAAGAAGCAATCAATGACGCGGGGTCTGCATACCTGGGTCACACCGCCATAGTCTATGCGTATTATTCTCGACGGTTCTGTGACGGACAGCATCCAGCGCTGCTACACTTCCTTGACCGCTGACCATGTTGATGCTTAGAGTCACAGCTGGCTCAGGATGATCTTCCTTGTCGAAGTGTTTGTGACTCAGATTACCCGAAGATTTGTGCTACAACGCCTGATAAGGAAGGGGAGTTCTCGAGCTTTTTGAGTCTGTTTCTGGAACAAGCAACATAGTACTTATAAAGCGAGAACGATATAAATTAGCGTTAGGTGGCGTTGCGCGGCGTTGGGGTATCTAAGTCTGTTTACGGCTCTGTTGTTAGTTACGCAACTGGTTAGCACTGCCGTGTGCTATCTATCTAATGACGCCCAAGGTATGACACGTGGTACGCTTACTCCATGGAAAGAAATCCTTTAGCGACAGCTATCGAAGCACCTTATAAGCCGCATTTACCCATCTGTAACAGTCAAGTAGGTCGGAGACAGGAAGGAAGATACTTGTAGAGATTGCTGCCCTACCTATGCGGTGGAGCTCTTAGCGTAGACTAAAAAGGAACGACACGTGATGATTTCTCTACGTATGCTTACGTAAAGCAACGAAAAGGGAGGGCGACGGTGATACTAATCTTAGCAATAACGTGCAACGTTGCGCAACGCAACGATCCTCTCCCGCGTTGCGCAACCGGCCAACGCTGATCATGTTGGCTTGGTTTCATGTTCATACCAAACCGATCTTGTGAACTAATTGTTCGATCAAGATGCAAATCTGAAATCCAATCTCTTGTTACCCTTGTCCGTCGTCGTTTCCAAATAATGAATCCTCTCCTCTCTGCTCATGGCATTCCAGACTTTGTCCCTTCTGTGGTTTCGGATGACATAGTATGCCTTGATACCGCAGAACACGATGATGTTCCAGGACAAGATTCCCAGCAAGACCTTGTTGCCACGATAGTAGTATGGCTTGTCATCAGGGCGATATATCTGAGTGGAGAAGACGCTTGCAGCCTGTACAGCCATGTTGTAAAGCGAAGATCCAACCGTCCTAGTCTCCACTGAGCCCGCGTTCCGCGAAGTAAGAGCCACGAGCACGGCATGAGGATATGGATGACCCACGAGGAGCGTTGACAGAATCCACCTAGCCCAATTTGAATTCGGGAATACCTTTGGTAGGGCTACGAGCGCCACAAGGGGTGAGAAAGCCCAGATTTGAGAGATCAGACCTATGACGATGCGTTGGTTCATTTTCTCGGAGGCCCAGGTCCAAAAGAGGAGTTGAAGAATGAAGAGCGTGAATGCCGGTATCGTCAAGAGATTGGTCTGAAAGGTGTTGAAGCCGAGCGCTTTGCAAGTGAGAGTGATGTACGCCTGTGGAGTAGTCGTAGGAATTCCCCACGACAAGCCTACAAGATAAAGCGGCCATAGGTCGTAGTCACTAAGTGCTTTCTTGAAAAGTCCCAAGCTGAGACCCTGTCGGTTGTGCATCGTTGCCTTTCCGGGGTCATCACGCAAGACCCTTGTCACCATGATGACTTCTTCACGTTCAGTAAACCATCCTGCCCGAGGTCTAAACAATCCCTTGAATCCCTCTCGAGCGGTTTGAGTAGGAGAAGCTGGCAGGTACAACCATGTCCAAACGCCGATCAAGCCAGTGATGACTGATTCAATGGCGAAAAGGTAGCGCCAACCTTGTTGGAGCCCACCATGACCCCGCAGATGCAAAATGCCGTATGCTAGGAAAGCACCTATAACCTGCGTCGACTGATACGATGTCCAGAACCAAGAAAGGCGTCTTGGAAGCTCAGCATTCTTGTAAAAGTAACTCAAGTAGAGGATAGTGTCGGGAATGAAACCGCCTTCAATGAAACCCAGGAGAAAGCGACAGACATAGAAGCTTACTCTTCCAGTGAGACCAGCTTGTGAACCGGCGACAAGAGACCAGGATATCATCTGGATCGGGATCCAGACATCAGGGCCAAGCTTTTTGCTGACTAGTTGAGAAGGCAGTTCAGCGAAGAGAAACGAACAGTAGAAAATGGTCATGCCATTGTTGTAGTCCTGGGTGGTAAGCCCAAGATCCGGAAGCATGTCATCGGCCAAAGCTTGAACAATGTTTCCACGATCCAGCTGGAGGGCAAAGAACATGATACATGCTGGCAAGGCGATTTTCCAGTCGAGCTAATTCCGATGTCAGCCATGATCCCGAAGACGATCTGAGCACTTACTCGTCTAACAAGCCTTTTCTCCTCCTCCACGGTCCACGTAGTCTTCGGATCAAACCGATGAGAGCCTTCGTAACCCTCCACGGGCTTGTACAGGTCAACCGCTTCGGCAGCATGGAAGACGCTGTGCCTCCTTTTCACCACTCCCTCGTCGTCCGAATCGAGAGAGGATGTCTCAGATATGAGAATGCCTTCATCAATGCTCACATGGCTATAGTCCTTGCCACCGAACTTCCACCATGGCTGTGATCGGGTGGAGACAATGTTTGCCTCGTGCTTGGCTTGACGTGGAAGTGGTCCAACCTCTGCTATGGAGGCGTTCTTGTCAGACATGGCGGGTAGCTTTGGCTGATTGGTTTGATGCGCAAGATCTGCGCAGGAAGTTCTGGGTTGGCATGGCCTATTTGTACTTGTGGCTCGATGCAGATAACCCCCATTTTACCTCGACTCTCTCTCTGGACAACTTCCGTGAAAAATGAGCACGAACGCAACATTGGCCCGTCGTCAAGAAGACGAAAGGACCATTCGAGATGGCGAGATCCGATAGGCACATGAGCAAAAGGGTCTACAGATTGCGACACGAGGGAAGCGACGAGCCGTGATAAGGTCCACAAGCCCAAAAATTGAAGTTGGCTAAGGCTTGGCAAAATTACGTGCTGACATCTAGGTCGGACAATCTCGCGTCACTCTTTTCCAATAAGGCTTTCATGACGAGATTACTCGCTTTCAGTAACAGAAAATTCTGCAGATAGCAAGCAATGGTAGAGCGCTGATGGCGTGGAGCAAATGAAAGCTCTTCCTCCGCGATGCCTGAGCTTCATTGTCAAACGCCCCGCGAAAGTCATGCTAGGAGATGTGAACGCATTGGTCAGCGCCTTCATTGCGCCTGCTGGATCTAGATCGAACGATGGCCGTGCAGCGGAGCCAATGTGAGGTTCTCATGATGCCCGTTGGGCTCGGTGTGACTAGAGCACTCTCAAGGAATTCATCACATCATTTGCACTAATGATTGATCATCCTCTGCGATGATAAGCTGTCTGTATGTTATGTTCCGTCGTTGCTCGTCGTCTATAATGATAGTCTTGTAGGAGCAGATTTTGTCCTGCAACAAATCTGCCGCGCTCGGGTTGATCCTCTGTGTACTCTGTAGTGCTTCGGATGAAGAGTGTGGGTCTGGTACAGACGTTACCTGTACGAGGCAGTCCCTCCCAAAAATTTTCAAGAAGAAAGTGATCATGTTGCCGGGACCTCGCCTGCTCTTTGCTACTCAGTGCATTTTCCCATTCATGGCTTGTGCTAAAGGCCGAATTCACAAAGCAAAAGATTGGAAGTGGTAGCCTAGTGATTAACAGCGGAATTTTGAGATAGTAATTTGGTCCAACGAAGTTGGGTCAGATTGGCCTAGGTGTGAATTAGGTAGCCGTCTCGTCCGAGTTCCTGTTCCAAGGTAGATTCTCAATCTTCCTCTCGAGCGTTGATACAAGATCGTTCATCATTGCTAGTATGTCTTGATTCGTCGCCATGCTATGCTTCAGAGAGTGGACCTTCGGCATTCTCTCCAGCATTTGGGCTCTTGTGGAGACAATCTCCCAGTACACGAATTGCGTGATCTCTGTAGCTTGCTCAGGGGTTATCAAGAAGTACCCCTCACGGTCCATTAGGTGCAGTTTTGCATGATCTGGGCGCACATGAGTTGTTCTAGGTTTGTCACACGTAGACTTTGAAGAGTCTCTTGTTTCCTGAAATCTGAACAACTCGTCATCGTCACTCGAAGATATCGTGGTCTGTCGGCGAAAGTCGAAAGGGTGTTGGCTATCACTCAATGAACTTGCAGTTTCCTCACGATAATCTTGCGGATGATTGAAACGCAATGACACATTCAAAGACGTATTGCTGAGCGAAGATATTTCTTCCACAGAGGGCACTGGGACTGTCATTCTTAGCTATTGTCTTCCTATGTGGTTCTTGTGGCTACCCTGACGTACCTTCAGATGCTGGTATATACTCTGTACGCTCTTCCGGGACAATACACGGTGGTCTCGAGCCTCCGTGTTGTCGCCTACGCTCGTGATGAGCCCGTTGGCGTTGGGTCCAAACCTGAACTTGCATTATCTGTGCAATGAATTCCTCGAGTGATGTACTTCTCGAACGCCAATCCGAGAGAAGCTTGTGGTGCAGCCCTCGTCCTACGAATCTCTCGGCCATCCTGCTTATAGCAGCACTATTAAAATCTGTTACTTTACCGGTATTCGTGGAAGCCTCTTGTCTCAAAGCGGCCAAAGTATGACTCGAAAGAGTTTTTCCTTGGCGTCTGGTCAGATTGTGTTCTCTACAGAGTTGGGCTATTGGCTTGCGCTGCACAGCCATGAAGTCATCAAGCACGGGCTTGTGTTTGCAAAAGCTTCTGATTCTCGGTATTGTTGGCAAACTTAATACATGAGATTGACACTGCTCCACATCCCCAGCAAGTTGCATATGACGGCAAGTTGAATGATATCCTAGCCTTTATGTTAGCAAGCCCAACTGCGAAAGCTAACGTCGCAAGTAATACCAAGTCAAGGGCACAAGAACGCAAGCTGAATAGGGCAGAGATTCAAAAATGAAGGGCCGTAACAATCTCTGGTCAGCTTGTGAGGGAGTCGTGATGTGCGGTGAGGAACGAGCGTTGCATACCTGATTACTCTGGAAATGACTCCTCCAGATAGGCATGCTCTGTTTTGCTCACGGAGTATAGTCTTGGCAATGAGCTTCCAGCGCGGTGACCATATCTGTTGTATAATGAACGCTGCTACCAGAAGCGAGCTGAAAATCAAGAGTGTTGCCTTCTCTGTGAATCGTCTGTTGACCCAAGCCGTCGCAATCGCCTTGTGTAGAAGGCCTCACATCTCGAGGTCGTTACACATTGATCTGATCTCAGAAAGGTGTATGCACGATCTTCGTCGTGCACGGTATTGTCGACAGGGACTATGCTCTTCAGAAGAGCTTCTGCCAGAGTCTTGACCCATATCAGAAACCAACGGCTTCCTGGTTACCACAAGGCAACGGCCATACCGGAAGCTAGCTGTTCCCAGCAGATGAGATTGTCCGCTGATCTGTGTCTTTGTGGCTAGATCTTATGGACGGCGGTGCGACAATGATCGCCCAGGATGTAGCTAGTAGCTGAGCTAACACTAGTGCATCGCAGCCGTTTAATCCTGGTTTAAGGAACCACTTCCGATTCGTCTCCTGGCCCAGGTGCACCAAATTGTGGCTCTGGCATTTCTGCACCGGAAAGATCACACTACGACAGCTTTCGTCTCCGCCTCTCACAATTTCTTTAATACCAAACATCTTGCAAATTCGAGGTAGGTCCGTTGGTTGCCTCCAGCGCCGACGTACCTCCTTTTCGATGAAAAGGAATCCAGACGTGGGGATGTGGAATTTTAACTTGCTCGTCACCAACGGTCGCAGAAGCTATTAATAGACGGAGCTTGTATGCCGCCATGGAAGCCTCCCGGTAAACTTCCCGGTAAGCTTTCCGCAGCGACTTTCGAATATCGATAGTTTTGCACGAAAAGTCATTATGAGATCTTTTCTCATTCAGCCATCCATGGTCATCTCGTATGTTTGGCAGGGTACAACGTAACTGCATGTCGAGCAAAGTTTGATGAAAGGGCTGGAATGCTCACGAAGAATTAGCATCCAAATCTCAGCTAAAATTGGGAAGAAGACTTACACGGACCCGATAGGGTTGGAAAATCGTCAACGATGCTCGATGCAGGAGCCTTAGGACTACAACTGAAGTCGCAGAGAACCCGTTTGTAGATTGCCGCATTTTCAACCGCTATCAGCAGAACTTGAGCATCGAATTTTAGGACTTATTGACACATTTGCAACGAATTGCTCTAAGGAAGTCACCCGTCTTGACCGGAAACCACCATCAAGGCAAAAATCACGCCGGACACCACTTTCTCGATCTCTTGCATATGAAACACAACATTTGGGAGTCCATGCAAGTAACTGCGATTCAATCACAAGATAACATGGCGAGTCGCGGACGATAAAGCTGCGAATGTTAACGTTCTTTTGGGCTCAATGGGTCATAGGGGTTCACTGGGTCAGGCTCGTTTAACAAGGCTGAAATTTGAAATTATTTTTTGGCTGCGGCTGACCCAGTGAACCCCAGTGACCCATTGAGCCCAAAAACACGTTACAGGGTGCACCACCACCAGGGGAGGTTTCCCCTTCAGTTGATCTATCGCGTCCACTCCGTGGATTGGCTTCGTGGCGATATGTTCTTGGCGGATCTGATGTTGCTTCACAGCGAGATCCGGACGAAGTTAATTCGATGTCTTGCAGAGTCGACTTGAAGTGAAGACGTCGCCATCGAAGTCTGGCGCATAGTCCCTTCGATCAGCAAGCAGCTCATCTCTGAGCTGTGGTAATTACTCGCTTGTCGATATCGAAGAATCTGAGATGACATACCGAATGACGGTGGCGATGAAATGTTCACCAAAACTTCTCTTTCTTGGTATAGCAGAAAGACTGAAGCAAGCCTTCACCTCTCAACTCAGTCAGAAGAGGAAGAATGGTGGCAGTGGTAGCGAAAATGCTTAGACATGGTCATGCACAAGACTTATCAGCCTGAAACGAGACGGGAAGCCGTGTCGCTCAACCTACACTAGTGCAGACACCCGGCAATCCGTAGCGCAGCCCACTCCCCACCCTTTGAATGGAGCAAATTTCGTCTACCAATGTGGACTTCGTTAATATTGAACGGAGGCCGCTCTCCGATATGCTGCGATGACTCTCAGGCAGAGACTCATTGAGACAATCAACTTCGCCAGCGCAAATCTTCTATCGGTGATACTGATTGCTACCACATCGATGGAGTATGCCCCAAACCTACCATGCAGAGCGCCTCACGTGCGATACACCCTTTCCATGTCGACGAAGTAAATGCTCATAAAGCTACAGAACCAATGCTCCAAGACTTTGGTTGCAGCGGGATCGCGCTGTCAAATTGTGATAGACTCGATCTGTTTAGTTCGGCAAACGTCGAAATTCACGATTCACAAAATAGCATAAAAAGGTCTGCACCGCAGAGCTTCGATAATACACGAGGTGCGACAAAGAGCAGGAACCGTCATGTGGATCCTTCATCCAGCGTTCGATCAAGAATATTTGACCCGATAGTGCGGGTACTGACCAGTTTCGATCCGGGAACCTCGTTTTTGAAGTGCGCGTTTCTCGTTATTTATGAAAGCGAACTATAGCGCCCTCGCGCGTTGAAGGACGATAAATTCTTGTGTGCGAAAACCTCGACTATCACCTGGCAGAACGGTCGGCACCAGTGCTGTACACAATTGGCATTCCGCCCTGAAGACCATGATTGCGAGAGACCTTTGTGGGGGGATGAGGTCGATAACGCTCTTGCAAACCGCGAAATTTCGGAGCACCACATTCTGAGGCACCTCAAACCGCAAATATATGACGATTCTAATGCTGCTATGTGGCATGAGGGCGACTTGCCTGTCAAGCTTCGTGGTGTCCATGGTTTGAGCCTGTAGTCGAACACTTCCAGGCTTCGCTAATCTGGGAGATCAACGAAACAAACAGACACAGAGATCAAAGCCACAATTGGCGCTCTGTGGGCGCTTTTCCAGAAGAATGCAATGCTCTTTGTGATTAATAAGATCTGGAAAAGGCACGCAGCCGATCTACCTTGGACTCCTCCAGATCATGAGTCTGGAGAGTACTTGGAGCTTTCTGAGGCTATATTCCAACAATGTGAAGTCGAGATTGTAATCACCATGCCTGCGAATTCAACAGTACAACATGTCGAGCTCGCTCTCATCACGGCCCGCTAGGCTGGAATTGTACCCTAATCTCAGAGCCAGCTGCAGGGTCTGCTTTCGTGCTTCAGCGAGAATTTGAACGGATGCAGGAGGTTCGTTCCGGACAACCGTGCTTGCCTTCTAGGCGATCTGGGAGCTGGTTCTTTTGACTTGATGTCTTTGCGAGTCAAAGTTGAAGAAGCTCATGGACTTGCTGATGTCTTCGTCGATGACGAGAATAGCCTGCAGGACAAGTGTTTGAGTCTGCAGGAGATGATACCAGGAGTTACCTCGTGGAATGGGGCGGCATTGGTGAACAAGGAGTTTCGAAAAGGACTGTGGAGAGAACTTGACATATCGGCAGTAATTACAGAGTTAAACGACGTGATACCGGGGAAACAATGGACTAACAAGCGACTCCTAGACCGGTGCGAATCTCGCTTCGAGGAAGCTAAAAGACACTTTTCGCAAGACTACGTTGGCTCCGAAACGGAGATGGTCTTAGAATTTCCAGAACTTTATGTGCTGCGTCGGTTTCAGAATAATTCGAGAGCGGTTACACTGTCCCCAGGAGCGCTGCGCCTACGACCTGATTTCGTTATGAAGTGTTTCGAACCTTGCATTTCCAGCGTAATAAGTCTGATCAGTCATCAGCTCGAACACTTCTCTGTCACGGGCCAGGCCCGAAAACGGTCATTGATAGGCCATGAAGACTTTGTAAAGTAAATCCATCCTGCCGGAGGAGGTGCGCATAGCTCCGTCATTAGTTCTAGGATTCGATCTGCCTTCAACAACATGAAGTACGGTCATCGGGTGATCGTATCACAGCCAGAATCTTCTGTGGACTGTTCTTTGACGATATGCCATGGCACGCTCGTTCTCTTGGCCGACAAGGACTTCGTCGGGGAGAGAATTTTACGGAGAGGCTATTGTTTCGGCCGAGATGAGTATGCGGATGGGTCGCGTTACGAAAAAGGTCAGATCTAATGGTGTGCAATCTCTCGTGCCCGTATGAAGACGGACTCAACCTCTTGGCTTTGTAAGGTAGGTGAACGAATTCGTGGCCCAATCCAACGGCATGTGCAAGGCGTGAGGTATCTCTACTCCGAGAACGACGAGTAGAGCGACGACGGGTGGGATGTGTGTGAGACTCTTTGGGCTAGTGAACGAGCTGCCGATATGAAGGACCATATTTGGATATTTAGTGATCGAGCGCACATCTTCAAAGTCGGTGAGATTCGATTCCGCCTACTTCCCGAAGATGTGGTTGCCGTAAAGGTGGAGCGAGATTCCGAGAACCACGAGTTTCGAGCTGTCGAGTATAAGGCTGGTTTTGAGATGAATGCACTCGAGATCAAGTGGTTCTTGGAGATTCCTCGCTCTGGAAGTTTCGAGGACCTTGGCTCTGGCGTTGTTCGACGCGATGGAAAACTGCTTGACTGCTAGAGCAATTTCCAGCTATTTTCATCTGCGCACAGGACGACTGGAGGAATATAATGCGTTGATGAACGCCGTCTATACGCAGGAAACAGTTCCAGCTTGCACAAGCTTCCGAGACATCAGTGTAGGCTCTCGGACTGTGCCTAGGCCCTAGGGTGCATGGAAATAGGCGAAATGGTGAGGCGCGGTAATTTCCAGGCAGTATGAGTTGGGTAGGACTTGTATCTCGATTGAAGATCGACACACCACACGATACAGCCCTAATCAGTTTACATTCTTTACAATGACAGTCGCGTAGCCGGCAATCGCTGAGCGCATTCGATGCTCGCAGGCTCGAAACCTTCATCCATTGTTTGACCGTGTCATCGATGTCGACATAGATACCGTTATCAACATCGTGAGTGTGACCTATATTGTGACCATTACCGATGTCGTGATCGTGATACGTAGCGTTTGATGTCGCCGTCGTCGCCTTTGGCGTGCTGTCAAGGACGCTAAAATTTTGATAACTGATTGCGCCTAATTCCCACTAAAGGAGACACACTTACACTGATGGCGAGGGTGATTCTCACACTTCTACAGAATGGTATGCAGATTACGGCACACATCGACGATACACTCTTCGAATCAAGCTGTAACATGGTCTCTAGTCCCCAAATTAGTACTTTGTATCTGAAGATATGCCTCGAAATTCCAGAATATATTACTTCTCAGTAAATGGTGATTCCAAACCTGTGAGTGATACAAATCGTAGCTATAATTCAATGCCATGCTTGAAATACCACAATCATGCTCTGTGAAGGAAGCGAATTTGCTACAATAGAAACGATAGTAGAAGTTGCCTCAACAAGTAACATCGTTTTTAAGGGTTCTTGGGACGTTCTCTTACAAGTCGCCCCTAGAGCTTGTCGCATATGTTAACAGCACCTGTAGTGTGGTTAAATTGCTAAGCTGATACGAGGTACCTAGCTAAAAATACGATTGTACTTGTAGCTAATTTGGAAACAATCAACCCTCACCTTACTTTCTGTTTCGTCCCATTGCAATGTACATGTCAAGGCAACAGAAGGCGGCCCGGCTGAATCGCCAGGTTCGTTCATAATGAGAAGCACAATGTTTCTCGAGCTCTGTATGGTTGCCTGAGCTGAGCGGATACTTCGAATCAGAAATTGACATTCGGATCAGTGCACTTTTAATTTAGGCCTAACTTAAATTCTTAGAACAACATGGTACAGTCATTTCATGCGTAGCTCATTAGTCTGTTGCTATTTTCTGATACGTTTGTGAGGTGGTGTCGCTTCCTATTCAAGCAAAGCGTTTTAGTTTGTCATTTTATATTCTGGCACTTTCAGTCGCAGCTATTGCTTCACTGGCTGCATTGATTTACTCGAAATCTCAGATACTTTGCCTCATCCCCCTTCCGCAATTTTGACCAACTCCAAACCAACTTCTTGCTATTAAGCATACCTCTTCCATTTCACAACTGGAGATCAACATACCGAATGCTGGCCATGGAACGGTCTAAAATGCCTGCTGACAGACGGGCTGGTCGACGGGTCGGGGATATTCTGAAAGAACTCGAGCTACAACTTCGCGGGGAAAAATTACTTCCAAGAAGAACTCTACAATACCTTTTAGCCAAACCAGCCGAATCGAAAACAGCTTTGGATGATCTGAACGAGCGCATATTCAACGCTACCAGCAGAGACTTCCTGTCAATCTACGGCCCTGAGTTCTTCGGTCTCGGTCACAACCAAAAATGGGTCTGGCCAATCGACCAAGGTGAACTAGTGCCAAGAATACGGGACATGATGCTGCGACAATGGTACATGCAGGTAGAAAACCATGGCCAAAAGCGTCCCAGATCTACCGAAGATTATATTGAGAACGACTTCGCTCGAAAAAATCTTAAAGGCTCCCACGGCACTCCAATCCAGAGGACCGATACGGCCACGCTCCAACCACGCCCAGAGACTACCGATCCTGCGACTACCAACGTCAACCTCCGACCTGAGCAGAAAGCTTCGGAATCGAATTATTTTCTCAGCGATTACTCCGATGATGACGACGTAGAACTAGTTGACGAGCCTCCTTACGCTACTCAGGCTGCTCCTACCACTCAGCCAACTCCTACTACTCAGCCTTCTCATACTATTCAACTTTCTCATGGTATAAGGCCTTCTCATACTACCCAAGCTTCAGATGCTATACAGCCTTCTCATACTGTACAACCTTCTCCTAACTCTACCTTCATCCATCCAATCAGACTCTCTAATCATGGCGAAGAAAAGGAAGCCCGTGCTCCACCAGCTGAGCGTACGCAGCTTCCAACCCAAAATACATTCATGCTCAGGTTTCAGAATCGTAATCTCGAAGACGTTAAGTTGCCATTCGACGCAGCCGGGAGACTGCTACAGAATTTAGTCAGCAAGTTAGAGCAGAAGGCAGCACAACTTCACGAAAGTATCCAAGCCTCAGAGTTTCGCGATGCCGATACCACTCTCCTACACGCTCAGATCACGGCCAGGCAAGACATCATGGGCATCCTTGAGCTGACACAACGATCAGCGAGGAGAGAGCTGCGGGGGTGGACTTCCGGCACGGGAAACTACCGGAGTCAGGGTCACTAATCAACCAGCTCGATATGCTGTCGTAGCGGCAGCAGTCCGAAGTTATCGGATTCTAGTATTTCCTTTCGTCCTATACTGGAAATGTGACTCTTGGCAGACGTTTTGCTCCTTTTTTAATACTCCTGCAAAATCTAGTTCGGATTTGGTTTAAGACTTTGACGAGGTACGTCGTGGACGTTGAGCATCGTTATGATAAATTGCGGCAAGGTAGACTGAGGCCCTGAAATTGCAATTAGACGTGAACACAGCACATCAGGACATCGGACTCGCACTTGCGGGGTTCGAACAATACAAAGACTTTTAAAATACAGCCTCTTCGTTCGGTAAAGTTCTACTGGACACTTCTAAGCCGGGACCTATCTACTTAAGGGAGCGATTGAATTGGGTCGTTGACGTCGTCCTGGCCGTCGGCGTCCTTCTAAGCCGTCGATATTTTTGCCACCACCATCGCCGTCGTCGGTATCTACTACCGTAGAATATCACACCACGAACGAGGCACATCGATCGTGGCCAGAAAGCTATCTCCCTGTAAGTGGCATCAGCACAGCTTCGGACTCTACCCTCTTTCCTATGCTACGCAAACGGAATTATTGCAACAGAAACCTTCTACCGTTAGAACCCAAGTAGGCGAGCGTAGGAACCTGAAAGTGATTAGATTAGGCAACAACATCGTGATTCTCGAGCTATAAAGTCTTACAAGGGGTCACAATTCAACGCTTAGGTAGGTCAAAAAAGGAGTGTAACACACGTATTCACGGCAAACTGTTGCACGACTCCATTTACTAATTCAAGAGAAGGTCCCGGGTTGCTCGTCTAGCCAGACCAGTTGGAGAATCCCCACTACAGCCATTTGATAGTGATTGTCTGACAGCTACATAGGCTGGACCACGCAAAACCAGGTTATTTTGGTCGCCACCTGTCGCGAGGATCGCATACATATCCCTAGTTGTTGGTTTTTTGTATTGTATCTATCGCCCGTAGAAGCAGGTAGTGTCTCGATAAGGTAAACCAACGTAGTCGTTACATCTTCCGAACCTACTCCTTAAAATAGCCTCTAGAGGGAACTACGTAGTGCTAGTATATGTGTGAATTAATGATCTGTACATGACTGGCCATCTTAAAGGCCGAAGGTAATGTAATTGTACGAATGTGTCATGACGACCTGAAATTGTCTCTTTACGCGTCACCAAGACAACTGGATATTGCTATCAAGCTGTGAACGACAAGCAATATAGCGCTTAGAGAGCTATACGGGAGCCGATCCCTACTGTAGCTATATAGCTACATGCACCGCCATGCCTCAAGCCTTGTCAGGGGCTGGATTCCTGACAGTATAATAAACTGACGTAGCACTTGCGAGTGGACGGTTGTGGCGTGATGGAGTATTGAAATCGAATACGATGTCTCCACTGACTTCTTCGTGTAAGTACGTATTCTTGATAAGTCTGTCCGTGACCAGAGGAAAGCAGAAGAGAAGAGAGAGAAAAAAGGGGGGGTTATTATTCTCAAATACCAGAGAAAGATAGATAAGTGTGATAAGTCTATTATCTTAAAAGACTTTGTGTGGAGACGAATATCCGAGCTTGTCGTAGCTTCGTGCCCGTTCAAGGTTAGTCAACGGGAGCCTCCGCTCGTCTTGCTGTATTTGATCGGTTAATTAAGGAGCAAAGACGTTGGTGGATACGTCGGTGGTTCAGCGATTTAAAAACCAGTTCAATATCACGATCTAGGTCTACTCGTCCCGTGTCCGCCACGGTCTTTAGTCTATGAAGCCGTCCGACGCCTGCATCGATTGCCCTTCATATCCTCCTATTACGGCCTACGGTCAGGAGGCTACAGCGCCGTCGTTGACTGGGACACTGTACAGACAGCCTCTGTGTAATTCTGTGTGTAGCCGTGAACGGCCTCGTGGTAGCCTTGCACACCCCATTTCTCTGCGATAACTCCCGTTCAACAGACCGAAGCAAACATGCGGCTTGCGAATCCTGATGAAAATTAGCCCCAGTCCCTATACGACAAGCCTAAATGATCCACTATCATGATATGGATTGCTACCGGCCTCAAGCAAAAGTGCTGGCTCGTCGTTCAGATAGATGTTGCGAAAACGAGGCAAATGAGCAAAATCGTCGAAACATCAGAGCGAAGGTGCCACTGGGGTGCTCGAAGGCTCCGATCTAAAGGCTACGGTTGCCCTTGCGCGTTATAGCACGCAAATAACGTGACGCGTTACTTTGTGCTAAACCGCACCTAAGCATCTCACCTCAGCAATCATAAGTGTCAGGTTCAGCTCAAATCATCGCACAACTTTGGCATACCAGTAACGTGGCGCTGCTTTTACATTTGAGTGGCGAGTGGAATGTTGTATTAGCATAATAGGAATCGGCCTGCTTTCATTAAACACAGTAAATCGCATTTCACGAATCACTACTAATAGCGGACTAACCGGAACGCACGATGGATGTGCCAAAAAGGGCCAAAGACGGAAGAGCGGGTCGACAGATTGCTGAACTCCTCAAAGAACTTGGGTTGGAGGCTGGTGCAAATAAAGACCTCAAAACCCGATGTCGAGCATACCTTTCTGGGAAACGTGTACCAGATGCAGTCCTGGACAACTTGACTGACCGTACATTTCACATGGGTGAGCACCGATTTTCTGTCGGCCTATGGACACGAGTTCTTCGGTCGCAGCTGCAGCATGAAGTGGTATTGGCCAGTTGACAGTGCAGAGCTGGTCCCGAGAATCGCTGATATGATGCAGCGTCAATGGTGTTTTAAGATGGAAGCCTTAGGGAAAAAGCGTCCCCGACCTACCGAGGATGCAAAGGGTGCTACTAGGAAGATCTCTAAGACCTCTCACGCGGCTGTTGCGGAGAGAACGGACTCACTCAATCTTCAACCTTCGGCAGAGAGCGTAGAAACAGAAACTGTCGAGACTGATGTCCGGCCTTGGCAGAACGAATCGGACGAGGATTACTTGAGTGACGTGTCGCATCACTCTATCTCCAAATCAGAAAGTGGTCACCAAACTACAAAAGTAAGGAGGACCACTGAGTCGACTTTTAGCTCCAGAGCGTCGACCCCCTTCAAGGCAAAGCCTCGTCACGTTGATCGAGCCAATCCTCAAAATCGTCACAGGCAAAAGGAAGCTCTTCTGCCTCCGGCCGAGTCGACACGGCCTTTAGTCCAGAGTGCCATCAAGCTCAAGTTCAAAAATCCAAACCCCGAAGAAATCAGCATTCCCTCTAGTGCCGCTGCAAGACTCCTCCAAGCACTAATCAGCCAACTGGAGCAAAAGGCAGCGCACTTGATCAATACCATCGAAGCGTCGGAGCTTGAAGGTGCTGATGCTACCATCTTGGACGCTCAAATTACGGCGAAGCAACTCGTCATGGGGACGCTTGAGTTGACGCAAAGATCAGCACGGAAAGAGCAAAGGGATTGGATCTCTGGTCAAGGCTGCTAGGCAAGTCAGAGTTGCTTGTCGGTTAAGCTGATACACTGCTGGAACTGGACAATCTCGAAGACGGTGCGCTGTTCAATATTTCGTCAGTCCCTCAGCAAATTCGAATATGAAGCGCCAGACACTGGACGTCGCCTGCTCGGGTACGAAGACCAATGCCTGGGAATCGATCTTGACTTCTTGACTAGATTGCTGCATTATGCCGATGGCACGTTCGATGCGTGGTACCAAGCCAAGTCTCATCGATAGTTGTCATCATTCGCATTCCTCTCGAGCTGTACATGCTTGCAGTACACCCATCGCGTGAAAGGATCGAGACTGGGACAAAATGGTTCGTATCACTGAGACTGAAGCAAGCGCTACCCAAGGCATGGTGAAGCAGAAAGGGCACACCGTGGTGGATGGCTCTGTGTAGCCAAAAGAGAAAACCTCCCGGATCTAAGAATGCCTGAGCGAAGGCAAATCGAGCCTCGTCTCGGTCACGAATGACCTCAAGACCAACGTCTTATATCACAAGCCGACTATCAGTCGACCGGCGCGAATCGGCTCTTCTTTCTCAAGCTGTACCCGTACTTCATGAACAAGAACGGCACAGGCAGTGCCAGAGCCGAGACACCACCGATGATGGACATCCCTGGACCAATGCCGGTGGCTTTGAACATCGGTCTTACCGCCAACGGCAAGGCAAAAGCCAGTATGGATCTTAGGAACGTGTTGGCAGCGGTAGCACTTGCCGCGTAGAGTCCGTACGTGTCAACGAGGAAATTGATACATTGCTGAAAGATGCAGTTAAAGCCTGCTCCGATGAACAGTGTGAAAACGAGTGGTGCCGCGACCGGGGCGTTGCCAGCTCCTGTCCAACCGAAGCAGAACAAGCCGATCGTGAAGATGAAACCTCCTATTGCCATTGGAGGCAAGCGTGCTTCGGGAACAGGCTTACCATTTGATGCGCGTACTTTTCGAATATAGCGAGGCTGGTTACCGAGATTGATGACGAGAGCGAAGAGGACACCGACAACGAGGCCAAGGAAGGACGCAGATGCGAGGATCGTGTTGAGGTGGTAGACACCCTCGAAGACGAGAGGAAACACCTCAAACGTCATGTAGCAGACACTGTACACGAATGACGCATACAGGGCGATCGCTATCACCATCGGCTCTGTCAGCAGCATCAGCAGCGGGCGCGAGAGTTGTTTGGTCACGATGGACTTGAAGTCGAGCTTGAGCTCTTCGTGAGGGTGGTAGTATCGGTCGTCTCCAGTGTCTCGTCTCAACTTCCTCGCCTTACGCTTCAACAGCACGGGAGCATAGACTTCCGGGAAACAGCAAAGCGTGAGCACGAAGACGGCGGAGACGAGGATGGCCTCGATCCACTCGGTCCAACGCCACGACAGCTTCTCCGTCAAGACTGCACCAATCACAGGAGCAAGAGTTGGACCTCCCACGACCATAATAGCATAGAAACAGACTGCCGTGCCTCTCGCTTCTCGGCTCCAGAAATCACCCAACGCAGCGCTCACATTCGAGATGGGTGCAGACCCAAACACTCCTCCAAAAAAGCGAGTGACACAGATCGAAGCTACCGTCGAGCTCGTCGCAGTGCCGATACTGAAGAGCCCCAGGCAGAACAGCGGGGGGAGCATGCTGACTTTGCGACCCCACACCTCACTGACTGGCGCCCACAACATGGGCCCAAACGCAAAACCGAGCACATAGAGCGAGACGTTCAAGACCGTCACGTCTTCACTGATGTGGAACTCTCGAGCAAGGACTGCGCTTGCCGGGGCTATGACAGAGCTACCGAACGAAGGTGCCAAGGCCAGGAGACCGAGCTGGAGGGTAACGAAGCACTTGTAGGCGAATTTCCAATTATGCGGATTCAGAGGATCGTTTGCTTCCCAGTCGACTTTGATCCGCTCTCCCTTCGCTTGCGGCTGCGGCTGGTGGTCATCGTCATAATCATGATGGAGTCCTCCTTCTTTCTCCACGTCACGCGACGGCAGCGGCTCGTTGCTTGCTTCTGGCGGCCCGACCGTGGCCGAGCTCGCAACAGTGCTGCTGCTGTCGCTACTGTGCCTGCCCGCTTTGATGGACATATCTCTGCATTATTTTTTGCTTGGCATGAAGTTGCAAAACAAAGAGAGAGGAGTTTTGCGACGCATGATTATTGAAATACTCTGTTTGACTCGGCACGTCTTTGCCGGTCGTTGACTTCCCAAGCGTTGGGAAGAGCAGTCTCACTGGTTATCGTACATTGGTAGTGGGGGTTCGTACAAAGATGTGAAGTGCCGAGAAACGAGAGTCTAGCCTGATTAGGAAGGCAATCGATAGCGACTTGTACCTTTTCCCTTTTTCATGGTTCGGATACTTCCGACCGCCATACACTACTGGTAATTGTTTTTTTTAAGTCCGACCATCATGACTTACAGTTGAAAGGGTGATATCTTAAGAGATATTCGCAAAAGCTGAGATGTTTTGTACACCAAATATGCGGTCGACGGTAAGTGTCGCTGTCCTGCCCTTTTTCAGGACATGCCGGTCCTCGTAAACTCGAAGCTAAAAGTGGTCGAATGACTAAAAATACAACAAAACCCTTGAAGGTATCGTCCATCAAAAGCAGACATGATTGAACATCCCTTCACGAACCCGAGTACACCCCAAGTCGTCGCTGCTGGGCGTCCTTCCACCAACTATCAGCATTCTCGGGGATTCCCGGCCCCTCAATCTCCCGACGCACCTCCCGCTTCTTCTTGAAATCAACACCAAACCTGCGATCTCTCTCCGCCAGCGCCTCGTCCACATCAAGTTGCTTATACTCGGTCAAACTGCCCATCAACGTCGGCGCACCCATGGGGATATCTCCATCGCGATCAACCTGCCACGTATGCCAAGTCTTGCCATACAGCCCGACGACCTCCTTCATCGCTTCGGTCTCCAGCTTCTCCCACTGCTCGCCGCCATAGCCACGATGCGACCGCGGCTCCGGCAGGATGAGCATGCCCGACTGCACTTCGAAGTCGTGGCTGTGCCACAGCTTCTGCTCGTCGGGCGGCAGTTGCAGGTACCGGTCCCGGGGGATCATGTACTCGACGCCGATCAGGCGGGCGCCGGGCGTGCATGAGTCGTAGATCAGACATTGTCGTAGGTCTTTGCGCACGTGCGAGCAGAAGTGGTAGGCCTCGACGGCGCGCACTTTGCCCTCGCGCGCTTCGTCGGCGTAGATGTGCAGGGCGTTGAGGTACTCGCAGACGTTGTGCAGGGGTTTCAGCTCCGGGTCGACTGTGCCTCGGACGTGCGTCTGGATGCCGATGTATAGAAGCCATGACTTGAGCCAGGCTGTGGGACTGAATTTGAGGAGGGTCGCGGCGGCGCTGGAGATTCCTGCTGTGACGCCGGACATGATGTTTGAACAAATGGAGTAGTTCTCGAATTTTCTATACAGGTATTTTGCGATTTTTGCTGTCGAGATTCAATAACACTATTACTAGGAGCCACCAAAAGACTAAATGGAATACGAAGAACCAACCCCACCCACCTCCTACCGGCGTGACGGTCTGGACGGTCTCTATATTAATACACGTCATTGTGCAGGGTTCGGATGTTTTATCCGAGAGGGCCCGCATGGCGCACGCACGTTGCAAGCTTTACTAGTTCCGTCCACTCAGCTCCTTCTGGGTCCAGTCCCACAGCCTCTCCGCAAGCCGTGCATCTCGAGACTGAGCAGTCTCTAATTTCCCTTTCTTCCCAATGGGGACGTAGTACGCACCATCCTCAAGATTCTCCCGTGCGGTCGTGCTGGCCCAGACTTGATTGTAGGGGCCATGTTCGACGGGAGTCCATCCCTCGGTCAGCTGCGCCACCATCCACAAGAGAACTGATAAATGGAGCGGAATGCCGGAGAAGAGATCCGTCTTGATGTAGCCAGGGTGGACAGAGACGGTCTTGATCGAAGGATACCGTTTCGCCAGCTCCTTGGCGTACAGCAGATTTGCCAGTTTGCTCTGGCCGTAGCGCGTGAGCCGACCGCCAGGAGGGAACCAGCCTCCAAGGCCGTCTTGACCGGACCTCAGAGTTTCGAAGGCGATCCCTTCTTTCGGCGCTTGCTTGTAGGCGACCGAAGACATGTTGATTATGCGCACGTCCGAACCTGGCTGTTCGGCTGTTCGAAGCAGGAGAGGGAGGAGCAGCTTGATGAGGTAGGCGTGGCCGAGGTGGTTCGTGGCGAATTGGATCTCGTATCCGTCCTTGGTGGTCGCCTGCGGAGGCGCCATCATCCCGGCATTCGCGACGAGCACGTCCAGTCGATCCGTTTGCGCGAGTAGATCATCGGCTGCTCGCTTGACCGAGTCCATGTCGGCAAGGTCGCACGAGATGAAGGTGATCGGGACGTTTGGAGAGGTCTTTTTGACCTCGGCGATGAGCTCGTCGCCCCGCTTCTGGTTCCGGCCACTGAAGAAGATGTGTGCGGGACTCTTCGTGGCGAGCAACGACACCGTGCCTGCACCCAGACCTGCAGTGCCTGTATGGAAAGTCAGCGGTCAGGCGAGATACTTGAGCTGACTAGCAGTACTAACCTCCTGTGACAAAGTACACACGGCCGGGAAGATTCGTCATCTTTTGAGGACTGAAGACTGACGAAGACATGATGCTGATTTGTTATTCAGTTTTGGTGTTAGGGCAAACTTGTTGAATGGACTTGATCCAGATTGTTTCGATGATTTTGT
The DNA here is from genome assembly GCA_017656005.1 of Incumbomyces lentus. NCBI lineage: Eukaryota > Fungi > Ascomycota > Eurotiomycetes > Chaetothyriales > Trichomeriaceae > Incumbomyces > Incumbomyces lentus. Next base: position 1,741,739 of record JACJVT010000007.1, on the reverse strand, counting down.
GATGTTGAGTGGAGGAGCAAAGTGGATACTGCCCATAGATATAGCATCTTGCTTGAACTATTTTGAGTCTGCATGATACCGATGTTTAAAGGTACTCGTAGTCAACATAGCATCAATTAACCCGACTTCTGCTGAGATGGGACCCACTACGGCCGAAACATTGCGACATTTTGTTGGAGAATCAACATTAGAAATCCAGGAACAAGAAGCTAGTGGCCAGCTCGGCCAGTTTCATTCGCAGCCAGTACATTCTAGAGCTGAGTTCAGGCCGCTTTTAGTGGGTGATTACTCAAGGTGGCTAGACGACGGGTACTAGTAGAAAGAGTTCGTAATATACGATCCAAACAGTCGCGGGATGACCCATATCGGGAATAGCTCATGAGCTGCCACTTTTGCGGGCAGTTAGTAGATTGACATCATTGGTGCCTTAAGGCAGAACATTGACACACGGTCAACTGAATTGATCTTTACTATGCCACAAGAACCAACCTTGTGGACAACAGGTCTGGCCAGTTGAATACAACTTTTACGTCCGAAACAGCCTCAGCTCGTTCGACGATCGGTTAAGTGCCGAATATCTTCTGAATTCGGGTTCAAACGATACCGATTGCAAGTCCGAGTGGCATTTGTCATAGGCAACCGACAACATGTTCAAAAAGAAGCCTCAGATCAAAAACCTCTCACCGTTGAAATCTTCGGAGCGGAGGAAACTGGCAGACCAAATACGGAAAGACTATGCGCTGCCCGAGCCACAAAACGAAGCTGCATCGGAGCAGAATGGCCACGACGAGCAGGGCACGAGCCAAGGGCCGACATTGAGCAGCCTCCGTTCTTCTCTCCTCCCACACCCCACCTCCTCAGCCAAGTTCACCACGACGTACGGCCCAAACTCGGTCCTCGTGTCGGGAACGATCTATGTGGGGGCTCATCCAGGACAAGAGGAACGGATATTGTGGTTTCAGATAGGAAAAGACGATCGACTAATACCCACGGTCTACTCTCTGTGGCACAATCCAGATCTACTCCCACTGCTACACATTGGTGAGGTGGTCGTGTCCAAGTTGAAAGGTGGAGCCGATCTGTTTGCGCCTGGGCTGATACGGCCGCCACGAGGCTTCGACCACAGAGCAACCAAGGGATCGATTGTGGCTGTTGCGGGACATCAGAGCGACACAGCGCCTCGATGGGTGGGAAGAAGCAAAGTCGACATCAGTTCGTTACCTGAAAAGGCAACGGGAACGGCAGCAGAAGGACTTCATTGGGAAGGTGACGAGTTGTGGTCTTGGAGCGCCCTCAATCGGGGTGGAACTCCGGCTCCTGCGACTGTCGAGGGCTGGCGGGGACTGAACGATGGACTCGAGCAGGATGTAGAGGAGCTCGACATCGATGATGACGAACCTGAAGGGGAGCACGTAAAGGGTGGGGTTGAGATAGCAGAAAGAGAACCGGTTGAAGCCAATCCACCAGCTTCAGAAGCATCAAAGGACGAGAACCAGCAACCGGATGATCACGTACCGTCGACAAAAGAAGTCGATGATGCCTTTATGGAAGCATTCTTGTATTCACTCTACACTGCCAAGAAGCAGAAGCCGACCGAACCGCATGGCTTTGAATTTCCCATCCAACCCTCCTTCCTCATCTCGAATATGATCCAGCCGCATCTCCGACACTCATCGCCACACTACAACATTAAGAAGACGTCGTGGAAGTCGGCCAAGAAATTCATCAAGCATCTCGACAAACAGGTGCTGCTCAAATCGAAAGACCGCAACGGAGGCGAGACCGTTATTCTGGACATTGACTTCAACGATCAAGCAGTGAAGAACTTCCAGCCTTATCGACTACCACAAACGAAACCCTCGTCGTCCGATGTCCCCGAAGACTCGGGTGGTGGTGGCTCGACCTCAGCCAGTGGCTCCGACCCATCCCTCAACCAAAAATTGCACCTCCAAACCCTCTATCGCGCATCGGCCAAACTGGTTCCCAACCTTCTACCCTCCAAAACACAATTCTACACCTCCGCAGATATCACCACAGCTATCAAGTCCTACATCGACGAGAACTCCGACCTCGTCAATCCACAGCGTAAACGCTACATCAAACTCGACCCGTTCCTAGCCAACAACATCCTCGGCTCCAACCAATCCTCCTCCGACACCCAGATCCTCGCAGCCGGTGAGATCGACCGCGCCACACTGATCCGCCGCATCCTCGACAACGACCACCTGTGCATCCCCTACCACGTACTCCTGCGCAACGACCAAACACTCTCCTCCGACCCATCGCTCAAACCCAAAGCCGGGCCAGCGCCCAAGATCACGCTAACGATCGAGCGACGCGGCGGCAACAAAGTCGTCACCGCCATCGCAGGGCTCGAACACTTCTTCATCAACCCGCAGCTGGTGCGGCCCGAAGTGCAAAAACGCTGCGCCGGGGCCGCCAGCGTAGGCCAGCTAATGGGCGGCAAGCCGGGCATGCTCGAGGTGACGGTGCAGGGAGATCAACGGGGGGTGGTGGAGCGAGAGATCCTCGGCCGACGGGGTGTCAAGCCCGAGTGGATCGAGATCGTGGATAAGACAAAGAAGAAGGGCAAGAAATAGCTGGGGCCTTTATTTAGGTACACACACTCTCTCTCTTCTTCGCCTCTTCCTCGTAGCCCCCTCTCTAGGAGAATTGAATACGTTGAAACCTCCCATTTGATCAACGCTTGGAATTTTTTTGCTCCTTTGTGTGTGTCGTGTCGTGTCGTGTCACGTCACGTCACGTCACGTCACGTCAGATCACGTCGTGCACCCGACGTTCTAGTAACCAGTAAGGTACCTCTATAGTGCACTCTAGCAAGTGCTACGGTTGAACACGAAGTCGAGTCGAGTTAGGTCGTAATCCGCGACAGTAGACGGCCCGTAGTAGATAGGTCTTGTGAGAAGTGAGACTAAATAGACCGACAGTAATGTTACTGGCATGTTCATATCTGGTCAAAGAAGAAAGCTGCTAGAGATGAGTCTTAGATACCGGTGAGCAGGTAGTGAGAAAGTAAAGGTAGGTTCTTCGATCTTCCCTTTTGGGCTACCTACACTACTGTCACCTAGAGTAGTAGGGCGTGCTGCAGACGACTCAACCTCATTGAGGAGGGGGCAAAATCGACGATGTTGGAAGATACATATTATACAGGAGCTGGTTCTAGTCTTGTGATGCCCTTCCCTTCCCTTCCCTCTGCTCTGCCTCTATTCGCGCCCTTGCTACTTCGTACACTGCGCGTTGTATATTGTTAACCACGTTCAGATCCTCTCTTCTTTGCATGTCCTTGTTGCTGTAGTAGGTGTAGCTGCTGCTGTTTTTGGTGGCGCTGCATGGACCGCGCGTACATTCTATGTCTGACGAGGTTGGTGGCGCTGCGCAGAGTGGCAATGTCATCAGCACTGTTCGAGTCGGGAGTGGGTGAGGTATCGTGTTTGTCATAGCGGTCTAGTCGATGTGCTTTGATGGGGCGTATTGGGCGTGGTTTACGATCAGGAGCGATGTATGAGGCAGCAGAGGAGTCTTCTTTGTTCTGGAATTCTTGCTATTGTGCAATATCTCGTCGCTTGCCCGCCACTGATCTGTCGCGTTGCTGTCACCCTCTTCTTCGACAACCCCTGGACGCTCAGCTTGTCGATTCGATAGGAGGGTAGAAGACAACCTCCTACGAGGAAGCGCTCGCTGAAGGCCGGGCGCCACGGGTTGAAGTTTGATGGTTAGGAGTGGCGTGTTGGGACTAGGTGCGCGTCTGGACCGCTGCGAGGGCTTTGGAGGCTCGGATTTGGAAAGGCTCGTACTTGCTTGACGATTTGTAGGAGGCACATTGTGGACTCTTTCTGATGCACTTCGCACTGGATTGCGACTTGGTGGTGGAGAGATTGTGCTTGTTCGCGGCCTGGGAGAGGAATTCGAGTTGATTGAGGCTTCATCAAGCCGAGGAGAGGTGAGTCGTTGTGCGGCCGACAAGGTCCCCAGAGCTTCACGAATACCCGCAGGTTCCAAATACCTTGTCTTGAAGGCAGATGACGTACCTGAAGTGGTGGCTGCTCTGAAGTTGCCGCTTAGGCCAGGTTGACTGCCGTCGTGAGAGGCAGACGGGCCAGCTTTGGCAGCAGTCGCTTCGGACGAATATCGTTGAGCACTGGGATTTGAGGGAACTTTGGGAGCGAGAGTTGCGCGAGGCCGTTTTGGATTTTGTACAGGTGCAGGATCGTGGTTAGACACTCGTGGGGTTTTGTGGACGTTGAGAGAACCAGCTTCAACGGGCGAGAAGGTCTTTTCTATGGTGGTCGCATCGTATTCAGCCAGAAATTGATCGTACAGCTGACCATATTGCCTCGTTGGGGTGTGGGATACGTGATCTCTGGACTTCTTGCGTTTCCTTGGCTTCCCCCCGGATTGGCGTGGGGACGAGCCAAGACTGTCGGTATACCTTGAATCTTCTTGGCTCTGCGATAAAAATGTGTCGAGGGGAGTGGGATCTGGAGGATAGATACCATAGAGGCTGGCAAGGTCGGTCGGATAACCGGAAGTTGGTGACGGCATACCAGATGTGACAGCTTGCCTCAGGCCAACAACACTTCTGGCAGGTGTGGTGGCGGGATAAGAAGGGCCAGTTCAGCAAACTCTGCCAAGCAAACACGACACGTTGCGCTTGCCTCCCACGCGAGATCAAAAGTAGTGAACATCGGCATGGTAGTACTCATCACAAACGACGTGAGTTTGGTGAAGATGAGCCCCACCGACAATGAGCATGACCCAAAATCTCGCCATCCGCCCTTTGCTAGCGAATTATGTGTGAAAGAGGACTTGAAGTATGGTTGAGTCCTCACATCCAACTCACTTGACCATAGAATGACTTCACACGACGACCTGGTCAAGGTGTTCACTATTCAAGCGGGTCAAGCTTCGTTCATAGCATATTCCTTAGAGTCTGCTATCATGTGGATGGCTGTGGGTCTTGGAAGGTGCTGCCCTGCTGTTTCGCCCAAGGATCGGGCACACCAGGATTGGCTTGTTTCCACGCCGCGATCTTGGCCTCAAGATCCTCTAGGCTATCTTGAAATGCGTCCCTGACTGGCTCCTTGCGCACCTCCCACACATCTTCGCTGCTTGGGCCTGTCTTCCACTTGACGGCCTTTTTCCTGTAGTGATCCTGAACCGCTCGGGCCTTGTCCTTCTCATCCCAGTTGCGACTTCTCATGCACAGCCAAAAGTCGGCCCAATGATTCTTGCAGCTCCTGAATGTGCCGTAGCGATAGACGTTGACGAATTGGCCACCGAAGCTCTGACAGAACATGGCATAGTCGAGGGCAGAGCGACACGACATATCTGAAGGATACAAGGCATCCGGCGAGATGTCAACGGGCACAGGTGGAGAGCGAGATTTGCCGTCTTGTTTGGCCTGGACTCGCTGTTCTTGTGCCCGGGTCTGCTCGATCTCAATCTCTTTCAGAAGCTCGGCAAAGTCGAGGCTTGCCTGTTCTTCTCGGGATAGTTCTTGCTTGATGGGCGTTGGCAGCTGCTCGACAGGGTGTTGTTGCGCAGATGGAGGATCGTCGTTGATGGGGGTTGAAACTGTTGTCATTCCAGTTGTCGTAGTCGTTGACGGTGATGCCGTCGCTCGTCTAAACGGCCACCACATGACTGCACACGCGAACCAACAGAGATTCGCAACTCTGAACTTTGCTGGACGACCCTTCACCTCTAGCTAGATGATAGCTTCGATGCAATACTGAACGCTGTACAGAAAGTAGATGTAGACAAATTTATGAATGGGGAAAATTGTCGGCCGATCCGCTTAGCGCGTCCTACACCGCACACCTCACACACCTCATCACCGACCACCCAGAATTGAAGATATGGAACTTTTCACAACCTGATACAAGAGGTGGGCTTGCTGAAATGTGAATGTTTCAACCGTGGCGAAGAGAACTCTTTGGCGATACAATTTATTCGTGATATTATAGAGTATGGAGCTTTTTATTCTTTTGCTTGCTTGTAGCCTCGTACCAGAGCAGCGGCTGAGTTACGAAGTACCAGTGTCACAAATTGAAGGCTGGACTTTTCCACTTGCACTGAGTCTCCTCAAGCTACAATTATAGCATTTCTTCAGTAAGTCTACCCGTCAACCTGCTGTTTCGAAGGGAGAAGACAAGTTGAGGGTTGTTCAACCTGATCCAGGCAGCGTCAAAGCCAGGCCAAGGGAAAGCCATTGTTGATTGGGCGCCGTCAGCCCTGAAGCCAAGCGACGAACAACCCGCATCCGAGCTAACGCGGCCTGGGAGGAGCCGTGACTGCCGGGCCTTGCCTTTGACTTGCTGCGGGTTCAGGTACCTAAGGTACTTCGTATTTTACAGGTCCGGAAGACTAATTATTAAGGTGCTTCTGAGCTCCGTCACACTCTTCCTGACAGCTTCTATAATAGTGTGCCATGAATTCCCACAACTTGAACATGTTTCCAAGCTGCCATGCAAGGCTTAGTGCCACACGCCTACTTTACTGGCAGTCCACACATGAAATCGAATTATCTGGTCCTGGTCTGGTAAGGCCGATGGTATAGGCCGGAAAGTACGTTCGAGCTGCCGTCGACTCCCGACCGTAGTTTCATACCACTAGAAATTAGATGAGGAGCGAAAATGCTCTTCGAACACAAGACGCTGGTCAAGGTGTAATACTGCCCCACTAATAGGTCCCGCCTTCCACGGTAGTATTTTAGGTGCCATTGTGCCTGCCAGTACTTAAAAGAGCCGTTGGAACCCTAAATTCACTCGTCGACCTGGGTATTGATTTACGTACGTTGTGATTTCCAAGAGATGAATCATTTACCTTTAAAACATCACCTTTCACCAGATAAAGTGGGCTGACCGGTCAGACTCTAAGCTTGCCACGTGCCTACAGTTCGCGCCAGGTCCCCGCCGCCTTGGCGCCTCTGGTGCTGGCTCTGCTCCCTCTTGGTTGGCTGTCGTAAGTCCGGCTGAAGCGATACTAGACCGAGATCGCCAACACGCAACTTGGACCCGATTTGATCGTATGAATTGTGAGGAGATTCTTGAGGATCGTTAAGACGCCGACAGCGGTCTGAGACACCATCATGCCACAATTAATGCCGTTGGTGCGAAGCAGGATGCCGGGATCGAGCACTTGATAATCGGTCGACAATGGCGGGCCATCACTTTCCTCAAATTGCTGGCCGTGATGGCTCCTCCATCCATGCAGGTGACAGATACACAACCCACAACACCTGTACGTGATTGCGGCTTGTCCTTGACTTGATCGCAGACCCAACACTGGGCGGGGCTGACCACACCAGTTCTTCTGAATAATGACGCGAGCACGACCGACCAGCTGCGACAGCTCGAGCAGCAGATGCGCCAGCTGCAGGGCCATTTGCGAGGCCCTGAACCCTACGGCCATGGCTATGACTACGGTCACGGTGACGACGGGCAACAGTTGAATAGTGACGGCGACATCAACAACAACAGCTGCCTGAGATCCTCCGAGCCGTACTCACGTCCTGCCCGTCAACACCTGGTCGGAAACAGTTCAAGCAGCTACTCAGCAGGAAGCCGGCCGCCCTTCGCGCTGGTTCCAGATCATGCCGAGACGACGGGCGGCGACTTCAGAGCCCCTTCAGCTCAACGCTCGGCGCCTTTCGATCTTGAGAAGCATGGTTATGCACCGCATATCTCCAGAGATCAGGCGTCACCCCACTCACCGCCGCACTACCTTCGCGAAAGCCCACGGGACGATTTCAGACGAGCTCCGACGGCAACAGGTACAGGAGCGCAGGTCGGGTTGACGACCTGGAGAAGTCACGAGCAAAACTACAGCAGCAAATTTTCGGCCAATGACCGTGCGTCTCCCCAGCAGCTCATCCTGTGTGATGGGCTACATGCTATTCAGCCATACTGATCTACGCAGTTGTCACGCACCAAGTCAGCCGGCCTCTCGCCATGTCCCCGACTCCAACGCCTGCCCCGATGCGGGCAGAGCCTCGCTTCCTGGTTCCGTACGATCCGAACGAGCGCTTCATTGAGAGATCCGAAGAGTTATGCGCCCTGGTCAACTGCTTTCTAGAAGACGTTGTGAGCGGTCCCGGCCGGGGAGGAGCTAGAAGGAAGCCCCAACGGCGCGCTGCCCTATTTGGCTTAGGAGGCGTAGGCAAAACACAACTGGCGATCGAATTTGCCTATCGCTACCACGACGAGTGCCCGCGTCACTCCGTCTACTGGATCCATGCCAGCACCCAGGAGTGGCTTCGCCAAAGTTTTCAGGAGATTGCTAATGAATTCGGGCTCGAAGTGGCTAACACAGAGCTAACCGATGTCTTCACCGTCGTCGGAGCTTGGTTGCGGAAAACCTCGAGTCCGTTTCTCATGATCGTCGATAATGCCGACGATGCCGACGTGTTGTTTTGTGCCCGTCGACGATTGGCCGACACCATCGCCGAATGTCCACACGGCGCCCTCCTGGTCACCACTCGGAACAGAAGAGTGGCAGAAAAGATCACTTTCTACGGCACCACCATTCATCTCAACGAGATGTCGGCTGACTTATCCTCGGAGCTTTTGCACTCGTTTCTTCCCAACACGATGATAGATTCTCAGGAAGACATCAGAACGCTGGCGACCACTCTTGGTCACCTGCCGCTGGCGCTTGCTCAGGCAGCCGCCTACATCAAGGAGTTTTCTATCACCCCCAAGGAATATCTGACAATGTGGCAATCCAAAAGCGAGAATGCCTCGTCTTTGCTTCGTTCCGAGTTTGAGGCCGAAGGCAGGCAGTACTTTGATCGGGAAGTCCCAAACGCAGTCAGCACCACCATGATGCTCTCCCTCGATTATCTGCGATCCCGCAAACCTCGAACAGGACAAGTCTTATGCATGCTCTCTTTCCTACACTACACCAATATTGATCTTGCCCTGTTGCTGACAGCTGGTGAGACTCTTTCAAGCCCGAGCTTTGTGGAGTCTTTGGGTGACGTGCAAGCCTTTTCGCTGGTCCAGAAGAATTTGAAAAGTTCAACCATCTCTGTCCACCCGCTTGTTCATGCGATCATCTGCGAGTGGAGTGGTCTACGTCTCGACAAAGACGAGTTAACCCAAATGGCGAACGCGACGCTTCAGAGTCTAAATATGTGCTTCTCGGAAAGTTCTGGCAAGACTGACCGACAGTTTGCAGACTTACATTTGCCTCACGGCCTTCGATTCCTCGAAACGGTAAAGCAATTAAACCTCGGCCTGGACGTATCTGCCAAGCTTGTGCTAATGCGTAAGGTTGCAGGACATCTGCTCTACCAAGGACGTACGCTGGAATCCGCTGAGATGCGGAGCCACATGACGGAAATATGCGAACTGGCATACACGCCGCAGTCGATTGAGACATTACGTGCCAAGTGCGAGTATGCTGAGGTCCTGCAACAACTGCGTCAATTCACGAAAGCCAAAACACTCTGTGAGGAAATTATCGAGATATCGGAACGCACAGACTTGCGCCGTCGTACCTACGTCAACAGTCTCGGACTCTTGAGTCGGGTGTTGGCCAAGCAAGGTTCCTACGAAGCAGCAATAGGCATGGCAAAAGCCGCTAAAGAAGCATCATTAACGAATTACGTAGGAAGGCATCGCCATGACACCTTTGTCCTGGATTTTTACTTGGCCGAGATCATGAGAAGCTGTGCCGCTCGTAGGACCGAAGCGAAGGAGAAACTACTTGACGATGCCAAGCTGCTCCTTCAGCAAACGGTCAAACAGTTGACGAAACTCAATGGCGATGACCATCCTCTTACCCTCCTTGGCAAGCAGCACCTTGCAAGTGTGTTAGATGACGTTCAAGAGTACGAAGAGTCCAAGCGCCTCAGTCAGGAAATCATCCAATCGAAACAGAAGACTCTGGGAAATCTACATCTAGAGACCTTTCAAGCCAAGCTTGGATTGGCCCTGTGTTTGATCAAACAAGCGGATCTCTGGGGCGCAGAAGCCGTAATCCAAACGGCGTTAAGCTCCACCAGCGCCAGTATCGACGCTCATCACTTTGGAAGATCGAAAGCCCTGCAAATGCTCGCTAACATTCACGAAAAGCGAGGTGACCAGTGGAGGAGGAAGATGGAAGCGCCAAACAAGTCGGCTCCTGCGGCTGGTAAACGGAATAGCACAACACCGCAGACCTCAAAGGAGCCTCAATCAGGACAGCTGCCGAGATCGGAATCTTCCACAGACAACTCAGAAGCTCAAGATCTACCGCTTACAGCCGCGGTTTTATCCGTGTATGCCCGACGTGCCGGTGACGAGTACCAAAAAGCGCTTGACCTGAAGATGGATGTTGCTACCCGACTTCAAGCTGCCCCAGGTATCGAACATCCACATACCCTAGAGCATCTGATCGATGTGTCACGAAGTTGCATGCATCTGTTCCTTGGCCAGCGTGACGAGTTCGCTGAAAAGATTGATGAGGCAGAGGAATTGCAAAGGATGGTACTGGAAGTCCAGCTTGACCTCCTCGGTGAAAATCATGAAGACACCATGCAGACCAAAGGCTTGCTCGCGGTGACTCTCAATGAGAAGTCAGTCGGTGAAAAGGATGAAGACACAATGCAGAAAGAAGGCTTGTCCAAGGCGACTGTCCATAAGAACGGAGAATTGGATGAAGCTCAAAGTCTTGCACAAAGTGTTTACAAATTTCGAGAGAAAAGGCTAGGAAGCTCTCATCGCGAAACACTGAATATATTACAAGTCCTGGCAGAGATCATGAACAAGCGAGTTAAGTTTCGATCCCAGTCTTTTGGCTTGATAGACAAATGCTATCAACTGTCGTACAATGCTTTCGGAGGAGGCGATGCAGATACGCAGGCACGGTTGGACTTGAAGTTGACCTGGCGCGCTACCAGCAATGCTGTTGCAGGGTCTGCTTCTACGTCCTCTTTCAGAATGCTTGAGACTTGCTCGACTAGCTTGGCAGAATCGCGGATCACGGGACACAACGCGATGAAGTCCACACTGGCGTCGACAGGTGTGCGCAATTCCATCGGTGCGTCAGACATTGCACGAACATTACTTTGGACTGCACCGTGGAAAGCCGCGAGAGCTCCACCAAACAGTATGGGGACAGGTCCTTCCGATCGTCCGACTTGAGCTCGAGCTGCCGAAAGTTCACTTGCCGGAATCATTGTGTCTCACGGGACCACTTTGACCTACATGTCAGTAGAGCTCCCGCGGCTGGCCAAAAATGAAGGAACAAACTACATATCTTGTTGTACCTAGTCCTGACTGTAGATTGTATCCAACCACGGCACACCTATCTATCCTCCGGCATCCCGATTCATCTACCTGTTTCTCGCGCCGCAATGAGCTCAGAGTGCAACGCAGAAACCGCCTTGTTGTGTCTCACGGAATCGATGCGAGATTTATTGGATTTTCTACTAAGATGGACTTGATTTAGGGCCAGCGTAGGATCTAGCGAATCTCTTCGTAATACTAGCGTCAGCCTCAGAAATGCTGGGGGTTTGGGGAGCTGACTTATTTTTAAATATATATTTCTTCACACTTGAACAGGATCGCTATTAGTTTTTCCAGTGCTACGTCTATCAAACTTTTTATGGCTGCTTCGATAGAGTCGATATATCGGATCGACGAATCCATCCTGATCCTCCCATGTGTTTGTTCTTCGAGATCACGAGAGAAACTTGCTATTTTGTCGGCGTCAGCGTCTGTAGACGTAGAGAAAAAGGATCGTCCCAAGTTTGAAAAGGGACAAATCGGAATCATGACCGCAATAGCCGTGTCCCGCGAACCTTGGAAGCGGCAATTCTGTACAAAGTTCCTCGTTGTTGCGCTTTTCGTCAAATGCGTGTATGAAAAGGCATCCTCATCTGCGATCCCCTCCTTATTCGTGATTGTGTAGGGATTAGCACCCCAATAGCTAGATGAAGAAAGCGCCGCTGAGGAGCCGTACTTTTCACAGGATGGAGAAAAATTCCGTGGGATGATGGGGCCAAAAGCTTCGAGGGGGGGCATTATGTAATGCGTAGGTGTGGACAAGATCGAAGATTGTTTTCGTTGTCGGAGCTTCGGATGATTTCTTCCTTGCAGTTCTCTTGAATGCTTTTGGCGCCTTCGCCGAACAGCAAGGGCATGTTGACGTTAAAGATGCCGAGTAGACCGTACGCGAGGTCTTCGATGTGTGTAGTCCGGCCCTTCTAGCAGCCTCATGACATTTCTCGCGACTATACTTTCGTCGAATATCGATGTTCGACCGGCAACACAATCGCCGTCGATTTTCAGTGATTGCTGGCGATACCCTTTCCTCAAGATCAGCTCTCTAGTACCGATGATATCGAAGCGGTTGTCGAGAAAGATCGACACAACAAGGGAGCCAGCAGTTCCTGAAGTGTCCAGCCTCGCGAAAACTATTCACTTCGCTGGATCTGCATCCTATCCTTACAGCTATCCGATAGCGTGGTGTCTGAAAGGTATGCACAGCACACGGCAGCTTTCTTGTACCAGTTGAACATCGAGTTAATTGCCTCACTCGACAAATACATGGCGCTGATTTTGTCTGACTTGGGTTGTGATCAATCAACGTCGGCGAACCATTCATGCCTTAAAGCCTCGTGCGCGGTCAACCTCCTTTCGGGTGCAAAGTTTGTCAATCTGCCAACAAGGTCTTTGAAGTGCTCATCGAAGCCATCGTCGTTGAACTCCCACATACGAAAGGGGAATCGGGGGTTGGAGCCGCTGAAGTCGTTGATAATGTCGTCAAAAAGCGGATACCAATGATTTGGCCCGAGATAGTGAAAGAAATCTTCCAGTGTGTCCGCTTCCGCAAAGTAGGATATTTGACGTTCGAGAACGACTGCTAGCTTGTCTGTACCATCTGCTACCTCTTCATTTCCCACTGCAAAGATAACGCGTTTGAGCACGGCGTAAATGCACTAGACGGAAGAGCGATTCAGTACTCATCTCTTAGCACCAGCCGAAGCTAAGATGCTTACCACGATCCCAAATGAGAACATGTCACTAGGCTTTTCGATGGGTCCTTCTGCATGCGCTTCTGGACTGCGCCACATCATGTTGCCTAGCTGCATGCCTTTGGCGGCGCAATTGGGGGGTAAATGCGCAGAAGTCTCAAGATCAATAAGCTGCACTCGCTCTATCTCGATTGCGCCCCCGTTCTCATTCCAGTCGATCATGATGTTGTTCGGTTTTATATCTAATGCCGTCAGTCACTAGCCTGCTGTTGTCTCACGAAGAAGACTTGTTACCAAAGTGAGCGACATCTCGCTCGTGCAGAGCCGCAATTCCACGCAATGCATCTTTCAATAACTTTTTAGTGACGGCGATGGGTAAGATTCTCTGCACCAACGAGAGGAAATCTTCTCGGAGGCATGCGTGTACAAAGACTGAATGCTCTGAAACAGTGTCTTCTAGCATCCGAAGATAAGGAGATTCGCCAATACGCTGGTATATACTTAGGCGAATTTCGTAGTTTTCTGGAGGTATTTCTTTGAGGACAAATTTCTTACCACCATTCCTGCACAAACCAAATTCAGTGAATCATCACGGCGTCTCCAGGGAGTCATACGAGGCAAGAAAGACCCGGGTAGCCCGATCGCCCTTGTCTTAAAGAAGGCGCTCAACCAAGTACTCTCGGCCGGAACGACCACGAAACTTTTCAGGCATGAAATTTGCGGATGCTGGTCTTGACGTTTTGGATGTCATTGATTCCATAGTTGTCATTTTTAACGTTGAAGTATGTATGAGAGTGGTTTGAGCACGATATGTGAATGCCGACAGCTTTGGGCAGGCGGTGATGACCGCCGTCTTTGGAGCAACATAGCGAGGATTACAGGGTGACAGTATGTGCGAGCAGCGTAGAAGAGACCTTGAACGAGGCATATAGCTATTCCTAAAGTGCGATATGAGATCTCCAGGACCACACCTTTGGGGCGGAAGAGTCGGACCCTGGACAGTCTATTGATAAATATTAAAACTGATGTACTTGCCATTTGTGGAGAACACGTGGATGGAACTTGAATTAAACTTTAGTGGATTTCAACTGTCGCGTTTTGAGGGCTCCAACGTCATCGACGCGTCCAAATTCGGCAATTGGCGCAGAGGGGAGTCCAGACTCGCAGCTTCCCTGTTTTCTTCTCTTTCTCAAACTGGCTACTACTCAGCTAGGCTTCAAGGCAGGCGCAATCGAGGTAACGACACCCAACGTACCAGGCGCAACGCCAAGGCCACACAATGCAGTGTCGGTGACGAGAAAAGTCGAGCAACAACAGCAAGAGTGAAATGGTCCCTCTCGGGCAACGGGCTGTTCTACAGCCTCCGTCGCGAGCTCTGCAATATCATCATCCTCTTCCTCGAAAGTATCTCCACCACCGAACTCCGCATCGACCAGTGCTTGCTGCCACCCCATTCCAGCCGATTAGTCGACGACGACGCTCGTCGGAAGCAGAAGCCGGCGAGGATGACACGGGCCACATCACCACCGGCCCTAACGAGGCGATCCTCTTCTTCGACAACATCTTCCCCCTACGACTGCAGTGGCTGACCCGACTGCCCTTCATCGACAACAAAGCCATCGTCTCGGCCTACCAACGGCTGAACAGCCCACGCCATGCGCTCGCAGACCCAACCGGCGTCGTCGACCGTGCATTACCGTCCAACCTTCCATTGAAAGTTCTATCTATCATCCCACGGGTCCGAGAAGGAGGTGCCTACGTCAAGTTCCACCATGAAGCGGCCGTCACCTCTCAAGAGCTAGAAGGAACCATCAAAAACTACCTCGTTGAGAAGCCTATCAGGCCGTGGTTCAATCCCTTCCAACACGTCTCCACCTTCTTGGTCAAGGGCCGGCCATGGATTGAAGATCTCTACCGCCTACCCAGCCAGAAGCTCAAAGTCGAGTTCCTGCCCACCTCCCCTGAGACGACTGCTGCCGAATTGACCCAGGAATCCGTGTACTCGCTCTTTCGTCGGTATGGCCACATTCTCGAAATTACGCCTCAGCCGTCGGATTCCAAGATTGCCCCACGCTACGCCACCCTCATCTACTCCCGCGAGCGATGTGCGACCATGGCAAAGAACTGCATGCACGGTTTCATCCTGGTGGAGGAAGAAGGTGGTGGCAAGTCCGGGACCCTCCTGAAAATCAGCTACGAACCAAGAGCCAGAACGAAGTGGATAAGAGATTGGATCACGAGTCACCCGCGAATAGTAATCCCGGCTCTGGCAGCCATCATCGCAGCCATTTCCGTCTCCATTTTTGATCCCATCAGGACGTGGAGCATCAGAATCCGCATGACTCAGGGCGTGCAACTCGAGCAAAACCAGTATTATCAGTGGCTCAGGAAACAGCTGAGTCGTGGATACGACTATCTACGTCGGTCCCGCAGACGGGGTGACGATGGCGGTGTCAACGCCGTCTGGGAAGACCGTCATACACAAATGGAGCAACTGAGAAGTTGGATGTCGGAGAGTGCTGACACCTTCATCGTGATTCAAGGCCCCAGAGGTGCTGGCAAGAAACAGCTCGTTGACCAGGCCCTCAAAACCGAGCCCTACAAGCTGTTTATCGACTGTAAGAAAATCCAAGAGGCTCGAGGCGATTCCCAGACCATCAATGCAGCTGCCAACGAGGTTGGATACCGACCCGTCTTCTCCTGGATGAACTCGATCAGCAGTATGATCGATCTGGCTGCCATGGGCACCATTGGCACCAAGACTGGATTCTCGGAGACGGTCGAGCACCAGCTGGTCAAGATCTGGACCAACACCACCTCCGCCCTCCGAGGTGTCGCCCTGTCATGTCGCAGTAAGGCCGACCGCGATGCCAACCTGGCCGATGATGAATGGCTCGAGGCCCACCCAGAACATCGACCAGTCGTGGTCATCGACAATTTCCTGCACAAAGGTAACGAAGCTGACGCTGCCATGGTCTACGACAAGCTGGCTGAGTGGGCCGCCAATCTTACCACCCAGAATATTGCCCACGTCATCTTCTTGACCACCGACGTCTCATTCTCCAAAGCTTTATCCAAGGCGCTTCCTGACCGTGTCTTCCGACAGATGTCGCTAGGTGATTGTTCACCCGAGGTAGCCAAAAAAGTCGTCGTCCGACATCTCCAAGCAGAAGCTGAATCGCATGATGGAGAGCCGAAACTTACGCCTGCGCAACTACGAAATGACCTTGACGAACTGGACAGTGTTATTCAAGTGCTCGGTGGCCGTCTCACCGACCTCGAATTTCTGGCGAGGCGAATTCAGGCGGGAGAGTCGCCAGGGTCGGCAGTGAGGCAGATTATCGAACAGTCAGCCTCGGAAATCCTGAAAATGTATTTGCTGGACGCAGACAAAAGCTGGACACCCCAACAAGCTTGGATCCTGATTCAAGATCTGGCGTCCAATGAAGAACTCCGATACAGTGAAGTCCTTCTCAACGACCTGTTCAGCAAGAACGGCGAACAGGTGCTGCAGGCCCTGCAGCAGGCCGAGTTGATCAGCATCAGTTCGGCTAATGGCCGACCCAACAAGGTCAAGCCTGGCAAGCCCGTCTACCTCGCCGCCTTCCAGTATCTGACCGAAGATGAAGTGTTGAAAAGCCGACTAGATCTGAGCATTATGTCGCAGTTGGCTGCCAAAGAGGCCGCCACCATCCAGTCGTGCGAGAACGAGTTGCAGATACTGTCCGAGCTGCCTGGTGCCCCGGCTGAATTGCGGCCTCGGATACACTATCTGCTGGCCAAGGCGGCCGCATCCCAGGAGAAGATTGTCAAGTATGAAGCCAAATCAGCGCAATACAAGAAGGTCTTGAGTGAGAAGTACTGAAAGGAATCTGTGATACCCCTTGTAAGCATGTAGGACAAAGCATACTCTACACAGTCAGTTCTAAATTAATTCTCTCTTTCTCGTCTACTCACAATTGCGTCCAGAGACGTGAAGTAGGCGGTTTCCAGAGCCCTCCGTGTTCAAATCCCTCTACAGGACTAGATTTTGTATATATGTGTAGGTAGTACCACGTGCATAAACACGCAGACTATGTGGAAGCTGCATAATGACTAGATCAATTGTCTGAAAACGTGCGTGGAAGTGTCAGGTTGTGCATCAAGCCGGTCTTGGCCAAAAATGCTTGTGCGTGAGACAACATGGAGATCGAATTAAGATCAACAGTACACCCCGACCTCTGCTTATCGACATTCATATCTCAGCTCCAAGCGACATGGATTGGCAGACAACAGACAGCCAACAAGAAGCCGAGTCACTGGTCCAACAGGCACTTCAGATCTTCGAGAAGCACTTTTGGTTTATACTTCTGCAGCTCCTTTTGACGCTGTGTCTGGCCACGAGGCTACTGACGAACATCTGGCGAGAGAAACGTGCTGCGAATTCGACCCTGGGTACAAGGCCCCTCCCGCGTGTCCCCTACTGGGTACCTCTACTGGGCAACAGCGTCACTTTCCAAACCAGCTCTCAGGCACAACTTTTGGCTCTGTCCAAGGAACTCAGTTCGCCGATCTTTGCGCTGAGCGTCTATGGTCGGAATTGCATCGTTGTCACACAGCAGCCGTACTTGAGTTCGCTGGACTACAGCCAGGCTGCCACCTCACAACCATACAAGATTCGACGGAGTCGCTGCTTTTTTGCCAATCCTGGTGCAGATGCGGGAAGCTGCTCAAGAATAGCAGATGCCTTGGTCGCTTATCAAAAGGACGCCTTAGTGGGATTGAAGATCCTTCGACTGCTTGAAATTCACGCGTACAACCTCATCTCGCCATCGCAATCATGGGTTGACCAGGCTTGGTGGGAGCGTGGCGCAGAGGTCAAGGTGCTCGAGACTTCGCCGGTCTTGTCTGTGTCTGCTTCGCTCACCACTTTGGTCCGCGAGTTCTCCCACTACATTCTGCTTTCTTCCTTGCTCGGTTCATCCTTCCTGGATGCCCATCCCAGCTTCATTCCTGACCTCTTCCATTTCAGCTCCAAGTACGGACTGTTTATGACAGGTCTGCCATATGGGATTGCCCCTGGTCTTGGACCACCGGCCTTCGCCCGAGAGCGGTGTTTACTGGCGCTCGACAGTCTCGTCAGTGCTGTCATGGCTGAGTCGACGCAGCAAGACTCTCGCCGAGTTGGAACGGGTCTACTGTATGATTTGGATGAACTACACCCGAGCATTCGTCGTTTAATCGAACAGTTATCCGAGCAAAATGAAGGCAAGAAGGACACCAGACGAGTGGCCTGTTCATGCCTCGAAGTTGTGTTTGACGCCACCTTCTACACTACGAACATGGTCTACTGGATGCTAGTGTGGCTTTTTATGGACGGTGAAGACAAAAAGAAAGCGCTGGTGTCTGCGCTTGATGAGATTAAGACATTGGTGACAGTGACTAAACCTCCACCTAGTGGTCTGCCGTTTGAAGACCCACCCAGCTTGAAATTCAAAGACACAAACAGCAAGCTTATCAGGGAGAAGTTTCCTGTATTAGATTCGACTACGCGGGAAGTGCATCGACTGGAGACTGAATTCGAACAGTACTACGAAATTACCAAGGGCTGCGTGCTCACAGACGGGACAGATCGAACTCCAAAATTTGAGCTCCAGGCCGGAGATCACGTCTACGCTGCATATGGAGCACTTAACAAAGATGCATCGGTCTATGATCGGCCGAGGAGATTCTGGCCCGGCCGATTTTTACTCATAGACCCCAAGCACACGGATGCGACTGGTACGGACCAGATACTGGATGAGCATGTTATTCAGATAGTGTCGGCGTTGCTGTCCTTGTACGAGATAACCGTGTTGAATGGCGACAGATCGGGCCTCCACCACCCTGGAACGAGATTCGTCGGAGGCATAGGCACTCCGAAAACAGATCTCAAAGTCAAGGTCTCGCGGAGACCGCTTTAGGAACACGTCCACTAGGCTTGCTGCGGAACTCACTTAGTCAGCGGCCCGGACAGCGGAACCTGTCTGTCAGGCCCGACAATGTGATGATTGGCATTAATCAGTGCGCCTCGATTGAACATAACGCAATGAGATAAAGAGACCTTTCTGACTCTCTTCCAGTCGTCGCCATACGTGGTACCTCTTTCTCTCATCGACAACTTAGCCAAATCGCTGGTGGTTGCTGGGGCGGTAGATCAGATCACGTGCGTCGGCGTCAAGATTACGCGACACCAGGGGAAAAAGTCGAGTCGAGTCAAGTCGAGTTTCCCGTCGAGGTCATGTTTCGTCTGGCCGACAGCGAGCTATTTCGCTCGATCACCTCCTTTGACGGAGACATGTTTGCGTTTCTGTCATACATTATCGACTATTTCGCGCCGCTCTTGTGAGTTCTCCCACCACCGCGACACAGCGAAACCGAAAATCTATCTAAGGTCTTGACTAACCGTACGATCATCAGTCTAATCGCCTCGCCCATCACCTCCTATGCCGACCAGATCGTGTCGATCCACCGCAACAAGTCCAGCGATGGCTTCTCGCTCGATATTCCGCTGATCATGCTGGTCGCTTCGATCCTCAAGGTCTTCTACTGGTTCGGTGATCACTACGACACCTCACTATTAATCCAGGCATGTCTCATGCTGGCCGTGCAGACAATTCTGCTCAAGGTGGCGGTGGACAATAGGCCGCCGTCGGGTCTAAGAGGAGGCGTCGAGCACAAGCCCTTCAGCATGCACACGGCAGACAGTATCCTCTCTGAGATGCTGGCTGGCAAGAGACCCTTCAACTTCTGGAGGTGGAACACTGCAAAGCCGTACTTCCAATTTCTCGGCTATTTGTCCGGCGCCCTGCTGGTCATGCAAGTGCTGCTGCCTGTTGTCTCGAGGACGCTCTTCTACATTTCGCTGCTGGGCTACACTGGTTTAGCGATTGAGGCATGCTTGCCTCTGCCTCAGATCTGGAAGAACCACCAGTCCCGCTCGTGCAAGGGCTTCCGGCTGTCGGTCATCGTCAATTGGCTGCTTGGAGACTGCATGAAGATGAGCTATTTCTTTTTGAGCTCCGAGTACGTCCCTTGGCCCTTTCAGCTCTGTGGCATCTTTCAGGCCTGCTGTGACTGCTACTTGGGTCTGCAATTCTACATGTATGGCAACGGGGTGGATTCTCGATCGTTGGAGATGAACCATTTTGGCAAGACAGGGATGTAAGGGACCAGAACAGAGCGGAGTGGCCTGCTCTGCCAATTCTCAACCTTGATCGATTCGAGTTCCGCAGAGATGAGCCATGCCTGATTGATCGACAATTCGAAAACGATCCTTTTATGGTCGATCTTCATACATCATGGGTCTCACTTTACTACATTGAGTCAAGGCTTCGAACTACAAACGCGGAGAGCTGGCACACACCACATTGCGCATTGACTGTCTTCGAAGCCAGCTAGTCATGGAAGCCACGAAAAAGTGGCAACAACTGGCAGATCAGCGTATTCTCTCTCGTCTATGCCAGCTCACCACGCGCCCGATCCTCGTGGATCATACAGAGCGGGCTCCGTGGACAAGGCATCGCAAAGTTCTTACTCCACGAAAATTTGCATGAATCTTGGAGCACCGAGGCGGCATAATGCTAGAACACCCGCCCTGTACAACCATACGTGGGCTACACAGCCCCTCAAGGTCGCAGAATTTTATGCAGAGAAGAAACCTGGCGAGGTTCGTCTTTCCGCGTGAACTCGAAGATGCCTGCGATGCGATACAGGTCACAATCTCATGCGGGCAATCTACCCAACCGGACAGCAGACATAGGCCGGGAATTATTATGTATTTGTGTTGAACGATTTAGAAAAGAGTTAGATCATGACCATTTATAGTAATACTGGCTAAAATAGTTATTACCAGGCATTTTCCTCGACCGCTGCCATATCGTCCGCTGCGAAATAGCATTGGCTCAATTTAGAAAGAGATATTAATGTAAATCTTCTATTATTATTCGATGCTTCTACGCGGGGCACACCGACCGTCACTCGGTGGTCAATAACCGATCAGGTTGAAGAAATAGGTCGCTAGTTTATGAAATTTTATAGCTATTATAAATTCGGATATAACGTGTTTTTGGGCTCAATGGGTCACTGGGGTTCACTGGGTCAGCCGCAGCCAAAAAATAATTTCAAATTTCAGCCTTGTTAAAAGAGCCTGACCCAGTGAGCCCCTATGACCCATTGAGCCCAAAAGAACGTTACTTTACTTTACGTTAACCTACGTAATAATGGTTCATCCATGGAACTGGGCCAAAGCCCTTAGTGTAGCCACGTGCCATTAGCGCTAGCAATCACCGCGGTTTAAGCGTTTCACTGATTTTAACAGGCCGATTAGACCCAGGTCTATAGGTGCCTCCGTACTCCGTGCTATGTGTGCTCCCAAGCGCAGCGTCCCAGCACGGCTCTTCTCCTGTCATTGATAGCTTTTCATACGGACCAATGAACCCCCCACCGGCCGAGCGTTGGCCGCCTCTGATAGAGAGGCATTAGGACCTCTGAGCGCAGTTATGCCAAAGCACCTCCGTTTACTCCGAGAAGATGTCACCTATTCTGCTGCGAAGGAGAAGCAGACAAATGTCCTTCACGAGCTAGGCTACCGGACGCAGAGGAACAAATTTTTCGCTCGTCTGGACATGAATCGGGCTTCAATCGAGAAGCTCGTCACTCATCATCTCGGCTTGACTTCCTCAGAGACATGTAACATTCCCGAAGTGGAAAACTGGTTTTGCGGAAGCTGCAATGTTGGCATTCCTGTCGCGATTGACAATTGGAAGCGGCACCCTGGTGGACGTGTGATTGTCCGATTCCCCTTACCCTACCGTATTGGCGAGACTTTTCGCCCCGGAAATGCAGACGAGAAGATTCAGTGCGAAAGTGGAGCGTACGCCTATTTCCAAGCAAAATGCCCAACTGTTCCCATTCCCTACCTTTACGGCTTTGGGTTGTCAACTGGCCAATGCGTATGTGTCAAACTTTTCCGTCTTGACGCTCGACTGACGCTCGACTAGTTTACTTCATTTGAGTACCTTTCGTTTGTCGGGCGCTGTTTCCAACTCCTGCGACGCAAAGTTTTATATTGGCTTGGATATCCTGTCCCCTCCCGATACGTTCCTCACCCCTTTGACGAACACCGAAATACTTTGCGAAGCGGCTATCTCCTTATGGAGTATATCGAGGAAAGTCAAGGAGTGATGCTTTCAAATACATGGGATACGCAGCAGGACAATCCCAAACTTCGAACAAACCTCTTCCGCAGTCTTTCTCGAATCGTGTTGGCTTTGGCTAGAACCCCGTTACCCCGGATCGACTCGTTCATCATCCAGGATGACGGGTATTTAGCCTTAGAAAATCGACCTTTGACTTTTGAAATCCAGGAATTGGAAAATGGCCATATTCCGGTGGATATTTCTCGTGACTTCACCTACTCCACGGTCGATTCATACATCATTGACATGCTGACCCTTCACGACAACCGTCTCCGTCACCAACAAAATGCAATGGATGACGAGGCAGATTGTGTATACCAGATGTCAGCCTTAGCAACAATGAGAACCATCTTCCCATTCTTTTTTCGGCGCGATCTCCGCCGTGGGCCCTTTGTTTTCCAGTTAACTGACGCCCATCCTAGCAATATCTTCGTTGACAAAGACTGGAATGTCACATGTCTGGTTGATCTCGAATGGGCTGTCTCACATCCGATCGAAATGCTGCATCCTCCGCCCTGGCTGACAAACAAGGCCGTCGATACTGTTAACGAAGCTGAGTATGATAAAGTCCGGCAAGACTTCATGCGTATTTTCGACGAAGAAGCAAGTATTCATCCCGATACACGACTCATTTCAGACGTTATGCAACGAGGATGGGATATTGGCACTTTCTGGTACTCTTGGGCACTTCGAAGTCCAACTGGACTAGTCCAGGTTTTCTACGACCACATCCAGACTCGGCTTGCTAGTGGACATGAACTAGATCCAGCATTCTTTCGTACTGTCGTGTGGTATTGGTCATTGAATGTCAAACAGTTCATAGAGCAGAAAACTCAAGACAGGAGGGAATATGATAGATGCCTTGAAGCCCTATTCCAAGATGAAGAGCTTACACGAGGTCACCTTTAGCCCTGTTACTTATGATCCTCGACCTTCTTCGTGGTCACTTTGTCCATTATGGCATCGGTTGCTTGCTGGAGACTTTGTAGTCCCTTAGGTTTTCTCCTTTCTTGCGCTTTCTGCCCGGAGGACGTAAGCTGTTGAGCTGTTCCAGCACCTATCTGAGCGGTTTTCCCATCCAATTTCAACCCTATACTGGCTTCTTGGGTGGGGGTTTCGTATAGGATGTCTCTGAGTGCCGATTATCCATCGTATCCTACCATTACATTAGTTTAGGGAAGCACTTTAGGACAAATTCGTAACACACAATAGAGCAGCAACTAGGATATAGATTTTCAAGAAACCTGCTTAGTACCAGTGTCCGTAACTGAGGTGATAGCTGGAATTAATCATAGGCGATGTGCAGCGATGAACAAACATGACAAGAAGGGGAGGACCTCGGAGGCTAAAAGGCCGGTCCTCGTTATAATAAACCCATCTACAAAGGCTGTCCCCGCTTGTGACTTAATCTTGCATCTGGTAGCCCTATAGGATAGGCTTCTCTTAGAGTAGGGTTTAACCCCTCTAAGGTCCCGCCCCTCTAGTAACTAGTTACGGGGTATAGTAGACTAGTTTCGACCTTAGAATTAGTCGTGTAGGTATTTAGTTCTAGAAGCCTTTAACATATCCTATACTAACTTCGAGTGGGACTCGCTAGGATGTTCCCGCCTTTATACCTTGGCGGTCTCGACATCTGCATCCCGCTAGAGCTACCGGTGGCTAGCATTTCTGAACCCAACTAAAGCAGAAACATAAAAGCAGTGGTTAAACTCTGATCTGGCTCCTCCTCCTCCTCTCTAGCAGGGGCAGGCTTGATCCAAACATGGGAATCGACTATAGCAGTCCCGAATCGCAAGAGACCATCATCCGACACTGCGAAGAGTCACGTGAAAACAGAACCAACATTCTCAGTCTTTCTAACACCACTAATCTTGTGGTCAAGCTCACGAGAAATCTTGCTGTGAAATTTGGCATCGGAGTCTCAGCTGCTGAAGCAGAAGCACAAGCATATGCATCCCAGAATCTTGACTCAGCTGTGGTCAAAGTACCATCTGTCATACAATTCTTTACACGGCCTTCGGGTGAGCTGTGGACGACTGGCTATCTTGTGATGGATATTGTCGAAGGTACTCTTCTTGAGGATATACCCCGGTCGACTCCCTGAGAACCAAAGACCGGATCGTACAAATCATCCAGCATATTCGCAGTTTCAGTTGCAGTGACCGTCCTGGCCCTCTCGATGGTAGCCATGCTCGAGGCTTGCTGTGGTCTGAGTACAGTTCAGGGCAAGCCTTCAACACACGCGACGACCTACAGAATTATCTGGACGCAAGGTTAAACTATTACAAAACTGAGGCGACGATTGATGTGGCGAATGCGCCTCTTTCACTATGCCATCTTGATATCGCTCCACGAAATATTATGGTGGATTCAAGTGGCTCCATCTACCTTTTGGACTGGGCGTGCGCTGGCTTCTACCCCCCCGTTTTTGAAATCTGGGCCCTCCAGCTGGAGGCGTACATCCGGGGCCACCCATTCATACATATTCTTGGATTGGAGCTATCAGTCAATGCATGCTCTCCCTCCGAGCGTGCAGAGATAGATGCTCTTATGATAGTCTTCTCGGCAAACCAGTCAGCCGAACTGTAGGTGGTTACATTCTTTCACCGGTTCTGTACTAATACTGATGATAGTCCTAATGCCGAAACAGAGCGGGAGACAGACTACTTCATGCGAATGGCCCTTGGTGATAACTGGGAGCGATGATAGATTCATGTCTAAGCGCAAATTCACATTTATCTTGCCCGAAGGCTGAATACAACCAGCCAAACGCTTCCACAAATCTAGTCGCCTCGGATCGTGGATATATCGCATGAAATTTCACATACTTTTGCCAATGGCTCCTGGGGGTCAACTTCACCGTTTTCGGCCTTGGGGCACACCCCATGAGTAGGATCCTAATACCGCTTACCGAATGCTGTCTCCTCTTCTTCCACAATTGCAGATTCAAAGTCGCCGACACAGGCCAGATGTTGGTGTCGGCTTGGGCATGCGTGGATGACGGCTACAATATCAGATGGGAAGCGAGATGAAGATGCTACCAAAAAGCGGCGCAGGACACAACTCTTTACATCACGGAAGGATGTAGCTCGGGTACTTGTGATCCCAAAATGTTCTCGTACATACCAGCGGCCTCCTATTTTGGTGAACAAGAGGTATGAAAAAATACGGCCATGGCTTCAGCTCTCTTAATCTTATAGGACAATGGATTAATTTACTTCTAACGTCAGTTCGCATTACCTGGACGCTTTACGATGTAATAACGACACGGCGTAGACTTTTATAGATTTAATTCTATAGTATCGCTAAGGTATACTTACCTAGCCAGTGTAGAGCGTTGAGGATATTACGCTTAGTAGGCTGCGACTAAGGACCGTTTTAGTCGTCGGTTAGCAGGATAATCGATTTAGGTGTATAGTATGTGGAAGACTTGGCTAGGCGGCGGATCATTGAATGGGGAGGATTGTCGTGGTAAAGACATGTGTGTCTTCTACACTGCTCTGTGGCTGCAGCAGGAGGTAAGACTGGGTGACATTCCAAACCAAGGGACAGATGATGTCCGCTTCGCGACTGCGGTACTTCTAAAGCCTTGAATATCAAGAGACCCATGGTGTGGTGGAAAAAAGCCGGAGACCACTGTGCTGTTAACTTTGCTGCGGCTCCTTATGTTCGGGTTATAAGAGAACCGAGTAAACTCATCCTGCAGCTCTGATACAATCTTTTTGAGGGCCGCGTTCTCGCATCTGAATACTTGAGCCTGGTCTTGCTGCCCCAAGTTCTTCTTCAGAAGCTCGTAATTATTCTCTTGTGGCTAACATAAGGCGGCTTTGCATCAGAGAAATTTCGCCTCCTGCTTTTTATTCTGGCTTTCTAGCTTCTTGTAGCATGCACGAATGTTGTTGATATGTTCCAGCTGTGGTTGGCACCGCTCAAGCTTCAATATCCTGTTCGAGGCGAAGAAACTCGAAACGAAGCTTTTCAGCACTCAGACGATCGGCCGGGTTCATTTGAATCCTCTTCTTCGTGAGATTCGGCTGGCTCTCCCAATCCCGTTTCACCGGCTTCTCCAGGTATTCGAGGATCTCTTGGTGAAATCGCATAACATCTAGACAATCGTCAGGTAGATCACCCTCTCGGACATGGAGGAAATGTATGATCCCTATTGACCAAATATCAGCTTTGGGAGTGTACCTTGCCTCAAGCACTTGAACGCTTGCCACGCCAGTGTCTTCGTCATAGGACAAAGCGACAGATTTTGATGCTGCCGACCGATTCGGGCCAAAATCAGTATCGTAACAGACCTCCGGTGCCACAAACATCGGTGTTCCACAAAATGTTCGAAGATGATCCGTACGCTGTGTCAGTCCAAAGTCGCTGAGTTTGATAAGTGGAGGATTCCATGATGACACCAGAATATTCTCGGGCTTCAGATCCCGATGACTCACCCCTTCTGAGTGAAGAAAGGCGACAGCCTCGAGGACTTGTCTCATAACCTTAGCGGTGTCACCAGGAGTCAAAGGCCCTCTTGAATAGAGCGAGCCCTTTTTGCAGAATTCCATCACAAGGAATGGGGTTCGATGGCGGCATAGCTTTTGTCCCGCGCTTCGGTGTTTCAAGGAGTGCAAACAATGTATTGTTCATTGGTCGGAAGGAGCCGATAGACAGCCGACCCTTCTTATTGGGCGTGGACGAGTGTCCTCAGTTTCCGTCCTGCCAGACTTGCTGCAGCAGGATGAGACTTGTCGACACAAGATCTCCAGCGCTCGAGCCACGACTTTGGTTGTTGATGGACGTCAGGTTCAGAGGGTGAGTTGCCAGCCATCCTCTTTCTCTTCCTACTGTCACTCAGTGGTTCAAGAGCAGTACTGAATATTTGGCTGTGCGGCGTCCACGCGAGCCTTGCACTGTAGTGAAAGACCTCCGTCTTCCAGTAGGATAAGTCCCGGATAGAATATCTCGTGTCCGGCGTCGTAATCTTGCTGCTCAGGTAATCTGCTTCTGTCCTCCAGTACTCGGCACTGGGAATTTGGTCGCGGTTCGGTGACAAGATTTGGGATTCGCATGCTTTCCTCCAAAAGTCACATTCAACCCGCCAGTAGATCGAGTTCTGAATTCCTTGTCGTATATCCTCAGGCGCGTCCAGAAGACTTGCCCAATGTTGTGCCTCGCAGCGCCAGTAGGCAGTACTCAGTATTGCCTGTCTGCAATCAACTTTCTTTCCTGTAGCTTGGAGTTGTTGAGATTGGCGTTGAGCACATGACCGGTAATAATCGAGAGGGTACATCGGATTCGGCTCTGGTGGCGTCGCCAGCGCAGATGGTGCGTTATCCCGAAGAAGTTTTGGTTGCCATTCTGCACCATCAAGAACGAAGGTGTCCAGCTCGCTGTTGACTAGGTGAAGGTCCAAAGTAGCCGAACTTTCGGGTGAAACGCGTTCGATGGGAGAGTTGCTGTGCCCCAGCTGAGCCATAGGAGCCACATGGATGGGAGCGCAACCTCAAAGCTCAACTATCTCAGAACTGTGTAATAGACAAATCGCAATGCGACAAAGCGACCCTGGCTAAATGTTTTTTGCGCCCTAACCTGAGGAGGCTTGGAACGCTGCAAAATCCTGCCAGCCAGTCAACAGTTGGAGGCGCTTGACAAAAGCTTTTCACTCAACCATCCTAGATATAGTTTTATAATGGTCATCAAGATCTTCCCAATTACGCTCTTTTAGCAAGTTCTAGGAAAATCTAGGGGTGCCAGGGCTCAGGCACCGGAGCCTTGTCATTCATGATACCTCCAGACGTCACAGCTGACTGGTGTGAAGTTGTAATGTATGCATTGGTTGTGATCAAGCAGAAAACGTAGTGTTACGCGTGTACTAGACCTGAGGGGGCTAGCTACAACGTCAGCCAGTTAGGTGCGATCCGCAGAGCTTGTGGACCAATCAAGGAAGGAAGGAGCTGGGCTGACTGGTCATTGGACAAGGAGGCGTCTGTTGGTCTGCTGCGTCTGTAGCAGACGCACAGACGCAACAGACGCAACAGGTTGAGTAAAGGATATATATCGCTCGTAGTTAGCCAACACTCCATAGAAAACCTTCGTAGTCAATTGTCATTGTCATCACGACAGTATATTGGTATCCCTGCTTCCAAATCCTTTCTTGTTCAAATCACTCTGTTCCACTCGAGATCTCGAATCCACTTGCTAACTAGGTTCGCCTTGTTGGGAAGTGACTCGTAACACGTAGCTATTATATTAACACCCCAATGCAATCGCGCCTTCCACACTGGTGAGCTAATAGTTCCAGGCGGGCGGTGGCCAAACAAGGGGGAACTTCGGGAACCTCTTTAGGCCCATCGATGGCTGATTATCGGTTCCACTTTGAATGGTCACCGCCCGGCCTTAGGGCCTCGCCCAGAGGTCTGGTTCGGATCTGCACAGGAAAAGCTGCTTGAAGGCTGGACAGCTTCTACTTCCTGTTAGCTCTTCTACCAGCGACCGGATTCCACTAACGTCAACAGCCAGCATGTACCGCGATGTGACTGTATTGTGCAAGCAATTACGATAACGATCAGTCCTCAAGCCGTCTTGTCACTTTCGCAGGCGCCTCCCGGTCACTCAACTATCAACACCACTAACTTCAGCTAAATAGAATTACAACTCGAACGACCTCAAAACAATGCCAACTTGGTTCCTCCCCCCAGACTTCACCTTCGCCGCCGACGGCCCCTTCAGCTCGGCACCTTCCACCCCAAGAAACCGGCACTTGTCCTCGCCGACTTGAGTGACGAAGAGCGGTATGGCAAGCAGGACTTTCTGCTCCATCTGACGTTTGTACTTCATAAGTATCTTGCGTTTGGCCTTATATCGACTGTAAGCATGCTTGAAGTCCACTGAGTCTTTCGGATGTTCGTCTCTGTCTCGGCGTAATTCGACCAGAATTTTGTCGTCCAGGACAGATTTCTCCATAGGTCCTGCCTGCGCTTCTCAGATGTCGCGCAATATCATGTCTGAGACTATCGTTCTGCGCCATACCCTGCGTGCCAAACCCAGTGAAGTTGTGCATGTAGTGCTGGGAGAATATCCCGATGCCTTGTCTACCTTGTCCAAAGCCGTGCTTATGCTGTTCTGCCGTGATGCCAGCTACATTACACTTGGCCACAGTAGCTTGTCTGATACGATGAACAGTGACTTTCTTAGTGTAACCTGCCTGCTTCGTGGCTAGATCGAATGCTGCATTAAACTGCCATTGTGTGAACGGCTTCGCGTCGAGTTTGGCCTGACGAAAAATGTGAAGGTCTTGAAGCTCTGGTTTCCATCTGTAGATGTGATTGTCCATAGTATCCTTTAACTTGAACTTAAGCAAGGATTCGGGATCCGTGAAATCCTGGAATGCATCGTCGGCTAATGCGAACTCTATAACAAATGGAACAAAGTCTCGAAGGGGTCTTCGCGCAAGACACCCCACATTTTGATGCTACCAGGGTCAGTCTACAAACCCCCTGGAGCAATGATCTCAAGACTTACGCCCTCTCATCGACGCTTTTATTGTTCTTTGTGAAGCGCTGAGCAACGGTGACTATTACATCAATGTCTTGCGGTTTGCCTTGGACGCGTCGCAGCTCCAACTGGACGTCCTTCTCGCGGAGTCGGTAATGTTTGATAACTCGAATTTCATAATCACCTTATACCGTAGCCGGGTAACTCCCTGAGCCGCGATAGCATGTGTGACTGAAGTATGCTGGGAAATGCTTCTTTGTCGGTGAACACGTCTTTCTGATTATCTGAAGAGGAGTCATCGAAGAGTGCGGTCCTAAGACCATCCGCTTCGTACTTTGTGGAAGCGTGGCATTTCGGAAGAATTGCTGATATACGTGACCCAAATGTATTGAAAATATGTAGTGCTGCGTTGAGGGAAATGGTGAACCCCCCAGACCGCACATGACTCTTAGAATTGGCATTGGGGTCGAGTCGCAACTATATTGCTTCTTGCGTATTGACAATGTCTTCGCTGCCAAACTCGAACTTGGTTCTTCCACGTGCTGTCACCAGACCTTCTTTCAACAGCGTGTGATTGATATACTAAATTCCGTCAGTAGCATTCCTATGGTGTATGAAAAATCTCAGCTCACCTGCTGTGTAGAGCATGCTGAATCATCGTCGATCTCTTTTCCAGACACGAGCTCAAGTGCTCGTGTGGTGTTACTCAATTTGCCCTTGACGCTGCTGATGGCCAATGCTTCACTGATAACACCACCCTTGCCACTGGCATAGTACTGTGCATAATGCTTGAGGATCTTGCTGTTGGGAAGTTTGAAAGTACCTGAAGGGAGCGGAATGAAATGAGCAGGGTAGCCTTTCTGGATTATGAATCTGTAAA
Source organism: Incumbomyces lentus (assembly GCA_017656005.1). Lineage (NCBI taxonomy): Eukaryota > Fungi > Ascomycota > Eurotiomycetes > Chaetothyriales > Trichomeriaceae > Incumbomyces > Incumbomyces lentus. Next base: position 1,711,168 of record JACJVT010000007.1, on the reverse strand, counting down.
CTATAAGCAACTCGCTTACTCTATGTGAGCTGACTTTTTGTAATTCAGTAGAGCGTATTTATACTTTGTTACAGTGTCTGCAATCAAAAGCTTTCTGTGCACTTCTAACTCGTATAACTTATTGTCGAGGATGATGGTGCGATCATAACGTGTTCTGTTTCGTCTTCGAAACACTTTTTTGGGTTGTTCCATCTCGGGGTGAAAATCAATTGCCAATCAACGCCCTCGCTGGCGTTTCGCGATCTTGGATGTAGAATAAACAACGACATGATCGAGACTGAGATGGGATTGGGTACTTAAACCTCTCTAGACCTGTTGATCGCAAATTGACAACCTTCTTGTTCGTATAGTAGAATCAGATTTTGGTGTTGAAGTTTCAACAGGGTGAGCTGTGTAAACTTCAAGGGGATGCTTTAGGGCCAGAATCCGATTTTATCTCGGATCACCTCTTCCTATGGCGAATGTCGAGGGTGGTGAGCATCATGCCAAGACGAGAGGACCAGAGGAGCACTAGTTTAAGCTCACCAGTGGAATCACACAGCTCACCTGAAATTTTAGCATACTTCATCGTATAATAATGGGGCTTAGCCATTAAAGGCGTGATACTACTTACATATATGTGAAATTTAAGTCTTTTTTCCGCAATCGACCAAAGGAGGCTGAAAGCAGAGGTTCCCGTCCGATCACCTGCACTTAAGCAGCCTGCCGACAGGTTAGTAGTTGGGTGGGTGACCACCAGCGAATCCCTGCTGTTGATTGTTTTGCTGCTGTACTTCGCTTACGCTCATCTGGGGCAGGGAAGGTTTCAAGTTTCTTAAACAGATAGGCCGTTCCCCAGTTTTACAATGCGTACATCATGCTACCCCATTAAAATTTCCTGAATCAAGTACTTCCCCTCTTGAAGCCCCCGAACTACCTCCCCATCCATGATTCCTTGAATAAAACATTCTGATCCTATGAGCTCCACCATCTTTTCATCTCCATCAACATACGGCCTTAAAACAAGAGGAGCACTACAACCTAATAAAACTGCAACAATGTCCCCGCGTCGAACAGGCCGTGGCACAACACCAATAAAGCCCTTTTTAGTAGTCACTAGCCGTCTTGACCATAAGAATTTTTTCATTCGATATCTGGAACGGTAGTACTGCTCTGCAGAATGCTGTGGCGCTCTGCTATCTTGAAGGAAGTATTTTAATGGCCTAGCCCCGCAAATTAAAAAATCCGCGTTACGCTTCATCCATAAGGGTAGATCGAAGTCATACGACCATTTGTCTGTGGCTCTTTCTGCGGGGTGTGGGCCAAAGATCGCTGAATCGAGTATGCAGGAGTATGATGCACTAGCAGTGTTGCCAAAGATGTCCCTGTTGCCGACCAGAGCGCGCCAGAGGGCTTCTCTAAGTGCAGTGTCGTCGGTACCGTAAGGATTTTCGGTGTGTGTTGAATTCTGGATGTCAGGAACGTTTTGAATATCATCGTCGTCGTATCGGACACCACTTAAGCCATCGATCTCATCGAAGAAGACGCCTTTGGCAGATAGCACTGTGCCGCCATGAATAAATGTCACGGAAGCATCAGTCTGGCCGTGGGCGTTGTATTTCGGCTCAAAACTGCTTAATTGCGCTTTGATCTCCTGGTGTAAGTCAGGGACCCAAGAAGGAATTGCGTGGTTGCGCTTGTAATTTTCTCCGGATTCACCGCATTGAGTGAGGACTTCTAATGTCCCTTCCACTTTAATCCACGCTCTTGCGAAACTAATGTAAGCTTCGCGGACAGAAGAGTCGTAATCAGGAATTATTTTGGCAGAGAATGCTTGGCCTAGGATACCGAGAATGCCGTAGACTTTGTCCAAGGGATTCGAACACCTTGCAACGCGACAACGCGCCATTAGGTGTCTCATGCTGGTGCTTTGATTCTGTTCCCAAGCATCTTGTAGGATCCGGATGTCATTGCATCTTCCCCATAAGAAAAATCGCACATTTTGGTAAGCCTCGAAAACTGCCGGATCTGCTAGTTGAAGCTCCATTTGGAAGGTTGAAGGGCATTCTTGGTCCCTGATCTCGCCTGCATTCATGTTGAAACTATGGTAAACCCTGTGCATCCTGTCCCATGTCGTGATTTTCTCCCCGCACAAAATCGGAGTATCTCGGCGACCCATAACTATTTCTTGGATGATCCACAGTCGCCAGAAGTACGGTCGATTGATCAACTTTGTTAATTTATCCCATATAGTGGTGCCTTGCCAAACAAATATCTCTTTGAGAAAATCTCTAACGGATTTCATTCCGGTCAATTGAGCTTGATAGACGCCATTAATGAAATCGATAGCGTCATCGCTACCATCTGCAGAATCACCCAACCAAACCACCACATCAGAGGCGCTTTGGTAAATGTGTCGCATTCGTGTGACTTCTCGATTGCGCTCAGCTGTATTTCGTTGGTTAATACATATTGCATCGCACCAGACTTTACAACCAGTTTCGATGAAGCGCGTTGTCCTCAGTGCTTTGAGTGCCTGCTTTAGGTTGCGTTGAACCGGAATTGCAGTATTGTCGACATAGACTACATCTAGGTCGTCTTCGCTTCCCCACATATAGCTGAGTGCAATGAATCGTCCAGAGTGGGGATGATCTTTGATCGCATCATTTCTCCCGTCTGAACGCCAGTCTTGCAGGGGTAAATAGTGTAATTTGCAGTGAACAATGTCAGGATCCGATGGAAGAGCTTCTTGAGGTGTAGTTAGTGCGTGTGGGGAGGCGTTAGTCGTTAGAATTGTCAGAAGGCGAATCTCGTCCGCTCTTTGATTAAGATCCCGATAGTCCATGAACAATTAAGTCAGAGTGACAGGCAGTACACGTGGAGACAATACTGTTCTTGCACGCCTCATTTCGCGTAAATCAGCCTTCCTTTATACCATCTGGCCCCATCCTTTGAATAAACCCCACCTTGGGATAACCCCACCTTCTGGATAAGGTAAATGTCCCGTACTTCGGTATTTCCGGCTATGTAATGGGAATTCGAAGCACGGCCTGCGAGATTCGAATCATACATATTTCCTGGTCGGGTATAATGGAGCTGCGATAACTATAGCTGATAATCGCCAGATCTTAGTGGTGTAAGTTATATGAATATTTGAATAGCTGTTCGCGGGAATGTCGAATCCATCGTCAGCCTGATCGTATTAGCTATCGCAGCGTCGAATATGAACACTGTGAACTACCGTAGAAGTATCGAGGGGCTAGAATATCGCTAGTTTGGTCTCTTAGAACGACGTATTGCCTTGTAGATGACCTTGATTTTAAGATCGCGGTGTGGAGATGTACAAAGTGTGATGGCTTTATTCTCTATCCTAGCGGCACGGTATCGAATATTTAAAGACATTAAGATATCACATCAAGAGCTATCGAGAAGGCTAGGCCTTCAAAGAGATCGATCGATATCGCGGGGACCATTATCGAGGGCAGTGTCAGGACTTGCAAGAATAGGGATTGTTCGCTATCTGCAGGAGTGCTATGTACACGAAGATTTCCTTGGGAGAAGGAAAAGAAGTTGTAATGAGGAGCGGCAGATATACTATACTCCCTTCCGTTGCCACTGCTACCAGCATCTTCCATCACCCGTGGTACCTGCTACCAGTGGCACTCGTCACCAGTGACGCCTGTTACCAATGCTGCATCATTGAACGTGTTCTAGGGTTTGCTAGCGTGGTCACGTGCTCCCTTTCCTGAGATACCCGCTAAAAATAACTTTCTAAAAGTACCGAGACGTAAACTAGGTCGTTTATAGTAAAATTAACGCTTCTACCTCCGACGCAGAGCTGAATGTGTTTTATTGTCTTGTTTCTAAAACTATGGGAGTAGGTCGCTGAAACTTCGTAATGACGACCTATGGACGTTCAGGGACGAGGAATGGTATTCCATCACACGCGATCATCACTACCCCGGCCAGAATGAATGACAACTCAAGCTCCTTAGTGAGTGGCGCAATTGCGGCCCTGCTGAAAAGACGCAGATCGTATCACGAAACGACAAAGGCAGGTGCGTGTGACAATTCTGCGACCAACTTATCTTGTAAAATGAACTGCACTGATCTTTGGTATCTGACCGAGCTGAGGTGGCTGGGCGGAAAATAGGAAGAAATTCGGACGTCAAGCCTATTCCATCAACGTCTTAACGCCCATTAGGGTCGTGTCTTCGGATGCAACCTTAGCTAATCAACTACGAGGTGTAACGGGCGCCGTCAACCATCGCACCTTCATACAATCTTCTTGAGCTCTTCTTCCTCACTTTACTCAGAATGTCTTACAAAACTCAGGAGGAAATCAGTCTTTCGTCTTACTTATCCCTATATGATGAAGACTTAGATTTTGATATCGAGCGGACTCTTCAGCAACACCAGGCGAATTCTCGCTTTACGCGTAGTCACCTGTGTCTGAACATTGTGATCCTTGTTATTTCGATTGTTTTCCTCGGTACCTCAATTGGGACAAAACCGTGCATGATTTTACCCAAATCAAATCCCGTCAAGGAGACTTCTTTCTACTGTTAGTTCACCAGCTTCATATCATACGTAGCGTCCGCTGACCAGGTGCCATGGACACAGTGCTGGCCAGCTGCGCAACGCAACGCAACGCAACGCAACGTCAGATTTCGAGTTGCGCAACGTTGCGCAACGAAAGTGGAGCCCTTAGCGTAGATGAAAGAGGAATAGCTGGTGTAGAATGTATCAAGATTTACTCTTCTTGACCCCGTTGCTGCTTATTAATATTAGCTAAAGTTGAACGCGTCTTCTCGTCGGCGAAGCGACTGCTGATACCCGGGCGAAATACATTAACAACGGACGTATTAGAAGTGCTAGAATACTTACGTAACTAGTGGAAGGGTAATATAATCCTATAAAGGGGCGACGGCGACGTTAACAATAGCGACAACGACGATGATCTATAAATAGCTACAGTTGCGCAACGTTGCGCAGCTGGCCAACGCTGATCCAACCAGGGACGGTGAAAACGCGAACACTGAATAGTTGAACCCACCACCAAAACACCCACCCACACCGACGCCCACAACCATGGGAAGGAGCTGCCGGATGAGCAGGGACAGGTGCTTGAAGGAAAGAGCCCGCGGCTACTAACACCGCCTGCCTCAGCCCCGAGAGCAACTATCTCTCGCAGCCGGGAACAGCTGGAAGAGATGGACTGAGCAACAGTAACAGACGCTGTAGGCGACACCTATAGGCGGCGATCCCCGGGAATAACGTCAACGGAACGGTAGAGGTCAACAACAGCCGTGATTAATAGCTGGACTAATGCGACGCCGAACACGCCTAAACCCACCAGGGTGGGATTGTCGTGTCGGCGTGAAACACGCCTGGGACGTAGGACGCCCAGGTGCAAATGCCTTTATCAAAAATTGTTTGTAGCAGTACAAGTAGAAGGGGCCGACCCACAGATTTCTCTCTGATTGACGCTAGCCTGTCACGTGAGTTGGCGCCCTCGCGCTCGCCCGGACCGAAGATTAAGCGCGGAGCTGATGCAGTGTCGGACAATGTTCCCCTTTGATCCTACACAGTCGGGACAGCATCAAAGGTTCGCAGACTTCCACAGCGCTATTATCCAACGAGAAATGCCCACGACTATGCGTCCCTCCTACGACACCGAGCTGATGGGGGATGATATTGTGGGTAAGGTGCTCGGTGAGCATGCGACGCAGGAAATGTACCCGTCTACGAGCTTTGGCGGCACCAGACTACATCAATTTGCCTACCCAGAAGCCAAGATTTGTAACCCTAAAGAGATTGGTCATGGAATACACGGTGTTGCGATCCTCGCTGATATTATAAATGTCCGCTACGTACTGAAAGTGGTAAGCACGAGCATCCTAAAAGAAAGATTTGTGGCTAACCCTCTGTTAAACAGTTTAAGAGCTGGAAACAACCCGGTCCACTGCCTCCACTATCATACGAAAAGGCTATTTACATCTCGCCACTCGCAGTGGAAAGTCGAGCCTTCGCTCGCCTTAAAGAAATCGACAAGGATGGAATCTGGGCAGTCAAGTGCTTTGGTTGGCTGAAACTTTCTGATGAACAATTTAACGTTGTACGAACAATTACCTCACAACCAGATCTGACCCGTTGGGCCATCGTAAAAGAGTACGAACTAGAAGATACAAATTCGAGTCACATCGCGGATATCTATGCGAAATTTGAAATTCCGAGGACTGCAGGCATACTACCTGAAGATCTGCGAATTGAGAACTACAAAGGATCAAGAATCGTTGATCTTTCCAGCGCAAGCACCTATCCGTGCCCGGAGTGGTCTCAATTCGCTTTCGATTGGTTCTTCAAAAAAAACCGTTCGCAGTGTTTTCTATTGGTTTCCGAACGAGTTAACACGCGAACCACCACCCTGCTCCTAATCACCACCTACACGGTCGTCACTTATTCTTTTTACCAGCACCTTTGCTGCGGTTTTGTGCGGGTCGTTCATCTTTAGTCGGGTCCGGCGCTATCTGAGGTGAGGTCGGCCGACATAATTCTCGCAGTGGTGGGTAACTGTGCTGAATAGACACATCGTTTCTAGTCAGCATTAATAGATACCACAAACCCATTTTTACTGTCAAGACTGTTTCTCCCGCAGCATCCCATGATATGCTTTTCCACAACAACGCCGTCGTGACGGAAGGCGGTCCCATCCAGGGTGTATGTCAGGCCTACATCGGCGGCAATGACCGTACATCTCCAGCCCTTGCACGGGGCAACCGTCGTTATCTCCGTGACGTACCAAAAGGACTCGCCCACCTGTGGTATGAACGAGATGATTCGCCGGAGGATTTTGGGAAGATGGGATCGAAGAAATGCAAGGATAAGCTAAAGAAATATGTGGGCAAGTGCAGTATCAAAGACAAGGACCAGACGGGTGATTGGGAAGCGTATCCGATGCTTGCAGGGACGTTCTGGGATGGATGTATGCGATACACAATGTTTGCTGTCAAGGCTCCGAAGGTGCCTCCCGATGCTATTTGGGAGTGAGCATGAGCGAACCGAGTGCCGTTCAACAGCTTGGCAATTAGGCGCTATTGATCTGTAATTAGAACAAGAAAGATAAGTTACTTTCAGTCAAGGTGGACTTTCTGAAGCACGTGTAGCTTCGTGAAGGGTGGTGTACTGTAACGATAAATTGTCCAGATTATCCCGTGAGAACAAGATAGACTTCCAGGAACATACATCAGGCTCAAGGTCACGCAAAGACGCGACCATCGGAAATGAGGTAGAAGTCCGAGGCCAGGCCAAAGTTCACGAAAGCCAAATGCTTACCGCTTCGAGCCAGTTGACCTCCTGTGTGCAATTGTACGTATTCCACCATTGACCGTCGATCTGTTGCTGTAAAGCGTGAGCTTAGGCGGATCCAGGTGAATTCTCCACGAACAGTCTCAACTTCTTGCTGATATGAAAACCTCTCGCTGAATGAGTAATCAACCCAAGAGTCACGCGAAATATCGGACTGGAGTTGTTCATAGTAGATGTGGGAGGCTTTATACTTTCTCCTCAGACAAATGGGGTGGCAGTCAGCATCAAAACCGAGATAAACTTCTCTGTGAGAGCCTGATGGGATCTGCCAGTATATGCAGCAGTAGAAGCCTGGGTGAGCTCCTGTGGGTATGATAAGGTGGAATAGCATCGTCCCATTACCGCAATCGTAACCGTTGGCTCCTGACCATACATGGGGTGATAGCCGGGAATCTGACATTCTGGTCGGGGTTTTGAAGAAGCCTGGCTTTATCAGAGATGGTACCGGGATACTCAGCCTGGTATGCGGAATAACTCTGTACATCGCTGGGGCGCGGCTAATTCGAACAGTGCGATCTAGGCCACTAAGATACGGTGCAAGGAATATTGTATCTTTGTCGATGTACTCAGGTATCTGCAGGGGCGTGTCTGTCCGACAGGCGCCATTGATGTTGGCGCGTCTATAAACACCGAGCTGTGGCATGAAAGCAAGATAGATACCACTAGAAGGGAACGAGGCCAGGAAGTCCGTGCTGGGACCATGCGTGAGCATCCTAGAGTCAACAAGGTAGGCAATGAAATGACCCAGAGCAAAGGGTTGCAACATCAGCTTGATCGTAATGCCGGAATTATTGATGGAGAAGCCTTCATGTAGGTAGCAAGGTGGAATTGGCCTCGGTTGTTTGGTCGTGGGTGTGAAATGGTGTGGCCTCTGGGCCAACATGCCGAAGGTTGGAGAGGAGAACCCGTCCCAGGAAAAAATGCTCAAGTCATTAGTGATTTTCATTATCTCATCTTGCAACCTTGTGAAAGCTGCTAGTCCTTCACCGTACAACATCGGCATGTTAATATTGAAGATGCCGAGTAAACAATATGCCTCGTCTTCTACTCGCGTCGTTTTACGATGAGCTGCCCAACACATCCGCTCGGCTATGCTGAAGTTAGATGGCTCGAAGTCTCCCAGTGCCTGCGGTGGGATACCTGTGATTTGACTGATAGTCACCGTGAGATATACATGCGGAGGAGTCCAATCCCAGGCCGCATCTACTGGGTGCGAAGCATCGCGTAAACCCAGAGTGATCCAATACTTGTTGAAGAAGACAACATTTTTTGGCGCTAGGAGCTCCTGCAGAGTCCAGCCTCTTGTAAACCATGCACTTCTACTCAGATCAGAGGTATCGTCAACATCTAACAGATATGCATAACAGACTTCTACATCTGCATACCACCGATACATGCTATTGATAGCCTCTGATAGTTCAGCACTGCTTCGTTTATCAATGCAACATGTGTCAAGCCAGACGTATTCAATCGACGCTGTTGTTTCTAGCTTCATTTCCGTTGATGCGCTGCCATGACTTAGAGCACGCTTACAGCACATTTCGAGCTTCTGGTAGCCTTTCAAAGTTCGAGCGCGCTCAGATCGGGCCGAAACTTCGGGTCCAGTCGACCAAGGGGCGACGTAAATGTCATCGAAGGAGAGCTCCTCTTCTTCCCAGCGATGAGATAATATGGCGTATTTGGGGACGCTCTCACCGTGGAACTGTTCGAGCTTGCGGGTGCTTGCATTCAATAGCCACATGGCTGGGTCCGTCACACGTCAATGCGCAGAATACGGGATCCTTGCTCTTAGCGGGTCAATGCCGTTCTTACGGCCAGTCAACGTACACTGAATGGCCCTGGGCGTGTAGACTAGGCCAACCAAAATTGTACCAGCCGGCAGATCCTACTTTGACATTTGGTCGTGCAGATTGAGAACAAGAGATTGCTTTAACCCAAGCTGAGAGAATACTCCTTGGGCTCAAAATCCAACTTTGCCAACATCGGCTTTGAATGATTCTCATATCTGAACATTCGCTCTCGAAGGGTAGTCCGCGTCATTCCACAGTTCAACGAGAGATTGGACAATCATTTTATAAAGGCCTTCTTCTCGACCGCTGATGGATGATAAGTGCATGATGTTCGGTTGCTGTGCGAGTTGCGGCTGCCTTGTGCCCAGCCTTGTGAGGCGCAAACGCCTGTGCGGGTTCCAGGCTTAGGCCACTCTCAACCTAAATTGAGATGGGCTGCTCAGCTGGTCCTTTTGACTTGTGGTCACAATAGCTTTCGTCTCTCTCCGTTATGTTTTTGCTCATTGCGCTCCTCTGATCTCACGCTATGTCCCGTGAACTACAAGACCATGTCCGAGACGTGGCGTCCATCAACGTGCGCGTATCCATGTCTCATGCGTGATAATGCGACATGGACAATCGCCTCGATGCTGGGAAACAGCCGACTGCGGCGACTGTTCTAGCTTACCCCCCTCTAGAGACCCCACAAAACGAGTACACGAACATCAACATCGGAGGCAATGCGCGAGTTCTGCTCGGGAATCAATATCAGGCTGGCGGAGTGATGAGCCCGTGGACAGCTAGCGATCAAGGCGCACAAGAGAGAGGCTATCGTTATGTAGAATCTGCTAGTGCGATTATCGAGCTATCAGGATTTGTAGAGAAAGTCTTGGACAGGAAAACACCTCGAGCTGTCCAGAGAGCCCATCTTCTAGCGGCACGCGACAAGTTGGAAGGCTTGATCAAATCTCTTGGGAACACATCGAAAGGGCAGGATGGCACCCTCAAAACGGCAGCCTCAATATGCAGTGGAGGACTTGCAGATGCTGCACGACAGTGCGAGGACCTTGCCGTGAGCCTCTGCGCTGCCTTGAACGATGTGGGGCACGGCCAGAGACGGCAAGCAACCTGTATTACTTTGGCTTTAGCTGGCTCGGTGATTTCGGACGACCGGGGCATTGCGGACGATTCAAGTACCGAGAGTCAACGAATGAAGGGGGTAATTTCGACAATGTTTGAATCGACCTGAGATGACGTCTTGAAGGGAGCCCATCGGGCTGATTTATATCTTTCATCAAGCACAACGGAGTCCTTATTTACCTGATTTCATCCTACAGGATAGAGCATCATAGTCTCGCGCACGACCTAATCAGCTAGTGCTTGCGTGACAGAGCTGTATGTTTCTTTTCGTAGACTAATAAACTTTGAGTGCACCGCACCTGGATCACACCTCCATCACATCGGACTCTTAGGTCCAACAACTATTGACCATTGTCAAGAGATCGGTAAGCGATGGACCCGAAGATTCCTTGCTCTTCTAACAAAAGCCAGACTACACAGAAACACTTGCTGGCGATGTGTACGAACTCTCGTTGCAGGATGTGATGATGTCAATTTCAGCAGAGCATATTCGTGGCAAAATATTCCTGACCGACACATACTCCTCAACCACTGCACAGTTCATTACAATCCCAATATCAGGTGATCTCAGGAACAATTTTATAATACATCGGCCGAGAGTTATGTAGCAGAAGTGTGTTGTTGGACATAGCCAATACGAAGCGACCCTGCAACCCAAAACCACCATGCGGTTCCCCATGGGACGATTACGCACTTACCTTTCAAATATTCCATACCAAGTTTTTCCAAGTGGTTTCCACTCGAATCATATATCGTAAATGCGCCTCGGTTGTTACCCATATCGACGATGACAGCGACAGTTTTGGCTGGCGGTTCGATACGTTGGCCTTTGTCTGGTTCAACCCAAACGATGGTAGATGAATTTCCTCAGCTGCAGAGTTTGTCAATTTGATACGTTCGAAGCGTAGGGCTACTACTCACTAGTTGGTGCACCTCAACGAGCAGACCATCGTCAGATCTGCTTGTCGCCGATTTGTTGTCAACCATTGTTTTTATGATTATGGCCTGGAAAACCTTAAATGGGATAGTTAGCTGACATGGGGGTCAAATGCAGGAGATGTGATCGATTCTAAGCAAAGGCTTCGTTGGCGAAGGCTGCCCAACATCGTGAATCCTAGTCATATGACATTATGCCTTATGTCAGCAGACACTTTCATTTTCTTGGGGAACCCCCAATGGATGGTTTGTGGATACCTTGAATGGCTAAATGCAGCAAACTTCCTCTTCAATTGGACTCAATGACAGAACGCACGCAAAAGTAATCCTATGGCCTTGCTCGCGAAAAATGTCTACAGTAGCCTTTGCGCAGCAACTACATCTCCATCTGCTTGAAATCTCGACAATATCACCGCTTCTGTAAGAGTTCCATGATCTGCGTATTCTGCTTCATGAGCTCATCTCGCTGCTCCTTCGCTTCCTTCCGTTGCTGCCCCAGTTGTTCCAGCAACGCAGTGATTTGCTTTTGTGACGCAGCCTCTCTTTCTCGTTGCTGTTGCTGGCTTCACGCGTCCCGGTATCCGTGCTCTCTTAAAGTCGTTTCGATAAGCCCTTTGAGTGTATTTAGTCCCCAACTCGTACACATATCGAGTGCAGTTCGGACGTCAACATACGTTCCTCGTGCTGTCCTTTCTACTAATGTACCCAGAATACTATACTGATCCGGTCGAAGCGAATTTCGGATTTTCGTAAATGACTGTCGTGCACGCCCGGTTACTTTCCATATCTGGGTCGCGTTGATCCAAAAATCTGCACTGCGAACATAGATAATAGTGGTGTCGGTATCGATTCGAAAAAATGGCTGCCTTAGCTTCTCAGAGCTCGTGGTACGCTGTTGATGATTTTGCTGGCCCTTTAGCTTTTCAGAGCTTGTGGTACGCTGATGATTTTGCTGGCTCCAGGCGTCCCGGTATCCGTGCTCTCTTAACGTGGTTTCGATGACGCCTTTGAGTGTATTTAGTCCCCAACTCGTACACGTGTCGGGTGCGGTTTGGACGTTAACATACGTTCCTTGTGCTGCTGATATACATCTAACCACAATACTATACTGATCCAGTCGGAGCGAATTTCGGAACCTCTTAAATCCCTGTCGTGTACGCCCGGTTGCTTTCCATATATGAGTCGCATTAATCCAAAAATCTGCCCTACGAACGTAGATAATAGTATTATCGGTCTCGATTCGAAAAAATGGGGTTTTAGTGTATATTAGGGGATCGGGTTCAAGTTCTAGGAGATTAAGTTCTGGGAGGTTAAGTTCTGGGAGCTTATATTCGAGGAGGGGTCTTAAGCTCTCTGCTATCCCTAGTTCTTGATAGAGGTTGGTACCAACTTCAAATTGAACCCACGATGATCGATTACCATTAAAGACTTGGACATCAACCTTCGTACTTCGAGTAATCTTTTTTAATATTCCTACACGTTGATTCACGTTCTTTCCAGACATCTTTAATATCTGTGTTGCGTTGAGCCATAAATCCTTCTGTCGCAGGGACACAGCGTTTCCAGTAACAGTCATCGTAATATAGCCAGGCGGATCGTTCACTAATATTAGGAACTCGTCCGTAGCTTTAAGTTCTAGGCGTAAATCGGCTGCATTATCGACCCTTTTCTTTGTGGCCTCAGGTAATTAATCTGGGACTTGAGGGGAGTTGTAATAGCTAATACTCCGTTTTCTTTTCGCGGTTTTTTGGTAGCATTCTTTAGATCCGTAGAATGACGGTTCAACGTTCGAATTCACCTAAATCGGGGTATGGTACGGCATGCCTCGCTCCAGAGAATCTGGACCCTCCTGTCCGGACATTTGTAAAAGTGTCATAAACCTGAAGGATGGTCGATCCACGTCATTGTCGATGCCGTCGACTGGATCCAACTCAAAAGCACCATTGTCGACACTGTTTCTTGGCAAAGGATCGCGTACAACACTGTTGCAGGTGTCAAACTCGTTCGGTGGTAAGCTAGGCAGCGAGGCGAAGTTCATGATCGGCGTGGGCGCGTCCGTAGGCAGGGATGCAGTTGTAAGAACTGGCTCCGGTTGAGCGCCATGCCCTTGCCCTGGAATGCTGCCACTGTCACCTTCCCATAGGCAGCTTAAAATGATGGTAGACTGGTCTTCTCGGTCGACTTGGCTGACGTCAACAGGCTGTAACGTGGGCGTGACGAGTCCCGTCTTTGAGAAGGATCCATCAAAAAGGCCAAGTTCTGATGCTCTTTCTAAGCAGTCCCCTGCCGGGAGTCGGTCGCGTGGGTCCAATTTCAACATGGAGCTGGAGTCAAGCAGAGAATCCGGGTCCTCGTCCTCAGCTGCGGTCACTATATGCTGACACCAGTTGAGACCCCATGCTCGTGGTTCCCACTTTGGGTTTGGGGCTTTTGGCTTTTGGGGTAATCCATAGAGAAACTCCAGCAGAATCACAGCCAATGACCACACATCCACGGCATTTGTGTAGGATGCATTGTCGAAAACTTCGGGGGCCAAATATCGCATGCTTCCACAGAAGGTTTGTAGCATTGACTTATCCTGTGCTAGGCCGAAATCGCATAGTCTCACGCTGAATGGTGGGCGGGAATACATCAGAAAGTTTCCAGGCTTGAGATCTCGATGGGTTATATTGATACTGTGGACGTAGGCGAGAGTATAAGAAGAATCGCTTCGTCCACGGTAATAGGGCATTCTGCATTCTGCTCTTACAAGTTCCCCAGCGGCATATATTCCATCACGAGAAGGGGGTCTGGTTTCAGGGTGAAGTCAACAAATTCAACAACGTATTCCTTGAATGAGTTAGCGGTTCGCCATGGAGGAGAACGGAGGTGAAGGTCATACATGCTGAAGATGTCTCATAATCTCGATTTCCCGCTCCCAGGATGACTGGTGAAAAAATTCTTTCCCGGCGTACACATCTCCGGTACTGGCATTAATAACTTTCGAGACTTTTCCAAAAGCACCTCTCCCCAGTTCGACAAGAGAAGTTCCTCGAGTTTTGGAAACAGTTAGAAGATATTGAACCCGGGCTCGGTGGCACCCCTCCATCACCCGACGAGCAGTGGGAAGAGAGACTCGCGTATGAAGAAGGGATAACGGAGGACGCCGAGACCAGGGTGGAGGTAGCAAAGCGAAAGCTGCAGCAGGCACGATCCGACTGCCCTGCAGCCAAGGATGTCTCGATTGAGGCCACACAAGAAGAGCTTGAAATAGCTTAGGAGATTTCACGCCTTCAAGACTGCATACTCGATGCCCAGGGGGATTTTGGCAAGGAGCTACGGTGCGTTAAGAGGTGGGAAGTGTTTGTGAAATGGATCGATGACCAGCATTCAGTCATCGCCGCGGAATGCGGCTACACCACGAATCACTCTGCACAAGGGGAACGCCGAACTGTCAATTCCCGTTTTAAGGGCCAGAAGTCGCCCTCGAGGAGAAACTCCACGCGTACCCAGTCAGTACTGAAACCTGATTCTTCATGCAAAATCTCCAAACCGGCCAAGAACAAAACGAATCGGCGTCGTAAAGTACAAGCTGAGGTCACCCTGGCGCCGCCCCCAACGACCGCAACGGTAGACTGCCCGGTTGAAAACAATGTAACAACCCCTTGGCGCGGACGACTACGGTAATCTAGAACCGGCCGACCCAGCAAGAGGCCCCGAGTGATCGATCTTGACCCAGCCCGTCCATCGAGAATCACCAAAAACAAAAAATCCGCCCAACTCAACAATGGACGAGACCCCTCCAGAGGGCAGTCGCGAAACCGACACTCAATTGTTTAACCAAGGCAGAGGCCAAATCTGACATCACCATCGCAGCCCAGTCGGCTCAAAAGGAAAGGAAGCGCCAGCGACTCCATTAACTTGCGCAGAAGCCAGCGAATAGCTGCCCAGCAAGCGAAGCTCAGACCTCAATTTTCTAAAGCCCTATCAAATCTAGTCTAATATGCTGTACGCGGCGTACGCCCACTGTCCCTTGTGTAGCATCGTCCTCTGAACTGTCACTGTCGCAGTCTCAGCCGCCCAGTTTCCTTTCCCGATCACTCGGCATGGCTTGAGTGTTGCCGATAGAAAGCTTACTTTTATAATTAGACATCCTAGGCAGTGTGCCGTAGAAAAATTATACCCCCGATTTAGAATAATCTAAAGTGAAAATATAGAGGCTTTCGGTATAAATAGGGGCCAGTAATGATTCTGATAATACCTATATATACGTATTATCTAATTGTTTCCTTTGCAATCGACCATAGGAGGCTAAAAGCAGAGGTTCCCGTCCGATCACCTGCACTTAAGCAGCCTGCCGACAGGTTAGTAGTTGGGTGGGTGACCACCAGCGAATCCCTGCTGTTGATTGTTTTACTGTTTTTTACTCGTTAATTTTATACGTCTCAAAACGATAGCGTTGAGTAATTTAAGCAATAAGAATTGTCTAGTCTTTTTCAACACCATACTATCAGGCTCCGCGCCCTTAACTACACCTAACCCTTAGCGGAGCATACAGCTAAAGATCTACAGTAGAGACCAGCTCGTCGTCGGATCGTCGTCGTTCATAAATAGACCGCTGATAACGAACACGCACGGTGTGTAGGGTCAAGCTGTCTCTCACGTACCAGGAAATCTGTTTGAGTGTCGTGAGTGTCACAGATCGGGTGGTATCTCTGCCACGGAGAATTTGCCCTGCATATTGACTTGCATTAGCGACCAACCAGGCGGGGCAGCATTAGTAAGCTTTTCTTTTCTTGGCATGCAGGATTTGTTCAGGAACGCGGTTGGAAAAGACAACACAGGGTTCACTATCAAGGCACGTCAAGGGAACTGAGCTTCTTAGAGCGGATTGGACTCTGGCTATGCAGATCTATCGGGCCTACGCCCATAATCTCGAACATCCGAAGCCTCACCTGCCGCTTCCCTAGTTCTGAGCTAACTTCAAAATCTCGGGTCGTCGCTCAATCCCGAGATCAACGTTACGCCTCACATCAGGCCATTACGTACGGCAAATCCAGAACAAGTGACTATGCTATGCCGGCCTCAGCGACATAGCTAGCTAGCTTTGTTTCTGCACTTGACATTGGTTCAAAGCTCAATGCTGGCTTGATCGGTTTATGAACATCGGGCACGAGTTGCGCACGCCTAGGCTTTGAATATCAGTACTTCGATTTCGAGTTGGCAAGGACAGCCGGATTGCTTTCCCCTGCCTCGTTGTGTTCCTCTGTTCGCGTGGTGTGCCCTGATTGAGGCTCCTGCAAACTAGGACCAATCGCTCCCTCGGGCCGCGGTACGATACATCGTAAATGCAACCACTGTCCACATTCTGTCAATGGGATAAACTACCTATTGAGCGACATGCCGACGACTCGAATAAGCGGAGCCTGTAATGGGTGCCGAACCAAGAAGCAGAAGGTACGTACCTTTGACTGCCCCTTGTCCTTCTCTATGCGGGGCGGCGGTTGCAGAACTACGGATGTCCTATTTTGTTAAAAAATGATGTCTATCACTAGCTGATTTTTGTGGCTGCAGTGCAGTGGTGACAAGTGAGTTGTCCTCGGTTCAAGCTATCCAATCCCATGTGCCGAACAATTTCTAATTAATATCGGTTGCAGAAATGGGTGCGCGCAATGCGAAGCTGCGGGAATGAAGTGTACCTGGCCAGAACAACGGAAGAGGTGCGCACCGATCCTCCCAGTCTTGTAGCCCATCTTGCTTATCTTCACCTGCAAACGAAAGCTGCTGATCCCCCCTTTTGTAGAGGCCCTGCCAAAGGCTACATAGAAGGTCTCGAACACAGACTCCACGAAACAGAATCCCTGCTTCTGCAGATACTTCCATACGTCAGCCATGAACAACTCCAAACCGCGTGCGCCTCTCTGGCGAGTGACGATGAAGACCCTAACCAGGCATCGCCCGAGCGTAAGGGGAGCCTCCCGGTTCTCAACAAGCGAACCGGCATTGATTACTGGGAAAACTTCCCTTTGACGACTGTCAACAGCATCCGGCAATGGCAGGCCGATTGCCAGTCCTATCTTTCGAACAGCCCTAGCAAATCTGATGGCCATACAGCGTCACCGTTGCATTCACTAGAATCGACGCGATCGGCACGTAATAGCATTCAGCGGGCTCGTACACCCACCCCTTCCGGCTCAAGGCATCGGGCCTCAATCGAAGAACAGTACGGTCCACACCGTGCTCAGACAACATCTGACCCAGCGCCGCAAACGAAAAACAACTCTATGTATGCAACATTCGATGGGCAGCAGCATGACGGCTCGATAGTTTCAATGACAGCACAGCAGCAGCTGCAGCAACAACAACAGTTTCCATTCTCAAAGGTAGATTACATGGGCGGTCCATCGCAGTCTTGGCAGGCGCACCAGGACGTAGAAATGACAGCAGCTGAGAACCGCTCCAGTCAGTCGCCGCCAGTGACTATAGCTAGCCACCGGACTCAGTCGCATCTGTTTTGGTAGGATGTCTCGAGATGCAAACACGAATCTACTCTCCAGTCGTTGCAGTTACAGTCAAAGAACAGATCGTGACGTCGACGGAGCTTACAATTCAATCCGCGAGGACACTCAGACGAGTTTCAACACATTATAAATTGGGGCGTTGTAAGTAGCTTCTCAACTGCGAAGCAACAAGCACATAGCACACCTCGTGCGATATTGAGGATGGCAGCACTCAATTTTTACCAGCCCCGGCCGCTCATGCCCTATTTTGCTCTATGTTCAATACAGCTCCGCTTTGCTCTCCTTCGTATCATTCCAGACGACCCCCTCCAGCCCCAGAAGGTTAGAAGTTGGCAGAAAAACACACTGAAGTCCCAACAAAGAGAGCATTTTCCTGCAAGCTATCTCCACACAAGCTTGCAACCGGCATACCGAATTTTCCGATTTCTCCCAACAAATACAGACAACCATCAAACACCGGAATGACGTGGCTCAAGTTTCAGCCTTTTCGCTATCGTCTACAAACCCCCCACATATTCCTCCCCTCACTCCGAAACTTGAATTCCAAGCATTCAAGCTCGGATCCATACCTATGGTTGCACGGGGATCGACATTTTCCACCACCAACCCAGACCGACCTCCAGCTCCGACGGCCGACCCGGACGCAGTGCCAGTCATGTTTTCCCACGATGCTGCTCCAAAGATATCGAACAAGTTGAGATTGCTTTCGTTGAGGGAGAGGGTGTTCCAGAAGAGCTGGTCTTGGTCTTGGTGCTGAGCAGTGGACATGTCTTGAGCGGACGACATACCCACATCAGTCATAGGGGGCAAGCCGATGTCTGCTCCTGCGGCGGTCCTCGTGTCCGCATCCAAGTCCATGCTCAAATCCATAGCCATCACGTCATTGTTGATCTCGGAGGTCATGCTGTGGCTGTGGCTGTGACTATGGTTTGACGGCGCATAGCCCATATCCACGTACCGTGGGTCGGCGTCGTTTGAGTAGAAAGTAGTGTTCGCTGTGCCTGTACTGCTGCGAGAGTGGTCGTGGTACTGAGTCTGGTATGGATACATCGAGGAGCTCTGGCCCGAGCTGTAGTGGTTATGCGCGTGCATGTGGTTACGCGCGTGGGTGTGCGAAGGCATCGTCATCATTGCCCCATCGTAGAACATCGGATTTGCATTTGCACTTGTGTTGAAGTGAGAATTGGGACTGGGATTGAAGGTGTTGGCAGTCGGATAGTATGTAGCATCCATAGTGGAACGGGAACGGTGTTGCGGGAAGTAGTCGACAGATGATGTTGTGCTGACAACGGAATCTGGACGGGCGGGTACTGCGACAAATGCTGCGTTCGGTGAAGACGCCGATGCTGTTCTCTGCTGCGACCGCTGCTGCGACTGCGGCTGTCGATAGAGAGGCTGCTGTTGAGCCTCAGTAAATGCATGACCTCCCCGTGCTGACAGCATCGCGCTCGCGCTTACGCTGTTTCCTCTCTCCGCACGCTTCGGCGACGGTTCGCCTTGCTCCGCCCTCGCCAGCGCGTCCGCGTCTCCCTCTACATCTGCGCTGTCTGAACCATCTGCATTCACAGCCTTCCTAACCTGCTGTCTCTGACCGGTCCCTCCACCAGTAGCAGTCGTAGAAGCAGGATACTCCTTAGCATTCCTAGCTCGTTTCCTCGACATCACAACCTGTCCTCCCCCCGTCACTGCACTTGCACCTGCACCTGCACCTACCCCTACTGCAATGTTTCCCCCGAGGCTTCCCGCAGGCCCTTTCCTCCTCTCAATCTCCGCAACCAAGCGCCCCAAAACCTTGGCACAATTCCTAACCGTAAACCCCCCACGTAAACTCCCCTCAATCCCCTCCAGCACACCAATGCAATTCCGAATATCCGCACACGCCCGGGGTGCAGCGTATTTCCCCAACTGGCACGCGAACGCGAGGATCAGGCCCGCCATCCATGCTGCACTCAGCAGGCCCGGGAGGACCATTGATTGACCGTTGGCGCGGTGGGCGTGCAGTGCGGCGAGAGACGCCCGGCTGGCTCGGATACATACCTGCAGACCTTGCTGGAAGGGTGCTGTTGTTTGAGAGAGCGAGAGGGAGGGGCGGTGGAGGAGGAGTTGCAGTTGGTGGTAGAGCAAAGTGAAGAACGGTGTTAGTAGGGAGTGGTGCTGGGCTAGGGATGGGTCGATTGTGTTTTGGTCTTGGATCTGGGGTTGACTTTGGCTTTGGCCTTGGCTTTGAGTGTGCGAAGGCGGACTGCGGTGTGCGTGAGTATGTACGTTTGCGCTTGTGCTTTTGTTCGTGTTTGCTGCTGGAGGAGATGATGACGACGATACTACTGATGGAGGAGGTGGCGGCGGCGGCGGTGGGGGAGGTGTATATTCTCCTGTCAGCGTCGAGGGTAGCTCGTTCCACCATGTCTCGATGTCGGCGGTGAGGAAGGTGATTGCGTCATGGGTCGGGAAGCGGAAGTTGATGCTCTTGTGGAAGATCTCGATGATTCGTCCTGTGAGTTTGCCGTAGTGCACGTATGCTGTGAGCGGTGCTTCGCGGAGTTGCTTTGTTGCTGCTGACGTTGAGGCTGAGGCTGAGGGTGATCCTGATGCGGCTTGGTGTGAGGTGAGATTTGGGGGTTGGTGCATGTGTTTCTGAGCCTGACCTTGAGCTGCTGCGTACGTAGGTCTTCCCCCGTCTGCAGTGTTAGTGGCGGTGTTCAGACTCGCTTTTGTATTGGCATTGGTATTGGCATTAGCATGCGAGTACGGTGCTGAATGATCTGTACTTTGCGGCATTCTGCTCCGAGCACCACTTTGGGTTAGGTTTTCGCCTTGGGCTGTGCTACGGGCATGCACATGCCCTCCCTCCCTATCCGTAGTACCATCTGCTTTCGCTTTCTCTCCTCCGTCGCCCTCCCTTTCAGGGACCACTACCCTATGCATCTCCCCACCTGCACCCCTAAGGCCACGACTAAGACACACGTCGATATCGCTATCCTGAAACGTGTTGGGATCGCCGAGAGCAAGGCTGAGATGCCGGTCCAGCGCGTACGCGGACCAGAACACGCGCGTGCGGATCTCACAGTCGGCTGGCGTCAGCCGTGCGTAGCGCAGCGGGCAGCGGTGTAGACCTGCATGATATATCAGGCGCAGAGTCAGCCCGGCAAGCGTCGAGGCGAGACGCAGCGAGATGGTACATAGCAGGTAGAGCTCGGCTGCAAGGAGGAGCTGCAGCGTTGGGAGGAGAGGTGTAGTGGCGAGAGGGAGGATCAGCGTGAGAAGTGACGCGGGGGATGGGATTGTAGACGACGGTGGAAGTGGAAATGCAGTCGGCGATGGAAACGAGTTGTGCGAGAGGGCGGCGATGTTGATTATGATTTGGAAGGTTATCAGCTTGGTTGGGTCGACCGTGTGGAGAGAGCCCAGTTCTGAGTCTGACTCGGCGACTGAGGTACTCGATGTCGAATTTGATTGCACATTGGTCTCTGACTGTGAATACACTTTGCTGCTCGATTTGCGGCGACGACTGATCGACGGCGTTGACGATGTTTTGGGAGCCGGGGTGGACTTGTTTGACTGTTGTTTTGAACTGTCGGTTAACGCAGACTTCAGCGTAGAAGGCCGATTTAAAGCTGCATAAATCTCGTTCATGTTTTCTAGGAACTTCGGTCCATGCAAGAACGGGAATAGCGGGTGTGTTTGGCGAAAATACGTCGTCACCAGATCGGACGCGAGATTCTGGTCAGCTGGTGGTCGGCCCACAGCTGAAACGATCCGTCGGTGCAGATCTTGATCATACCGCCCGTTCTTCACTGCTAGGCCGGCACTGGCTGTAGTAATGCCGTTATAGTTCTGACCAGCGGCGTCCTCGCCTGTGATGATGTCCTCGGAGGCTGGGACGGCTGTGTCACCGTCTGTGTCAGCTGAGCCATCAATATTGGCCGACTGTGAGGCGAACGCAGCGGAGAAGGCGCGGCGCACAGTGTTGACGAAGTAGACACCTGAACTCGACCCGAGCCAGGCCGTGCCACCGCCAGGAACAGAGAGCTTCTTGAGAGTTCCGATTTCGGCCGTGTGGGTTGGCCGTTCCTCTTCTTCTTGCGTTGAGGAGGAGTCGTCAGCGGGCGATTTTGTGTCGCTTTCGACGTGGGCAGATTGATGAGTCCCTAGTAGGGACGACTGAGCGCGGGGAGTCATCTCAGCAGGACGATGGTGGATGTAGTTGAGGTTGTGGATCAGCAGAGAAGGCCACGCAGGCTAATGAGTTGAGGTTGCTGGCCTCGCGTCTCGTCAATACTCATTCTCCTCAGGGTCCATATGTCGTATTCTGACTTTATCTGATCGGCTAGTCCCGACGTCAGTCACAACGACCTTGCTTTTGCCTTGAGCGAAGTGAACGTCAGTCACCACGGCTTGCTTATTAATTTGTTTGTGTTGGTTGTCGAAAGATCAGTAGACGATGCATCAGTTCAACACATTTAGACCGATTGGACCGTCGTTGCTTGTTGCGAGTCGGAAGGCGGGTTTTTTAGTCCCGCCGATATTGCAGTCTTCAACTTAATCGCTGGGAGGATACGCAAAGATTCAAAGATAGCCACGCGCCCTGACTAATCATAGCGGGTGGCAACGTAAGATCGATCCTGACGTTTGTCGAGCAGCTGGTTACAGGCATACATGTCAGATATTGTGATGTAACAGTGCGCGCAGATATCTTACGACGCATGTAGCCATGTCAAACGCCGAATACCATGGTGTCCGGGCTGGGTGTGAAGGTGGATGCCAAGTTGATCCCCGATTGGACGCCTGAGAACACCCCACAACATTTAGTGTATCGTATTGGCAGCTCATCTGATAACGAGTCACGGTTTCAAATGTAGAGCACAAGCTTCTTGGTCCCGGCACGGATCGTGCTTGATTAGAACTACATTGCAGCCCATATCTAAGAAAACCATGCAACCGTCATGAAACTTGCCGTGATTACCGGAGCTCATTAAATTATTCCAGCCACTGCAATTCTCTCCTTCAGGTGCACTCGTCATGCGTCTCGAGCAATACCAACCACGCCCGTTGTATCCTTGACCTTAGTTGAAGGCTCAATGATGCCGGCCGTCTCCAAGACTTTGATGACGCCATCCATCGTTGCCGCATCCACGCCTCTTGTCCTGTCAAAAAACTTCACCGAAGTCAACCAGCTTGCTGCGTCTTCCTCGGAGTATTCGCACCCAAACTCACCGCGCACGAGGCGTGAAATGGCAGCTTTGGGGTCATTGTTAAAGTCCTGCACACCACGGTCAAAGCTGTCGAAAAGCTGCAGCAGTTTTGGATTAGTAGCCGGTTCGGGAAACGTCGTGGTCGAAGAGGCAATGTGCCAGCTTGGCCAGGGCGTGTAGATCTCACCAATATTCTTGAGTGGACTTCGCGGATTGTCAAAGTACGGCTTGGTGGTGAAGTGTTCCCACATGAAGAAGTCGGCAGTGGATGCGTTTCCGTCCTTGCCTGTAACACCGTCTCGGAGATCCTTAAATGGACCGAGCGGGGTGATGACCAAACCCTCCGACTTAGAGTCCTTTTGCTGCCGTAGCCAGCCTTTCTGCTCTGCCAGCACAAACGCCATGATGTGGCTGCCACTGCCCATCCTGCTCACCCCGACCCGTCGGTGTTGGCGCAGGTCATCGACCAAGCTGATGTCATCTCGATTCCGTCCTGTCACAATGGCCCACCGCAGAGGGTTTTGAACCCATGAGCCTACGATACTGTAGCCCTGTTGTTGCTGACCTTGTGCCGACATGAGCCCAGCTACCCAGCCTTCAGTCAAGCCAATCGCCAGATCGATCTCATCGGACCGCAGCGATGTTATCATGTGACCGGTGCCGGACGGGAAGGGAATCAATCTGACGGGTTGCCGGAAATGTGATTGTGCTAGGTGCAAGGGGATGAGGTAGTGCTCCGGGACGTAGCCGATTCGGATGGGCTCGTTGGCTGACATGCTTGCTAATGACCGTGTTAGAGGTGCCGACAGAGGACGAAGTAGTAAGCGTGGACGGAGAAGAGACGCGACCATCTCTCAAATCAGGGCAGGACCAGCCCAGCCTGATGATGATGCCGATGCCGATTGTACGGGAGGGCGCTCGAGAAGAGTAAAAGCGATCAAACGCGCAGTTGGGGAAGTTGCGATGATGCCATAATAATCTCCAAAATCCTTTCGCTGTCGGATATGTCATCCGCCGGCGCTTTTTAGTACGCAGGGTTCCGGGCTCCACAGAGGCACAAACCCCCCTGGAGCAGGGGCTTGGAGCTAATAAATCTCCTCGCCTATTAGATGCTCTGGCAGGCGGTAAAATTAAGCATCAACTTGTCCGGTCAATGACCAATAATAAACTATGCCCAGGCTTCATGATTTTAGCCACTCAGTCCAAGTGACTTAACAGTGGCGTGACGAGATAGATGGGCTTTGGACCACATCGGCAAATAAATATTGGGCGTTGTCTGATTGTGCACTGTCAGCACTTCGACACCTCTGAAGCACTCCAAAAATTCTCAGGTGTAATGCACCAGACAAGTCGAGGACCGGTTAAGAGATGCGTTATACTTCATTATCGATTTGATGATGAAGTTAAAGAGGTCAGTCGTCGCAGAACTTACGGAGTAGCTCCGTGATCGCCACGTCGCATTGCAGAGGCACTGGCCAGGACAACTCTCCTACTAGTGATGAAAAAGACTTCCTAATAGAGAAACGTCGACTTTTTTGCACGTACTAAATAATAATGGCTTGACTGAACCATATTGCCAGGATTCCACTGACCCAAGCATGGCCAAGGACTCATGCGAGCCCCTCAGTCCACATGAGGCTTAGTTGCTGAGCTTTCGCTCGCGCCCAAATGAGCTATGGAACGGGACTACACCGCTGATATCTGAGTTCACTTCTCACGCTTCAGCTAGATCAATTTGGTTAAAAGACTGCAACTCCTTCCCTCGCTTCTTGTGCTATTCATCAGTCTCAGGCAGGGCTGCACGCCCTTGTGCAGCGACTTCTACGATCACAATGGATTTCGAATGCAGCAGAGATACAGTGTACTAGCAGTTGAGACAAGTTGCTCCATTAACTCCTGCCTTTACAGCTTTCTTCATCATGGCTCAACTTGCCGTTGAAGACTACCACATTGGATGGATATGTGCGCTGAGCGCTGAATTGTCTGCGGCTTTGGCCATGCTTGATGAGGAACACGAGATGATCACTGGTCAGGACCCAAAAGACCAGAACAGTTACGTATTGGGCCGGATTCATCAACATAAGGTGGTGATCGCTTGTATGCCAGAAGGAGTGGATGGCTTGGTTTCTGCAGCTCACGTGGCAAGGGACATGGCCCGGACGTTCCCTGCTCTGCGAACAAGTTTGATGGTTGGTATTGGCGGTGGCATTCCTGATCTCTTCAATGGAATCGACATTCGACTCGGAGATGTCGTGGTGAGCACACCTAAAAAGACATGGGGAGGCGTTGTGCAATACGACAAGGGCAAGGCCTTGAGCGGAGGAAAGTTTGAGATCAAAGGCCAGCTCAATCAGCCCCCTGCTCTTCTCTTGAAGACGGTCGCCCAACTACGCGCACGTTACGCCATGCGTCCCAGTAAAATTCCGGATTTTATCAAGCAGGCTATTGCAAAAAACCCTATGATGGAAGCGAACGGCGTCGCTCTCCCAGCCGATCGTGATTGCTTGTCCTGCCATCTCTGTGACAAGGATATCGAGAGTCCTGCTGCTGGCTGCGCAGGTTTTCACGCTGTGCGAAAGCAACGCAAGACCAGAAATCCTGTTGTGCACTATGGAGTAGTTGCGTCGGCCAACCACATGGTAAAGGATGCAGCAGTACGTGAGCGAGTGCGAGATGAGTTCAACGCCCTCTGTGTAGAAATGGAGGCAGCAGCACTGATGAACGAGTTTCCTTGTCTCGTCATCCGTGGCATCTGCAATTACGCCGATTCGCACAAGAAAGATGCCTGGAATGGCTATGCCGCGATGACTGCTGCTGCTTATGCAAAAGAGCTACTTCAACACATATCTCCAGCGCAAGCCAGCCAAGAAAAGCCCACCAAAGAACTTTTAGGTAAGTAAGGGCCACAGAAGATCATAATGATAGTTGGGAGTTCTATCAACCTCCTTCATCCCGGGCCTGATACCTAGACCTGTGGCGCGAAAGCTCCTGTTCTGCTTGGGAAATTTGGCATTTGTTTGGTTGAATATGTTCTAACACATGCCCGTCAAGGAGTCCTCGACGACATTCGTTCAACTTCAAAAGCGCAGCTAGAAGCCACTCAAGCACAGATGCGTCAGTTCAAAATCCAGGTTGCGACTGAAAAACACAACCGATGCTATCAAACTCTCAAAGTCGGCCCCTACGAAGAGGAAACGAACGTAAACCATGAACGAGTTCTTGGCACTTGCCAATGGGTTTTGTCTGATTCCTGCTACCTAAAATGGCCAGAAAGCACCAGAGGCGATCTGCTCTGGGTCACAGCCGATTCAGGCTGTGGTAAATAGGTACTCTCCAGATCGCTCGACGATAATGAGTTTCGCAACCTCGTCGACACCTCAGTATGCTACTTCTTCAAAGATAACGAACAGCAAGATTATCGCACGGCTTTTAATGTATGCATACGAATTTGGTCACAAAAGGACAATCTGGGTGCTGCTCGATCACGGCGCCAGTGTCGATCACAAAGATTGGGTCGGACCTAGTCCAATTCCTATGACATCAAATTTCGGCTGGACGGATATATGACAAAGCTCCTTGTCGAACGCGGTAACGACGTCAACAATTGAAGCAAGACAGGGCGTAGTGTGCTCAGTGAAGAGAGCACAGCTCCTTATTGAGAACAGCGCGCAAATTGACGCTGAAGATCAAAATGGTCACGACTCACTCAAGGTGGCATCGCAATTTGGTCATGGGCAGATAGCACATTTGCTACGCGAGCATTGAGCGAAAGAATCCAAGAAGGATCTTCCTGAGCCGATTGATTCTTCAGATATGCCATATTCTAGTCCTCCCTTCTCGGAGTCTTCCTCCGATAATTCTATCCATGCAGCAGCCCTTTCGAGTTTGGATGAATAGGAGTGAGTGGGTCTAGACGACACAAGATGCTGGTCCGCATCGTATGAAACTCTGCATTGTCATGAAAAGACTAGAATGAACACTATCATGATCTACCTTTCTTGCCCAATATCATCGTTCTAATTGGAAAACACATCATCTTCATATTTTTCAATGTTTATCTGCACTATTGAACAAACTCCTAGAGAATAAGACGCAGCTTTAGCATCTCATTGATTCTCACACTCTTTTTCTTTCCCGGCCTCCAAGTAAATGTTCTTCCCTATCGATCTACTTCTCTCAGACACCAAGCGTACGCATTACCGTGCAAGCATCAGCATACAATCCCAAATTAGGGACTAGCTTGGCTGCGCACAGCCGAAGTAGAGATCTTATTAAGAGGAGGATATGCAGTTACTCTATACTTTTATAGCTTCTCCCACTGCTGCTTCTATCCCGTGCTTATACCCATCCTTAAACACGTATATGTTACGAGTCACTTCCCAACAAGGCGAGCCTGGTTAGCAAGTGGATTCGAGATCTCGAGTTGAATAGAGTGATTGAACAAAAGGGGATTTTGAAGCAAGGATACCAATGTGCTATCGTGGTGATAGTGACAATTGACTACGAAGGATACCTAAGGAGTGTTGGCTCACTTGAGCGGTATATATCCTTCACACTGTCTGTTGCGTCTGTTGCGTCTGTCACAGACTCAGCAGTACCAACAGACACTCTCTTAACCAATGACCAGCCGGCTCAGCCTCTTCCTCCTTTGATTGGTCCACAAGTCCCGCTGAGCACGTCTAACTGGCTGCCGTCGCAACTAGCCCCTCCATGCCCAACGTGCGTGTAACAGTATATCTACGTATACGTACTCCATATTCCTCTGCCTGAATCTAGACCTACCCCTTCAAGCAAAGAATATAAGAAAGCTTAGGTAATCAATCCTAATTCAGATCCTTTCATCTTGAGGTCAAGGTCAAGGTCAAAATTGAGATCAAAATTGAGATCAAGATTGAGGTCGAGGTCGATGTTTGAGATCACCCCATGCAAAGTTCGTCATCGACTTATTTTTAACTGAATAACCAGCATTTTCCGTAGCAATGTCCACACTACTTACATCTTACGCCTTGAGACTCTGAGAACTCTGAGCTTGATTCGACCCCTTTCTTTCACTGGGAGCACTTTTGAAACATATGACTTTACTTGACTCGATTCGGGAGCGCTAGTGATGTACTTTTTCGTACTCCGTACGGGAGACTCCGCATCAATAGCACTTTCATGGCTAGCGAGGCGAGCGGCGCGATGTAGAGTTTTGTGCCTTGAAAGGCTATTGTAATGAAACGGGCATGCAATTCAGGCTATTTGCGTCTGCATTTCCTTTTTACCAAGGTCCTCAATTCAATACCATACACGACGAGACTGAGGAGAAAAACGAGGGTCTAGGGTGTTTCTTTTGGAAGAAGATATTCAAACATTCTATTGTTGTTGCTCTTGCCTGAGACATTTTCGTAAGACTAAACCCGGACAGCGGCTGTTATGCCCTGGTCCCATTCGCTTCAACGCTGCAAAAGTTGCCAACCGAGGATGGAAGAGGAAGAGGAAGAGGCAAAAAGATCACAAGGGTAAGGACAGAGGTAAGGACAGGAATTGTCGCTGCCACCCAGTTCATAGAGGGGGTGTCTGCATGTTAGTGTATGTGTGAGTGTGAGCGCGAGTTCGAGGCCAGATTTTCGGCCTTCTCTTTGATCGCATCCCCTGCACTAGCCAGGTTGTACATGGCAGTGCCGATGCTCTCTCGACCGGGGTGGCTCTCATGCTCTGCGGTGCGCGTGGTATTGGTCGACTGTGTAGTCAGTGGTCGCTGTCGTAGGGAGGTCGCATCAACCTCGTCTCCCGGCCCAGCGGGACCGCGCTGGCTCTGATAGCTCGTGGCCGAGGCCATCGGACCGGGTGGACCATTACGCGAACGAATGGTGGCGGCATCGTAGTGCGACATTTGGGAGTTGCGTCGCTGCAACAGACGCTCTCCTTCTTGGGCTTCTTTGCGGTGCAGACTCTCTGACGGCAGCAACACAGCACGGTCGAGTTCGTAGGGCAAACCACGGTGGCGGCCGCGGATTTGCATGGCTATGATCACCAGCTTCGAAATGACTTTGAACTGGCACGAGAACGAGGCATTTCGACCGGGATAGCCCAGGGACAAGCCAACAGTGCCGTAGGCGGAGACAATCTCGAAGAGAACGGAGAAGATGGTGAAGGCATACTGGTTGGTGTTCTCCAGGCGTGCACCTTCGACGATACAGATAACGAACAGTCCCAAGAAGACATACCACAAATCAAAGCCGAGTTGTCGTCGCAAGTGGGCGCCGACGTAGCTCGGTTCACGACCATCGGCCTCGTCAGCCTCGTCGTCATCGGCGCCCTTGCCGCCCGTGCTGGCATATATGCCCAGGCTTTTCTCCTCGTACACATTCGTGCGGCGCATGGAGATGGCGATAGGGAAGACGGAGATGTACATCATGATCAAGTATGAGACTTGAATGGCAGGACGGAGATCGGCAAGGTTAACGGCAGCGAATCCCGCAGTCCGCGTGGAGGCGGCCTGGAAGAGACCAACTAGAAATTTGACCCAGCCGGAGAGCAGGAAGACGGTGGAGGTGTTGATGTCGAGGATGACGAAGAAGATCAAGTCGATGGCGTTGAG
This sequence comes from Incumbomyces lentus, assembly GCA_017656005.1. Taxonomy (NCBI): domain Eukaryota; kingdom Fungi; phylum Ascomycota; class Eurotiomycetes; order Chaetothyriales; family Trichomeriaceae; genus Incumbomyces; species Incumbomyces lentus. The sequence goes on along the minus strand of JACJVT010000007.1, from coordinate 1,681,701 downwards.
GATGACCAGCACGGCAAAGAGCCACCAGGTGGCAGAGCGAGGAAAGAGCAGAGTGAAACAGCGACGAGGGTGGTCCAGCAAGAACTGAAGCTCCTCCCACAGGCCGCCATTGACGGGAACAGCCTTGGACAAGGCCCAGATGACAAAGCGCAGCATGCAGGGGAAGCCGGTGTTGCCGATGATGATGAGAAAGGTCATTAGCAGCATGGGCCAGGTGGCAGACTGGAAGGAGATCATCGAGTCAGGCGTGAGGGTGAAGCCCAGATCGTTGAAGGCGGAGGCAGCAGTAAAGACGCCCCACCAGGCTCGACCTTGGCCATCCTGGCGGACGACGTCGCCGTAGTGAACGTGGTAGATCCAGGGGGTGAGACCGATCAGGCCGAACAGGTGAAAGCAAACGAAGTAGCCGATCAGGATCAAGGCCAAGGTCTTCAAGGCGCGATACTCAATGCCACCCAGCTCCTCACGCTGCTTTTCGGTCAGGTTGACGAAGAAGGAATTTCGGGCCACCGTCGGCTGCCAGCTTAGGTAGGGAGCGGGTTCGAGGGTTTTGGCGGTGTTGGTGCGTAGAAAACCGGAATTGCGACGGTTTCGGCTGCGGCCACGCACGAGATGGTCGTCATACGTGCTTGGATCCATCGTTGTGGCATTGCCCGTTTCGATGCGTGGAAGGGGCCCCGGTTTGGGTGGAACTGGCTTGGATTGAGTTCCTCTCTGCTGAGAACGGGTGTGCATCGGGATGGTAGGTTCGTTAAAGGTGATGTGGGTGCCCATTCTCGCTGGAGGGTCGGGAGGAGGCAGATCCCGTGATTCGGGCCGTGTCAGCTGCTGGGACAGCTCTTCGGAGGTCTTGTCCACGCTCTGGACTCGGCCACCACGATCGAACTCGCGAGGACTGGGAATACGCAGAGTAATCGAGTCTTTTGGGTTGCGCTGGTTCTCCAGGAAGGTGATATGCTGCTCGGTATTCACGCGTTGGGGCAGGCGTAGCGATGGACTGCTCGACCGGCTTCGACGTGGCTGGGCATCTCTATCTCGGTTGCTGTGTTGGGCCTCGACATCATAATTGGGATCGTTGTCGAGAGGATGTTCTCCCGAAGTGTCCGAGGATTCTATCTGCTTCTCTTTCTCCCTCTCCTGGTCCCCCAGGCCCGGATCGCTTTTCGTCTCCATAATGCGGCCATCGACTCGGTAGCCGGTGTGGCGCAGCAGTTGAATGGCCCGGCCTCGTACGCCAATCTCGGGACGGGCATAGTCGTCATCGAGCGAGCGAACACTCCCTGCTCGTTGACGGGAGCGGTTGCGGGAGTGGGATCGGGAGCGGCGCAAATGTCGAGCTTCTCTGACCACATCTTTGAACCGTTTCTCAAACCAGTACAGGCGGACAAAGACGACGGAGCTGTGGATGAAGATAGGATTGCAGATCATGGCGAGGAAGTAGAGAATGACCTGCTGACCGGTTTTCAGCTGGTTGACATCGACGGTGTTGAGGCCGCTTTGTGTACAGGAGCCGCTGGTGAAGAAGAGGGCGTCGATGTAGTCCACCCCACCAATGGCATAGAAGATACCCGACCAGAACAGGGCCATGCCGGAGATGTAGAGGTAGTGCAGGGTGATGAAATTGAGCCGCCGGTTGGTAATGACGACCGGCAGGCCATTTTTGATCGCTCCGAAGAAGGTGCCCACGCCCGTCGATCCCATCGTTGACCTTTACTCGGGGCAACTTGAGGAGATGCTATTCCTGCACAGGATAGCGAGAGAGCGTAGAAGGGGGGGTAGAGGAAGCGGGAAGATGAGCAAAAACTCGATGGGGGTCAAGTATCGGGCAGCTGAGGCAATTTCGTGTCTATCGAGCTGGACAGGAGAGACATGGTTTGAGTGAGGATGAGCTGGTGATGGTTACAGTTGGCATTCAATACTCGACATGGACCACAATCGGCCAATTGGCAGGTCAAAGAAGTTCCCAACCTTGGACGTGAGCCAACAATTGACAGTGAACCCTGCAAACGGCGGTGTCGACACTCTCACAAAGGGAGGCAGTGCAGTCTTTTTTGTCAAGGCCAGTGACGATGAGGATGAAGAGGACAATAGGTCGTGAGGACAGAGCCAATCTAGGATAAAAACGGTGGATAGATGAAGGTCCTAGCGATATGTACAAAAAGCTCCAGGTGGTGTTTGAAGAATTGGATTAATTAGCGATATCGAATCCAGTGCCTGTTGTCGGGCACCGCAGAGAGTCGACCAAATCTTTTGCGTTCTAGGGGCGCAATTTTGCCGATGGGGCCGATCACTCTACCCCACTTGCGCTCTCTTGGCCCACCCAAGCCTATCTCGAGCCCGTGATTGGCACTCAGGTCGACCAGCTAAGCGACCTAAGCACAGGGCCGACAGACCTTGGTAGCAGGCCATGCAGGTCACACAAAAAGCTCGTGTGGCTGTGCCACCAGTAACCTGTCCACGTGGCTTGCCGGAGGATTACTCTGCCGGACTGATTATTGGTGTCAGATACGATGTATTTGCGAAAATAGACACTTACAGTACCTTGAACAAGTATAGATCCAACGAGGTGCTTGCGTGTAACCTAACACAGTCAGCCCCTCTGGCGCGTGGTAAATGGTGCGGCCCTCTTCTCCCACTCCGGTTATGTTGTGCAGTCGCATGTTGAAACCGGCGCAGTGTGTCACAGCATGATGCTCTTGTTCGAAAGTACACGCTATTATTGGTACGGCTCTCTGACGTGCTCTGATCACACAATTCGGCAATCTGGTCACGTGAAAGCTTCACTCGCCAGTCACGTGTGGGAGTGGGAGGGGAGAACCAATATTCTACTGCCACCTGCACTCACTTTCGGTACGCGCCAACCCATTTTCTCCACCACGCAACGAAATCTACCGTACTCACGTCAATGCCGAGCTTCTGCAATTCGGTCGTGGCCAGATGGCAATCGTACGGTCTCAGCGTACCATCTTTGGCCGGCTTCTTCCCACTCTCCTGATCGGCCACCACTTTGTCAATAGGCAAATCCATAATTTCACCAAACTTCTGTACAATCTCGTACTTGGTCATCCGGTCTTCCGAGCTGAACTGCAGGATCTGTGGGAGGTCTCCAGCCTTTGACTGGGACGGTGCTTCTGAACCTGTCGCAGAAGTATACAACTTGGCAATGTCTACACACACCCGACCCACATCGGCCGTGTTCGTAGGATACCGAATGGCGTAGTCATCCATCACCACCTTCTCTCCTTCCTTCTGGCTCTTCCACAGCGCGTCCATCAGCACGTTGACTGCACTCTCCTTGTTATTATCCCTCGGTTCCGTCTCGCCGTAGAGCACCGGCACTCGTAGCACCACGGCTTGTCCCGGCTTGGAGACTTCGAGCACTGCCTGTTCACCGTCGAGTTTGGTCTGTCCGTAGATGTTAGTCGGTTGAGGCGGATCACTGGCCTGGAACGGCGCTTGTCCTGGCTGCCCGGGGAAGACGTAGTCGGTGGAGATGTAGACGAGAAAAGTGTTGGACTGGGCGCAGAGCGAGGCCAGGCTGGCCGTGGCTGTCACATTGAGCCGGCGGGCAGCGGATGGGTTCTGGGTGCACGAGTCTGGCTGGCGATCGGCAGCGCAATGGATCACCACCGACGGGCTAGAAAGGAGATATTAGATCATCCTACCTGCTTTTCTGGGAACGTGCATGTGGCTCAAGAGGTCAAGCGGATTGACTGCAACCTACTTCACCTCCTCGAGTAATTGGGTCAACTCGTCGCTGTTCTGGATATCAACCTTGCGTATTTTAGGCGGGCCAGCCCGGCTGAAACCTGTACCAAAGGACTCCCATCCCGCCTCGTCAAAGGCTCGGAGCACCTGTCGACCCAGTAAGCCGGTAGCACCGGTGACGAGGGTACGCGATGGCATGACTCTAAGGGACAGTAGAGATGCGAGAAAACGTGAGCGACGATAGGATGAGGAGGTCGGTACTTTAGGAAGATGCGACTGGTCGAGCAAGGTCAAGGTGAAATTTCAGCGTCCACCTGGAAACATTATCTTTGAACTGTAAATGGGCAGCTGCGTTCGAGAGACAAGGCACAATGACGCAGCTGCCTCAGAATATCCAATGCTTGGCACCCACAATCACACACATCAAAACACGTTGGCAAAAGGACAAGCAACAGGCCAATTGTTCTTCATCATCACTATACGCAAGGTACCGTCATTCTCATTGGAATGTAGTACCTTATTGTGTGGTTACACGACGAAGACACGATCAGCTTCTACGGGAGTCGACCAAAACCCCACCAGTCCCCACAGGCTGCTAGGCGACAGCATTTTCGACTGCTACAGGGTTCAAGGGCGCCCAAACCACCAATCAACGACCCTGTAGCGATGTTCGGCCGAAACGTTTTTGTCAGCAAGACCGCTGTGCCAGATGGGCAAGGTTCTGACGGCCAATGTTGCGTCGTTGGCCTAATCTCGCAACCTGACCCTGAATTCTACACTCACACCTGTAATTCATGCTTCGAGGGCTGGAAAACAACTCTAAATCGCCTTTACCGGCTCGAGCTGCTTTACAGCAACAGAACAACAGACCGGCAGTTCGATTAGGCCTAGTAAGAACCAGCGACAGGCCGTCCAGTGCCTCCGTGGTCCCTCGACCGAGTCGGACGAACGAACGTCAAACCAGCCTCACAAAGGACGCCGCTGGATTCGACCTGGTCAACACTCGTGTCCGGCCGCGAGCGCCAGGACGTATATCACCTACCGGCCATGTCAACGACCGATGGATCTCCGCGTGGCTACAATGCGTCCGGCAATAGTGACCATGCCCAAGGGCCGCCGCGAAAGAAGATGAGAAAGGGCACGAAAAGCTGCATCGAGTGTCGAAGGCGAAAGATCAAGTGCACATTCGAGCCAGGCCGGCCGTCCATATGCAATGAATGTTTTACTCGCGGTTCGACCTGCATCGACCAAGAACATGGAGACATTTCCACCGTCTCCTCACATCAGCCCAGTGCTCTACAGCAGAAAGAAGATCAGAATACCGCCCTCAAAGAGCGAGTAACATATCTCGAGGACCTCGTCAAGCAGGTCTTGGACAGGCTGCCCGAGAAAGAAGGCTCAGTGCCGACGCCTCGGAGAAAAGATAGCCAGACGCTACAGGCGGATGCTCAAGCAGGTCAGTGGCAGCTCCCTCGCAGTAGACTCCTCCTCCTAACCCGCCCTTCTACAGCAAAAGTCCTGGAAAGCCTCAAAAGCCCAGTCAGGACTCAAGCGATCGTAGAAGAGCCTTTGCTCTTTCCAGCCGGCCATTCGGACTCAAGCGCGCCCGCACTCTCGTTGTTCAATAATGCCGTCATCGAAAGAAAAGAGGTGCCGGTGACCATGTCGCGGGCACAATACAACAAATCCAAGTCCATCATTGCTGTTCTCTTGCAACTGCTGCCCACCCCTGAAGATCTCGAAACCATCTTGGAAAACTCGCAAGAATGGTGGACGATTTGGAGGACCATGTTTCCGCAAATCACCGACCGCCGCTGTGTTACCATTAAAGAGTCAGTATCCCACTCCCTACGCTCCGAGAAGCCAGCCGAGATCGCCAAGATCATGCTGTGCATTGCTCTCAGTATCAACCAACTTCCGCAAAATTTTGACTGGTCCCGGGTCTCGATGAAGGAATCACCTGCCGATCTGATGGAGCGTTACATTTCTACCGTTGACCAATACATCATTCAGGACGACGAGATCGCGGCCACTGTTGATGGTATTGAGTGTATGATCCTCGAGGCCAAATACCACATCAACATCGGTCGTCCGAGACGCTCATGGCTGCTCTACCATCGAGCCATTGCCTTTGCTCAACTGCTCGGCCTGCACAGATTGTCCATGCGCCGGCCGAAGCAGCCAGACTTCGAATACTGCCGCCAGCTCATGGTCTGGACTCACCTCGTCATGGGAGATCGATACTTGTCTCTTATCCTTGGCCTGCCCTATTCCGTGGCCGAGAGCTTTATGGGCGCCTCGATTACCGAAGCAGCTGCCGTCGCCCAGGAGTCAGCAGCTGGCGAAGCCTACCTGGCCAAGATGACACCAATCATGACAAAATTGATCGATCGAAATCAGAGTCCAACACGGATGCCTTATTCCATAACCCTCAACCTGGATCGAGAAATCGATGAGCTCTACGCGACCACCCCGAAGGATTGGTGGACCACGGAACGCCTGCCCAACACGACGGTGGAGGAGCATTTTGATCGACTGCAAGCCCAATTTTTCCATCACCACGCCAAAGTCCTCCTACACATGCCGTTCATGCTGCACGCCTCAGCGGATAAACTCTATCAATACTCCCACACGGTCACGCTTGATGCAGCTCGGCAAATGATCAGGTACTTTGACGCCTTGCGTGGTGCTCAGAGCGTGGGTCCGCACATCTGCAAACTGCTCGATTTTCAAGCCTTTACCGCTGCAATGCTCTTGCTCCTCAACATCTGCGGGTACAACTCACACGTCAGAGGGACCGTCCCGCAACGGCCCGATCTGGAACAGGACCAAGAAGACTCGGCTTTGATTGATCATGCTATCAGTTTGCTTCGCACTGCCGCAAATGAGCCGGGCGGCGTCGTCGCATCCCAGTGCGCCAAAGCACTAGAAATGCTCGGAAAGGTCCGCTCGGGACTCTGCGACCATGCAAAGTGCAAAGGTGAAGGCAATGATACTCGCCAGATCGCCATCCCGTACTTTGGCACCATCACAATCGGCATCGGTAAGCACTTTGTCCCCATTAAACCTGGCACTTATCCAGAAGCGGGCACCGCTCGAAAGTCGCTACCGTCGAGGACTCAGCCTCGTTCTCTCACTCAACCACAGCCAGTGACTGGGTTGCCGACACCATCTGCAAGCGTTCATTCCTCCCAGCCTTCTCCCAGTCTGACCAGCGACGGGATTCGGCAGTCTCCATATGAATATTCCATGTCAGCACCTAGCACCATGGACAATTCATGGACCGTGGATACGGAAGATCCGTTCATCACGTTCGACAGCTTCATGGCCTTCCCAGGCGCCCAGACACTTGATTTTGGACCCGCTACAGGTATGAGTTCTGGGTCGAACTTCAGTGCCTCAAACTACGGTCAACGAGTGCCTAATGTGGATCAACAGCAGGCCATCAATCTGTACGGTCCACAGCTACAGGAGCAAAGCATGCCGATGGAGAACTTCCCATTCCCTGCTGTCAGCAGTGGCCTGGAACTAGACAACGGCTGGAACTGGTTTGGGGTGGATCCTCCGATCATGTCATAATCTGGTCTGGTCCGAAGCATACACATCTAGCTTGCAGCCGGGTGATTCCCCAGACTTGCGGTGTAGAGCAAGACAAGCAAATTCGCACAATGTACATAGACAACGATGTATTTTTATGTCTGCATTATCTCCCGATCCACTTCTCTTCGAATTCAACCCCAGCCAGCCAACCATTTTGCGAAAAGAATCGGCGCGAAGCTAGCTAGTACGTATAGGTGACGATATACACCTCTCTCACTTGAGCTGCTTGCATCGAGCCGTATTGATCTGCGGCCAGGCAGCCTAACCTCCACCGCCTGACATGGGAGGAGGGGGCCGAGAAGCGTGCATATGGGCGTCTAGGCGCAGGCGTTTTTGTCCCTTGCTGGTATGCTTTCCGCTGCTCTTGCAGCGAACAGGTCCTTCAGTTCGATTTAGCACTGCACTGAAGCCTTATCTTCCCCTTAGCTTCTGCCCAACGTGTGCTGCCAAGACTTTACCTGTCGTTGACTAATTACAGCTCACTCAGGATATAGAGGGTTTCTTTCTTTTCGTACGTGTATAACATTTGCTGCTCAGCGACTGTGCTGATGCCAACGAAGCGGTCAATGCTTTCGGGGTGATATGATCATGATCCTGCGACGATAAGTATAGCAGGTGTTTATCGTACATTAAACGGCTGTTTGTTACTAATACAGCAACGACGCTGCTATTCTTGAATTCAACAACGCTATAATCTGACGACGCTGAAGCCCAAGGCGTACGTGCCAAAGCTACCTTGATAGTTGCGCGCGTCCGTGTGATACATGTCTATCGATATGTACTATTATTGCTGATTCAAACACCTTCAGGAACTCATGGTGGAGCCGATCTCTATGTGCGCGTCTGCTCCACCGATCCCGACAGTAGTGTCATGGGCCTAGATCCTTCCAGCGTTGTAGTTCAAGACACTGGTCTACCATTCAATCCAAAATATTCCTCCTTGTCAGGCACTCTACAGCAAAACACCACCAAATGTTCTCCAGCCAATGGAGATCAAGAATTGGACTGGGGTAGTCTTGGCGTCGACTCGTGATGCTCGGACGCATGACCGGAGGTAGACCGGAGGCAAACCGGAGGCAAACCGGCAGACCTATCCAAATCACCGACTCCACCCACAGCTAGAAGCTGGGACTCGTGTATTTATTGACTTGCCATGAACCTGCAAAGATGAATGCCCTCTCGACAGCAGCTCGAAGACTTAACCAAGCCAAAGACATGATGCTCGGCAAAACGCAAGACCCGAACTCGATCCCCTGGGATCCAAACAACACCTTCTTTCCCCTCCGGAAGGACTGTTCCCAGCAGCCAGGACAGCCCGAAGGCGCGTGCTGGGTATGGCAATTTCTATCTGTATCAACTGAAATACTGACTGACTTCGATGCAACAGGTCTGGGGCAAGGTCAGTTCTCGAGAGAGAGCGCGAGACATAGGTCTTGCAAGCTAATGACAAGCAAAATAAATTGACTCGTTTGCCAGGATGACTTCTGCGGCCGGCTCAACCTGCTGACACCAACGCGAGTCAAAGCAGCAGCAGCAGAGATCAAGACGGGCGAAACAGCCGCACTGGACCTCCCGCCCAACATCCCAGCACAGCCATCGTTCCACCGGCAAAAGTTCGAGCACAAGATCTCACCCATCGCCGTCGACCGCGCGTACGACGACGTGTACGTGATGAACACGCAATCCGGCACGCAATGGGACGGGTTCCGGCACGTGGCACACCAAGCAACAACGACCTTCTACAACAACACCAAGGGGGCCGACTTCGGGCCAGGCAACGAGCAATCGCCCAAATGCAGCATCCACCACTGGCGCGAGCACGGCTTCACAGGCCGCGGGGTGCTACTCGACTACCGCACGTGGGCCGAGAGCCAAAACATCAAATACGACGCGGGCACGTCTCACGAAATCAGCTACGACGACCTCGTCAACGTCGGCAAGGCTCAAGGTCTGGACATCCGCCCGGCCGCGCAGGGCGGCGACATCCAGGTCGGCGACATCCTCTTCATCCGCAGCGGCTGGACAAAGGACCACTACGCCCACAGCGCCGAGGAGAACGCCGCGCAGGGGCTGCGCGACCCGCCCACCTGGGTCGGCGTCAAGGCTGAGCCTGCGATGATTGACTGGCTGCACGACTGCTACTTCGCCGCCGTCGCTGGGGACCAGCCCTCGTTCGAGTGCTGGCCGCCCAATATGAGCAGCTTCTTGCATGAGTACCTGCTCGCGCTGTGGGGGGTGCCGATTGGAGAGATGGTGGATCTCGAGCGGGTCAGCGAGCTCGCCAAGAAGCATGGTCGGTATACGTTCTTCTTCACTAGTGCCCCCTTTAGAACCCACGGAGGCGTCGCTAGCTGGTTGAATGCTACCGCTATCTTTTGAGAATATACACACCTCTACACACCCTCACAAACACACGCACAGTGAAGAGCTAGCTTATAGTTAGGTACGCAATATTACGAGAGTTGCAGACAGATCATCTTTCACGGACTGTCGGGCCATAACCAAACATAAGACAACGCATTAAGGAATTCTAGTTAGGTAATACTGAGCTGGCAACCATTGCTGTTTCTACTACACCATGTCCGTAGGTCGCATTGCTAGAATCACTATGAGGCTACTACTTTTGAGGCTGCCGTGGCAACTCTTAGACAAAACATTCACATTGTACTGCACTGCACCGGACATCGAAAAACTGTATCTCCTGTACCACATCAAACGGCCTGCGAAAAAAGAAGAATCGCATTACGTATTGACGTTTAGCTAAGACCGGCTGGCTGCTGTTTTACCCCGCATAATTACAACCTCGGTTGTAATACGTCCAAGGTCGTTCCGGCCCGGCCCACCTCAGCATTTTAATCCCCCCAAATCCTGTACACTAAAACCTGGTAGGGGCCAATTTAGCAAGGAGGGGGATGGGGCAACTCTCGCATCGATGATAATGAGATGAGACGAGAAGAGAAAGACATTCTTTTTCTCGTGATTTTTGTAGATGACGTTTCGTAGACGCATATTGAAGGGGAAGAGTTGGAGTTCCGAGTTCGAGTTCGGATTCACGCTTGACTTCGAGATCAGCTATCTAACCTAATACCTCTGCTGAAACCGGCTGCGGATGCTTTTTTCGTATTTCCGGCTATTAGCATCCTGCAGCACCTTCATCTGGAAGAGGGTCGTTGTGCTTACTAGATTACCCTCCACCTTCGTCTCCACTAAAAAGTCAGCGAGAGCTATTTACTGCCCACTGTGATTTTGTAATGTATGCATTGGTGATAATCAAAGATGAAAGACAAAAACCCAGTTTATAGCCCCACTGATTGCACCTTCCACACCACCTAATCTCTTTCCGCTAGGCAGGGCAGATAGATACACGACGCTACCTACGATCATTACCAGCAATACTAGTAGCGCCGCCACATTAGAGCACCTCCCGAACCATGGCGCAGAGCACAGCACAACCAGAATCAGTCTCAGCGGTCATCGCTTCCGCACCGGCCTCTTTGGGGGCGTTCAAGTTCCACCACGCAACAGACCTGAAACTGCTCCGCTCAACACCCGGGCCACGCGAAGTTCTGGTCCGCATGCTCGCGGCCGGGATCTGCCACAGCGACCTGGTGGTGGCAGGGTTTCCCGACGGGATGATGGGGCATTTTCCCAAAGTTCTAGGCCATGAAGGGGCGGGACACGTGCTTGCCGTTGGGGAGGGAGTCAGCTCCGTCGAAGCGGGTGATCCCGTGCTGCTGTCGTATACGCAGTGCGGGGAGTGCCGGCTATGCCGCGATGGTCAGGGCATGTACTGCGAGGGATTCAACCAGGTGAATTCATTCTGTTCGGAGAAGGTGTGGGTTGATAGCGCCGGAGGCGAGATCGGAGGGAAGTTCTTTGGGCAGAGCAGTTTTGCGACCTTGAGTCTAGTTGATGAGCGGTCTGTTGTCAATGTTAAGGGGTTGGTAAAGGATGATGAGGAGTTGAAGATGTTTGCGCCGCTGGGCTGCGGGTTGATGACGGGGAGCGGGGCTGTCGTGAATGTGGCGAAGGCGCAGCCAGAGGATGTTGTTCTTGTTGCCGGGATGGGCGCCGTCGGGCTGGGTGCTATCATGGCAGCGCGGATTGCGGGTTGTCGCGACCTCATTGCTGTCGACCGTCTCGCGAGCCGGCTGCAAACTGCACGCGACCTGGGCGCGACGCAGGTCCTCGATACCAGCGAGCTTGACATCACGAGCGAGGACTATGCGGCCCACGTTGCGAGTCGCGCTTCTGCGCTGGTCAGTGACGGTAAGATCAATTTCGCTATCGACACCACCGGCGTGCTGCCGCTGGTCAATGCCCAGATCAAGAGCTTGAGCAAGCGCGGCTTGATGATCCAGCTCGGCGTGCCGATCCCAAGGCCGTCGCCCATCATCCCGCTGGATTTCAATGACTTTTTCTCCGGCACTAAGCGTCTGCAGGTCAACTATCTGGGAGACTGCGTGCCGCAGGACCATGTGCCGCGCATGATTGGCTGGTATAGAGGGGGCGAGTTCCCTTTTGACAAGTTGATAAAGTTCTACCAAGCGCGCGACGTGGAACGGGCCCTGGAGGATATGAAGGAAGTCACTATTAAGCCTGTTCTATTGCATTGACGAGTTACCGACACGCTGCTTTTAAGCCTGTACATATCTTGCGAATGGCTTACCTTGTCTGATCTAACTTTATGTACACAAGCCTGGGTAATGGGAGTGTAAATATGAGTAGCGTGTTACCGAATGCTAAGCGCTTGAGTCCTCTCTGAATTTGACAAGCGCGTCGATGACTTCCTCTTTCGTCCGCTGCTGTTCTAGACACCGGAGCACGATATCTGTCTGAGACTCAGGCGCCATGCCGCCTGGAGCTGGCGGCCGTCTATCGAGATTGGTGGGAAACGGGTACGCGTCGGTCATGGCGCGGACGGCGCAGTCAGCTTCGAGCTTGTTGAGGTGGCCTTCTTGAACACTGCTAATTAGCGTGTCCCAGCAAGCAATGACAATCTCCTGGTGGTTGATCTTTTCCATTGTTTTGCCAAATGCATTGCTGATTTGCAACAGATTCGCACTCCGATCAACACCGCCTGGTCCAGGTTTGGTCTGGTTCTCACCCGCTGCATGAACAAGGGCTGGGTTGAAGAACATTGCATCACCCTTCTCTAGCGGCAGACTCACCCACTTGTCGGCGAAGTGGGACTTCACTTCCTCGGTTCGCCACGCCATGTATCCGTCTTCCAGCAGCTGGGAGAACGGCAACAACCGTGTCGGCCCAGACTCGAGTGGCATATTGCTGTGTGCCACTGCACCTTGCAGGGTGAGGAATTGCGAGACTTGGTGCATCGTCCTCGGCCAGCGTGCGCACTGTTCTGCTGTTTGGAAACCCAAGTGATAGTCCCGGTGTGGCATTTGTGGTTTGCCGCCTGGTCGGACAATGTTAACCTGCGCTGTGACGGTGTAATTGGGCCCCAGCCAGGACTCGGACACGAGCCTCAGCCATGGATTGGAGTAGTACTGCACAAATGATGTGGGATCGGCGAGTGCGTGCTTCTGCAGCGAGTTCCAGATGCGGCTGTTCGCGTTGGACGCCGCAAAATGGTCTCCCTGGGTACCGCTTCCGGCAGCTTCGGCTGCGATGATGTCGTCGAAGGCTTGGTTGGCAGCATCAATCGGGGATAGGGACATGTTTGGATAAAAATGTTTGAGCACATACACTCCGGGTCCGGTATGAAGGATAGCATGCCATTCGTCTTGAAGGGTTTTGGTTGTCGTCGATTCTTCTGGTGAAAGCAACGTGAGGTCGTAGATCGGAATGTTAGCTACGATTTCTCTGCAAAGCGGATAGGCTGAGGCGTCGATTTGTTGGGAGGTGAGTTTTGCCAGCGTCGAGATGCTGCTCGGCTCGTCAAGACTGTAAAGGCGACGTGACGTGACGCGTCGAGTGTCGCCATTGCAACCATTAGCACCATTCAAGTGCATTTCCATGGCAGCCGTAGTCTCTTTAATCGTTGGTGGGTGTGCATTGGCCAGGTTTTTTACAAGGAACCGGCCATCAGCGGCTAAGTCTCCGAGAGAAGCGTGTCTTGGCAACGAGCGGCGCCCTTGCCTCTCACATTTAAAGCACAAACTTGGGGGCTCTCCAACAGCACATGCCTCGGGGTAGGCCAAGGCTGTTGAGACTTTGATCATCGTTCAAATTGGTGGACCGGAGGCCCCAGGTACGACTTATTCCAAAGAAAGTAAAAACGCGGGAAGCGCTTGTATTTCCAGAAACAGAACTTTCCGCTCCTGATCCACAAATGGCAAATATGCACGAACCAACCAAAGCTAACATACGTTTATTGGATGTTTGCTCACTAAAAGCACATCCATCGTTCCTCTGGAGCTCGTGAAGGAATGCCTCCCTGCTGTGCTCTAGCTTCCAGAATGTCCGTCCCACCTGCTAGAAGACTCTGACGCTCTGCATTTTCTACACAGATGAAAACTGGGCCCTCGTTTTGAGAACTCACACATTCGTGTTTGACGGAGATGATACGTTAGCAAAGGGAGCAAGTGGTCTCTAAGCTTGACAGCGTAGATGCCGATATATGAACAGTAATTGGTGATAACATGACCTGATCCAAGGCCCGTTTCCATTTTGTCACTCTTCCAGTCTTCGCGAATCCACTTAAGCTGTGTTTCGGATTCCATGCTGTCCACTAGCAGCGGTCTGAGTCTGACCTTCGAGTTGTGACGACGTATTCCATGAGTAAGTAGAGTAATCTGGGAATAACGTTGAGAGGTCCAGTATTTAAAGCTGCTAGGTGTGCTTACGATTAGACCGACAACAAGGATGTTGATACAAGCTACACGCAGTATTTACTCAATGCACAACGACGGGAAGGTGTCGTGCGTGTTGCTGGAAGCGCAAAAGGGCGAGCTTCTGGTCTCCCGGGTAAACTCGCAACTCAAGACTGGACGTGACTGATGTTGCTTTGCGCGCTACCAAAGAGAAGACTAGGGGCTCGGCTGATAACTTCCTTTTCGGTGCCATCAAGAAAGGGATGAGAAGTTCCGAGTTGTGATTACTCCAAACCGAGTATACGGCAGGGCAAATCAACCACAAGCGCACTGTCTCGGGAAAGAAGTAGCCGAGAATGGCAGTCAACGGCGCAACTCCTTCTCCCAGCTGAGATGCCGAATGCAGCAGAAATGTTGTTCTGGAACGAGCTGACGTTTATTCACTTGATAAGAGTACTTAAGCGAGACGAGCCTTGTCACAATAGGTAGGTCTACATCATTTGCTGAAGCATCAACTCCTGCCGTTCTTTCAGTTCACAACCATGGCCGTCATGTCCGAACTACAGCAAATTACCATCGCGGTCGTTGGACTTGGCCGCATGGGCCGACGGCACGTTCACAACCTCAATCATAAGGTCCTGCATGCAAAGGTCGTCGCTGTGTGCACGACTGACGCAAAGGAGCTGGCATGGGCACGAAGCAATCCGGAATACCAGGAGCTTGGCATCCAGATTTTCGACGATTACGAGAAGATGATATCCATGTCGGGCTTGCAGGCTGTTTGGGTCAGCACCAGCACAGATGTCCATGCATCTCAATCCTTGGCTGCCATCGAGAAGAACCTCCACGTGCTGTGTGAGAAGCCGATCAGCACCGATCTGAACGAGGTAAGTTGAAAAACCTATCCCCTAATTCTAGTACGGTGAATTGATGCTGTGCAGGTCCAAAAAGTGATCGATGCAGCAAATGCAAAGCCCGAACTCAAAGTAATGGCTGGCTTCTCACGCCGCTTCGATGCGAGCTATCGAGACGCTGCCGACAAGGTGCTCAATCAGAACAGCATTGGCTCGCCATTCCTCGTTCGATCTCAGACAGGAGATCTCCTCGACAACACTGGCTTCTTTGTCCAATACGCCCGAAACAACGGTGCCATCATGGTCGACTGCGCCATACACGACATTGATCTCACACTGTGGTTTCTCTCCGACCCAGTTCCCAAGGCATGCTGGGCAATCGGCACTTTGAAGCATCACCCAGAACTGGCCGAAAGTAACGACGTGGACAACGCTGTTGCAATGGTAGAGTTCTGGGACGGCAAGATGGCCTACTACCTCTCCTCGAGAACTCAGGCCCACGGTCACGATGTGTGTACCGAAATTACGGGCACAGAAGGCAAGGTGCAGGTGAACGTGGTGCCAAGAGCAAACAACGTCGTGCTTAACGACAAGCTTGGCATCCGTCACGAAGTCCAGCCTGAATACTGGCAACGGTTTGAAAATGCGTTCGAAACGGAAGCCAACGAGTTTATCGAAGCTATTTTGAAAGACACGCCGGTGCCGCTGCAGCTGGAGACCGGGATGAAAGTCATGGTCATCGCTCGAGCATTGCAGGATGCCCTGGTTACCGGAGAAGTGGTCAGATTTGACAAGGAGGGCAGAAGAGTTGACTCGAAAGTGCAGACAAACGGGGCATGAAGACGAGGTAGGTTCAAATCCAGCTGAAAACAGCGAATATGTCACGATTTCTGTTAGCGTCGCCAGGCTCCACATTCGAAGTTGTTGCCGGGCAGGTTCTTTGTCCAATTTGGGACATCGGTGGAATCGATGCTCTTGCTAGCAGTGCGAAATCCATGTATACCACCACATACTTGTCGGCTGGGATCGGCAACTTTTGCCTATGAAGAACTGACAGCACTTGGTCTTGCTATCTCAACTCTCAACACCACAGATGGTGAAATCGCGACGTCAGAGATAATTATCGAAAGTTTCGGGAGGCCTTAGTGAGCAGGGTGGGTCTGAGTCAAATTGATGATGACATAGCATGAGCCTCAAGCAGAGACTTGTGTAGTGGCCTCATCTTTCGGTGTGATCCTAGCGAAGCAAATATATGATCTGTCCATGTAGCCGTACAAACTATTTCAATAAACCAGTCCCAGAACACCTGAGCAGGATCAGTCAATCGTTCAAGATTGAACATGACAGCAAGATCGGGATCCTCGGAAGGCAGTAATGCCAAGCTTTAGGATATAGCGCCGCACACAGGATTTCGAAAGTCAAGCCTTCGCCTATTACGGGCTATCCGACAAGCTCTGAGCTTCTTCTCTCCGTACTTCTGCGGGGTGACGATAATGCTACTTCTTCACATAATCAGAGCACGCAGAGTTATCGAGTCCGATCATGACAACGGCTGGCATAGGTCAGAGATAAGGCTTACTTCAGTCCCCAAATCCGGGTGGGTACTCAATGAGCGACTTGAATCCAGTTCACTCAACATCGTCCTAGCCCACTATTAAATGGGTCACATCGTAGGCCAAGCTTTGCGATACCGTGGGTTATGACGATCACAAAAATATGACTATCGCTACAAAAGAAGAAATGTCAAGCTATTCGGTTCCGCGAACCAGCAGCCGTAAACTTGCTCGTCTCAACTACAATTGAACTCAATTGCTTCTCTCCTTGCCTCTGTTCTTCTCTGCCGATTTATCTCATCCCTTGCACATTTCACGCAGCCATCTTCTCCCAAGCCAACCTTCAGAATGCCAGACCTGGCACGGTCAATCTCTAACTCACTGTCTCGTTCGCAATCGACTGGTGACGCGAAACGGGATGCCGAGAAGGACGCAGAGAGGCAGCAAAGGCGCAGGGAATCGATCGACAAAGGAGAGATCAAGTTCAATAAACTGTGAGTGAGAACGGCCAGGGGATAGAGTGGGTGCTCACCAACTTACAGCGGCTGGAAGAAGCTCACAATCTGCTTGATTGTCGAAGCAATTGCCCTTGGTTCTCTCAGTATTCCCTCGGTCTTCGGGACTATCGGTCTCGTCGCAAGCGTGCTCCTGTGTGTGGGAATCGGACTGATTGCTATCTACACCAGTTACCTGGTTGGTCAAGTCAAGCTGAAATATCCAGAGATCGAACATTATGCTGATGCAGTTGGCCTCTGCTGGGGTCGCTTTGGGAGAGAGCTGGCCGGTGTCATGTTCATCTTGTTGCTCGTTCTTCTCGTCGGTGGCCATGCTCTGACAGGTACTATTGCTTGGATCCGGATTGTGAACGATAGCTCGGTGTGCGCGCTGGTCTGGGGTGTCGTCTCGGCCATCATCCTGTTTGTGCTAGCTCTGCCTCCATCTTTTGCCGAATTCGCCATTCTCGGATATATCGACTTCGCTTCCATACTTTGCGCTATCGGTATTACCATCATTGCGACTGGGATCGAAGCGGGATCTGCACCAGGCGGCCTCAATGCGGTGGAATGGAGTGTGTGGCCACCCGCAGACGTCTCTTTCTACGAAGCCTTCTTATCCGTCACAAACATCATCTTTGCCTATTCATTTGCAGTTTGCCAGTTCAGCTTTATGACAGAAATGCACACACCCAAGGACTATGTCAAATCCATTTGGGCCCTGGGCTTGATTGAGATCTTCATCTACACCCTGACGGGGGCTTTGGTGTATGTGTTCGTTGGCAACGGAGTGAAGAGTCCTGCGCTTCTTTCTACTAGCTTTACTGTTTCTCGAGTCGCCTTTGGTATCGCTCTGCCGGTCATTTTCATCTCTGGCAGTATAAACACTACCGTTGTTTGTCGCTACATGATCGATCGAGCCTTTCGAAATTCGCCCATCAAGTACGTCAACACCGTGTCTGGCTGGACTGTG
This sequence comes from Incumbomyces lentus, assembly GCA_017656005.1. Lineage (NCBI taxonomy): Eukaryota > Fungi > Ascomycota > Eurotiomycetes > Chaetothyriales > Trichomeriaceae > Incumbomyces > Incumbomyces lentus. The sequence continues at coordinate 1,663,746 of JACJVT010000007.1, read as the reverse complement.
TGGGTATCTGGATGCGCCATAGTCACTGTCATTGCGTGGGTCATCGCGGAAGCTGTCCCATTCTTCAATGACTTGCTTGGCCTCATCTCCAGCTTGTTCATCAGTGGCTTTAGTTTCTACTTCCCTGCACTGTTCTGGTTTGTGCTACTAAGAGAGGGACCCTGTTTTGAAGGCACCAAAAATATCTCTTTGACTATCATTAATGCTCTAATCTTCGCGATGGGCTTGGCTATTCTGGGTTGTGGTGCTTACGCGAGCATCCAATCGATTATCAAGGGATACGACAGTGGCGATGTTGGAGGGTCTTTTACCTGCAGTCAGTCTCATTACTCTTGAACAAAGCAGAGGGTACTTAGGACAAACATACGATTGCTAGACTTCTGAAACCGTACAGACCTCTTGTTTGCAGCACTAGCCACCCAAACAAAAGATCCTTACTGACAATCATGGGCATAAACCCGCAACGGTCAAAAACGGCAAACAAAGAAAGAAGTCTAGGGAATCGAATATCCAAACTTTTGTCATTTGGGATAAGTCGCAACTTTGGCTTGAGGATCATGGTTTGCCAACAAGCAGCTTTTCGTGACGGATCAGTTGTTGAAGATGTTGCAGCCAATGAAATTGTGAACATCCCCCTCCAGATCTACACTTGTATCAAATTCATTTGTGCCAGGAGTCAAAACATCGACAAATAGACAAATTAATCCGTGAATGATCTCTACAATGAATGGACCAGGATATATACAAGTCGCACCGAACCTAGTTGCACCATTTCATTCCCATTGCTCACCATGCTACATGCCATCATAAATCTCGCAGGCGGGAGAGTGGGTAAAACCGAGGCATCTTATTCAGTGCTATCCTCTATCCACGTGTGAGATGCTGCTAGTCAACCTCAAACGCTCCGCTCAGTGGACTATGGTCATAAAATAAGGTCTTCGAAATTTGGTTAGGGGCTGCTCTGAAAGACTTCACATATAACACATCCTTTCATACACTCTAGGATCGCCATCAAGCGCGTTGATTCTATTCAACATATCCGCTACCATTGGGTACGACAGCAATAGGTTGGAAGACATGTACTTGCGGTCACCCTGCTCAACACTGTTTGTGGTTATGTGCATCACCATCTTTGACGAGATAAACGCATTCAGAGCTCTGAAACAAGATTCACTCACAGAGTACCTCATATGCGAAAATCTTGCACTTTTGCAAGTACGGGCCCACAAAACTCAGTCAACACTTGTGGAACCCTTAATGGTGACACTGGGCGGCAATGGACCAATTTACACACTCGCCCGGCCATGGTTGCGGTCAAAGTGCAAGGAAATTGCACTATTTTTCATGCCTGCTGGGCGGTTTAGTAGCCTTTATACATAGTAGAAAATCTCGGTCTTCTTTCCAATATTCTCACCTCTAGTCAGCCGGTCTAGACATTCAACGACAGAAGGTGCTGATTCTGCCCCCATCTTCAAGTCAACTTCCAGTGTTGTCTTATTATTGATCCCTAAAGCCTACCTCTCGATAAAGCGGAACCTTGGAGATAAACATGGAATCTTCAGATATTCAGCGTGATGCCTCAGCACAAAGCGGTGAGAAACCCTCAGTCTCGGAATCTGCTCTAGTACAGACGCAAACAAGTGTGGTAGCGCAAAGCCACCAGACAACAATGCTCGACCTTCCTACCGAAATTCTAGACCATATCTGTTCGTATATCTTTGGGGTCGTGCGAGAGAACGTCGATATCCTACGACGAAGCGGCAGTGGCAGGAGCAGACATTTTATGCACACATTTCCAGTCGGAGTATCAGAAATGCAGGGGCTCTTGCATACTAGCAAGGGGCTCCGTGACCATGCCAGAGCATGGATCGGCCGACGAGCACAATTTCACGCCAACACCTTGGATTTTCTAGACTTTCCCGCTGTTTTCGGTCCTGGTAATGCAAAGCTCGTGGGGAACTTGACACTCCAGATGTTCCCAGATTGGAAATTCAGCGACGAGAGGATCTGGCCAGGTGTTTAATGTTCAGTACGTATCTTCCGAACCTACAACATTTAGAGCTTTGGACCTACGTCAACAAGCCAGTTGTCATCGCAGAAGACTCTATCGGTGCCTCTCGCAATTTGAATCGCCCACCCTATGGCATCTACTGCTTGATGAAATTTGCAGCGTTTTTGAAGCATCCAAACCTCAAGCGAGTCACTCTTGGTTCCAGAAGTGGGAAGACCCTCAAAGTCCTTCTAGATACAGGCGACAACGGACACAAATGGAATGGGCCATTGTTGTTGGACGATCCGAGGGGCGCGGAGTTAAAAGCTCAAGCGAAGGACCAAGTTCACTTATTCGGCGGACTCGAAAGACGGATATGGCTAAATTCCCGCTCGACTACTTCTTTGTCACACCAACACCTAGCGAGCCTCCAAGTTCCATAACAAACTCTGACGTTCAGCTAGACGTGGGTATCTACGGCATGCTTGAGGAACGGGCGTACAAGACTCGAGAAGAACATACCGAAAAATGCTGGGCATGGCGTGGCAACGATGAGCTCATCGGCTTCTGCGAGCTGCTTGATTCAAGGTCCAAGCTGGACAAAGACACCCTCTTGCGGAGCCTTGTGGTAGATCTCGATCTACTCATAGTAAAGATTCGAAGGCTCGAAGAAGAGCGAGAGCGACTAGCTTCTGAGAATCTGGAGCTTTAATACAGGGACGCCACAAATAGCCTCGAAAATGCCGGCCTCGCAGCAGAATGTGCGCAGCTGAACAGCGAACTAAATGACTCAAGGACATACGCGGCCGAGATGCGCTGGAAATGGGTTGATGCCATGGAAGAAAACATAATGGTGCGAAGAGAGCTTAAGCGTCTACACCGACTACGAGAACGTGAGCAGGGAGACTGGATTGACAATATTGTCGATGCGCACTGGTTGTTGGAACATTGACGAGTCAGGAGTTTCGAGAAGTCATGAGCAGTATATATGTACGTATCACACCATTCAAAATTGGCAGACACGTCAAAAGCCAGTCCGACATGGCTCAAAGTAGCGTGATAACAATGCATGCTCTACCTGTGCGAAATATTCCATTCCTAATCCAAGCTAAATCGAAGTCTATTGGTAAAGAGCTTCGCTGCTGTCAGTGACAACTTCGACAAGGACGCTAACTCAAAGAGCGCGTGGTGGATGGATAGGAACGATGAATTATTCGTAGGATGGGGGACCTAGAGTGAGTACTCTGAGATGAAAGTAGGAGAATTGCTGGCTACCGGAAATATACCTGAAGTGCCCCCAGTTGTCCAAAGTTTGAGCTAGCTGAACGGCAACTTCATCGATTTCACCAGCAAATATAACATACTCACAGGAAGCTGGCGAATCGCTTTTGAATTGTACGCCTAATGAGCGGAGAAGGGATGGAATCTATTTTCCCAACACCTGATGGGCTGGACAGGAAATGACTTAGGACAACCTCATCTCGATGTCGTGAATTTACACTTTTCTACAGCAGCGGGCATCATACCTGAGATACGAACGTATAAGGCCATTAAGCAGTTAGAATAAGCAGTTAATCAGTCGAACTTAAGATAAAAAGCGGGGTGGGTCTCAGCCTCGTTGACAACATTCACCACAGCTCGTTTCTGTTCTAAAGATTCTTTGTTGTCTTGAATGCTCTGAAGCCTCCTAAGATTTCCTCAAGAAAGCTTTGAACAATGGCATTACTTTTCGCTCAGACCGGCAGCAGCTTTGTCCGATAGATCTTGTATCCCTTTCCAACCTTGATCAGAATTTAGAGCGCCAACACTACCTAATGCTATCTGGAACCCATGCTGAGATTTTGCAAACTGTATGATGTCTTTTGCTCCGCCACACCGGGATCTGGATGCTGTAGGTTCGAGTCAGAATCGTCCGAGCCAGGCACAACCTCTACGCCCCAGTAGTGAGCTATGGGCTCCGTCAGTACAACCTCCTTCTATGCCTCCTCCGGCCACAGGACATGTCAAATCGCAGCAAGACTTAGCCACGAGACGTAATACCCAGCCTTCAATTTCTACGGCATCTGATCGAGCCCCAGCAGAGACTGCAGTGACACTCTCTGGAGCCGAACCTGTGGCACTAGAGAAGGAAGTCTACGTCACTCTCTGGGATAGGGCACATAGCGCTCAAAAGGCCAGAGGATCAGACTACGTAAGTGCTGAGTTTGCTTTGACCGTCTTCCAGCATGCTCGCCTCAAACATGGTTGGCAGTCTACTACGCTCTTTGATTTGCTCGCCCTGTGAATCGTCGTCCGCGATGAGGAAACCTGCACGTCTTCGGATAAGCCTCCTAGGAGAATAGTATTATCGAAAGCAGCGGATCCCCTTGATTTTGAGATCTATTATTTGGTAGACCTTGAAATGTTGGAGGTTGCGTCATACTCATTTATCTCATCGAAAACAAGGCTGACTACTTCCTAGCTTACAATCTTAGAGAAGAACTTGGGTACTTCCAGATCAATCAGTGGTGGCGACATCAAGCAGTTAGTCGACAAGAGACAAGCTAAGATAAGATCAAAAGATGGGGCATCCACAAAGAAAGCAAGGAACATCATGCACAAAGCTGTGCGAGAACCTTTCTGTTGACCAAAGACACCGCCATGGCATTTGTACGGCTCGATCCTCACGATGTTGCCCCTATTGTTCTCGCAGGAGTATATACTCTGGTAGGAATCATGAGTGGGGATGAAGAACAAAGAAGAAAAGGTGCGAAAGTTTTGGAGACAATTTGAGGTCCTAATGCGCGTGTTGCGTGCGCAGAAAATTTCTGAGCAATGTGCAAGGTCACTGCGATCGAGAGTCTGAATCGAGTTGACGTAGCATGAATGCATCCTCGGTCCGTTCTCGATTCGATCCATTGTTGCTTTGTAGCATGCCTGTCTGTGTATAATTGTGGATGGAAACGAGCTCATTGACACAGCTTCGGCTTGGTACATATAACAGAACGGCGCTTTTCGAGGTAGTTCCATGTTAAAAATGGACGAGAGAGTGTCTTGATCCTTTGTTGTGAAAACGCTACGAGCTGAGAGTGTCTGGCTGCCGAATTATTACTCCTCAGTTTCACATACCAAAGCAGCTTGGCATCCTTGCTAATAATTGTACCTAGGTAGATTTTACAAATTTCGGTATGATTGTATTGATTATGCTAGTGGCACGGCCTTCGATGTTTCGGCTGCAAACCTAAGAGTGACTCTCGGGAGACCGCGGTTTTCTAGGTGGACGGACTTTCTCCGTGATCATCTTGCCATCGTCCGTGATCACCCACATAGATTCTTCTTTCTGCTGCTCGCTGTCGGTCATCATACTGACCGTTGAATGCGCAAGGGATTCAACTTCGTCAGGTCCCAGCTCTTCTTCCACCAAATTAGCGCTGATTCTGGCCGAAGGGAGTTCATCCCTAGCTACTTCGTCTTGTGTTATCTCTTTCTCCACCAAACCAACTCCTCTTCTTACTAAAGAGAATGCATCTTCTCTTTCGGGAATCGGGATGATAGAAGTGGGTTGCTCTCGTCTTGGCGTTACATGGACCGCAGCAGCACGAAGAAGGTCCTGCGCTGATTTCTGAAGAGGCCAGTCTTGCTTTTGTCTACTGCTGAAAGCTTTCGGGCGAGGATATTCTTCCAAGGAGGTCATTGTGCTCGAAGACTGTACGGCTGATGTTTCGCATTGCGATCCGCCTCTAGAGCTGGGTACTGTTTCTGTAGATCTAGATGTGACCGTGGACGGAGGTGATGTGGGCGACTCTATGGGCTGGGAACACACTACGTGCACCAGCCGATCCACTTTGGACAGAACTTGATCCAGCTGTGTACTCGTGATCTGAATTTTTCCTTGCAAATTTGCGTCGCTTTGTGTTGACTTTGATTTTGTGGACGCGACATAGTTCTCGCATCTCTCGTTGGCTTCCTTGAGCTGCTCTTTCAGCTCTTTGTTTTGCTGTCTCAGGTGGTCCCTAACATACGAGTGAGTACCAGCGATTACCTCGATCAAACGAAGACTTACATCAACCTGAGCATGCTTTCTGGAACCTTGACGCCTTGTCTTTCATATTCTCTCGTCCTTTCAAGTTGGACTCGAAGATTCATGATGGAGACAAAAAGTGCTATGGTTTTTTTCACAGATTCGTATTGGTAGGCTTCTCTCTCCAGCTCTCTGAGCTCGTACGCAAACACAAACTTCCGCAGCATCCAACGCGGAATCTTTGTGTTAGACCTATAGCTTTCGGAAGACTGCCGAAGTCGTAGCGTGATTTTTGCAAGTGATCTCTCTGTAGATCTGCACGTTTCCACGATGCTTTTCATGAGACGCATAATGTCCTTTTCCTGCAAAGCCAGTAGCTTCTCGTAGCGCATGCTCTCGATGGTGACATTTGTTGATGTGAGTAAAAGCCTAAAATCTTTCATATTGCGCGCGAAACGCTCGAAAGATTCATCCACGGATTTCAATCTCTTTAGGATACGCCTCGTCTTCTTGATACACTCAAGCAAGAAGTCCGAAACCTGGCAGAGTGCGGCCACTGCTGAAATTGCTTCCATAGCTTTTAATGAAGACGTTTTCAGAACAGTTCTTTCGTTTGAGAATAGCCGACGAGTTGAGTGACCGCTAGTTTTGCAGCAAAAATGGACTTTCCAGCCTTGAACTTGCCCGATCTTATAGCACATTCACCTATGACAAAGAAAGGTGCTGCGTGTGGTATCATTGGCTTCTCTACGACCTTAGAGCACTACCACTTTCACCGGTTGGAGATGGTCGTCCAAGCATGTAGCAAGGCTGAATATTAAGGCCTCGCTTTAACTGCCTCTAAATTTTACCCAGACAGAAGATGTGCTAAGAAATGTACCATTTCTCCGTGCAAGCTTTGAGCATAATGCCTGCAATAGCGTTACAGTTGACAAGCTCATCCACTAGCAAGATTGAGCAATATTTCCACTGACGAAGACCATTCTTGAGGAACCAACCCCGCCATCCCAGACGTACTTTGCGAATTCAATCGTAGCTGCGAAGAGTCGGCTATGCAGCAACCTAACACTCTGCATTGCAGGGTGCATGCAGAGAGCGCTGCCCGCCTTGGCTCCCTTTGACGTGAACGATCATTTTCGAGGTCAAAGGCAAAACTTTCATGAGCAAGGCTGCTCTCAAAACTACAGTCAGAGTCATTCAGTACTCTTCATATCACGAGAAGTTGACATACTGTTGTTCGAAGCAAGCTAGTCAATGTCCGAGAGTTCCCTCGCGGAGACCTGATGAATAATTTAGTTAAATGTCAGCCCCGCAAAAACCAGTCCTGTGGGGCTTCTGAGTGGATAACACAATGCCACGTCGAAGCAGCCACACACATCGGACGTGAACATCCTTAGACCACAGCTAGTGAATGTTTGAACCCTGCACGCGCAGCGCTTCCGAGGTTTTCCTGTCCAACCATACGATCAGAGGCTGCTGGCTTCGCCTCGTTGGTGCAGTACCAGAGGGAGCTGTTGGCGCAAATGCATGTCATGTCGACGACAACAAAAACTGGACACAACCCACAATTCTGCCTCCTTGAGCTATCGGACTGCTTTGCTCCACTAAGAGTCGGCCATCCACACTCGACCCGGCGTCCAAAGTGGCACTGTCCAGCTCACTTGGCTGCGACTTGTGCAGCAGCCAAAAAACAGCCATCATGCTCAGCCATTTCACGAGTAGCTGTATGACTCGAAAATTCACCAAGATGGACCTTAAAGCCCTAGGGAACATCTCTGAAGGCTGTGGCTGTGAAGTCATGCGATTGCTTTTGTCGCCCGCACATTTTCATATCCACTTTGGTGGAGGCATGGCAGGCCAATCAATGAATGCGGCTGAGCTCTTACCAGCAGGTATCTAGACATCTGCGTTTCTATTATGCAAGTAAGAATCCGTGAACGTGTTCAGAAGTGTATATACGGTCTTCTCAAAAGACCAAAATCTATTGGATCATCTATCTGGCACCTTTTTGAGCTCAGTTCCAGCTTGCAACAATGCCTTCTACAGGGATATTTGAGCCAATAAGTAGCTTGTATGGCCTACAAAACTTAACCAAACCACCTTCATCAACAAGGAAGGGGAAGACCGTCCATCGACAGGATTATCCACAGGTCGTCAACCACGTTTCTCAGGGACCAAACGATTAATTTCGTTTCTTGTGGCAACCCCAGTCAGTTTTGATCTTCTTGTCGTCCCGAAATTGTGCTCGCTGCCAATCTTCGAAAGCCAGTTGTCTGTTTTCGGCCCTCACCCTCTTCCGTGTTTCGACTGGGTCTTCATAAGAGCTTGTGTCATATTCATCCGAGGGGATTTCATATGGGTGGTAGCCTGAGACTATAAGGTTAAAGTTAGCATCGTCATTGCAAGCGCATTTCAGTTACTCACCAAGACCGCCTTTTTGATCAGAGCTCTTGTTCTCCGTCTTCTGAGTGTTTGTGTTTTGTTCGCGTGCTTTGGCGGCTTTCTTGGCTCGACGTCTCCTATTCTTCTCAGCAGCTTTGCTCTTCTTTGGCTTGGCAGATTTGTCCTCCTTTGGCTCTTTGGTGAAACCTGCTGGAAGTTCGAGCTGAGCTGTAGTGTTGGAAGACATCTTTCCGGATGACTTGCAAAGATACGTCTGATCTGGTAGAAGTATATTCGATCCAAGAACTCAGGAAATGTGTCTCGTTGGAGTAGATGTTGTTAGAGAAAGACTTCGCAGGTCCTCGTGCTTAGGATACATGTTTATATACAAGGCAAAGACCGCTTAGACAGGCAGACAGAGTGTCAACCTACTTTCACTGAGTGCATTTTTGTTTGTGACCATTTCGTTGTTTACTTTCATTTCGTCTGGCCTAGAGGTCCAGAAACCCACCAGGGTGGCCACGAACGTTGTTCCCTAGCCTGCACGACCGGGGATCAAATATGGTTCCTGAGATATCTTGCGAGCCGATACTAGCTCAACTATCGACCCATACGCAAAGACAGCCAAATGTGTGTTCCTTCAAATGGCGAGTAACGTTTGTCCACCCTCGGTAGGGTCACCAAAGTCGCACTGCACCTCTTTCAGCACTCTATAGTTGGAGAGCTTGTGGTATGGTGAAAATTTATCCGCTTCGAAAGGCGTCGTCGCCTGTGTGTAGTGCGTATGCTACCCAAGAAGTGCACCACGGACGGTGTCACTAATTTTAGCCCGCCACAATTTAGTCTCGTTCAGCAAGAACATTTCACCTCCACTACCGAAGCAGAAGTTTGCTACGCCCCCTTCCACAAGGATCTTCCCAAGAAGGAGAGCGCCGGCGGACCAGACATGAACACCATCTCCACAACCGCTATACACGTTACCTTGTGTATCACACTTGATGCCATCGGGGATGCCAACGTCACACATCGCAAACAAACGTCGATTGGTCAGGAAGTGCTGTCCGGAGGTCGTAGACACGTCAAATGCGTAGCTGTAGATGTGAAGTTAGTGAATACAATAATAATTGTACGCAGACAGACTTACATCGATGACACTCTGGTGTCGTCAGTGCTTCCGTCGCCCCAGATCCAGTCTGTATCAGTCACGTAGACTACCTTTTGGTTAGGCGAGAAGCAGATTCCATTGGGATGCCCGAAAGAGTCTGCCATGGCCCTGATACTGTCATCAGCTGGGTTGAACCGATACACCTGGCTCGGCAAACACGGTCGAGGACGATAGCCTTGCTCGAAGCCGTATGCTGGATCCGTGAACCATATCGACCCATCACTATGCACGACAACATCATTAACTGAATTGAATGGTCGATTATAGAAGCCTGAAACAAGCAATCGAGTATTGTACGGAGGTTTTGCGGCAGTTTCATAAAGACCACTGGGCTTTGTCTTGCTGCCTTGTGCGCAAAAGAGAATGCCTTGTCTGTAGTTCACCCCTCCATTTCCCATTTCAATATTCTCACATTCGATTGCTTCACAGGTTGTGGTGCTTGCGTCAAGTCCGATTTTAACTCGCGATATCTGTACCCACTGCTCGCCGCCTTCTCTGACCAGACGATTGCTTGTGATAAAGAGTTCATTTGCGTCTGGTATGAAGACTCCCGCTTCGTGAGCAAATGGATAGTCTTTCTCGAGCAAAAGTTCAAGCTCTGGTGATTTACCTACCAGATCATGAAATGCTGGCTGGTATGCTTCAAACGGCATCTTGAGGTGCTAATGGGCAATACTCGCAAAGATTGGGTAATTTCCAGCATCATGAATGCACGGTTTTCGCAAACAGGGAGGGATAGCGGAGCATAAAATTACGAAAAAGTCAAAAAATTCGGCTAAAGAGCTCATCATTGCAATGGGCCGGCGCTGCTAATCTGGGGTGAGACCTTGACTTTAGTTCAAGCTATCTTTAATGATGATGTCCCCTCTAAGCGAGTGGCAGGGCTGCTGCTGGAGGAGTGGATGCATACGTTTTATCGTATTCCAGTCTTGGACCCGGCTTCGGTGGCTGTAGTTGAGGCACAGGCACCGGAACCGAACTCGGAGGATCAACAGCCCTGGAGCCGTTAGCTCGGAAACCTGTGACTGCTCCAATGCTTCGTTGAGGGTACGGTATCACATAGGCTCCTTAGATGTCAAGCAAGGGAGCACACGGGAGCACTAATACTTGTACCTTGCACATTCTGTGGAGCGGAATGTCCTTGTTTCAAAGGGTTAGGTCCTTACTTAACACTTTTTGTAGTCATTATTCATCCTACGTCTCTTAGAACACCTTTGATAGCTACAATCAATGTGATTACGCTCCACCACTCCGCACACGGTGGAGGGCGACACAGGAGACGCTAAGCGGGCAAACACTCGGCGTTTTAATTCGGAAGCTCCAGCAGCCTCGGTTATTGGGGGATGCTTCTCGATCGTCAAACTTTGTGTTGATCGCTTGAGAGCAGATCTTTCAATGAGCCAAAGCACAACATTCAGCGCAGTGGTATCGATGCCAAACCCGGATGTCGATCTGGATGCTCTTTCTTCGTAATGCAAAATGAGCGTTTACCGACACGGGTGAGCAATGCGTGTGAAAGGTGTCGTCGACAGAAACAAAGGGTCTGAGTGTGACGACGAGCGTATTGTGCTCGTACCCGAGAGCTTCTAGCTGATGTCGTCGACAGTGCGACAATTTTCGGCCTTGCACGAACTGTGTCAACACAAGGCGAGAATGTGTTAGTACTGTTAATGCTACTGACACTGAGCCGAGCTCGAGGTTGGTGGCCTTCGACGGCTTCCATCACTTATGTCTCGTCTCTGACGGGCAAGACTTGATAGCATCGATCGGCCGCATAAGCGAGCGCGTACAGCCATCCCTCCAGCGCAACAAAAGTCTCGTCCACAGGATGTCGATACTCGGACCGAACGAAGTCGGAGCCAGTCCAGCGGGTGGGCGGCCGACCAGTCTATTGTCAGCGAATTTGGCAACTCTGAGTCGGCAATGGACATGACGAGAAGAGTAGCAACATGTATCCCCAGGACGTTGTCACTGGCTAAACGCCGCAGGTTTTGCAATCTCAACAATCTCCTCAATCGAGGTCAACCTTTGCCATTCCCGGTGGTGACTTTCGCGCGAGACGATTCTCGCTTGATGAATATCATCCCATCGCAGACATCATCGAAGTTGACCTGCCCTCAAAAGCAATTGCTGATAAGCTGATCGACCTCTACTTCTTCACTGTGCATTGGTTCTCGTTGGTGGTGTATGAGCCCAACTTTCGCCAGCGCTACCACAATTTGATTTCGACAGGTCAGGCGACAGCCAACGATCGGCCGTTTTTGCTCCTGGTCTTGATGATCCTAGTTATGAGCTGTCATTATAGTCAGGCAGTTGCTGATCACGAGCTTCAGCAGGTCAACCTTGACGATCTCCGAGCTCGATACCTCAAGGTTGTACGGCAAAATTTCATGGATCTTCTCGATGAGGAAAGTCTCGAATTTGTTCAGATCTGTACTTTACTAGGTAGCTACTGGCTTTACTGGGGTAAACCCCGAAGCGCGTTCACCATCTTAGGTGCTGCCATCAAAGCTGCGCAAGCAATCTCATTACACCGTCAAACTGCCTTGAGGAATCTTCAAGCAAGCCGATACAGCACAGAGGAACAGAAGCGCGTCTGGTGGACAATTTACACCTGGGACCGCTTCGCTACTGTCGTGTATGGCCGGCCATTGGGCATCAGCGACAGAGATTGCGATGTGCCCATGCCCGCTTCCTTCACCGAGCGTCTTATGGATATCCAAGTTGGTGAAGCCGCTGACGTTGAACTTTCGCTATATCAAACGAACCTCAACAGGGTCTATCAAATTGCCTCACCCTTACTCGAAAACATTTACGCCATCCGTAATCCCGTGGACTCCGCCTTAGGAGAAATGTTCGCCCGAGTCAAACAGATCAAAGACGCCATGTCTGACTGGTACAATCTATTACCGGCCTCATTGAGCCTTGATAGCCGCCCTGACCTTTCACCGGCAGCATCGTTGTACCAGAAGTTACATCAGTTGCAAGCTCTAGCATTGCGATTAACATACCTGAACCTAACCATTATCATTCATCGCCCATTACTTGCTGATCGGCACCATCGTCGGAACACAATGCCGGGCGCCACTGTGGATAGCAACTCTACTAACTCCACTTCGTCCAGTACAGCCAAGCACGTCTACGATACAAGCTTTGATCAGTGCTTGCAGGCTGCCCTGTCTGTATCGCGTTTGAGCCAAACCATGCCAAATCTCGTCCAACTTGCTGGAAAGACACACTTGCTCTCGTTTCTAGCCATGAATACCTTCACCTCTTCTGTTGTGCTTTTCATCTGTGCATTGTCCGATGTCTTGTCCAACTCGGCACAAGAGGCAAAAAGAGGCTTGTCACGCAATTTGAAAACCCTGAAGTCCTTGCCACATGCTGGCTCTCTGTCGAGTCAATGCAGCATTGTGGTGGGTGACCTCATCAACATGATCTTGCAGAAGGAGAAAGATGAGATGTTTCATGGACCGCTCAATTCCGAAGAGTATGCCGCGGGCCTTGCTGATACAGCTGCACAAAACTACGATCACCAAATTCAAGTACCTGTCGAAACGACAAATTTCAGTGCAGCACAATACACAAACGAGCAGCCATCTCACAATGTACCAGCTCGCGGCCCACTTGATGACTATTCCAATCCCGGCTTTGAAACGACTATGCAGCAGTTACGCAGAGGTAGGTTTAGATGCACGCTTGCTAGAAACTGTTGCTCATTCCGATAGTATTGAAAGACGCTACATACGCCCATCAGAACCAGCCATTCGATTCTACACTACAGCAGAACACGTCCATTGACCCCAGACAAGTGTCGCATCCGGACTCAAGCTGGTCCGATGGAATACCTTGGAACACTGGACAATTCCTTGGTGGTGGTCCTTACGCACAGGACATGAACCAAGTTTGGTTGTGGGATCTAGACCTCGATGATGGCGGCATGCCTGCCTGGCCGGAGGCCAGTGGCAACAATGGCCAGTAACAAGCGGTCGGGATCAGACAAATCGCTTGTTTTTATTACTGTTGTTTCTCTGCTCGATCGGTTGTCCCCAAACTCGGTAATGAATTTGGACCATCCATCCATAATTCTCTTCTTGCCATCCAAGGTTATTTGCCGCTTCTCGCGCATTTGCTTTTGCTCGATCGTGCTGAATCTATAAAGCACATTGATTTTGTCAAATTGGTTAACTGATCAGCTATATTAGGATTGAGTGAGCGATGAGTTGGCCGATTGCTTCGCTACCAATGGACTAGTAGTTGTTGCTCTCAACTTCTCGTGCACGTTTGTCCTTGCCTACAACTCGCCGCAAGTCTAGAAAGCATTGGAAACTACCAGAAATTCCATTCCCAGGTGTTTGGCGGGACAGAGAGCACACGGCTCCCGCGTGGTGCGTGATAAAAGCCCCGAACAAGCAGGCAGAAGCACTGACGGGAGCATAGCTACATATCTGTGCTCAACGACAATCACCAATACCAGCTGAACTATTCATGACTCTGTCCTGACTAGCTAATGGTAGCAAGCGTCTTCAATTTATGATCAAGAAACTACGTGACATCTGAGTCAGACTGAGTGCTGTGAAAATGATGCTTTCGGAGTAGTCCAAGCCATCAGACAACATAACTTAGAGACAGCTCCTATTCCACAAATTACATAAACGAGTGTGGATGACTATTCTGGCGCAAGTCTCCTCGTTGTCACATCCTATACCAGAATCGAGTCATCATAATGTTTCTTAGTCTTGCCAGTTTCACTGGACTCCGTCGAGTGCTTGGTCAGCCAAATAGTCCAGTCGTCATCGGGCATTGGCAATCGGCTACGTTCTGCAATGCTGTGATTTGGCTACATCGCAAGAACAGCCGACCATACACTCGTCTGGGTTTCACCACACTAGGCGAAGGCCAGGCTTCCCTTTCTCGTGCTCTTTGGCGCAACTTCAGCGACAGACATAACCTCGCTATCATCGCTGTGAAAAGCCTGGTCTCCGAATGCAACGGCAATCTCTTCAAGTGTATGGCCAGCAGTCTCAATGTAGTAGAAGTGGGACAGTAGAGCTGAGCAGAGACAGAAGGCCGCGATGATCAGGTAGAAATACCCATGGATCCCAGCGAATGCATCGGGGGAGACCATTCCAATAATAAAATTGAAAATCCAATTAGATGTCGTCGCTAGGGCCATGCCTTTGCTGCGCCCACGGAGTGGGAATATTTCGGCCGGGAGGAGCCACGGCATGGGTCCCCAAGTAAAACCATACATTATGTTGTAAAGCATGACAAAAGCATACTGGCCGTTCGCTTTGGTATTGATATCCATATTGGCTTCATTGAATACGCAAACGATGGCGAGGAGGATGGCCATGCCAACGCCTTCAAAGATCAGCTATAGCTCGTGAAACTAAAGAGTACCACTCACCTCCGAGTAAAAGCAATGGCTTTCGACCCCAGCGATCGGCAAGCCACCAAGTGACCACTGTAGCTGCGGTGTATGGGATTGCGTTGGCACCGGTATACAGTAAGGACTTTCGCTCATCGAAACCAGCAGCTGCCAATGTGCTTGGCAGGTAGAAGGAGATGATGTTGATACCGTTGAGCTGAGCAAACATTTGAACGGTGATACCAACGATTGTTCGCTTGCGATAGCGAGTAAACATTTCCTGTCCATGTCAGTCTCACTTGCTGCGAGCAGTCAGTGTGACATTACCGTCCATGAACCTTTGCCCAAAGTCGTTTCGTAGATGACAGCCTCCTGGATCTCCACAAAGACTTGCTGCACATGTTCGGCCATAGTGTTTCCCTTAGCATGTAAGTCAGCCACCGTCTGCAATGATTCTTTCATGAAGCCATTCTTCGCTAGCCATCTCGGTGTTTCCGGAAGATAGAAGGACATTAAAACCAAGACGAGAGAGAGCGCAATTTGTATGATGAAAGGTCCCTGCCACGACATCGGACTTGGAAGGAGAAAATTGAAGCCGTAGTCGACCCAACAAGAAAGCATGTAACCAGCGATGAGGAAGGTATACTCGATTCCAACCATAAGGCCTCTGCGATGTGGGGCAGCAATCTCGGTTTGGATGATCGGAACAGTCATAGAGAGAATACCGACGCCCAGGCCTTGGATAGTCCGGCCCGCAACGAAAACGGCGAATCCTGGAGCGAACATCTGCATGAAAGCACTGAAGAAGTAGATGAATCCACCAAGTCGAACGCATCTCTTACGGCCCATCATGTCACCAAGTCGTCCTGCCAGCAGCGCTCCGACAGCCGCGGATACTTGCAAGCAAGCCACCGATATACCAGTAATGGATGGGTTGATCGAAGACGTGGTTCCATCAGCACCACCATAGTCGGCGAAGAAGCGTCGAATGAACACTGGATTGACGAGAAGCCCAGACATGATACCTGTCAAAGTCAGTTCACGCTGCTAAGAAAGATCACACAATTCGTAAACCTGAATTATATCCAAATAGCGCATCACCGAGACTGCCGAAACCGCAGGTTGCAAAGAGGAGCGCGTTACCCTTGATGGGATATCTTGCAGTGATTTTCTTAGGCTTGATGGCTCTTTCTAGCCAGGACTGTTCAGAAGCAACTTGAGCTGCGACGGATGCTGCCCGATCGTGGATGGATGCATTATGCTCGGCAGCAGAGAGTCTGCGTGTAGCAATAGGCTCTTTTGAATCCATTCTGAGACGTCCGAGAGCTCGTGAGATGTGTACAGATACCACAAACTTGAGCTTGAGAAGGAAATTTTAAATACTCCTCTGCCTGTGGGCAAAGGGAGCTCCTTGTAGCTCACCCCGCTTCAAGAGCACCCCAGATTCCATCCTGCAAGGTCGGTTGGTCGGCAACGCTGGCCAATCTAGATCAGACAGCAATGAGAGTTCTGTATCGCTAGTGGTTAGAGGGCCAGATGACCAGTCGCTCATGGCTATCATGCATGAAAAAGTGTGGGGATCGAGGTGATGAGCGACTCGCTGTCAGGGGAAGATTCGCCTTTTTCAGGCTACGGAACCGAGATTTTTCGGTTCCGATGTCTTCGCCATTGGCCGGTAGAATGCCGGAATTCCCGTGACTGGTTCTGATTGGTCTCCCTTCGGATTAACTAGGTTCCGGACCGGAATCTCCACGTCTTTGGCAGTGCTAGTCGTGGAAGCATGAAGGGATCATTGCATTGCCAGATGCACATTCTGGCCTCCTGGCTTCAGTAATATTCTACGGAAACAGATGTCTCCCTCAAAAGCACTCAAACTATATTGAGGACGACAATAGATTTTGTCATCAGAGTTCGAAGACTACAACTACCAGAACGGCCTCGGCTAGGAGATCATACTGGCCCACTGCACAAGCAAGTCTGCAGGCTTTTCTACTCAAAAATACAATAATCAAACCCTCCAAGAGAGCACACTTTTGCGGGAGCAAATGGATAGCTACATCTCCGGAATTCGCACGATCACCAACCCCTGCCCTGAGAACGACACGGTGATACTTCAGTACACTGGCTCTATGATTCTGGACTTCGGTCCGCACCTTGTCTCGCAGGCACTCAGCCAACTCGTTACCATGGTCCTATTCTGAGTAAAAATACAAACCTAACGAGGCGAAGACCACAAGAGTCCCCCATCCTCGGCTACGAATTCCTCAAGTTGTCTGCAATGTGGCCCCAATAGAGAAATGTTCCTGAGGAGATACAATTACCACTGATTCAAAAGCGCCATTTCGCATGCGTGCATACATGAAAGAGTCTAGGTACAAGACGCTCCAGATATTATAACGATAACAATCCCACACTTTGGCAATATACTGCTGCCAAAGCTCTACACGTTGTCACAACATTTCCCCTGCAAACTCTAGGCGACCTGAGCCTCGAAAGCCTTGCGCTGCTCGAGACACTGAGTCGTGCTTGGCACCAGGCAAGGTTGTTTGAAAATCGGCCACAATCTCTAGTGCCTGTTCAAGGCGCAGGTCGTGTAGTCCTCGCCTTGATGCGCTAGGGGAAAGTTGTTGACTTTAAGGAGGTGACATTGTGGTCTGAGCTTGCACATCGCTTGTCCCAGGTACAGCGCAGCCGGTCCAAAATAGGCTTCGAAATCGTGTCGAATGGCACAAGGCTTATCAACTTTGTGCGCAAGGTTGCTCTTCGATGCCTACAAGTGTGTGATAAGCTCGTGAGAATCTCTCTTTATTTAA
The DNA here is from genome assembly GCA_017656005.1 of Incumbomyces lentus. NCBI lineage: Eukaryota > Fungi > Ascomycota > Eurotiomycetes > Chaetothyriales > Trichomeriaceae > Incumbomyces > Incumbomyces lentus. The sequence continues at coordinate 1,646,025 of JACJVT010000007.1, read as the reverse complement.
CCAAAAAGCTCGAGATCAGCTCTACGTGGCTTGGGTTCTTGCAGGACATGCTTGGGCCGTGCCATCACACTATGGACATGCTCCCTAGAAGTTTCAATCTCCTCACTGGGATCACGTCAATTAGGTCCACAACAAAGCAGCGCATTCCACAATATCAGTGATCACCAGAAGCGACGGCAGTACTTTTTTCCGATTTTCACTTCTTTTTTGCACCGATCTTCACGGATGATAGCCTGACGCTGCATCGGATCAAAGGCGACGTCCTTGACAGAAAGACGCATAAACCTTCAAGTCTTTCAAGGGTCCCTTGAGTGGTTCGTCGAGTTTTGACGAAAGGGATGCCGTTGGCCGGATTTGCGAAGCCATTTCTGCACGAGATAGGACTTGAAGAGATACACGAAATCAAATGAATGCCAGTCGTACCTTACTTTTGAGACTTAGAGGGAATTTGTGCCTGGATCAAGGCCACCACTTGGGGATTCATATCCGCTCGGAAACTTTTTTTGGCAGAACACATGCTGAACGATTGTCTGAAGGACTCCTTGTGGTAGCCATAGAGCAGGTCCCCGTATTTTAAGTCAGTCTCACTTTGTGAAAACTTGTTGCTGGCTTACAAAGGACGCGACGAGAGCAATGAACACAATTCTTACGTACTTTGTACGCGCTTTGAGGCCAGTACCCTCCATCTTAACCCTAGCTTTAATTCCCGTACCAAGCGCAATCTATGTGGGCACGCCAGCTATTTTGAACGTGGAGTGGTGGTCGGAGTCAAGATTTACTGCTGGAGGCACGACAATAGCTCTTGCAATGCAGTACCTGAAAAAAACAGTTTGAGATCCTAAGCAGAAATCATGTACCAAAGGCTGAGGTAGCTTGTGCTACCCAAGCTTCGGAGGCGACCGGTCCACCGTCGAGCTCTTACGCCTCTGCATCTTGAGCTTTACTAAAGGGAACGGTGAACTTGGAGCTTCGTTCTGCCACTGACAACGCATTGAGCTCACACGTCAAGTGTTTCAGAGTACTGATTAGGCTTCGAGCAAGCCAAAGTGTCGGGTCTATCGATTGGCTTGACCTCGTCAAGACATAAGTACCCGATCGCGCGCCTTCTTGGCTTGAAGATCTACGCTCGATTCAAACTTCTCATGTCAGAGCTCGCTAGCGTCGCAGTTCCGCACCGCTCAAGGAGAGGTTTGAAGTCGCTGAAATTCCCGGGGGCTGGAGCCCTGGAAGTTCTTGCTAGAGACCTTAGATCGTTTGTTAAGTCCAACATTGATCTCACAGATTAAATATGTTGCACTAATGGGGTCTATCCGAGGCTAACCTAGCCAATGTGTCCTTGTCGCCATTGCCACAAGTCGTCAACTGATCACCGAGTAGAAAGATTGTCAAAATGTGCACAGAGTGCCTTCCTGAAGGTGCCCCGATTGGGCACCTTATCGGCTCTAGCTATACTTCGTAAGCGAAACGTTTGGCACTTACTGTCTTTGTTCCGCCCCGCAATCGCGACACTCTTGCTGAAAAAAAGTAACCACAATATTGTATGCCAAGAGCGCGAACAGAGTCTGCGTTTGCTACTTCAATGGTATACAATATCAAAATTGGAGGTAATGCTCATTTGTGGAATAGTTAGTGGTAGGGTTGACCAGCCAACAGCCGCGAACTTATTGGCTGACGTAAACCTTCGAGGAACGGTCTGCTCGTCTCGAGACATTGGATTTTAGCTTTCTATCCCCGCAGGTAATTTTTGGGATTGCATGACACAACATGCACCAGGAAGGCACATAGATTCGCAAACTGTCAAATAGGATTGAGAAGTACGACAACATACATGTCTGGGATCACATTTCCTCTCCTCCAAGGGAAGACGGCTATCGTCACTGGCGGCACCACAGGTATTGGTCGTGGCATTGTCTTGGAGTACCTACGCCAAGGCTGCAATGTGACTGTGAACCATTTGGGGCTGCCGAAAGACAAACAGCAAAAACTCAGTCTGATACAAGAGGTATGTAGGCTGCGAGATGGGATTTCACTTGGCGGAAGCAATGTTAAATGCGGAGAGATGATGGAAGTCGCTGGGGATGTGACGAGTCCTTCTGATTGTGCAACACTTGTCGATGAAACGGTAAAGCGGTTTGGCAAGCTGGACGTAATGGTAGCCAATGCTGGAATCTTCACGCCAGCTGCTTTCCTCGAGTAAGATATTGAATGTCGGATTTCATGAATATTTACTAAGGCAAGGTAGCATTGAGCCAGACCTATTGGAAAAGAGCCTCTCAGTCAACATCGCGGGCACCTTTTACTCTTGTCAGGCCGCCGCAAGACAAATGGTGAAGCAAGGCCACGGAGGCTCGATTGTCGGTATCTCTTCGATCAGTGCTCTTCAAGGGGGCCGATATCAAACGCATTATACGCCAACAAAGAGTGCGATACTATCTCTAATGCAATCCATGTCGATCTCCTTGGGTGAACACAAGATTAGATGCAATGCGCTGATGCCTGGAACAGTTCGTTCCCAGCTTAGTGCTGCAGAGATCAACAACAAAGAAAGCAGAGATAGGTTGATAGCCAAGATACCACTGGGGAGGCCAGGCGAGCCACAGGATATGGCCGGGCCAGCAGTCTTCCTTGCTTGCGAGCAGATGAGCAGCTTCATGACGGGAGCGGGCCTGCTTGTAGATGGTGGTATGTTCGCATATCTACAGTAGGCCCCAGGACTCGAGTGAGGGCTTGATGTTGGTTGCGCACCTCGCCCCATGACTAGGGGAAGGGCAAGGTAATTAGGCTTCGTCTGAGCAATTTATTGTACGAGTCAAAATAACGAGGGCAATCACTTAGATACATGGAAGAACATTGCATCAGAGAATCTTGGTCCAGGTGAAAAGTGGCTCGGGGCCACTCGAAGTGCAAGCGCTGATACATAGGCCGTGTCCCATGCTGAAACGATTTAATCGATTGAAAGCAAAGACATCTAGATGCAGCCCAGAAATATCCTAGTTGACACGAGACCGGCGGAGGCTTTAGGGTCTAGGGCGCGGTTTCTGGCGAAGGGACAACGCCAGGTACCAACAGGAGAGACAGTCAGAATGCTTTTGAGGCAGAGCCCCTATAAGGCTATATCGTACCCGTCTTTTCTGGAGCAGACAAAAGCAGAGATATCTGGCAGCTAGGCTCTCCCGGCTGAACCGCATATTTCCATCCATGTGGCCGTCAAGTCAATGACTTTTTGCACACCCTGCTCAATCAAAGTAGTGTGTGGAACTTTGCCCACATTCTCCTTCAGGTGGGCGTAGTAATCGTCTAGCACAAGCTTGTTCACGTTGATCTTTGACATTCCTGCTTTGATGCACTGTTTCATCAAATCTGGTGCGAATCCATTTGTGCCGTGCAACACCAGTCGTACTCGTCCGTCTGCACGACCTCGAACTTGGGAAAACCTGATAACGATTGCGTGAGTAGCATGTAAGCAGTGGAAAACGAATGGACTCACCTCTCGAAATCCAAATTGGGACCTTTTGGCCCATATTCGCCATGAATATTCCCGATAGCCGGTGCCAAAGCGTCGACGCCAGTCCCTACAAACTCATCAACTTCCTCAACAGTGGTCTTCATGCCTTCCAAGGCCTCTGTGTCTGTGACACCGTCTTCACCTCCCTCGATCCTTCCAGGCTCGGCCTCGGTGGCAATTTCACGCTGATTACAATAATGAACGAGTTCTTGCGTCCGCTGTAAGTTTTCTGCCTTGTCATAATGCGACATGTCAACCATGATGCTGTCAAACGCACCCATATCTGCGGCGCGTTTAACCAGATCCGGATCTTGGCAGTGATCGAGATGCAGTGAAATGGGTACAGATGCCCGAGAAGCAGCGTCGGCTGCTGTTCGCACCAACAAGCCGTCTGAGAAGGTGATGGCCCATGGGAAGAATTGGAGGATCAGGGGTGACCTGGCCTTCTCTGCAGCCCGTACTAGGCCAAGGATGTGTTCGATATTGTACGCTATGGCTGCTATGACGCCATACTGTTGCTGTTCAGCGTCCAAAAGAATTTGCAGGTGCTTGTTAGAAGAACGCCATTTTCCGGCGCTTGGAGATGACATGGTGTTGCACAGGGAGACAGAATGTCGTGCACTGCCAAGCAGAGAGAAACGACTCACTTAGCACGCTGCCAACGTGTCTACTTTTCAACGCGTACGGGGTTTGAGCAGCGAAAGAAATGACCTCGGCTTCATCGCCGACAAACGGCATAAGCTAAAATTAATTTGATTGGCTCGCAGGACGGGGGTTTCATTACCTGGCAAGTCGAGCCGGTTAAGACAGTTCGAGGCGAGGCAATCTTGGCAATCAGAGTTTGCCGATGGACCTGCTTGCAGGATTTCGATAGCTCGGCACGGCCAACACCACACCTTTCCTCACAATTTCGCAGTCACAGTCACAGCCCCCAAGATCTAAATCCTCACGTGAAGCTATGATTTGAGATTGCCATGAGGGGCGGTAAACCTCGGAATGCGAACCCTAGCCAACCTCGGAAATCACGTGGTCGCGGGCTCCGAACCAACACAGGGTGGTTCGTAATCTTGGCCCACAATACATTCGCACGGGTACTGACATTTGTCATTTCAGTCTTGTCTGCCGGCAGCGTCATGTTAAATGTGATGAATGTCGACCAACTTGCACGCAATGTAGACGAGGCCAGAAGTCATGTATTTATCCCACTGCGGGTCAAACTCCGACGCCTGACAACGACGCATCGTCTCAACCTGAGGATACCTCGCCTACGCAGCGAAGGTCCGACGTGGAAGCTTCTAATGATCACAATGAGTCACGAGAACAGAGCCTGCAATCACCGAATGTGCCTCCGAACCGTGTAGCGTCTGGGACAATTGATGGTATGCATTGTCGAATATGAATTCCTTCACGGCTGACTTTTGGCCACAGCAAGCAGCTGGCAGGCTGCTGCCACCGCCCAAAGCGACACAAGTCCTGCGAGTCATGGAAGCTTCTCCATCGACCAACCTGTTGGCGTAGCAACTGCCCGGTGGCTCGGAATGCTCGTGGGCGATGCCGACATTTCGCTCCATCCTAATGTGGCTTCTGAGGATTCTCAGGGAAACAGAGCACGTCCAACGGCAGTTGAAATCTATAGCCAGGACACCACACGTCAACCTGGCACTGACCTTTCTGTCAGCGATCGCTTCGACGCGCAACATCTTTCAACAAGTGTGCGAAGCCCTCTGAGACAGCTCACAGGCGAGGAGATATTGTGGCAAAGCCAGACCCCATTGCCTCTTAGACCCCACGAGCAGCTTATGTTTGCTACTTTTGTCCTTCATATCAGTCAGTGGCTTGACATATTCGACCCTCACGCTCACTTTGCTTCTATAGTCCCTCGCTTGGCTCTTCACAACGTGGGCTTGCTGAACGCTATTCTCACGCTCGCTCTACGCCATAATTCCTTGGGTTGCGGCCCTACGAGTCAGCCTACTTATGCTCGTGAAGATGCGCTTCAATATTATCACGAAACTCTTCATTATGTTAGCAGGGCCATGCAGTACGAAAGCTACCATACAAGTGATGAATTACATGCCACAACTCTGATCATTTCGACATACGAAATGCTAGACGGCTCCTCTAGAGATTGGGAGAGACATCTTCAAGGAGTCTTTTGGATACAGCGGTCGCAAGTCATCCATGGAGATACATCCGGCCTGCGAGGTGCCATCTGGTGGTCTTGGTTATGCCAAGACGTCTGGGCGGCCTTCCGTGAGAAAAGGAGAGTTTTTTCATTCTGGAAGCCAGAAAAGGAGTTGGCAGATTTAGATCCATATCAATTAGCTGCTCGCTCTGTTTTCATTCTGGGGAGGGTGATCAACTACTGTGCCCGCGGAGATGCACAACAGTCGGAGGATATCGCGACAAGAATGAAAACTGCCGAGAACCTTACACAGTTGCTAGATACATGGCAAAACCTATTAACACCAGAATTCAGCCCTTTGCCGCACAGTGGAGGGTTGAGCGGCCCCCTCTTTCAACCACTCTGGATACATCCGCCTCTGTTTGCCGTCTCCGTACAGGTCCATCATGCCGCTCGCATCCTCATCCGCCTTCATCGCCCCGGCTTGGGCGGAATAGGTGAAGCTATCCAGCAGCAGGCATCTCTCGATCAACACGTTGACATCATATGTGGTATTGCCTTGATGCTTTCGGACTATGCATCCAGCACTTTGTCCTCTCAGTGTCTGTTCATAGGTAGGTGCTTACTTAATTTAAGATCGATTCTTGGTAACACTTCTCCTGCAGCTGGACTATGTACACATGACCAGCGCCGAAGGAACGAGATTCTTGAACTCATTGACCGGTGTCGTCGGCGAACTGGCTGGCCTGCAACCCCACTGAGCGAGAGTCTTGAAAAATGTTGGCAAGATCCATCTACCATATAAATAGCAGAAAGGAGCTGGGAACCACTTGTTGCGTTACTCATGGCCAGCTAGAAATGGAAGTTCTGCGCTTTTCTTGCGCATCTACTTCTCTATCCAGTTTTGTTATTGTACTCTTGACTATCTAATATCATCACGCAGCCATCTCTGAGAACACGCAGATACCGTGAATAGCATCAAGGCAACAAGTATCCTCCGTCGATAATCACATTTGAACCCGTCATGAAGCTACTGGCATCACTAGCTAGGAAGACGTACAACTATTGACATCCTTATTAGCTTGGAGGTCTCCAACATAGAACAATAACTTACACCTTTGAGTTCAGCAGGATCTGCCATACGATGTGCCGGAACCCACGACATCCACTGATCCTGAATTTCTTGAGGCTGGCTCAGTGTCACTGTGCACATGTATTAGCTTCCACCTAGCACCCATTTGGTACAAGCAGCAACGCGAACGTACTATTCGTACTAACATAGCCGGGGCTGACACAATTGACTCTTGCAAAGTCCACCCATTCAACTGCAAGGTTCTTACCGATATGTGCAGCCGCAGCTTTGCTCGAATTGTAGGACGTCTGGGGCTGTGGGACGTTCACCAGGACCGAGCTAACACTCGCGGTTATAATCAGATTTCCGTGTCCCTGCCTCTTGAAGATCCTTCCCGCAGCCTGCGCTGTCCACATCACACCTTCAACATTAACAGAATAATCTCTGGCAAAAGACTCTTCAGTGTACTCGAGACTTCCTACTTGGGCGCAGACGCCCGCATTCGCAACGGCCACGTCCAAACGACCAAATGTCTCAAAGACTTTGTTGACGACCTCCGCAATTTCGGACCGAACTCTCACATCTGCTTTGAAAGCCTCGACTCTTTGGCCAGTCTCTTCGGAGACCTGGCCGGCTATTGAGGACGCATCGGTAGTGGTAAGGTATGTTAAGGCTACATCCGCTCCAGCTTCGGCCATGCCACGAACAATCTCAAGGCCAAACCCACGCGCTCCTCCAGTGACTAGGCATACTTTCCCTTTCAGAGAGAACATGTCAAGCATAGGTCTGGCGGTATTTGGCTTGTGTAGGGGCATGTTGCAGACTGTTGAATTGCGAATTTCAGGCGGACAATACAAACTCGGTCTTATCCCAAGCTCTTTGGTAGATCCTGCTGCGTTGCTATCTTGACACAAACTTCCCTTCAAAGTCAATGTTCTCGTATATCTGTGTTTGGTTGTGCGGTCGATAAAGACCGCATGCTCCTACTCCACTTTCCCGGCCCCAGGTACCAAGGTCCCAAGGTCAGATGATCAATGCCATCTCGTCCCCCATCTGAACTTTCTCCACCCAACGTCTCTCATGCACAGCGTGTCTAAGTAGGCGGGTCGTGGTGTGGCGGATCTTGTCGCGACGCGAGGTACGTTGACACTAGTGAATGGGTGGCGTCTTTTATACGGACTTGCTTATTTCCAAGTACTGCCACCAAATGAAGTGTTGTCTACTGCTCGTGCCGGTACCTGAGTTTTCATCCTCAACTTTTAGGGCTTAAGCCGAATATCCGGATTGATACTCGACGCGAGCTACTTGACTGATTGTCAACTTCGATTCTGTCGAGCGTTTTACACTGTTGCAGAGGAAAAAAGGAAATTCTTGACATGGACAGGTAAATATACCAACGTGAGGAGGCGTAAGATACGCTTTACAGTGTGCACAGGACGAGTTACGCTAACGAACGGAACGTTGTCATTTACACATGTAGAATGGCAAGCAATGATCGGCCCTTGTCGCTTACAAGCCTAGTAGGTCAAGTGGATAGGACGTCATTCGGCGTGAGAAGCCTCATATTATGATACGTCAAGTCCAGAGAAGCCAACGACAATATTTACTCTAGCATTGGTTGTATGTGTTACAATACCTCGATCAGTGAGTGCGTCCCGAGCGTGTGCCTTCGATGCCTTCCAAATCGCTATACAAGCGATAACCATAGTCGAGACTTGGGTCGTTGAAGCGGGCCTTCCTATCAAGCGTTGCGATTCTCTCCATATCCTCAGCAGCAAGTTCAAAGTCAGCCTCAATGTTCTGGGCCATCTGCCAATCGATGACTGTCTTCGGAATTATTGAACGACCGCTGTTGATTCCCCAGGCCAGAGCGATCTGAACAGGCGTTTTCTCGTATCTATCACCAATTTCCTTCATCACAGCATTGTCGATGATTCGTTCCATGTGTGCTATATCCTTGCTCCAACCAGTTGACCTGTAAAATGGATTCATGTTTCCCAGCGGACTGAACTGGACGACATGGATGCCCTGAGAACGAAGCCACTGGTTGAAGTCCTTCTGTTGAAGATACGGATGAACTTCCATTTGGTGAACGGCAGGAATCTAGGGCTGAGTCAGTCTCATCAGCTGGCAGGATAGCAGGACAGTAGACGTACAGTATCGCTGTTCTGTATTAATTCTTCCACTTCTCCTTTGCTGAAGTTCGAGACGCCAATGGCCCTAGTCTTGCCAGTGTGCACCAGCTTCTCCATCGCTTTCCAAGTGTCCAGATACGTAGTCTCCCCATGAATCATCACACCATTGGCGTCCCGCGGAAATTGCTCCTTGCCTCGTTGAAACGTGCATGGATAGTGCATCATCAGCAAATCAACATATGGCGTGTCCAGATCGGCCAGGGATTCGTCCAAAGCACCTTCGACGTCGTCTGGATGGAACTGATTGCACCACAACTTGGTGGCTAAAAAGATTTCTTCCCGAGGGACACCACTTTTCCTGATGCCTCGCCCGACTTCTTTCTCAATCGCGTAAACTCTCGCAGTGTCGATGAGGCGGAAGCCCGCTTTCAGCGCATCCGACACAGTTGCCTCTTGTGCATCAGCATCCTGGAATGTGCCAAAACCCAGCGCAGGGATGCGCGCACCATTGTTCAGAGTATATTGAGTCGTTCGTGTCGAGATTTGACGGACATGATTGCAAGTGAAGGTCAGACATGAAGCAAATTGGTGCGTTGTGCGACCTATCAGAGACGTTGCCCGTACCATGGTCAACTTACAAAGGAGGAGGTGAAGCAAGAGATCGAATCAGGCTACAGCTTCTTACATTCGCCAGGGGTCCAGCCTACAAGAGACCTTTCAGTATTTAATCCTTGATTAAAAGTCTTCGCATTGGCCTCGAGGTGTTAACGCTGAATCCGTCATCCATAGCCACATACTTTGCGTTGTACTATAACAGCTAAGATAGTAGATGGACTCGTAATTGTGGACCCATACGCTCGAGGATGAGCGAAGCTCAGAGGCGTGCCTCGTGGCGAGGACATGCGAGAGTTACTTGTGGGGCCCCCTACTCCTCATCCTCGGCTCGAGCATGCTTGTGCGGAGTTGGCAAAAGGTAGCGGCAAAAATTTAAAACCCTTTTTTCGTGAAGACTGAGGTCATCCCACATCGGCACCCGAATGATTCCACACGCAGACAAAACTCAGGCGAGTTGATCTTCGAGAAGCTCAGCAAACTGGAAGATTTTTTTAGCATATGAACCGTTGGTTTTCAAGATGTGCATTGAACTTACTCCCGATGACGCCGTTGACAGGAATGTCAATGCTCGTCGTATAGCTGGCAGCATCACTGAGTAGGTACACATAAGCACCACCCAGTTCCTGAACCTCTGCTAGTCTGGGGAAACCGCCATAGTACTTCAGCTGCTGCTCCCAATCTTCTTGCTGGGGCACCCAGTAGGTCATGGCGGTATTCACAAGTCCTGGAGACACACTGTTCACGCGAATGCCGTACTGAGCCCACTCCATCGCTAACGCGTGTGCCATATTACGGATACCGGCTTTTGATGCGCCATATGGTGCAGAAGGAACACGCTGACCGATCGTTAGTACTCTTGATGCATGCTGACGTCGAGACAAACCTTATTCGGCCGATATGAGGCCATAGATGCTGTGAAGACGACCGAGCCTTTGATGCCAAGTTTGATGAATGCGCGAGCGGCCGCACGAGCGCAGAAGAAAGCGCCGAAAAGCTGTTTTCGTTAGAGAAGTCAGTTGTATAACAAACAAGCAAGCAAATAATTGGAAAGACCTACGTTGACAGAAAACAGCGCTTGTATCTCTTCAGCGGTGAAGTCGAGCGCAGCTTTGTGATGTGTTCGACCAGCGTTAACAACGATCCCGTGCAAAGCTCCTGCTTCATTCACAATTTGGTCTATGGCGGCAGTGACAGATTCCTCTTGAGTTACATTGGCTGTGACCGCTTGGAGTCTTTCTTCAAAACGCTTTGACGTTTGACGAAACTCGTCACTCGGCTCGGCCAGATCGATAGAGTATACTTTTTGAGCCCCATTGACGAGACAACATTCCGCAATGCCTAGGCCAATCCCTCGGTTGGCTCCAGTTACTGTATGGTGTTAACGACAATCACAACAGTGGCTGACTTCAAACGTACTTGCAATAACCTTGCCAGCAAGTGTAATTTGTGTCTGGACTTGGGGAGGACTGGGAACAGATCCATTTGTGGTGGTGCTAGTATGAACAGCACCGTTGCTGTTGTTGGAGTCGGCCATAACAAATTCGTGAAGACGCAAATTTCGACAAGTGCTATACTAGACAATTTCGCTAGATCAATATCGACACGCTTGTGTATGTTACAATGCGATCTTAAGATGAGCTGAGCTAATGTACTGATTGCTTCCAGTAGCACACTTCTCACGAAGCTGAGCGTAGCTGGTATTTGAAAGGGATGCAAGCCCACGCAAATTGGAGAAGATCAAGCGGCATGGACACCGATCTCAATTGATCGAGACCAATCGCTTTGAGTGCGAAAAGCACCTGGTTCGTTGCAGTTGTGGTCTCGTCTCGGGGGCCTCAACAATTAAGTGGGACAGCACAAACTTTTACGAAGTATCCGCGATACAGAATTGAATCTAGTACAGAAGGGAGCCTGTCCACGTGGATTGTTCTGTTCTCACCGTTGCGGGTAGTGGGAAATGTCCATCACAATTCGGTGAGGTGATGAGCAAACTCTTGCACTTCCACTAGGTCCTTGGTGTATCCCTCTGAAATCCACATTCACATCTTTTTGAGAGCATATCCGTGCGCTGAAAGAGAGCATAGCGCATCCAAAACGAATACGAATGAAGTGTTATGTCAAGTCCAATATCAAACGATAAGCCTGCCACTTTCCACAGAAATCATCTTAGCGAGTGTTCATCTTGTACGTCTAAGCCTCACGTATGACCTGCCCAGCTCTGGGGAAGGTGAATCTTCAAACCTCAACGTCTCAGCATGCGGGGGTGCCATTTCAGCTTGACTGGGGGCTCAGTTCACGCTCGGCTGCCTTCGATGTGTACAGGATTCTTCTCATCCATTGCACTGACACCGCTCATCCGGCTCATCCGACGTTCCACAGTGACGCTCCCTGTTCGGACTCGTTCTGGATGTTCTTCCTTTTGGCGTGCGAACATTTTTTCTGCTTCCCATGCCCACGGTTTAGGGCTAGAAAACAAAAAGTTCATTTCCTCTAGCGTACGCTGATTTGACTCAGGATAAAGCGCCCAGACTATCATGATCAGCAATTTAGGATAGGCCCATGCCACAGTTCAAACTCACTAATTGGGATGGTGATAGCATTGACACCACCAAAGACATACATCATGTTTTGCCCGATCCCCTTTACCATTTCGGGGAGAAGTAGAGTCAAAGTTCTGTGACCAGTCAGCATAACTTAGGACGCCGTTCGCTATGATTGGAACTCGCCCGCATCCAATACTCCAACCAACGACACCCCAACTGTTGCCCATGGCACGGCATCGCACCGGGAAGATCTCTGCTGGATAAAGCCAGGGGACCTATCAGTGACAATCAGTCAACCAAAAATGCAGTAAACACATGGGCCACATACCGTCAACCACGTTGCACCAAATACAAACGTGTACAGGAAGACCATCGACGCTGCTGCTGCTCCCCACTCACTGGCCACATGATCATCTCCCCTGGCCTTTGCGTTAAGACCCCCGGTTGACAAACCCCCAACCAGAAACATGGCAATACCTTGACCAACGCTACCCCAATATAATGTCCATCGACGACCGATTCGGTCGAGTGTAAAAACGCAGATGAGGGTGGAAAACATGTAGATGATGTTATTGAGACCACTCAACCACTGCGCCTTGCTCGCACTATAGCCTGCGATCGAGAAAATTGCTAAAGCAGGAATATCAGCTTTCGACAATCACACATTAGTGAAACACTCACTCGGCCCATACATGGTTACACCGGATATGCCAGTCCAACTCTGCATTATCTGAATCCAGATGCAAAGATGCGTGCGTCTTCCGATATGCAGGTTCCCAGAGCCGATTCCGAAGAACATGTGAAAGTATGTTATGGTGCGAGTGTCCTTCTTTTCGAGTGCTACCACGTTTTGGATGTCTTTCAGCTCAATTTCCGCCATGCCTTCGTTCTCGCCGGTTACACCACGGAGTCTTTGCAGGATGAAGAAAGCTTCATCGTCTCGACCGACTTTGCACAGCCATCTTGGGGATTCTGGGAACAGCCAACAGACGGCCAAAAGACCGAGGAGCGGGATGATTTGGAAAGCGATAGCGAATCGCCACCTGATCGGAGAGTTGCCATTATCGATGAAGCTCAACCCGTAACCTAGCTATCCAATATTAGTATGTATCACAAGCGGGTTTGGTCCTGCTTACCCAATACGCCACAACCACGCCGAAGATGTTCAGGGTGAATTCCATCGCAATGAATTGTCCTCGAGAGGTATGATCCGACATTTCGGACGCGTATGTTGGGACAATTGCATTTAGCATCCCTGTCCCTCCGCCCGTGACCAGCCGAGCGAAAATCATCCAGATCGAGTTCATGGCAGATGACTGAAGAGCTGCACCAACGATGGCTAAAGCTGCACCTGCGCCTATGGTTGTAATTCTTCCAAACTTATCACCAACAGCACCGCCGGTGAGGCATCCGACAAGCGTTCCGAGGTAGAATACACACATAATCCCACCCTGCAGAAGCGAGTCAGTCACAATAGGGGTACCATCTTCGTCGACGTGGCCAAATTTCATATGATCGATATAGTCTCTCGAGTTATTGACGCCTCCCATCACGCCTTGGTCGTAGCCTGTGAACAGATTAGAACAGTTTCGATCGCTACAAGCTCCACTGAATCTTACCAAAGAAGAAAATCGACATTCCAGCAAGCAAGTTGACTGCAATGAGAAGCGGACGCTTCTCCAGCTTGGAAGCTACCATAAACTTTTGTTTCTGTTGCATATTGACGGTCAAGCTGCTGCGAACACTATGGGTAGCGTAAAATCAGAGAACAGGAAGTGCATGGTGCTTATCTGGTCAACTTCATATACTTGTACAACCATGTCTCCGCTAGAACCTCTCCGCATCCAGAGTGAAAGCTACCCCAGAGAGTGTGAACTCAAAATCCACCCTGGGGGACACAGCAGCTCGTCTCGAGGCAACTTGGCCGTGCTGATGGTCAAAGCGCAAGCTTTGCTGTACTCTGATTCGCAGGCTGTATTCTTTCTTGCTAGTCCAGACCTCTTCACGGCGATGGCGGTCGCCCTTCTGTCGAGACGAATTGGTAACTTAATTCACCACCATCGTCCTGGACCTATGGTACTTGAACCTTGTGGTTGGTCTTAGTATAGCAATCTGCAAAGCAAACTATATCCGAGCCAATTAGCACACTTGCTCTCCCCGCAGAAAGCATGGCATAAGATTCAGATAGCGACTGTAGAGCAAGCTCGAGACCTAGCCAAGTATGGTTGGGTTGGTAACCCGAGCGAAACAGATCAACGCACTGTATCGCAACCTCGCTCTGGCCATCGGCATTAATTACTCTGAAAGCAGTGCAGGAATTAGCTTGAAAAGCGGTCGAAAGCCTTTTGTAACTGCTACAGCCAGGCCCAGACCAATGCTGACGCCTATGAGGAGAAAGGTATGATCTCGTCATACTAACAGATTGAGAAGCATAAGCAGGGTTGTAATCATTGTGTTCGTGTCGAGCACAGAATGACTCCTCGTTCAAATGCAGCGAAATTCCAGACCTCTGAATGATTTCAAAGCCAACGACATTGTTACGTCAGCTCGAGAGGAAGCGATTCCTCTCTGCCATGACAGTTCAGCAATTAGGTTGGAGTCCACGTCACTTCTCCCATGCCACATCTACGATGATTGATTTCCTTCGGTCTTGCTGCTAATATTGTGCACGGTCTATAATGAATGTGTGCGTTCGAACTTCAAAGGCTGCACTCAATCAGACGATAAAAAGCTTGCTCTGTTTCCGTGGAAACCATGTGTCGCTAGGAAAATGGCAGTGAACGGAGGAGGCTGCAAATCAAATGTTTCTGGCACAATGACAATGCTGGATGAACTGGATGATGCTTTTTATGTGGCAGAAGAAAGTTTCGTGACTGAAAAAAGTAAAACCTGTTAGTCTTGTCTTCCAAGCGTCTAACACTGATCAAAGGGAACAGAAGAACAGCGGCGACCAGCAAACATTGCAAATTGCATTAGCGAAGCCTCCAGGGCTGCTAAATCTCACGCAGTAATATCGACGATAACCCCAAACCGCAGCCACCCTGTCGCGGGCCTAAGGCGGCGCAGAGTGAGTGATGCCTTATGGAGGAGCACTTCGACATCTCCTACCCGGCACTCTTAGGAGCAATTTTGACGTTTGCCAATCGAAAGCTTATAACTTTGTCCAAGTTCTCCCTCACGTAGGCAAGCGGCAATCCACTTTAGATATTTGTCCTGGGTATTTTATCGACTCTTACACTGCTTACAGTATGCATAAAGCCCCTACACATCCAGAGGTATGCCTTATAATGGGACAATGAGTCAGAAAGAGACACAAAAGTTTAGCATCGAGGAAGCACTTCAAACTAGTGTTGTGCCTGCCGATGCCACGTCAGGCACCAATTGTTTCTGCCATGAAGATTATTAGCGGTCTGAGAAACACGCTACCGCAGGCAGTGGGACCCCACACTTACCCCTAACGTTCTTTTGGGCTCAATGGGTCACAGGGGTTCACTGGGTCAGGCTCTTTTAACAAGGCTGAAATTTGAAATTATTTTTCGGCTGCGGCTGACCCAGTGAACCCCTATGACCCATTGAGCCCAAAAGCACGTTACCTGGAACTCTGTCCTACATGAACACGTGCCAGGTACCGGGCACCACGTCGTGGTGCTTCCACTGACTACCACATGGTTATTCTCAATAATCGACGCACACTCCTAAAAACCTTTGCTCCATCCCAACAAGCTCCATCGTAGCCTTTTCGTTCAATCGCATGAACATGCAAGCTCAACGATGCTTTGTGCCACACCCTATTGCAGTCCAGTGTCGTCTTTCGATTGGCCTACCTCCCGGAGGCAGGAGAATGAAAGAAATGATTCATGGAAGGAGAGCAAAACACGTTCTCGTGCTTAAACGCTAGGACTGAACGCAAAGATACATAGTTTGTCCTCACGGCGGGTGTTCCTGAATCAGATACGGACTTGTTTATCTCCTCTCAGAACATTCCAGGCCCGCTGTTGATGCGCATCACTTTCGGAAGTCATTTCGAGACATCTTGCAGTTGCCGAGGAACTGGACATGCTGCGGATGAAGACAGTCTAGTCTCCTCCAGCATGCTACACCCATTCACTCTGCTCGAATATTGCTAACAGTGGATGCACCGATTTATCGTGGTTGGAGCGCTGGAATGAGCGAAGATCGCTTTGACGTACACCTTGATCCTGAGAATGAGAACTTCGAGCCTTCCTCTGGAATGACGGTTTCAGACAGCGTGTCTATGATCCGAATTCATCAGAGGAGTCAATGCCTAGGCCCGCGACTACTGTGCGTTGTAGATCTGTTAGGTCAATCCTGTTTCCAATTCATTCTCGAGACAGGCGTCTCGTCGAAATCCATGAAGTCCTTGATTCCCACCAGTTGTTCAGTTCGCTCTTCACCCCTTTTGGAGTGACTGACTCTTTACCCTCACTGTCATCTTGGTCATGCTGCTCAGCACTGACCTTCGGTATTTTGGGTATTGCAAAGCCAAGGTAGGTGAGAATTGCAAGAATCAAGTATTCGGGTACAAGGGCCATGCCGATGAAAGGCCCTAACGATCCGTTTACCTGGTCCCACATTCTGTCTGTGGAGAAAGCCACGAGACAAAACCAAATCAGTCGCACAACATACAGCACAGCAGTCGATAAGATACCAACAATGATCTATGAGGGAGTCAGCTGATTTCGAACACGTGTTCCCATACATGGCGAACTTTACATACCTGCTGAGATGTGCGAGACAGGGAACTTCGAACAGTCCAGCCCTTGTATGCCAGCGCCATGTATAGCACAACTATCACGCAGGCTAGGATGGCACCTGCCTTGAACATATCGTGTGCCGCAATGTGCATGGACGCAGAGCCTGGTATGATCTCTAACCGGCAGCCGACAGTTGCAACAGCGAACCCAATCACTGTCACTATCCGCAGAGCTTTCAAAAGATAGCCAGCCGTCTTGGCTTCGGGAAACTCCAGAACTCGGCTGTGGCTAGTTTCAGTAGAAGTCTTCTGCCTAGACTTGGTTTGCCTTACATTATCTTGAAAAGGCCAATAGTTGCAACTAGTAGTTGAAAGAAGGTGACGTGAATGAGAATATCGTAAACGCCGAAGCAAATGTAGGCATTGACAGATTGAGGCTGCAGAATGCCGGCGGCAACGAGCAGTGCGCCAGCGGAGATGCGGACTAGCTGGTCAGTCATGAAAGCACTGGTCTGCATAGGACTCACTTAAGCACAGTATTATCATGACAATCCATGCTAGACGAGGTTTGCCGTGATGATGGGTCAACCAGATGGAAAGAGCTGTCGGCGGAATATAGAAGGCGACTTGCGCAACACCAAGACAAGAACGAGGAGACAACATTTCGACGGTGACGGGCCTGCAGACTCTTTTTCCCCTGCTCTAGGTTGAAGGAACTAATCATGATCCAAGAAAGAGCGCAATCACGCAAATATGTAACTTTTACCCTGAGCACATGGTGAGTGAGGCGCAATCACATTTCTGATTGGCTCGCGGATTGCGGCCCAAAGTGGCTAGCGTAAGGTTGAGCGATTGGCCCTTTCGCGGCACCGGCGGGCATCAACTCCAGGCAGAGAGTGGAATTGTATAAGGTTCGCTCGAGTGCGTATCGCCCTTTGTTGATGGTATTTTCAACTTGCAAGGCGTGATGGTTGGAGTTCCAGGGCGCTCGCGCGGATGCAATACGTGCAAAAAACGAAGAATCGGCGTGAGTAGTTCTTATAATGACACGAAGCTTTGCCCTGACGTCGGTGCTAGTGCGACGGACAGCAACCGCAGTGTGGACCATGCATTCGGTCGAAGCGTTCCTGTGAAGGGTATAGCCGTGAGTATGTCTTCGTGCACAACGAACCGGATTCGCACCGAACCGTGTACAAAAAGCCCACAGAAGTCGCGATTCGGCGCCGCCGCCCAGCGGTGTGGTGGGAGCTAGGCTTCGGTAATGGCGATGAAGATGAACCTTTGCCTTTACCAGTATGGATCTCAACGGCAGCTGCAATACAGCAGCAGCTATTGTCAAGCGCAATCGGAAGCGACAACGCTAGGAATGTTCAGGCTCACCCTTTGTGGCGCTTGTGGCGCATGTCTCTTCTCAGCTGCTCCCAGTCACCTAACTTGCACGCTGCGCCACTGGCCTCATATCTAGCATGGGCTGGCCGCCGCGACAGTGCACCACGCCTGATAGACGGGAGCAGAAAGCTCTATCTTCGCGGATTGCGCGAGGTCGTCCGTGCTTTACAACGCGGTGAAACCATACTCAAGGATGAGACCCTTGCTGCATGCATAGCGTTAGTCATGTATGAGACTATCGAGTGCCCAGAAAAGAGCATGAGGGGCTACAATGCTCATGTGCAAGGGTGCCTGTCACTGATCGAGAAGCGAGGTCCGAAAGCTCACCAGGATGGCTTTGGTCACGGGCTCTTCATATCGGTTCGTTTTGTTGGGGTAAGTATTGCCCCCCTGCGACAGTTCAACCTTCACACCGCTAACTACCAGCATCTAGACCCTCGACTCTCTCGCAAGACATGAACCCAGCTTCCTTGCTTCAAAGCCTTGGATGTCAATTCCGTGGAGGGTCAATCCCAAGAAGCCTCTGGATCGGCTAATCGACATTTTACTACAGAGCCCAAAGATATTGAAGATGGCTGACAACATGCAGGGAAAGCCTGCAGAGCAGAATTTGCCAAATGTCATCAGCATTTTCGAACATTGTGTGTGGATCGACAAAGAGCTCGACAAATTCTACAGGTCGTTGGACCAAGATCTTGAAGCGCCTTGGTACTGGGAGAAGCCGAGTTATCTGGCGGAAGCTGCTCAGAACGTCCAATCACCTTTCACAACGATATTTCATTTTAGCAGCCTCGAACATGCTCAAGTAATCACCCTTTACTGGGCTTCACGCTGCCTGCTTCTGTCAGGCATCCTCGACCTACACAACGCAATCAAACACAGTGTCGTCTCTGACTATATCTACCAGGCTGTTTCGGCTGCAGCGATAAGCTTGATCGACAGACGCAACGACTATCGGACCATGGGCAGCAATATCTTTCGCAGCGTACAGTATTGTATGCATGCGGACCACATGGGTGGAGGTACTGTACGGGTGGCGAGTGCATTCGATATTGCCATCGCAGTGCTGAGAGGTCGAAAAGAGAGTGAGACAGAGTTTGAGTGGGCTGTTGAAGTGAGGAAGCAGATCGCTGACAAATGGCTTCGTCTGCTCGATTACGAAGATGAGTTTTAGACATGACAGATTTCACTAGTTAGATTACTGTGTAAGGTTTTCGATATGTCTCAACATAACGCATGCTTGCAAGTGGAACAGGGTAGAATAGAGATCAACAAGGAGGGATTTACTACAGTCTCTACTCTCACACTTGCTAGCCAATGTCACCACTTGCAAGGTATTCATTTTCATTGTCAAACAATGACAAATGTCGTATTCTCGTATATTTTCAGATTTAAGGTATGAGTCGTGAAAAATTAAGATCGAAATCCGGCAATAATACTTTTGAAGAATTTAAACCAATAGAGGTGGAGGACGATACTCTCTTTTAGGGAGGAGAGACCTCTCGCTACTTGTGATTCTCACAGGCAACGTTGTTCAGCTCGATGGCTGCTGAATAGCCATTTTACCACAGAAACAAGACGTCCGAACCTCAATGTCTGCCACGGCAGCTGCGATTGTCAATTGTTGCTGCACCATCCGTGCTTCATCCTTTCGTCCAAGTCGTCTCAAGCACTCATTATAGCCCTGCAACGACCAGATGTTGCCCGGATGTTGATGCGCAGACGCCAGGGAGTCGTCAAGTCCCAGGTCCTGCGCATAAGCAGCTGCAGCCTCTTCAACTCGGCCCTGTTCCAGCATAAGTGCAGCATAAGCGTGTCTGGTTGGTGTCATCCAGCCCCATGGCTCGGCGTAGACGAGTGAGTCATCCCGACTAATAGCCAATCTCAGCATTTTGAAGGCTTCGTCATAGTCGCCACGTCGATACGCGAGCTCGCCGTCAAGCATTGCGTCTGCGACTTTCAACACATCAGCTACTGTATTGGGAAACGTCATGCGCGTCGGAGGTATACGCTTCGCAGCCTCTCGGAATAGCTCTCGCTCCTTAGCAGCTTCGTCGATTTTTCCAGTCGCAGCCCACGCGATCCCCTTTGCGTAATGAGCGAAGGCAGTCGTTACGCAGTACAATTTCTCATCATCGGGAAGGGCGCCCCTCTTGATCTCGTCCCACATGCCAAAGCGAACTAGCACGTGTGATCGTACCGAATGAACAGTTTCCGCCCAGTCAGCCATAGGAGGTGAGTCCACCTCGAGGAGGCTTCTAGGCAGAGCCGCTTCCATTCGATCGCACGTTTCCAGTGCGAGGCGTGATTGGCCAGCCATCATTGCAGCATAGATCAACGAATGGAAATTATGCAGTCGATAGATGCTGTAGAACCTTGTATCTGGACGAACCTGCCAAAATTTGTCATCTGCGAATGTAGCTTTGGAGTTCGCATCCATGGCTTGCCGATAATCTCCCACAAGCAAGTAAATGTGACTTGGCATGTGTTGCATGTGACCACTGTCTGGAACCAGGTATCTCAGGCGGTCAGCGGGAACGAGCGCAGCTTGTGGAGTGGAAGACATTTCCATGAAATGGATGTACAAGTGTAGCAGGCCAGGATGATCATATGCGCCTGGATACGTCATTCCCTTGGTCAGAATCTCCTGTATTTCGACGACTGGAGTAGACTTGTTGGGCAGCCCGGTGCGTGGCTCAAAGAGTTGCCATGGCGCAGTGTTCATTAGTGCATCCGCTGCGAGTACGAGTATGTCAAGATCTTCCTTCCCAAATTGTTGATATACCTGCCGCATCGCCGTTGCATAGGCCATATTAGAAGCTGCCAGATCCGCGGGAACACACTCAGCTGGAAACCGATACTGGATTGCATCGATCAAGGCTTGCTCCACTGGAGATGCTTTCGCAGCTATCTTCGTGGCTTTCTTGAGCATCTCGCTACCTTTGCTGTGCGCCGACAGTAAGTCTTTCTGATCAAAAGCAGGCCATGATTTGTTGTAATGTGGTCCAGATGAGTACGCAATACCCCAATAGCCCATCACACACGAGGGGTCGTGTGCGACGACTTGCTCGAAGCACAGAACTGCTTCGTCGTGGTTGAATGAGTATGCCCAGGTGATACCGCGATCAAACCATGTCTGCGCTTTCGGACTTGAAGTCGTGACCTGGCGAGTGAATTTGCCCAAGTCGAAATAAGGTTGACCCGACATTCCTACCACCTTGGAGCTCTTCACGGTTTGAAATACGTAAGCTGAACTCAGACGTCAGTGACGATCGTATGGTGCATCAAGTAGAGGCCGAGGTGTTGACGGGTGCTTTATACAAGGAGATGCTTGCCAAGGCCACCAAGTAAGCATCCAAGGTCTTCAGAGGCCTGGCCCGGCTCAAATGCGGTCTTACCCCCCGGTGTGGTTGGGTTCTCCGCACGGCGTGCACCGGCGTGCCAATGTTGCGGGGTCAGCCTTAGGGCCGTATTAATCCAGTTCTTTGATGCAATCGATACGAGCTCGAGCTGCTCTTGTTTACATCAAGTACGTTTCGTGGACTGGCAGATGCCCTTTTAGTATCTCTCACAGAAGACTCTAGAGAATTTTGTCCCCAACGAGCTATTCGGACTTCAAATTTGCATTCTGCCCATAGAGAGCTCCACTTCTTTTCTCCACAAAATTCCCTACTTATATCAGATTAAGGCCATCATCATTCAAGTTCCTTGTTATAATTTTGGCATCAAAGTCAGTTTGACCCGATTGTGGCGACAGATCAGCCCAAGGCCAGCTCAAGACGCAACCTCACGCTCCACGTTCCACACCATGTCTGCATACATCCGCCCACTCACATTGGCGGATAAGGAACAGTGTGTGAGGGTCGAGTTCGCAGCATTTCCTCCGGTGGAAGCAGCCACGCCCGAAAAGGTGGGAGCTCAGGCACCCTCACTTTCTTTGCCGGGAAAACTATGATGGGCATTTTTTCCGAGGACATCCTCGACAGGACTGAAAAGCAATTATTAGCAAATCGTGTGGCCAAATTTCAAACCCCAACATTTTCTGCTGCTTTTCCTTGCTTGAAGAGTCCCTCAACGCCACTAACTCCGTACACGTATGCCAAGAACTGACCCTAATTATGATCGTAGTTGGAGTACCGACTCACCGTCTGCCCCGAAATACGTATGCTTTGGTCTCTTCCATCCCAAAGGCAGCAGGCTCTAGCTTCCCTTGCCCGCTAATATCCTAGTTCACGCTGAGTTTTAGTCTTAGTCTTAGGCCACCGCTCTCAACACCATGAACAAGGAGAACAGCACGACCGACATCGACACAAGCGAGGACTCAGACGAACTCATAGCGCACATCATCTCAACGCGCACCACCAGCGAACTCCCCCCGAACTGGCGCGCCAACCCGACCGCAAAGACAGAAGTCGGCCACCTGCACGACGGGCGCACTCTAGCACTGCACTCGCTCGCCGTGTCCCCCGCATACCAGAGGTCCGGAATGCACGTAGAATTATGGCCAAGTACAGAGGTAGCCAAAACTAGCTTTGATGGATCTCGATTTCGATCGTGACTTGCACAGAATCTCTTTATTTGGGCAGGGGCTAGCCTGGGAAATTTATGGACTAAAAGAACCTAAGTAAATACCGGGGTTGAAGTTGAGTCGCGTGGAAATTGCAAGCCGTATGTGTAGGCGGGTGCATTGTGGACCGTGATGTGCTTGTGTCTGTTCAAAGAGAGGATAATGGGCTTGCGTTATGGAGTGGGCTTGCACTGTTCAGGAGACGTGAATCGTGATCTATCCATAAGTACGTAACTGGTATCTAGAAACAACAAAAATATATATATACTGAAATCGCTTGGCTTAGGTCCCCTCTACATCGTCGTCGCTAGCGTCCAAGTCGCCGTCTCGGAGCGGCCGACATACGCGCTCTTTCGTACAGATCATGATCTCGCCGCTCTTCATGCCTTTCTCGCCTTGGACCACCGTCCTCGAGAAACCCCTCAATCCACGCTCCTGCACCTCTTCCAGCGACATGTCTGGTGGCACGATGAGACTGTACACTCCCAGGCTCTTCATTACCAAAGCACCTAGCAGTGTCGCGTATAGGAACGGATGCTGCAGCATCTCTACCGCGAAGGCGTCGATGGTGCCTTTTGCTTGGGCGTAGAGTCGATCGCCAAGGTCGAGGTCATCGTTCAGTTGTGGTGCTGTCTTTGCGTACGAGGAGAGGTATAACAGGTTCGAGGCGATGATCCCATTTGGAGATGGGGTGGTGTTGTCTGTGCCGGGTTTTAGCCGTAGGATCTGCTCCGGACGAGAGCCTGATAGCGGATCGGCCTTTGCGGCTTGTAGGTAGCCGCCGCTGGTGGAGACAAGGAAGTGTTTGTCGAGAGTGCTTTGCAGCTTGAAAGCAAAGTCAAGGTACTGCCAGTCGAGGGTAAGGTCGTACAAATCAATAGCAGCCTTGGTCACGTTGGCATAGTCGTCGATGAAAGCAAGATCTCGAGCTGGATCGTCTGCGGCTGCCGAGGGGTTGAATATCCGAGTAAGCTTGCCACTGCTAGGATTGAACATGCTGTCTTTGATGAAGGTCATGCCGCGGATGGCACCCTCTCTACATTTCTGCGCCCGTGATTCGTCGATTGTGCTCAGCGTTGCAGCGGCTCGAGTCAGAGCGTAAACAGCGAGACTGTTCCAGGAGGCGATGACTTTGTCGTCGACGTCGGGTTTGCAACGATGAGTCGATCTGTAGTCTGCCAGCTTGGATCTACCGGCCTTGATAATCTTCACTATTTCTTTCTCTTCTAGCTTGAACTCCTTCGCAAGTACAGAAGGTGTGGCTTTTATAAAAATGGTGTTCTGGTTTAGGAACTCGTCGTGAATGTCGTACTTAGCAGGCACATTACCGTCAGCCTCGACACCAAAATGCCTAGCCAGGATGTCAGCGTCCCGATCCCCGAGAACCGTTTTGAATTCCTTCATCGTCCAGACGTAGTAAGCGCCTTCGGCTTTCTCGTTCTGCGAGTGGAGTGAGGGGTATGAATCTGCGTCTTCACTAGAATACCAGCCGGCTCCTGGGCGGACGATGGCAGAATCCGTGCTGGTCAGATACTCGACTAGGTCATATATCATTCCGAGGATCTCCGGATTCCTTCCCAAAGCCCATGCGTCGCAGTATACGGCCAACAGTTCAGCATTGTCGCACAGCATCTTCTCGAAATGAGGCAAATTCCATTCAGGAGTGACACTGTACCTGTGAAAGCCATTTCCAAGATGATCTCGGAGAGCTGATCTCGACATCACAAGAAGGGTATGGAAGGCCATCGATGCGGCAGTTGTGCATGCCTGTCTGCCTAAAATGGCCGGCACCGGCGCTTGGAAACCGAAGCGAGTTGGGGTGTATTTCTGCCCGTCAACCCCGACCGAGGCTCCCAGGCGGAGCAGAAACCGCAAGTTGACTGGCATCGGAAACTTTGGTGCAGCATTGAAGCCACCCATATTTGCGTCGTATTTGGCAACGAAATGCTCCAGAGCATCATCGAGGAGATCTAGGTCGAGTGGCTCTGCTTCATTTGAGCCATCTGGACTACTGGGCCGGGTAGACCGATAGCTGCCCTCCAGGGCAAATTCTTGCAGTTGCTGTGTCACGTCCTCTGCAGAGGTTAGGCACCTTTGTCGCTCGTTCGTCCACACGTCGATCATTTTATGTAAGACATCAAGAAAGTCAAGAGGTTTGTCCTCGGCATCCAGTCCCGTTGGTATGCTCGTGCTAGACGCCGGTCCAGGCCAGTATGTACCGCCAAAGATCGGTTTCACATCGGGAGTCAAGAAGAGATTTAATGGCCAGCCTCCGCGTCCTGTCGTGGCTGTGACGAAGTTCATGTAGATCTCGTCGAGATCTGGCCGCGACTCCCTATCGAGTTTGATGGGGATGAAATTCTGATTCAACACCTCAGCAACCTCGGGCGAGGAGAAGGACTCTTTCTCCATGACATGGCACCAATGGCAGGCACTGCCACATGATTAATGGTGCTGATGCGATACTGGTTTGGTCGTACTGCCTACCTGTAGCCAATACTTAGGAAGATCATTCGCTGGTGAGTTTTGGCATGTTGAATTGCGGTGGCACTCCACTCCTGCCATGCCACTGGGTTGTCCTTGTGGCCGCGAAGCTGCTGTGGTCAGTCAAGAACACCCTCAACCTGCAAATAGGACATACATAGGGTGAAGAGCTTGATGCGAGCGCATTGCGCAGCGTGAGTGAAGACGTCATGCTGGAACACATGCACCTTTCGAGAAGGTTGTGGCGAATGGATGTCTTTTCCGACGTTCGAATCCCGAATTGTCGAGATGTCGCAAACCGTAGAATAGTAATTGTACACCGACTGTAGGCCCGCTCACATTCGCGACGGGGTAAGCAATCATTAATCAACACTCATCGACTGCAAGAAAAAAGATTTCGGTGAACCCCACCGAGGCTTCGACTCTGAACAGAGTCAAAATTTTTAGATGCGACTCAAGGACAGGGAATAAGCATACAAGGTGCCGCAGAACAAAGGACGATGAGTATCAGAGAATGTGGAACTTTTTTCAGGCTGTGGCTGAATGTCAAAGCACACAATTTTGCGACATCCGATAGGCTCGATGGCCTTGCGTTTATCTGCAAAGACTTGAAAATTGCGTTTCCGGGGGGAAGCGATAGCGCGAACTAAAACGGGATGGTCGGGATCTTCTACGCTTTTAGGGCAGACAGACTGGGAACGTTCTTTCCTGGGGTAAAAATGTTCCCAAGCCAGCCAGGGTTAAAAGCACGTCATGTGCAGCCTGAGTGAGCTATTAAGGAACCTCGTGGTCTTGGCCCAATTTGTAGAGCAAAAGTACCGAACTTGAAACGTTGGAAAGAGAGATATTCTGTTGGCCGGACTGGCAATTATTGCTCATCCGCTGCTAACCTTTCCAGCATTTCGGCTTCTTCCTCTTCCATCAAAGCACGAATTTGGGCCTCCTCCTCTGCGGTCAGGCCCCCAAAGTCGTCCTTTGGTTCCGGACGCTGTTCGTGTAGGTTAGGAGACTTGGATTCGTCTATGGCCCTTTGCAGATCTGAAGGTGCTAAGCTCCATCGTCGCAAGGTGGCATCAATACTGATGCTGAACAGGGTACTACCTTTTAAAGCTAGACCGGTGACCTCCTCAAAGTGACCTGTAAAAATGTGAAGGAGCTGAGATGCGGCGGTGCTCCAGACTCGGATTTCCTCATCTCTGCATGCCGTGATTGCCAGTGCCGACGGTTCGTAGAGGGCAATGTCTCGGACGAAGTCAGGATGCGCCAGTGTGGTGTCTGCAACAAAATTGTTTTCCCGAACTAGTCGCTTGGCTGTTTTGTCTGCTGAGGCTGTCCACAAATCCCCATCATTGTCGAAGATCAACTTGTATACACTTGTTTCGTGCTGGACGATCGGATCTGACAACTTGATGCCAGTATTCATTTCCGTAGACAGAGGTAGGACGAAGCTGTATATTTCACGTTGGGAGGTGGAGAAGAAGATTCGTGGAGCATCCGGTGTTGAGAATGGATCCAGAACTATACACTCAATACCTCGACTTTGGGGCCGCAAGCAAGCAAGTCTTTGAAAGTCGGTAGTCCAGATGATGAGATCACCATCAGCTCCACCAGACAACAGGGCGATCTTTTGATCGGGGGTTTGTGCAACGAGGAGACATTTCACAAAGTCAGAATGGGCCTTGTGCGAGAGTTGTTGAATGGGCTTCGAGGGGTCGAATTTGAGCGAGGTATCAAAGTCGAAGGTTAGAATATTTTTGTTCCAGCCTCCGGCGTATACGGTCCGCAGGAGATTACGGTCGTCCCGAGATTTCTGACCTGCAAAACTAAGCACGCAGGTGATAGGTGCTGTCGTGCTGCGTCCTAGCCGTGTCGTTTGGCTCGACGATGTATCGAAGGCCGACACATTGCCATCGGCTTCAGCAATGAAGAGGGTATTGTTTGAAGGATCAAGGTATTGGTCAACCGTCACAGCCAGCAACTTGGACGGGAATTTGACCGGCTGGCCAAAAGTGTTGGAAGCCTTTCTTCGTTTGCGGTCACTTTCTGTCAGTGAAGCACTGATGTTGAGGTCAGCATGTCACTCCGTGGTCAGCATGATTGTCACGATCTACGAATCAATAGTGGGCAGTTGAGGGAAAGACCTGGCGACTTGACAAGCAAGCCTCAACTTTGCAACAACCATTGTGTAGTAGTACGTGCATGAATACGTGAAAACGACTGATTAGTGCGATGAGAGAGGAATAAGGCCTTACGTGGTCTGAAAGAAGTGCTCGGCGTTGGATGTGGCAGCCATGGCTGACGGTGATTGATTGTGGGGGCTGGTGACGAGTCTGGCAATGCGGACTAGTAGAATGCCAAGCCACGAACCACCCGATAAATGGGCACTAAGTGAAATTCGTGGATGCCTCAGGCTGCCAAGTCACGTCGTTCGCCGCGACTTGAATTGAATTGACCTGGCTCGACTGTCGATTTCATCTTCGTATTCTGTATTCTCAAGCTCACACACTCTTACACATCACACATACCACCATCTATCAATGGTCCTCTCCTCCATCTACGACATCTGACCCTCGTGTTTCCTTTCTTTTCGGTCGCTCGTTTGTACCTTTGTCAGCGCAGTATGGACAATCTGATCGGACAGCGATTTAGTCTGATCTCCAAGAGTGAGATTCGGTAGGGACAGGCCCAATCGATCGACGGATCGATCGCTAGCTAGCATGGCCACAGAACTAACAGACCCAGATATGTCGGTATACTCCATGAAATCAACCCAGAGCAGTCGACAATCGCCCTTGAAGAAGTCTTCTCCTTTGGCACGGAAGATCGCTCGGTGGTGAATTACATCCCTCCATCACCTCAGAAATTTGAATATATCGTCTTCAGAGGCAGCGATGTCAAGGATATCAAGATCGACGAAGAGCCCAAGGAAAATAAGCAGCCGTCACAGCCGCCAGACGATCCGGCCATCTTGGTACGTCCAGCATCGTCTTCTCTCTGCTATTCTGTGCCATGTTTTGGATGATGAAATATTCCGGATGTAAATCACAGACCTGTGCTGAATGCGCAAACCCATGTCGATATTTCCGTTGCCTTCCTTCTGACCGATTTGCCTGTTACTGCAATTTGACGCTTGATCGTTGAGACTGGCGGACTGACCATGTGCTACAGAACTCCTCTCGTCCAGGTCCAGCCCAGCAGAATCAAGCACCACCGCCACAGGGACCGCCACAGGGACCGCCACAGGGGCCTCCACAAGGACCACAGCAAGGGTCACCGTCCAACCGTGGCGAATCTCCCTTTCCACCTCCAAACTATCCACCACAAGGCTACGCTGGCTTCTACCCTCCTCCTCCACTACCTCCAGGTCAGTTCGGCCGGGGATATGGACCTCATCCGCCTCCACCACCAGGTAACTTTGGGCCTGGTCCAGGCTTTCCTCCGTATGGTCCCCCACGCGGCTATTTCGGACTACCCGGCCACGGTATGCCTCAGGGACCGAATCGATTTCCTCCACAGCATCCGTCTGCTCCCATAGGCCCACCAGGACAACGACCGCCCACTCAATCATCACAGCAAGAGCAGCCACCTCAACAACTCCCGCCACAACCACAAGCCCAACCTCAGCCTCAGCCTCAAACACAACAGCAAGCGCCAGCGCCAGTGACAGTCCCGAAAGCCACAGCCAAGCCAACATCGGAACTGCCTGACGAAAAGACTGCTTCACGGAATGGCAGCACAGGTCCCATGCAAGCACCAACGACAGCGCCAGTGCAGCCAAAGGAAAAAGTCGATGACTCGCAGCCCATTGCAACGCCAGCACAACCTCCCGCAGCAAAAGCCCCGGCGGCACAACCAAAGAGCAATAAAATGACTCCGGCTATGCCATTTGCTGTCAACCAAAAGTCCTTCACACCACCCGTCTCCACGGTAATCCCGCCCAGCACGACCCAGCAGCCAGACATGAACCACAAAAAGTCGCAGGCCGAGATGGAAGAGGCATCACGGCAAGCCAAGGAGGCTGTGGCAAATGCACTAGCGAAGCTCAACCCTCAATCTCAACCAGTTGCAGCCAAACCGGCAGTAGAAGCCACCGCGACCACGATCGAGATGGTCACTGAGAAAGTGAACCAGATCACGACCGGTCCAGCTGCGCCCCGAGGCCGAGGCAGCTACCGAGGAGGAAGAGGTGCACGAAACCCTTCAGGCGGACATAAGCAAAAACTAGAGATACCACAGGCTGATTATGACTTTGCGTCTGCCAACGCCAAATTCAATAAAGAGGATCTGATCAAGGAAGCCATTGCGTCCGGCTCTCCCATTGCCGAGGCCGAAAACCCCATCTCACCCAGCGGCATTGATGCGCCGGTCAACGGAACCAACGGAGTCACCCGTACAGATAGTGTCCCGCAGAACCCTGTCCCAGCCTACAACAAAGCCTCGTCGTTCTTTGACAACATTTCGAGCGAAGCCAAGGATCGCGAAGATCATGCTGAAGGCCGGACCAACCCTCGAGCTCTGCGAGGTGCCGAGTTCAAAAAGAATGTCGAGACATTCGGCCAAGGCAATGTAGACAGCGGCTATCGGGGTCGAGGCCGAGGAGGATACCGTGGCCGAGGAAGGGGTGAATACAGCCGAGGTGGCAATTACCGAGGAGGCTATCGAGGGCGAGGCCGCGGCCAGAGCAATCCAACAAACGCCGGGCCGACTACGAGTGCGAATGTGCTCGCTCAGAACTAGCATGACGAGCGGGATCCTCCTACAGACCGGCTTATGCTTGGCCCGTGGTCGGAAAGACAGGGTGAGAGAGAAGTTGCGGAATGGCAAGCTCGCCAGGATCAGGCTCAGAGACGAGCTGAGGGATGGCAGCGTCGCCGGGATCGAATTGTGGCATGGCGAGATGCAGTGGCTACTGCTACTCAGGACATTGACATGGATCGGGAGATGAATCAATTTGTATATGAGCGTCCGGATCTATATGTCAACCCGACTGTTCTGCAGGACAGGCCCTCTCCGCATGACCAGACGGGCTCGTTGTCAGGCTGCGACATTAAGGCAGGCCATCGAGCCTCGGCACCAGAGGCCAGGGCCGAGGCTGGGTCAGCTGACGGCGTGGAGCGGATGGATTGGGCTCAGATCCGGATGCCATGGATGGGCCGTGAGGAGGACTGGATGTTTGAGCCGTCGTCGCAAGCCGTATATACAGCTGACTCGTCCGATTGATTGATTCGCTAGGATGTGTCAGTGTGGAGGAGAGGTCCAGATCACATAGCGTTACATTTCATCGGGGCAGGGCATGGCCACCGGAAATGACGTGTTTAAGTCGAGTGTTACTGAGGACTCATCAGCATCACTGCAGCAGCACATGAACATATTTCGCGAAGTCAATAGAGACATTCTTCCTCGCTGCCGAATATGCCAAATATGCCACGTGCTTGTAAAAGGCTCATTCATTGTCTCGGTCAGTTGATGGGTGATAGTAGGCGGTATGCTCACAACTTAAGCCTCTAGTAGCAGTCGGCGGTCGCAATGAGGGGACTTCTAGTATGGCACTAATGTCGTAGGGACGAGGTATTAACTGGAGTCTTTTTTCCTCCTTTCTCAGCTCTCCACGTCCAGTGCACATTTCTCTCCAACATCTTCCCTCACCCTGCAGGCACTCTACTAGCACAACCCCATCCACAACGATAGGTCAGGTAGGCAGAATAATCAACTCCCAATTTACATTCACTACATGAATCGTCCCCCTCCAACCCCTCTCCTACTTAATAGTACAAGTACTACTAGTACTAGTACAACTCCTCCTACCCCAGCAATTTCCGTCTTAACCTGACCCTCCTAGACCCAACCAAGCCAGCACCTCCAGCAGCCAAAACCCGACGCGTCCCAGCGCACTCTTCAAGTTCAAGATCACCCCCCCTCTCCCGCCACCAGCAGCCCGCCTTCTTCGAACAGCTAACTCCCACACCCACTCCTCAACCCGCGTATCTCCGCTCAGCCGTCCCCACAACACCACCACCCCCAGCACCCCCAGCTGCACGAGGATTTGCTTGATCACTAGTTGCCCGATGGTCCGCACGTACAGCCGTGCCCGGTGCACTAGGCGCTGGCTCGTGCTCATCGTGTAGTATGTGTGGCTGTAGCTTGAGGAGGAGAGCAGGTGGTTGGCGGACATTTGTTCGCGAAGGGCCGCGATTTCCGTCTTCATTGCGTGGAGTTGGGTCTCGAGCGTTTGTTGGTAGTGTGCTAGTGATGCGGCTATTGCTGCGTTGTGGGCGATGTTGCTGCTGCTGCTTGGGAGGGGTCTTGATCTTCCTGGATTTGTATTTGTTTTATCGTTCTGGGATTGGGAGTGTGAATGTGAGTGGGGGTGGAAGTGCTGCACTATAGGCGAGGTGGGCGCTGTGTTGAGGTTGTCGTTGTCGTGATCGTCTTCGTCCCGGTCGTCTTCGTCGTAGATATCGTTGTTGTTCTCGTCGACTAGAGCGTCCACGGGTTCGATGATCGAGTCACTGTCCCCATCGCCGTCGCCATCGCCTTTGCTGTTGCCAATTCCGATACCGTTGCCTTGCGAACCTGGTGATAGAACTCGGAGACCGGACTCGGTGCGCTTGAGTCGGGTCTGTCGGGTCCGGTGCTGCTGATGTTGATGCTGCTGCTGATCTTGGCTTGTTACCATTCCCGCCCGTCGGTCGCTCGCATCGGTCGACCCTGCGCTGGGTCTCATACTGTCGAAACTCATGCTGTTGATCTGGCTCTGGCTCTGAGTCTGGCTCTGGCTGTGGACCAACCCTGCTCTTTCCAGTTTCCGAGTCGGGCTCTCTGCGTCCTTGCTGTCCCCTCCACTTCGATGACTGCCGTGACTGCTCGGCTGGTCAGGGTCACTCCCTGTCTGGCCGCGGATCTGGTTCCACACAAACTCCAGCTCGCTGACCAGCTCGCGGGACTCTGATGTGCCGCTGGCGTACTCCTTCATGGTGTCGATCAGGGTGTTGATGTACTGTCTCTTGGCATCGGTCCGGCTCATGCCCGCACAGGCGTTCCATGCGTCCCACTTCTCGATCTCGGCCTGGGCTTCGCGGGTGCGCAGGTCGCGCGAGGCGTAGCGGTGGACAGAACTGCTAGCCGTTGTGGGCATTGGGGTCTTGGGATCGGGCGAGTAGTTGGGTAGCACGGGACGTGGGATGAGTGTCGAGACGTCCCCTTCCATCGACTGCTTGTACAGCCCATAGAGCCGGAGACGAGCTGACGGAGGCGGTCGAGATGAGCCCGTGCGAGGGAGACGTCGGACGGTGGCCAGCGCATGGACAAACACGCGGTCTGCAAAGGAAGATGACCCATTAGATCAGGCTCGGCAAGCGATGAAGAAGGCAGAACAGAGATAGTAATCAAACAGGGAATAGGATTAGGAACAGGACTATCAATTGAAACAAAACCGGGGAAGAGGGAGACCTGCCCACTGAGTCTGACATGATGAGTAGCGGTGATGGTGGCGACACTGAGGGTGGGCGGCAGCAGTGATAAGCCGATTCGGACTGGCTTTGGCTATGGTTCGAGATTGTGCTTGATATTGCTCATCGGCCTCATGTTGGAGTTGGACGATGATATCAACAGCAGCCGAAAGAGCCTCGTCACTGATTTGAACACGTTTATGAAGCCCAACACATTTCATGTGCACGCTGCCCACATGACAGTAGACAGGCAGTGGTGAGAGGACGATATGATAGCTGATAGATGAGACTAGCAGCGACAGCGATGAGAGAGAAAGCCATTCGTGTCAATTTTGGATTTTGATTTGATGATATTATGATGCCCTTCATCTGCGGAGATGGAGATGCCAGCCCGATTTTCGCCAATCTCAAGCCCGCAATGGCCCGCCATAGCTTGTGTATGATTGTGCCTCGGTCCGACATCGCCAGCCCACCACTAACCACTATATCCTAGTGATCCTAGCACTAACGTATTATTAATATGCTTCCAATATACCACGCTGGCACGTGCTAGTTTCGTGCACAGACACTACAGTGTATTGAGCGCACATTCAGCATCAACTACAATGAGACTCTCCAGAACCCAACAGCGGCGAGAACTTGAACTGTACGCTATGCGGAATTCTCGGTTATGTGTTGCTGCTAGAATACCAGCAGATGATCAAATGTGTTGACACAATAGACCACCCCTCAAGACCAAAAAAAAATGTCTCACTCCAAAAGAGATACGTGGAAATGATCGACCTTGACATTAGTGCATTGAAATATCATAGAATATAAGACATGAACTCTTCCAAGTGTTCCACCCAGAAGCAGAGATGGAGCCCTAGAGGGACTCGTGCACTCTACACATCCCGCTTGAGTACCTTGTTCATGAAAAGAGAATCGAAAGGCCAGGCATGACTGCTTCTCAACGATCATGGAGCAAGAGCAGACCGGCATGCTTCCTGGCAGCGTGAAGTCATTCATCTCGCCGATTAAGCAGGACGGGTCCAACTTGAAGGTCAATTAATGAAGGCTAGTATGTTCTAATTGTTGGATTGTATCTGAAGATAGACTGCATGGTCAAGGTAACGGTTTTGTCTAATATCGGCCTTCTTTACAGGGTGATCGAAAAACAGAACAAAGTTCAAAAGCACGAGGTCCCAGGCCGCTAGCGGAGCGGAGCCTTGCCACCTGCTAATCGGCGAGATGACCAGGCTGCACACTGTCGACACCATCACACCTCCACAACCACATATCTCACGTGATTTCGCATCTCTACCAACCGACCTGGCGTCTTTCACCATCTCCATATCGGTCGTCTTTGTGGTGGCTTTTCAAGTCTACGAAGATCTCATCTGCATGGGTGATGTGATCTAGTCTGTGCTGCTTTGTAGCGTGTTTCTTTTCCTTTTTTTTCTCCTCATCACTTCCTTCGTTCTGTTTTCCCTCCACCTCAAGTCAAGCACAATCTCTGATCGACAGGATGGCCACCCTACAGTCCTGCTACCGACCTCGACCCATTCTCCAATTCCTCAGAGTCCGAGAATTCCGGCCATTGTTTGTGCGCACTCTCCGGACTAGGCCATCGCTACGACAACCTGCACCACCAACTAATTCATCTCCTCCTTCGTCTTCACCTTCACATCAACCTCCAGCCAGCTCCTCCTCATCAAGTCCAGCTGCTCCAGATGGCTCGTCACCAGCTCCACAACAGTCCACCAACATCTCGAGCCTCCTTGCGCAAACTGATCCCAAAAACAACAGCCTCCTCGCGCCCGTTCACATTCCCGAAGACCCTCGAGCCATTCTGAGGTCTACCCACCCATCGACCTCCCTCCTCGAACAGTCTGGCGTCATCGTCCAGCGTCAGCTCGAGATGATGAATGTCTTTCTCGGCTTCGAACAAGCCAACCGCTATGTGATCTTGTCTCCTGAAGGCAACCACATCGGGTACATGGCGGAGCACGATGGTGGCATAGCCAAGACCTTGGGCAGACAGTGGTTCCGCACACATCGAAGTTTCATGGTCCACGTCTTTGCCCGCGATGGACAAGAGGTGCTGAGGTTCCACCGACCATTCAGCTGGATCAATAGCCGAATCAGAGTCTACGATCCGGTCGAACTAGCAGCTGGACTGTCTACCAGCAAAGCCACCGACGTCGTTCCCAGCAACGTGGGAGACGTCGTGATGAATCAGCAGATCTCCAGCCTGAACCTGGCCGAGATGAGAGTCATTGGTGAAGCACAAAGCCAGTGGGCGCCGTTGAGACGGAAATACAACCTCTTCCTCGCCCACGAACTGCCTAGCGCCGAAGAAATTGGCTCCGAGGCCTTGCCATCCGATCTATCACGCACCCAACAGTCCCAGGTCCAGGGCCAAGATCACTTTGCTCAATTCGCATATGTTGACGAGCCTTTCCTTAGCTGGGACTTCTCACTCAAAGGTGCTGACAACACCCTCATCGGCTCCGTCAACCGCAACTGGGGAGGTCTGGGCAGAGAGTTCTTTACAGATACAGGCATGTATGTGCTGAGAATGGACGCTGCAGGGCTGGATCAAGAAGCTCAACAAAGGCACATCATCTCGCAATCGCATCAGGGAGAGCGAGCCTACGCAGAAACGCTAGGCGGTAGCGGAAATTACGGCATGACCCTCGACCAGAGGGCCGTCATGCTCGCCACTGCCGTCACCGTCGATTTTGACTACTTTTCTCGTCACAGCCACGGAGGCGGCCTCATCGACATGCCTCTGATGATGGGTGGACGTGGCGCTGCTGGCGGTGCTGCAGGCGGTGCCACTGGAGCCGCCGGGGCAGGAGCCGAAGCTGGTGCTGTGGGCGAAACCGTCAGTGGTGCCGCCATTGGCACGGCTGGTCGTGCAGCCGGAACAGCTGGTGCTGGAGAAGGAGCTATTGCCGGTGCTGGGTCGCTCGCCGGCTATGAAGCCATGCAGCGGGGCATGGGCAGAGGTGATTCAGCTTCAGACCAACCTCCAACTCAAGCACCTCCTCCTCAGGATTCTGCACCCAGTGAGACTCCACCTTCCGCATACGGCGATCAGTATGATCCACAATCACCTCAATACGGAGCAGGCTCGTCCTATCCCCCTGAACAAGGCGGACAAGGACAGCAAGGCCAGGAAGGCGACCTCTGGGGAAGTGGAGAGAACGACCCGTGGGCAGAGAAGAGCTCCGGAGGTGAGGGAGGTGGTGATGGTGATGGAGGAGGCATAATTTCCAAGCTGTGGGACATCTTTGGAGGGGGCGGAGAGTAGGCTGCGAATGCCTTGCACAGCCCGTGTCAACGACCTAGATACTTTTCTCTTCTCCACTGTTTCTCTATCACAAAAGCGTGTCTCCCACTCCATTCTACAAGGGAACATCTTCAAGCAGGCTACAGCATCCAAGCACGTGGCTGTAACATTCACCTCTACAGCAATCTTACCAGTGTTGCAGCTAGACTTGCACTTTGACAGTACCGGGTGTGTACAGTCTAGTAATGTGTCATTGATTCGAGTGCCTAATCACAGGTGCCCACGCTGTCGGGCGAATCAGGCGGACTGCATACAGAATACGCAGACTAACCAACCTCGGGCTCTCCGACCTCTAAACAAATTCGGACAATGTGACATTGGAGAAGTTTGCCCGGGGTGGCAATGGTGGGGCCAGCAAAACCCAGGGTTCAGCATTTGTCTAGTGGCTTGGCGTTAAGCACGTCGATCCTCCGCAAACTCGAATGCGGCTTCGTGAGGCGGTCACAGGCGGTCACAAATTGATAGCCTTGGAAAATATCTAGGTAATCGTCAGCACGTCACCCCCTTCAAGAGATGCCCAGAGGGCTGAGCATTGTAGCGAAATCCTTGTCGACGTACGTTCAAGTCCACTTGTCTGCGGGCCGATAAGCCATGAGAAGCTCGATATCTTTGCTATAAAGGAAGCTCTACTCGGCAAACCAGGGCCGCATGCTTGGCAGATGCGTCGTGAACGGCACTATCCCTGTTCTGTCATGATAGCAGCGTAGCTCCGCATGCTGACGGCCTCTTAGGTCACAGAATGATATCGCTCCCGCTTATAAGCGGTCTTGGCTGAATTCTTGACACACGTGAATGTTGTTTTTCCATGCGACATTCGCGAATCGATGCTGGATCGCCGAGCCCGAAAATGCCTTGGCACCGATACCCATACCGCGCCATACTTGGGAGATCAGACGCGAGGCAGATAAAATGTCACCTCACGCTCGTTTGTGCTTTAAAGGTGCTTTTGTTCATCGTCAGACCAGATTCATTGTTCCATAACATTTCTCTCTCGTTGTTTCGTTGCCTATCATCACTTGCTCACATTGAAAATCAATGGCGCAGCGTGTAGGCTTTAACCATGCGCCCGACATGCACTCGCCAAGTAAGAACGTGCACGACATGGGAGAGAAACACATCGACAGCGATGAGGAACCCACGATCATCAGCGGCACTGGCCATGAAGCGTCTGCTCAGACTTCCCTCCACCGAGGCTTGAAAGCTCGGCACATCACTATGATTGCCATTGGAGGCGCCATCGGTACGGGTCTCATCATCGGCACCGGCGCAGCACTGGCTCGTGCGGGTCCCGGGTCGGTGTTAATCGCTTATACCATCGTTGGTTTTTGTGTTTTCCTCGTGATGGCTGCTCTGGGTGAAATGGCAGCGTGGCTGCCCATGTCGTCTGGCTTCACCGGCTACGCTACTCGGTTCTGCGATCCTTCCCTCGGCTTTGCCCTTGGCTGGTCATACTGGTTCAAGTACATCATCGTCACGCCCAACCAGCTGACGGCGGCGGCGTTGGTCATTCAGTACTGGGTCGACCGAGACCGCATCAATCCCGGAGTGTGGATTACTGTGTTTTTGGTGACGATCATCGCAATCAACTACTTCGGCATTCGCTTCTTTGGCGAATTCGAGTTCTGGCTGTCGTCGCTGAAGGTGTGTACCATCTGCGGTCTCATCATCCTCACGCTTGTCATCGCTCTCGGAGGCGGCCCTGATCATGACCGACGGGGCTTCCGGTACTGGAAGAACCCGGGCGCTTTCAACACGTACATTGCGGACGGCGCGCGAGGGCGGTTCCTCGCGTTCTGGTCGACCATGGTCACGGCCGTATTCGCGTACCTGGGCACGGAGCTCGTCGGCGTGACAGTCGGCGAAGCGCAGAACCCGCGAAAAGTGGTGCCACGGGCGATCAAGCTCACCTTCTACCGAATCCTGATCTTTTATTGCCTGTCGGTGCTGCTGATCGGGATGTGCGTGCCGTACAACTCGGAGCGACTGACGTTCGCGACGAAAGAGACGACGGGGGCCTCGGCGTCTCCGTTTGTGGTGGCGATCATCGAAGCCAAGATCAACGGGCTCGACAGCGTGATCAACGGCGCCATCCTGATGTTTGTGTTCTCCGCCTCCAACTCCGACCTCTACATCGCCTCCCGCACGCTGTACGGGCTGGCGTGCAACGGCAACGCCCCGGCCATCTTCAAACGCACCGATAGCCGCGGCGTGCCGATCTACAGCCTCGGGCTCAGCGCCTGCTTCGGTCTTCTTGCCTACATGAACGTCGCCGACAACTCCAGCACCGTGTTCGGCTACTTCGTCAACCTCGTCACCATCTTCGGCCTCGAGACCTGGATCAGTATTCTGGTGACGCACATCTTCTGGCTCCGCGCCCGCCGCGCCCAGCACATCCCCGACACCGCCATGCCCTACGTGGCCCCGCTCGGCAAGTACGGCTCGTACGGCGCCCTGTCGTTCTGCGTCCTGATCGCCATCACCAAGAACTACAGCGTCTTCACCCACAGCTCGAAATATGGCAACTTTGACTACAAGAACTTCATCACCGGCTACATTGGCATCCCGATCTACTTGATCCTGCTGTTCGGGCATAAATTCTGGACGAAGAGCAAGACCGTCTGGGCCTCAGAGGCTGATTTCTACACGGGCAAGGATATCATTGATCGTGAGGAGGAGGAGTTTCTCGCTGCGCAGGCGCAGAAGTTTGCTGCTCGGCGCAAGAGCGTGGGTGGCGCCTCCTGGTTCTACAACACCTTTATTTCGTGGTTGTTCTAAGCGCGCAGCAGCAGCACTACTAAAAGCCCCGACTGGCGCGACAGGGTATGCAAGCACAGAAAAAGCACAAAGTGGCAGTACCTGTTTTCTGTGTAAACGCATGTGTGTGTGTATACATAATGCACATTATGTCAAGGGGGTTCGAGCAAGCTAGCTTTTGCAAAGTCTTCCTGCACATACCACCCTACAAAATTCTTCACGAAAATATGAAAATTCATGCATGCACACAAGGTCCTTCTTTCTCACTTTGCTTGAACATTGACATCTTCCTAATAGTACGCAAGACCGTAGTACGTAGTACGTAGGCTCATGATCGTGGACAGTGTGCAGATTCACTTTGGTTGACGTCCTTTTAAGAGTACGTAGATCGTAGCAAACATTAGTACGTAGCACGTAAGCCTCATTTAGTGAGTAACTGTGTCCCCAAAAGTGAGGTAAAATTTTTGTGCATACCATTCCCCGTCTTTCAAACTTTTCGAAAGCCATATACAATACGAACAAACATACGGTGACATTTCGTGCATACATCCATCCATAATTACTGCTAGGGGCACGTAATTGGTTTTAAAAATGGGACAAGAGTGTCAAGTCAATGTGAGGTGGTAAGAGCCAGTGCTGCGAATCACCTCGCTTCCCATTGGTCGGTGAAATCCCACAGCTCCCGAGGTTTCTTTACCGGCGGCAATCACGTGCTCCTCCGCAACAGCAGCAGCACTGAGCGGGAATCCACCACCATCAATTGAACCCATCCGGAGCTCACATACACACACAACCCTAGCAGCACACAACGATCGATTTGCTGGAATATGAGCGTATGAGCCCTGGGGGTCTTGCAGGTCAGCTCCAGCTCCAGCTCAGCTCAGATCAGTCCTTACTTTTGAACCTGGCTTGAACTCTCTCTGGAATTGATTGAACTGGCGACGGCGCAATCATGTCGCTGAATGTCAGAGCCCTGCAGGCGTCGACGAGGAGGCGTAAGTTTCACACGCACACACACACCTTTCATACTTTGTAAAACACACCATCTGTCTGTGGGACTGGTTTTTTCCCCTCTGTTGGTTATTCTGCGGTTCTTGGTGTATACCTATTTACTGCTCTCTCTGCCCCCTCAGTCGATCTCGGTCTCTCTTTTCTGCGGGTTCTCGGCTAACTGTCTTACTGTGTAGTTGCTCTGATGCGGCCTACCAACTCGTCGATACCGATGCGAATGCGAGTGCTGAGTCCTGCGGCTGTTGCGACGGGCCAGATAAGGTCAGTTCAACCCATCAAACCCGATCAGTCAGGCAGTCGGTGGGAACGATGTTTGGTGGGAACATGAGAGGGAGGCAGTCTCTGCTAGGACAGGCACAGCGACAGCAACAGCAAAGCAGGCCTACACCCTACGTGAACATTGTTATATTGGAGTCAAAAAGCTATATATGCTAACATCCTGGTTCGTTGCGGTAGATATGCCAGTCCAGGCCCACACACAGCAACGGTCGCCGTGTCCGACCAAGAAGCATACAAGATCCTCGCCGACCAGCGTCTAAACCGACCCGTCTCCCCGCATCTGACCATCTACCGACCGCAATCGACATGGATCCCATCCATCATGACCCGTATCACCGGCTGCATCATGTCCGGCATCCTCTACGTCTTCGGCGCTGGCTACCTCGTCGCTCCGGCCATGGGCTGGCATCTCGAGAGTGCCAGCCTGATAGCGGCCGTTGCGGCCTGGCCGATCGCTGCGAAGCTCGCCACCAAGTTCCTGCTCGCTTGGCCCTTCACTTACCACTTCTTCAACGGCATGCGGCATCTGGTGTGGGATACGGGCTCCGTTTTCACAAATAAGCAGGTCATGGTTACCGCCTGGATTACGATTGGTGTAAGTTTCGTCACCGCTGTCGGCTTGACTTTTTATTAGCTTGGGACACGCACGCACCGTGAGAGTAGAGGATTGAGATGCGGATTTGAGAGTTGATACGAATTGTGGGGGACCACGAACTGAAGTCGATGCAATTGAAAGCCAGAGTTGAAGTTGAAGCCGGGTGTGGTGTGGAGCTGTACATTTTCACATTGAGTTTTCCGTGCATGAATGAATGAACGGGTGGAACGAGTTGGACCTTAGAGATGTTTCTCCTTGTGCATATCATGTTGTGTCATTCTACGTCACATGAGGTGCAAGACTGAGAGCGAGGACGAGAGCGAGACCCGAGACTAAGAACACGACCAAAGTAGACGGCTGATCACAGCGACAGTAGGTAGGCCTTGTCCAACCTGAACATCACCATCAGCATCTGCTACATCTACATCTACATGTGTATCATGTTATCACGATTATCTTAGCACTTCTTTCCCTTCCCTCTTTCTCTTTCTCTTTCTGAAATTTGTTTCTGATTCTCGCCTCCCATCGGAACAATGACACTTCACATACCCCGTCTCCAAACACGTTTCGTTCAGTGGCTTTCCCATAATCAACAGGCTAATGGGCTAACATTTGGAAGATTAATGCTCATCGTTCAAGGTAGGTAGGTATCTCGTAACGCCAGGGTAAATCTAATGCCAATATCTCAGACTTTTGGAAGTGCCCCCAAAATCCTCCGCTGCGGGTACCCGTACACCTACATACCTTGCAGCGACGACGAAAACTCCAAATTGGGGTAGTCTGTCTATTCGCGAGAAAAATTGAGCTTTCGCCAACCGTCACTTCTGCAGACCTGATGACCGCGATCTGCTGGAAGAAGGGGAGACCT
Source organism: Incumbomyces lentus (assembly GCA_017656005.1). Taxonomy (NCBI): domain Eukaryota; kingdom Fungi; phylum Ascomycota; class Eurotiomycetes; order Chaetothyriales; family Trichomeriaceae; genus Incumbomyces; species Incumbomyces lentus. Next base: position 1,604,584 of record JACJVT010000007.1, on the reverse strand, counting down.
GTCGCCATGCTGACAATCACGATGATTGCTCCTAGCTAGATTTTGCACCATTCCTGAAAAGTTGTTATTAGACATTATAATTGCATCATGCACGCACCCCGGTACTCTGTGTGTGTTGGACACTTACCACTCTTCTTCGTGCTGAGAAGCAGAGGAAGAGATCCCAAAAGACCCCCCGACTAGCTTCATCGTACCTCTCGAACTCTGTTAGGCGATTCTGCTTCGTGGCAAAATTGAAACCACCTGGTCTGCCCTATGATGCTTGTTCACGACAAAACGATCAGGGCTGAAGTCGACAAGAGCGAGATTAGTGCATTCATAATGATGCCGAGGGGCCAGTCTGTAAGGGGCTGATTATTGTGGACGAACAGTACGATAACGATTCCTATCAACAAGATAGTGCTGAATACCCAAGATCCGGTCTCCCAGACCCAGTCGTCTGCTGTCCAGAGCGCGATCTGTCTTCGCCATCCTTTCTCAGCACAGTGGCCGCGGTCTGGGATTTGTTCAGGCGTTGGTGGAGCTGTCCTACTACCGTCACATACATCGTATTGCACAATATGCGAACCGAACTTGTCGGTCACTTTTCGGCTCGGGATCTTTTGCCTTCGAGTCCGGATTCCTTTCATCTGCTGATGGTTTTCGGCCTGCTGTAGCCATCGTAGTCTCGTAGACGAGACTCGTCGCAGCTGTGAAGAGAAGCATCGCCAGTCGCACGAGCAGTCAACCAGAGTTTAGGGTGGGACCTGACATATTTCCCGATCCATGCAATATAGCTCCTCATTACCTTCAAAGCCCTGCGGTTTGATTCGAGACAACAGTGAGGCTGGAAGCCGTTCAGCAAGCTTTTGTCGAACCATATGCATCCAATTTGATGGCTTCTGTGGCGAAAATAGTGCTTCGATTTCGAGCTGCTGCGCGGTCGGCACTTCCCGGAAATCCTCCCACTGGCCGAGCGCAACCAGCTCTTCTCGGTAGCGGTCTTTAGCGCCGTTGGTATACGGATGAGCTAGGCCAAGCATCATTGCCCGGCCAAACATGACTTCGCGAAAGTGATTCAATGTGTCAATATTTGGACCATACCGTTCAACCATCTTCTCAGCCATGCGACGTTTAGCCTCCAATGTGTAGGGGTCGTGTGGCCCTAGTGTTGATGTAGCCCTTTCAACAACGTCCTGCATGATCAATATGTACTCGTCTGAGCGATGGAAATCTGGACAGAGGCACCCAGCTAAAACAGCTCGGGATGTTATTGATTGCATGTGATTGCTTCCAAGAACTCGGGAAGACAGGACAGAGACGCTACGAGCTTCTTGTTCAGCTTCTTCCAATCGATCCTCATACTTCAGCATCCAGGCCATGTTATAACGCGCCGTTATGACATACTCATGTGTTTCGGAGTAGGTCTCACTTAATCTATGTATGATCGATCTTAAGTACTGACTGGAACTTATGTATTGTCCATGCTGTATTGCCGCGCTATAGACAAGATAGTGAATAGTGCTCCGGATGGGGTGGTCCTCTGGAAGTAGCCGCTGCGCGACTTGATAGTTTATGTTGACGATCCGCATTGCTGTCTCTGATTGATCATGCATATGAAGGATAACAACCAGTTGTGTGGCAGCTGTTAAGAGCAGTCGATTGCGATCGTAGACCAGACGCTCAAATTCATCGGCGGCGCTTCGAAGACATTGTTCTGCTGCGATCAATGCATCTGTTTTGAAATGTATGCAAGCTTGGACACAGCGAGCCACCCATAACCATGCGCCATCGTTCCTTGTCGAACGAGGCAAGAACAATTTTTGATCATCTCCATTGAGAACGTTGCGCCGTAGCGGATAAAGGGAAGGGCTAAAGTTGTCGAGGCTGATGGAATGCCTTCTGCATGATCGGTTGCATCTCCAACAGTTGAAATCAGAGTCGTCAAAGTCTTGCTGAGAGTGCTTTTGTAGCGCTTCCCAGAAGCTAATACCGTCCTGTTCAAGTTCAGACAACAGCGGTATCGGTCTCACAATCTGCGATATGAATTTCTCGAACCGTATCTGGAGCTGTGTGCATACCGATGCTGAAAATGAGTCAAGCGGCCGGGTGGCATCACAAGGCTCATGTATGCGATCTTGGTAAACATGTGCAAACGGGTGCATCAATTCTGATGTAGAATGCGACAGAAATTCCACGTCAAAAGGGACTGATTGGGAATGGGTTGACGGCGTGCTTGTGGCGCCTCTGTACGTTGCCAGTGCCTCTCGGTCCCAAACATTCGCCAACGAGGTCGCTGAGGGATCCGGCTCAGATAAATGCACTATTGTCGGTCTTTCTGAGTTCAAGTCCAGTAGATAGGCCAGCTGCTGAAGATTGACATTGTGGAAATGGTAGTGATAATGGCAGCTTCTCTCGTCCCCCTGTATTACATTTGCACTTCCACTGATTGTAGTATTCACATAACTTCTTGTCACCGACGCAGTTGCACTTCCATTGCCAAACGAAGACCCAAGCTGCAATTGCGTGTTGTTGTTGTTGTTGTTGTCGTCGTCGCGGCGCATAATGCCGGACTGTAACATGGCTCTCGCGGGCTCTTTCAAAGTGCCACGTGGATGCCAATGACTTTGATCTTCATGTCGCAAAGACATCTATCTATAAGGGTGACTAACACTCCCCCACAGAGATGCATAGTGCCTAATAGACTAGCGATATGGGGTTTTACATTCACAATTAGAAAGAAAAGAAATCGCGATCTTGTATCATGAACAGCCCGAGTCAAAAGGACTTGGGTGATGCCTGATGCCTAATTGCCCCACGTTGGTCGCCATAGGCTTCACCTCCGATTGCTCTTTGGGCAGAGCGAATCAAATTACCATGATCATGATCATGATCATGAACCTCTTGTGGGGAACCCAAGACCACTATGACCTCGTCACCTCAGGTAGGGCCGGATATGTAGTCTGCACGCACATATAGAGTTGATTACGACGCTACCACGTAGAAAGCTTGTAGATGGACAATAAAACCACGACAAGAAACGTGTTGCTGTATTATGGGGTTCAGGTTTTGAAAGTCTTCCTTCCTGGACATGGATACTGATCTGACTTCGTGCCTAGATGTCGCCACCTGCTGGCGAACGATCCGAGTACACTGAGACAGCAGCTACGTATCCTTTCAAATAAAATACCAACAACGATGCACTCCTCTTATTCCGCCTTAACTAGTGGCCCATTTTCTTGATATGTTGACCATCGGCGGCTCCGGAAAACCTAGCCAACACTTCCTGCCTTCTCTTAGGACTTTCCCAACCCCTCCAGTATGTGTACTCAGACAAGGCATGAGTTCACACACAGATTGCCGCTTAATGGGTTTTCAGGTATTCTGTAACGGCAGGTGCAATGGATGGCTTTCGTGCGGCGTGCTCCTGTTGAGCAACCATGGATGCACGACGTTGAGCAGCAGCGTCAGGAGCTCTGCCATGAATAGCCAAGTGGCCAGTAATTGAGGGGATATGTGACGGACGAGGTGGGGGCTGGCCATTGACCGAGTACCTGACTGATAGCCGCTCTGCCTCATCCTCGTCAAACGCATCTACATTCGTCTTTGCAAACTTGCGAGCTGAAACTTTGTTCGCGAAGAGTATATCAAGCTCGTGGAATGTTCGGTCCTTCGTCTCGGGGAGTCGGAAGTATGACCAGATGAATGTCAATGTGGCGAACCCGCCCCAGAAGAAACCAGTATAGCCCTTGAGACCCCAGGCAGATGGGTTCATCATGTAGTTCTGCAATGTCCCGCCAATCACAGCACAGATGTAGTAAGTGTTTCTAGCCAAGCAAACCGTCTTCTGGCGTAACCGAGAGGAGCCCATCTCTGCCGGCAGAGCCCATCCGAGTTGTCCAGCAGACAGTTGAAACGTGGCAGTCCAGACCAGAGTTAAGATCGCTTGTGCCCACGCGACGTTGGGCCTGTCCGTCCAGACATTCAAAATACCGATGAGGAAAAGCTCTATGGCCATAGCGGCCATTCCCCACAAATATATGGTTCGCCGGCCAACGTACGGCATGAGAATAAACCAATTGCACAAACAAGCGAACAAAGCGAGGCCGTTACACCCGACTCCCAGTGAGTAAGCTGCCGAGGAGCTCAAGCCAACCTGTTCGAAGAAGTATGTGGATGCGTACGCAAAGACAGAACCACAGACCACTTGACCTCCAAAGACCAAGCACGCGATCTCAGTCCTCCGTCGTTCGAACCCTGTAAAGCAGTCCCAGTAAGTGGTTCCCACGGAAAGCTGCTCCTCCAAGTTATTCGTATATATAATTGTGGCAAGGGTGTCTTTAGGGTCTTGGTGCGCTGAGGCTCTTTGGAGACGGCGGATCGACGTCTCTGCCTCGGTAAGACGGTTTTGACGCACGAGAAACCAAGGAGATTCGGGAGCCTTATATATAGCCGGAACTAGGAATACTGGCCACACCCACTGAAGAGCAAACGGGATGCGATACCCCCAATCATCAGTGCGCGACACCAATCCACGGAGTACTCCGCCTGAAATCAGTTGACCTATGATGAAGCACATATTGGTATAAGAAGTGAAGTACACACGAAGCTGCAAGGGCAGAACTTCAGAGGCGTAGGCTGGAGCGGTAGTCGCAAAGACACCCCATGGAAATCCCGCGAGCAGTTGTCCAACCAGCAGAACGGGCCTGCTTGGTGCGAAAAAGACAATGAACAAGAAGCAAGAGAGGCAGATCAGAGCAGCGATCAATACCTTCCGTGGTCCAAATGCCGTGACGAGCCAGCCATTGATGATAGCACCAAAGAAAGCACCGACCCCAGAGGCCTGGCCAAGTCCCGTTTGCCATTCCGCAGGGATTTGATAACCACTTTTTGTTGTAGGACCAACTCCAACAAAGTCACCAAACTTGCGTTGAAACGAAGGATAAGCCCAGAAGTTTCCGAGGAGATTGGTGTCGAAGCCTTCCATGATGACACAAGTCGAAATGACTAGACTCCAGGCGATAGCAGAAGGGTTGTTTTGGATAGCTTGCCACGTGGTCATAGATTTCTCATCACTGCTCGCCTGCTGCGCAGCGACACTGAGCTTGCGGGTATCCCATTGTTCGTCTCTCCAAGTACGGTCGAAGCTACCTCCGCCCTCAGCATGTCGAATTTGGTCAACTCCTTTCTCGGACATTGTGCTCATGTGTAGAGGTGATTGCGACGACAGAACAAAATGTGAGCGTACAGCACGAGACAAAGTGTGTGTGTTTCACATGAAAACACTCCATTGTGAGAGGGAGCAGACGTAGCCTTTTATCAAATTTACTCAAGGCTCTAAGGAGTGCGGGGTTAACTGGGGAAACGACGCCATATTCAAGTCAGGTACTCTTGGCGCAAGTAACGACTTGGCGAAACGTGGAGAGAGACATTCAAGCCGATAAAGTGATACCAAAGTCATAGATGGGAGATGGCCAAGGGCGGCGGAAAACAGGCGGGAAACTACCGGAAAAGTGGCGGAAAATACCAACCGCTAAATAATCTCCATATCGGAATTAGACTCCGTGCAAATACTCCAGGAAAACGATTGCCGAGCAGATTAGAGACGTCAAATCGCCGAGGAATTGCTCCCTTGGGACCTGGACACGGAATAGCGGACTGACACGATGGGCGGGATTCAGGCCAAGATGTAAATCACTTATGCCCAGAGCTTTGGTTAAAGCTAACCGAAGCTCGGCATCAATCGATCACGCGGATATTACAAGGGTGCTAAGCTTCAGCAAACCCCTAAACGAACCAAGCCGTATTTTCCTAACAATGTACCACCTTGAGCTGTCTAGCTGTGTTGTTGGTTGTTAGCGATCTGGTAAAGCCTTGTCTACCAGAAAGACTAAGAACAATCACTTTTCTACCAAAAAGCAGCTCACAGTCACTTGGTAGAAAGTGGGTCAGGGTACAAATCGAGAGATATGAGAGCTGAGGAGTAAAGTAGCCGACGAATTTTCTCCAAACGTAAGTTTGACCCCTGCTACCCCAGACGGCAAAAAATTCACTAATGCAGCCTCGATGTACCCACCTAACGTGTGAACTATTCGAGAGCTGGAGCAACACATTTCATATCTTGCACGGCATCCATCCCATGTCCTTGGGCGCGATGGTGCTTGAGTAGCGATAGGTTGGGAACCATTGTCTGGGCGGCCGAAGTCTTTATGGTTCTTGAAGCTCCCCTGCGTTGATTCGATCTAACTCATTACGTCGATAAGTTTTGGGCCAGTGATTAGTGGAAGCTCGGATATCATGTCCGTGGCAACGCTCCATTTTGCACGGCGAATGGTGATACCTTTCATATATGCCCCGAGAATGGCGGCGACCTTGCAGGTAGTCTCGACAAAGTGGGCAACGAGAACGATGAATCAGCTAATCTCACAGGAGTCACCAATCAAATTTTGGGTATGCCGGGATCTAAGGTTACGATGTTCATTGCAGGTGGTTGAATCCAAATCAGATTTTCAAGCCTCTGCAAATCTGGTCCTTGTTATCGAGGAGCGAGCATCCTGGGCTTGGGTCGAAGCAGCTACCAGCTTGGCGGAGCCTACCTTTTTTGGTGTTTACGTCGCTTATCTGATCCAAAATCTGACCAGTTTGTCTGAGAGATTTCCGCGCGGACTAACAAATGGGTTCGTGCATTATCGAATCGGCGAATCGCCAAGCCCTAGGCATCGCTCCTTTACCTTGGCAGATATGAAAGCCAGGAAAACACCTAGTTACGCAGACTTCTATTCCGCGTTGCGAGGGTTTTGGCCAGTCCAGAGCAATTCCGCGAGACTGAGGCTAATTTGTTCCCCAATAACAACTAGATTCCATGGCTTGGAGCGATAGAAGGCACGTTTATCTGGAATAGAGGCTGCCGACTTACCCATTACATCCACTTACATACACGTAGGTGAGCTCTAAGAAGGTAGCCTTAACCTTAGTGAGTTTGAAGGGGGCTTAGGATTAGTGGTGAAATCTTCTTGAGCCACCATTGTAAAGTGTGTGTTCAAAGTGAAATGGTTGTCGAGATTATGGGGAGAGCATAGAGGTGGTCGTGGCACGATGAAACAGCTACATGCGCCTCAAATTCGTGCTTCCCCGAGACTCTGACAGCTCTTTCAGTTTTCCTTTGTGGAGGCCGGTCGAAAGAAAAGCTAGGACTAGGCGCCCCCTATTCATGCTTGATGCTATCCACTAATCCAGTGGGCACCACTGTCGCATCTTCGTAATGCGGCGAGATTGTCATACACTGTCAGCGCCTTTTCCCGGGCGACTGCATGCTCCCTTCGCGGGATTGCATTCGGGATTGCATTCACGAGGACCCGGGAAACAATTTCCGTTACCAAATCCTGTCAATCTTTTCGCAGTGGAGCGTTTGGACATCACGACATCAATTGTCCAGCCACTACGCGTCCAAATTTGCCTTTACTCTTCAATCTTCGACCGCAGGTTGGCGCGCAGCCTTCGACAAAGGTGCTGTCACAGCAATCCTAGGCATCAAAAACGAGTCCTATTTCCTCCGTACTATTTACCGACTTACAGAGTGTCGTGATCGGGCATCCCAAGATCGAACAAAGCCCAATCAAAGTCCCCGATAGGGTTGCTCATGAATGTGAAAGGTTCGAAAGTACCGGAAATCGAATCATACGCTTGAGAACCAAGCCCTTCAGTCGGTGCTAGTTCAATATTCTGTGCTACACCCGGTAGCGGCCGATTACCAGGAGATCGTAGGGGGGACCGATTTTTCCCATCCAAAATAAGGCGAACAATATGCAGGACTCTTCGCGCATCTTTGCTAGTCTCCGAATTTTCAGTCAAGACGGCTTGCGAGGATTTAAGCAGTCCTTTGACATCTTGAACAGTGCTGTCATCGACATAACAAGGCTGTTCATGGCTGCTGCGATAAGTGTGTAGCACGAAACAGAGGACCATAACACCCAGTAAGTAGTCGCTCACGGTGTAGTTCGTCAGCATTCAACGTTCCATATACAGTTGCCCACCCGGAGCGAACTCTTTCGAAACGTCGATGAGCTGACTCTCTCGAGTTTCTTACCCGCATCGATGCAAGAGCTGGTGCTGAAGGCATCGCCTCGTGCCATATGTCTTCGATGCGGAACGCAGAGACACTTAAGATAGATGGATTCTACGTACAGCCTCGTGAAAACAATAAAGGGTGACTCTGCGACGGATTCAGACATAGGTTGCACCCTCAGCACCTGCGGTATGGTGTCGTACACTTCTCGGATCTCGTCACCAAGTTGCAAGTCCTCGGCTAGTGATTTGACATGGAAAGATAGGACATCTCGGCAGACCTTACTGAAACTGTTCATCGTACGGTCTTTCACGATGAACCACAACTGGCTTGTCGCCTCGTTTTCAGACCGAGAAGGTGGCAGTTCTTCGGTGTCCTCATCGAAGTCCGTATCCCACAAGTTGAGGGGCGATCTAGTATCAGGGTTCTCAATACAAATATTGCTGGGAAGGCCGAGTTCAAAGGACGTCATGAGGTCCATTTGCTTGCAGATTGACCAACATCGTCGGCGCATTTCACCTTCAAAGACTGAGAGAGCTGGAGTCTGGGTCTCTGTGATAGCCCAGCTGATATGCAGTGCGCTGAGGACGACACAAGCTTCACGTGACGGGTCAAGCGTTTGAAAATGCTTGCTCTGTGCGTATATTGCAAGAGTCTCAACAGCAAAACGTTGTGGACGATTGTATTCTCCCAAGACAAGGCATTGGCCCGTAGCAGTGTGCAGAAATCGGTAACCAGTGAGCGCTTCCTTGAGAGGCGGAGCAGCTGCGCCAGTAACGTCTCGTATCCAAGATGAAATGTAGCAAATCGAAAATAGAATCGAAAGCCAGAGAGGGTTGACTTCAGTGGGGTTGGCCCAGAAGCCGCGGTACCGGCGCTGAAACTGGCATGGATGCAGGGATGGAATGATGAAAATAGGACCTTGGAAATAGAGTGATAGAAGATGATCGACATCAATCTTGGCTGGCAGGTATTCGGTGATGACTTCGTCTGTTGAAAAGTCACTAAAGACGCCAAATATAGGCTCACTACTTATGATAGATTGCGAGCTCACCCGTTCATGTCTGATGTCCAGAGCCTCACGAGAAACACCTGCAAGGCTCTTAAGATCGTGTCTAGTCGAATCATCTTGGACGAAATCGGCGGTCATTGATGGGCCAATTTCTCTACGTTGCTCAGTTGAGGCAGCCTGAACAGCTCGCTAACTATCGGAGTGTGCCAGTGCCCGATTATGCATCAATTGCTTCACCATTGACTCGAGATGTGCCAGTTTATGTCTAACGGGCCGGAGTGGGTCGGTGTCAATAAGCTATTTACTATATATAAAGATATGTTATCTAAACGTAATTTTACTCTTTAGTTTACTAGAGGTGGTGCGTAGGCTGACCGCCCAAGGGGACAGCTTGCCTGACGTCTCTCATTTGGGCCCTGACAGAAGGTGCATTGGGCCCTTAGTACAGCCACTACTATTCGCAGAAGTAGCAGCGGCTAGTTCAGGAATCCGATTGCTTAGAGGTCACTAGCATAAATATTCACTGCCGCCGCTGGTTGCGGAACTCCAGCTTGAAGTCGGCGGTATCCCCGCCCCCGAAACCCCTATTCTCCAAATGGATATCCACCGCCTTGACCTTATCCACCCGCAACTCAAAATCCCCCGACACATTATCCTCCTCGTCGTCCGTGTCCTCATCGTCCCCCTCGAACAGCTTCGCGTTCCATTGGACCCGCACGTCGCCCACGCCAGAGTAGGTCAAATTAACAGTCATTTCGACGCGGATCTCGCCGCCCCACTTCTGCTGGAAGGCGTAGCGGCGCGACGTGCCGTACGGCCCGCCGAGGAACAGCGTGTCCTTGTAGACGGGAAAATTGCCGATCTCGTTCTCCCCGGGCTCCGAGTCCTCGATGCGCAGGGTGCCGCGGAGCACAATCTCGCGTACGAAGTCGGGCGGGTCTTCCAGCACGACGACCACGGAGGTTACCGCGTTGGTACGCACCTCGATGGTGAAGCTGGCGCGCGCGAAGTTCTCCGCCACGCGTGTCGAGGCGTTGAGCACGTACCTGCCTGTCGAGGCACGCACGCGGAACTTGCCGTCCTCCGCCGTCACGAGGGCTTTGCCGGCGACATTGACGTCCGCGCCGGGGATGGGTACGTTGCGGTACACCACGAGCCCCTCCACGGTGCCCATGGGCCGGTCCGACTTGAGACGGATCCAGCGGCTAATTTGTCGGTAGTCTTTGAATCCATCTTCGAATAGGGCAGGGCGCCAGTACCCGTACGCACCTTCCATGTCGCCCTTATCGTTGAACCTAGGCAAGTCCTAGGACATCATGTCGTCGGGCGACACGGCGTTGCCAATACCAGGTCTCTTCCAAAGGTCGGAATCCTTCGCGTGACCGCCCATGACGGGATCGTCACCGGACCAGTCAAAGGCGAATGTATTCACCATCTGGTTCGCCACGTCATCCGGGGCATCGCCGGCAAGGATTGGGGGTATGCCTGGTGGTAGAGTCTTCTCCGCCACGCTATACATGTAATTGTACAACCAATTTGCGGCGGCGATACGCTCATCCTCCTGGTATAGATATAGACCGTCTTTGGTAAACCTCCCAACCTCTGCCCCGCGAGCAATGTCGCTGGGTTCGAGGTCTGACGGCCGTACAAGATCGTTCCCCGAGGGGTCTGACTCGGCGCCTGCCTCAAGGTAGATGGTGCGCGAGGTGTTGGTCTTCATGGCGGCCCATATGAAGGAGGAACAGCAAGCCGGCCAAGTGCCAGAGGCCCACCATCCAGGTCTGACGGGCGCATTGTAGATCGAACGACCGGAAGAAATCGAGCTCGAGGTGTAACAGTAGAAGCGGTAGTGTGCATTGATGCGTTCAGCATTGTCTGCGACTTGTCGTAGAGTCTCCCGAATGCGAGGCTCTCGTGCCTCAAACATTGGATCTGGACCAAGCACGAGAGGAGGGATGATCTGCAGGTTAGAATTCATAGCTGCATAGCCAAAGGGCGTGATGGTGTACCAGATGGGCTGGCCGTTGTCGTCGGTCTCTCCGTTTGGATCGGCTCAGACGCTGCCCATGTCGAAAGCCTCATCGATGGACTGTGTGATGGTGCCTGGCCACGCGTATTTCAACGACTCCGGGTCGATTCCTTCCGTTCCCTCCCCGCCCAAGAAGACTCCAACGAGCTGGTTCTTAAGCCATTCTTGTGACGCAGTGCAGCTGCGCAGTTCGTAGTAGTTCTTGGTCATGATACCGCAATGATCGTAGTTTTGGGCCGGCTTGACCTGGGATAGCAGTCCGCCGATGATGCCGCCTGTACCAGCTGGAGATAGAATTGTGTCGCCTTTCTTCGCATTCCCAATCTTCTTGGGCACCCAGATTCAAGCCCACTCCTCCTGAAGTTGACAAGCCAGATCTTCTTCTGGTGGCTCCGAGTCAGGTTGACAAATCTGGTTTTCCGGATTGATCGTCAGGTCCAGACCAACGCTATCGGAGGACACAGAGCGCTGCTGGTCCACAGCGGGAGTGCTTTCGGGTTTGCCTGCTATGCGAGATCGCAATCTCGTTGCCTTTGCTTTACCCTCGTGCTCAGCAACTCGTTGCAGATAGTCCTCAATGTCACGGTTGTAGATTCTTGTCTTGTTAGGATCGCTAGATTGGTTGCGGATCTCGTCAAGGATACGTGAAAGGGACTGGCTGACGGGCTGAGGATCTTGTCGGCGGCCAGTCAGCTCCCGCTTGAATGGGACACTGAAGCGGACGGCTGTCCCGGAAGTTGTCTTGCCTTTGAAATGAACAGTAAGGCCGGTGGAGCCTCCGGGATAGCTTACCATGCCGCAGTTAATAACGTGTGCACACTTTGGAGCCACGGTTTCGGAGCATTTCTCGATTTTGCCGAATGCGCTGTCCCGCTCCGGATCATCGAAAGCGTACTCGATAACTCTTTCCTTTATATAGAGAGACTCGTCCTCTACATTTGAGACCTGGCAGCTGCATTGGTTGCCGTTCTTGTTAGACGTATTTTGCTGGAGTACAGGGGTTGCCTTGGGACTGATCACACCACGTATTTTACTCATTGCATAGAAGTTCCAGACGGTGATACTCTTTCGCACAACAGCACATTCTCTCCCCGGAATCTTTGCTATGAGGATGACGTCGAATACTGTATATGCGTCGCCTGTTCGGAGATGGTTATCGAACGACTTGGTGATGGCTTCCCCCTTGCTTGCGATTTGTCCCGCGCCTCCAAAATCCCAAAGGTATGTAGCACCATCATGATGGATATCCTTCAGATTGACAATGCTGAAGACAATATGTTCAGAGTCTCTCTTCTCAATGCCGATGTGAGGATAGACCACATCTGTCGATGGGCTTACAACTTCTAGAGCAGCTGTGGCTGTCTCAAGCACCCGCTCAGGTTTCTCGCTGGCGACATGTGCCGTGAGATTTTGTGGTCCACATCGATCCACGAACTGGAACCACTGGACTGTTCCTGCCGTTCCGTTGATAGACACAGTCAAGTCCCTTTCGCAGTCTGCCACAGTGACCATGGCTTGAAAGCTTTCTCCAAGAGCTACCTTCGGCTTACTCAACGTGAACGAACGTATAAAGCGAAGCTGTGAAGGGTTCGCCCCCTGAAGCGTTTGAGCTGTCATATTTGCGAAATCTGTCCTGTGCTTGTGTGAAAGGATGTTCTTTCTACCCTGTGTCCAGGAAAATTGAAAATAGAGACCTACTGTAGCATAAGGCGTTGTCAGTTTGGGCCATATCGCTGTGTCGGTGCTACTTTAAATATTAACAAAACCTGGTTAAGGGAAGCGGTGAAGACCTTAGCGAAGTCTCTCGTGGTGGTCTTGCCAAGGGTCTAGGCAGCTGGGGCCTTGCGTAGTCCAGATTGCAGTTCTCGTATTCTGCCTCTTAGCAGCAGACGAGGTCTCCAGAAAAATGCTAACCACATCTTCCTGAAGCTGTACATATACGAGAGAAGGCGCAGTTTACAGTAGTAAAATACCCGAACTCAAATATGAGTCCGCGGTCAGAAGAAGGCAGAGTAAACAGGCGTTTTGCGAACGAGACCTAAGAGGTCTGATGTGGTCTGATGTACATTGTTCCAGCTAGTCTGGAATGTGGCGGCCGTGGTGGAGCCAAAACGACAGAGTGTAAGCGAAAGGTAAGCGAATTTATCGCTTAATTGGAGAGCCGATTTCATTGTTTAGCGAGTCGCGAGAGTCAGTAGAGCTAGTAGGCTGTGCCAACAACTTTCACCGCTTCGTCTAATCACAGAATCGTGAAGTTGATAGGAGATAAGTATCTCCACTGCAACGCAATCGCTCCTCCAGTATGGGTCATTCTTCAAGTAAATCTCATATGTCGCAGGCTCCTCTCGCTTGATGAAAAGACCCGTGGGACAAACACGGAGAAAAGGGGATACGCGAACTGCGGGCAACACCCTCTAGTCGTGCCACATCCCACAAGGAAACACGACTAGGTCGTTTCGATCCAACAGCGTCTGCATTCCTTAAGTCAATCATTATTTGCTCTTCCTCGCAATTTGGTCGTTGTTGATTGACGTACACGCTCCACATTGCACATCGAGGATACGAAAATTCACTTCTCCCGTCTCTTGATGTGTCTTCTGCATGTCATAAACGCGCACCAAGGAGACATGACTAGAATGGGAGAACGACTTTTCACGCATGGATAGGACGACATTTCTTGTAATCTCTATGATCACAACAGACCCCCTTTGAATGATTAAAACAGATGGAGTGGAGTGATTATCCTCGACATCCTGCTCAATAAACGCTGATAAATCCCAAAATGGTCAACATCCAGTGGTGAGCGACATGATCGAGGAAGGGAATTCCTGCGACTGTGACGCCACCAGAGACAACGTATCTTGTGACGGTGTTGAATGCCAGTGCACTGGCAGAATTGACTTCGTAGGTATCAATAACGTACATGTACGAAGGAAAAAATATCGTTATCAGGCCGAATCCGAATATTGCTATTGAGAACAGAGGACACCAGATAGAGATGCTGGGGTACGATGTCCACGCCCTCTAAAGCAGGGAGACGGGAACGGCCCACCCATCACCTAGCATGGCAAAGTATAGGCGGGTTTCCGGCCGGATTTTTCTGGTATCATCCGGGTTGCCGTGCTTTGCCATATCTTTCTTTGTAAGATGGTATACGTAGTAGACGAGCGGGATCGAACACAACTCGCCAACATACATTGCGAGGAAAAGAAGGTGCGTGATGCCTTGAGAGATGTTGTAAGTCTCCTGGAAGATGCTCGTACAGGCGTCCAACAAGGCGAAAAGAACCGGCCAGATAATGGTAAAATAAATACTGATCGCAATGACGATTGGCTCGAGGCCAAGCACGAATGGTCTTCTCAGCGCATACTCCAGCCGGTGTAAGAATGTTACTTCAATGATTTCGGAATGTACTTGATAGAGGTCATCCGAGGTCAGACGGCTAAGTTGTTTAGCCTTCCACGCTTGGATTACTGCAGGATGGGTTGCAGGGAGAAATAGGGCGACAATGATGGTGGCGGCACCCGTCGCTATGAGCACAATCCAGTCAGTCCATCGCCGCTCCCAGACATAGAGAAAAGATTCTATGGCAGGACAGGGCACGGGTCCTCCCTATTAAGAATGGTGTCAGCAAGGTTCTGAACGCAGTAGATGATTGACTTACGAATTCTAGAACAGCATAAAGGGGCAATGCCCAAGTCTTCCCCAGTGGATTGAAGAGGTCCGAGATCGTGGCTCCTCCGCAGACAGGGGAGGTGCAGCAAAAAGTCCTACGAAGAATCGAAAAACGATCTGGGCTGTAAGATCGGGTGACAATACTGCTGCCATTTTGAAGATGCCAATGTAAACAGGGTTCGGAACTTGGATTCTCAGCTACAAACTAATTGGGTGCATTTGATCCAACAGGAGAGAGCTTTCGGAGCGCCGGCCGAGTTTACATTTCCCATTTTGGATACGAAGTAGTCAGCTCAATGACTAAGGGCGGATTTGACTCGGGAACACCGACAGCCGACACCGACTTTGCTAAGACTGCCGACTTTTTAGCCAATCACCGTAGATATAGTATACCCACAATACTGATATCTGCTTCCGTCCAGTGATGATTATAATGCATTTCTACCTCTCTCTACCGCCCCGGCAAAAGTCTACGGTGATTAGCTAAAAAGTCGGCAGTCTTAGCATAGTCGGTGTCGGCTGTCGGCGTTCCCGAGTCAAATCCGAACCTATCTCTTCCACAGTCCCAGAATATTGCGATAGCAATGCTACGTTTGTTGTCTGCATTTAAGGAGCTCATAATCATGTCTTAATCGTTTCCCCAAAGTCTTGCACTCCAGTAGCGTCAGCGGCGGCAAACGTTTCACGACATAAAAATCATTCGTGCAGTTCGAGGATGGAGAGTCTTACATTTGAGCAGAGCCAAGAACTCAAGAAGACATCCGAAGTACGTTTTCTAGCTAACAAAGCCATCCTCAGTGACTGAGATCTTAGCAAGGACACTTTTCAAAACGTCCATCCGCCCTGGACATGGCCGTTCAGCCAAAATGTGGTCCCTGGTGGAGTTCTCATGTCAGGCTGTGCTAGAGCTGCTTATCACACAGTACCTGAAAACTTCGTGCTCGACAGCTTGCATACTCATTTCTTAGGGAGGCCTCTGCCAGATCTACCAATGACCTTCAAAGTCACGCGTCTAAGCAATGGTGGAAGATTTCTGGTGAGGTCTGTGGTCATTGAGCAGGAGGCCAAGGTTGTGCTTCACGCTACAATAAGTTTTGTTAAAGGTGATGCCTGGGTTGGTCCTTCGCTGAAGTATTCATCGGGTCGCAAATTTTCTCACAAAGTTGCGGAGATAACGCTAGATGATTTGGAGATCGGAAGAGGAAAGTATGGCTCCTTTATGAGATTCCAGCGGATGCCGCTGGTGTCTAAAGGTAAAAAATCCGAGTCTACTCTCTCTCTCTCTGTGCATGCATGTGCATGGTTGCTGATCATGGTTGTGTAGGCAACTCGAATCAGCCTGAATCAGGTCTTACGACTTCAGTGGCCCAGATAATACCGCCAATCCGCGACCCACCAGGTTCGATCAACCACATCCTCGGAATCATCAATCTTTCGGATTGTCACGTGTTAGACGCGCCGTTACAACTTTCGAGGGTAAGCTTTGGACTGTATGATATAGGAGACATGAGCCGGACGCCAACAGAAAACAACCTCAAGCTCGCGACAAGTCTGAATCACTCTGTGCATTTCCACGCTCACAGTGGTTTTCGAGCTGATGACTTGACGTATATCGAGGTAGAGTCACCGTGGGCCAATGACGGCAGAGCCATGATATGTAGCAAGATATATAGCAAGGATGGATTGCTGATTGCATCGTGTACGCAAGAGGTATGTCTGGGGACGATGGCGCCATGGTCAGACTCACTAAAATTCTAGGGCTTCTATATCCTGAAGAAAGCGCCCTCGGAACAAAAGACCGCGAAGATCTAGCCTAGCTCCTAAGGCGAACATCGTAGGTGATGGAAAGACAACAGTTGCTGCAGGTGAAACAAGCACAAGGTCACCTGCAATGAGACGAAGATCATGTTCTCTGGCGTGATTGCAAAGCATTCGGTTCAGGCGTAGCAAGCTGCTTGCTGGTCTGCAACTCGACACACATGCATGCAACAAGCTCGGACTTCGGCAGTAGCTAAGAGAGTATTCTGGTTCGACAGTCTGGTTTGTACAGATCAACCGAGGAAGGGTAGTTCAGTCGGTCTTGCAAGGTGCGCTGGAAGCAGCATAGAGGCAGTAATAAAGGCTATGTCGACAATGTAAATATGGGATGTTCGACCAGCCTAACTGCGACACGCGTACGCGCACTCTTGTTTGTGCATGATGAGCGTTGAGAATTTGATTGAAAATGTGGTAAGGGATATCGGAAGGTTTATTTACACTTCAATTGCACCTATAAATTAAAACTAGCCTCAGCGGGTTACTGGTCGCTATTTAATAACACTGCGGGAAATTTTGCCCGGAGAAGATTATCAGACAAGTTCGATCTTACCACGACATCTTTCCAGGGTTTCTTTGCCCTTCATCTGCAGCATCGCAGCTCCCCTAGCTCTGCAGGGTCAAAAGATCTAAATCCACAAGAGAACCCGCTCGTGCAGCAGCATTTTGAACCCACATTTGTATCTACACTGTAGTTCCCATTCGCAAATGCGTACCTGAATTCGAACTTTCCATGTGCTTCGCAAGTACTAACTCATCTCAACTACCAAAGTATAGACTATATAGGACTTTACTACCGTTGGCTCGTTGAATTTTGAGGGCTTTGTGGACCATGCAAAATACTCCTGTCAGCATGAAGAAAACCAGTCAGTGCGTGAGAGGTTCTTGGATCACTGAAACTTGTGAGATAAGAACGAGGCCAGCAGAGGCTTCACCCGCGACGGGTGTAACCCTAAGGCATTAGGCTCTGTGGGCCAAAATGACCTGGAAGTGAGCGCAAAAGGAGGGGCTACTCCGTAAAAGGAGCGCCTAGCTTACCCCTCGCCTAAGCATTTTGTTACTCCGCAGCGGGAGGTTTTATCGTTATCGATAACGATTTTCCGCCGCAGCGCGAGGGGTCTGCAGCTCGAGAGAGCAGGCATGTAAAAGCTCACCTTCACAAGAGCCAGATGAGCTACAGCGACCTGGCATCTGCATAACGCACCTAGGAGGACTACAATGCTAATCAAGGAATTCCACAAAGATGTCGCTACCAAAGCCGATGGGGATGGCACAATGCGTGAGCCTCCCCTCTTCCTCCTCCTCTTCCTGTTCCTGGTATGAGCCTACTAGCCCAATCGCAACGGCAACAATCGTAGTGACCAGACACGTGTACTGAAAGCGATCATGTAAGGCATCTTCATCACGCATCCTGTAATCCCAGGGTATCCGCACGCCAAGTTCCCTGGCGTAGTCGTCTTTTCCGAAATCTACCAAGGTAAGCATGCCTTCTCTCCTCCTAGCCCAGCAGCGACAGGAATTGACACAAAACCTCAAAGTCACCGGCCCCGTGCAGCGCTTCGCGCGCATGATCGCATCCCAAGGATATATCGTGGCGGCACCCTCATCGTACCACGAATTCACGGGACCAGAAGCACTAGCCTACGACGGCCCCGGCACAGACGCTGGCAACGAATGGAAGATCAAGAAGACTATACCAGCCTACGACGAGGATGCCGAGCTCTCAGTCAGCACACTGCTCGCTCTACCAACATGCAATGGCAGAATCGGCACGACAGGGATGTGCTTGGGTGGGCACCTCGCATACCGATGTGCACTGGACAAACGAGTCACGGCCGGTGTATGCTACTTCGCGACCGATATCCACAGCCACAGTCTGGGGCTGAACATGCAGGACGACAGTCTGCAGAGGGCAGGCGATATCAAGGGCGAGCTGGTGATGATCTTTGGCAAGAACGACAACCATGTCCCGCCGCCTGGACGGGATCTGATTCGGAAGACGCTGCATGATGCTGGCGTGGAGTTTAGCTTCTACGAGATTGCAGGTGCCCAGCATGCATTTATTCGCGATGAGTTGAGTAAGGATCGGTATGATGCTGCTGTTTCGAAGGTTTGTTTTGAGATGCTGCTTGAGCTGTTCGGTAGGAAGCTGAAGACGGATTTGGGAGAGCCGAGTGGAGAGAAGTTGAAGGTGGAAGATATTTGTTGAGCGCTGCTTTCAAGAGAAACAAGGAGAGGTAGAGAGGAGAGACTAGGCTCGTGTCGTCGATTGCTCTACATTGTAGCGTCTAAGCTACCTTTGTGATCCTAACCTACAGGATGTGTCATGACAATCTATGGCTCATCGGCCGTTATGAGCGACATCACAAACAGGTCTTGCTGCCCGTGATCATTGTGGAGCATGTCTGTTTAGCTCTGTGCACACCTTTGTACCCCTTTCGTTAGATCTGTTTGTGTTGTTCATGACAGCCCAATCTACTGTCGGGTTTGGTATCCTCTCCATCGTCTTCAAACTATTGTGTTCATACCGAATCGCCTTGCTACACCAATAGTCGTTTCCTGTGCAGAAAAACTCAACGTACAGGCCGGTACTTTTTCTTCTCAGATTTCATCTCCGGTTCGTTCAGTGTGATCCGCTTTCCATCGCGAACGATCTCCTGCCACTCAGAAAGACGAAAAATCACATCCCGCGCAACTTTTATCTTTTCTCTGTTCTCTATCACAGCACGTAAGTGCGATTCTCGTTCGCCATACGAACTACTGGCGTAGGCTCTCTTACTTTTAACGCGCAGTTTGTTCGCGAGGTCGCTGGCAATGTCAACATATTTTTTGAGATCCTCGCTCCAAGCCTTGCTCTGGGTATTGAGCATTTTTAGTATGAATGCCCTATTGTCTTCAGTAACGGCGAGTTCATCGATCAGCAGCTGGATGTTTCTGTAGCATTCGTGCTTTGCTAGACCAGTCAGGTATCGTTTCGGGGAGAATGACAGGCAAGGTCCTACTCTTTAGGTCAAAGATTTTCTTCAACGTAGTCATGTTGTCTTCAGTCAACCACATGGTCCCGCAGGCTTCGTCTTCCAAGATGAAACCCTCAGCCAACGAGACGACGATGTTTGCTGTACGAAGCCGAGTCAGAAAAAAATACTCAAAGGCAAAAGGTCTGCAGTACCTCTAAGCGCTTTCTCTCGCTCACTCATTGCAGCCATCTTGGCCTCCTGCACTCGGTCTTGGAATTTCTGTGAATGATTTCTTCCTGAATGTTTGCGGGTGCTAAGTAGATGCTAAAAAGGAAGAAACGAATAGCTGACACAGGCGAACCTCAAAGAATCACGTGAAGAGTCTTCACTATAGTCGTAGTGAAGGCGTCTGTGGTTTAAGCTCAATATCTCCCTGAGTTGCTTTAGTGAAAGTTCTCTCAAATCAGCAACACATCGAATTTCTGTCACTGTTAAAACATAAAGTCATCCAATGCTTGCTTATCTTGAGCCCGTGTGGTGCGATTGATGATATGTGTAAATGAACTCTCACTTCAGCTTCAAAGCAGCCATTGAACATTCTTGATTGCTTCGTCTTATGAGCGACTGAGGGACTGCTGCTGTCAATCAATCCGTACGACCAGATCCATAAACATCAAAGTCCATGTACAAGGACATCGGTCCCGTTGCATCGATGCAAACTTCTTTTCGCGCTTGCCTTCGGTGCGATGTCCTATCTCAAACAGCTCAACGGCGTCGGGCACCTAATATTCCACTAATCTTTGACGGCTAGTACGATCTCGCCTTCACCACACGGCTCCTCAAAACCAGTCCAGTAAGCATCAAGTAGGTCCCTCGAGATATCCAAAGCACAATTTGCATCCTTTCCATTCGCGCTTCTCTCGCATATCCTCTTCCACAGCAAATCTTTATCGGCCGGCTTCAGATACACAAGCACCCAGCGCCCACCCATTTCTTCGACGGCCTTCTTGAACCTGTCTCTATCCTCCTTCGCGTAGAAAGATCTGTCGAGCACGATGTCTTTCTTCTGCTGCAGCAGTTCACAGAAGGTTTTTTCGTAGATCAAGTCGGCCTCGTCCAGGAATTGTGCGTAAAGTTGGCTATTTGCTGGATAGTCGATCCCATAAAGTCCGTGTTTTTCGAACACCATCTCGTCAATGGACAGCCTTGCGAAGTGGGGCAATTCAGCGATGACTCTCTTTGCCAGCGTGGATTTGCCTGCTCCCGCAATGCCGCAGGTCATCATGACTACTGGTTTGTCATCCTGTGTAGTTCGCTCCAGCGAGCACACAAGGCGGTCTGGTAAGTTGTTACTTCGCGTTTCGACCGTAGCAGTAATGCCATTCTCTAGAGATGAAGCCATACTTCGATTGTGAACTGGATGGTCATGCCTTGAAAAAGTGCTAGGTCTTAAATTCCACCGAGCTACTAAATCGTAGCTGGCATGTAATGATGTATGAGTCATATCGTTACAGTGTGTCATCTTGGCGAATCAGTTCTCAAGGGTCTAGAGAGGAACCCATTTATGATAGATGGAACGAAACATTTTTTTCACGATTGCCCTACAACTTTCCCCAAAGATCGCTCTTTTCCGTCTTGGGTCAACATAGGCGTCAAGTCTGTGGACTGAACCTCTGTCCACAATTCTTCTCCGTCAATATCGCTAGACATCGGAAACCACAAAAAGTTCATCAGATTGAGTTTAAGTTGTTGCCAAGTCAAGATATTTTGTTGCTCGCAATCCAGTTTCAGGAGTTGCACGAACCAGTGACGGTCTGAAGTACCGATGGCGCATAGCGCGCCAACGACCACGATCCATATGGCTAACTCGATTGCATGGTCCCATTCGTGGATCACGCTAGGGTTCCCGATATTTTGCCTGATCGAACGCGCCAGTCTGTGGAATGGAGCTGTTCCTGGAACGAGTGGGTGGACAACAATCACACTATAGGCTACCCCAGCTAGCCAACAGAGCTCAAAGAGATCTCGTGTGCCGAATTTCTCCTCGTCCAGTGGACACAGTGACATGAGTTTGTGCTGTACTGAGTTGCGTTGATCCGACATCAGCACAAAATTTCTCTCTTCTTCCTGCGCTAATAGAAAGTCATGAAAAGCCCGCGTATAGTCTGCCACATCTAAAAGGACGAGGTGCAATTCACTGGCGCGTTCATGCGGCAACCAGAGAAACAAGGCCGAGAAACCATGTCCTAAAGACGCAAGGGGATGATCTATCCGACGCACTGATTGCAGCCATTGATCACTGACTGCTGCTTCTGGGGCAAATTGGGCAAGGGATGCATTGCCCCACCTTGGCCTGGCAAGATTGCATGAGGCGACATATACATCCCTGATCGACATCACGAAGCCCAGGCCAGGCGTACTTATCTTGTCCAAACCCCCACACAACTTCAGCATGT
Organism: Incumbomyces lentus; assembly: GCA_017656005.1. Lineage (NCBI taxonomy): Eukaryota > Fungi > Ascomycota > Eurotiomycetes > Chaetothyriales > Trichomeriaceae > Incumbomyces > Incumbomyces lentus. Next base: position 1,582,596 of record JACJVT010000007.1, on the reverse strand, counting down.
GGTCAAGTCCCTCAATATGGACTAAATTAGGACAATGTCCTATAAATTGCTGAACGGTCTGGACATCGCTTACGGGAGCCAATCGCGGTGAGCCAGAACATGGAAGTAGAGAAACTGGTCTGTCCCACATGAGATACCAAACAATTCGGATACCCTCGTCATCGACAACGGACCCGGGTTGTGAAAGCTTTTCGTAAGCAGCACGTAGAGCCTCAGTCTGGCATAGCATACGCTCCTTGCTAGACATCAATATTTGTCCAGACTGTGCGTGAAGTGTTCTGACTGCTGCAAGGAACAGTGCGGCGTGCAAAAGACCGCGACTTCTCAAACATTGACGAAAGTAATCTTTTGCTACTGGACTCACTTTACTTTTGTTGGAAGATGGAAAAACTTTGGTAGAGACTGTACCTAGTGCTCTGAGTGCAACGCTAATCGTTCGTTGTGGAATATCTGAGGCAGGAATAGCTCCAAGGTAGTGCAGTGCCAAGTTTACAGATTTGACAGGGCTTTCGGATTGTGCTCGTTGTTCTTTTGTAGCAATCCTACTGTCGCGTTCGACAAGTCGGGTTGTAGACCAGAGATTTCCATGATCCTGAACAGTTGACTTGCTCAACCCTCCTCTGCTGGAAACTTTTTGTTGATTCGATAGTTTCTGTGCATTACCATTGCGGACTTCGTCAAGTAACACTTTCTTCTTCGCAGCGGACTCCCTAGTGGACTTCCACCGGTGATGCGTGGCATTTGACCGAACAATAGCGTCCACCTTACGCCTTTCTGACTCCGATTGCGGATTTCCGGAAATGAACTGTAATTCGGGTTCCTGAAATGCTGGCAAGGACATGCTGTTGTTTAATTTCATGTCGCATGGTGTATTCTCGATCAATGGTTCTTGAAACACAAACATCCATCATGCTTCCTGGAGTGAGCTAAGTTAAGGCGGTAATAGCCCAGCTAATTAGCTCAAACAGAGACTAAGCACAACATAGTTACAGCTCTATAGAATCTGGAAGTCGCGCTTCTTCTGTTATATAAAGCCTTGGAAAGTGTTGGAGGAGAGTACAACTGCTAGGACTATTTCTTAGTCATGACAAGTTTTCTTAGTCATGGCGTATTCTTAGTCATAACCAAGCTAAGTTATTATTAGTAGCCACGTGTCGCATGAGAGAAAACAGCCTCCTAAGCCACACGTGACTTTGAGCCACAACCTTGCAAAGGGACGTATCGTATAGTCTTGTGTCGCCTATGTCTTTACACGAGACGTTCAGTCATTCTGCTGGTTGTCGTACACACGCTGTAGCTGTTGGAAAGTGGGGGGTGGAATGCGCGACGACGAGCGAACGTGCCAGTGCTAGACACGCCCGAGGTTGGGAGTCCCAAAACGTTATCGAGACCCTAGGTATGGAGTACATTACAAGCCCCTGGAGGTTGTATATAGCTCCCTTTGAGTTGGATCCAGATTCGCGTGGGATCCCAAGGTTAAGGTAAGTTCTCGAGGCGTTGCTTAACATTTTGCGGAGGTCCATAAGCGGACACGTTCCACAGGAACACTGCCAGATGACGCAAATCCAGACAGAGATCTCGACCTGCTCGACCAAGTAGCCACAGCGGTCAAGATTTGGGCTCAACCTCAAAATAGCCTTAGTAATTCTATGCGTGTCCTGAAGCAGAATGCAACTTACTATCCAACTACCACCAAGGCACAACCAACATGAGCGAAGGTTGACTGCACATTTCAGGCATTTGGGTGTCTGTTCTCTGGACGGTGATAATATTCCCCGCTTGCACAAACCTTCTAACCTCATGCCTGGCCTGTTCATCACCAAGCGTCTGCGCTACCGCTATCCCTTGGTGGGAGGCAATCGAGTCTTGAAGCTCCGACAACGAGTGCGCAACACGCACGCAGCCGTTGAACGGGCGTCGAGCATCGTGGGTGCAATACTGGCCCTGTACGATGCAGGCCGCGCTGCCTAAGCTGTCTGTTTCGGGCTTAGATGAGGTTAATCACGGTTTTGCAAATATCGGCAGCGTTACCGTCCTAAATCTAGTCAGCTGTCGATTCTCAGAGGGCATCTGAGCATGTGCCCTAGTACTCACCTTTGGATGGACCTCGAAAATGGGGTAGACTGCCACCTTTGGGATCTGTGAGTCGATTGTTCTGTCTGGCCTGAAATGGTGCTTGCCCCTCGGGACGTCCAATGAGTAAAGCCAGCCAGTTCACGAAGCAGGCGGCCAGTTGCTTTTGGATGAACTTCCCGCAGCTGAGCTGCACTGCGGCGGAGAGCGACACGATCAAGGTGAACACAACCTTCGCATAGGGTTTACAAATACCCGTTGATGCAGTGCCAATCACCTTGGACAAGGGCTTTGTTGAAATCGCATCCATCCCAGTGCGCCGTGGAAGCATCCGAACAAAAGCAGCAACTAGCAGATCGTCTACTGCTTCTGGAAATGGGAGACGGTGCATGCCATGGACAGTATACAGACTTGAGACGAAGTCCACGAACCATGCGGCAAACAGGCGTTTCGTGCTCATCAAGCCGGCCTAGTAGCGGGCTCAATATTTCACATGAAACGAGAAACAATTCATACATGAAGCACTCATATAGTTGCTTACTTTACAACAAATCTATCGACAATTCATCTACAGGTGTGTGACAAGTACTCCGCGTTCAACGCCTGAAGCAAGGTAGGCAGAAATGTACAAGCCGCGATCCATAGTTCTTTTTACTCCGATCCCTGCTGGCTTCATTATCTTCCTCACAGACATTGTGTTTTCCTACGATATTCAGGAACACCTGATCGAGCGTTGCACGACTGACGCTGTAATGTTCAATGCCGAGTTCTTGTTTCGCTGTTTCGAGAGCCGCAAAAAGCTCCCAGATCGAGGTTTCTGCTGTGGTCTGACTGACCGTGGTATGGAACGACTCCTTCTCGCTAGATGCCGTGGATGCTGCGTCTTCTTCAATCGGCGTTTGCGTAGTTGGGACCTCAAATCTCAGCTGTCCATGATATGTCTTTTCTTCGACTCTAGCATTGGGCATTTTCTTGACGATCCATTGTCGGATGCGGTCCATGTCCTCTTCGTTTGTGTGCGGGGCTTGAGCATGCATCAGATGTACGTAATACGAATCTCCGTGCTTTCGCCTCAGGAAGTCTGTCGTGCCTAGTGCTAGCATCTTGCTTGCCATGATGCCTGCTCGGTTCGCTAACGCATCCGCTTCTTCCATTGAATGGGTTGTGAGCACTAGAGATCGTCCAGGAATGACCGAAGCCAATGTCCGCCACATCACACGCTTGCTTGCAGCATCCATACCGCTCGATGGCTCATCCAGTAGGAGAACGGCAGGATTTCCCATAAGCGCAATGCCCAAAGACAGCTTTCGTTTATTGCCTCCAGACAGTTTCGCGGCCATGCGATCAGTGTACGCGGTCAATCCGACTGCCTGCATTACCGCCAATGCATTATGTCTGGGATCGCCGACACCCCGTATCCTGGCATAGAAGTTGAGATGTTCAAACACCGTCATCGTGTCCATTGCGTCGAATTGCGGACAGACGCCAAGACGTGAACGTGCTTGTGCCCGATGTCCAATGACTGAGATGTCTTCGACCAGTATATCACCACCGTGACGACTCGGCTGTAGGTCACCTCGAATCAGTGAGATGCAGGTAGATTTTCCAGCGCCATTCGGTCCAAGCAAGGCGAACACTTCACCCCGAGGTACACCAAAGGTGATATCGTTAACCGCTAGGTTCTGCTTGAACTGCTTGGTGAGGTGTACCACACGAAGACCGTCTTGGGACGATGTAACTCTTGTCAATTCATTTGATACTTCAGCCTCAACTGTGTCATGTTCTTCCAGCGGCTCTTGCTGTTTCCGGTTTCTGATCCTTCGATACAACGAGCCACTGTCCCACCAGAGGAGAATGCCGAAGTACAGAAGTGACTGCAGCGTCAAATACAAAATCGGACCTCCATACAAGGTGATGTCGCCAGGATAAGACCCGAGCTCTCGGTTTTTGCATGTGATGGCAAAGATGTTCAATGACACAAAAAGTGCTCGTTGGACATTCGCAATTGGTGCAAATGCTGCAATGACGAAATGTGCTGTGTTTACAGCGGCCGTCTGTGAGGAGGCTGGAACGTAGGTGAGCACACTCATGTAAGCAATGAAGTAGAGGAGGAAGAAGATTGCCTGGCCCGCAGCGGCGATGGACCACGCAGCGAGCTGTGATCGCGAGAACAGAGAAATGACATACGACAGGAGGATTGATGCTAGACCGTACAGGAAAAAGACCACGAAGAGATATCCGACGTGGTACCAGACCGAGAGGACACTAACGAAAATGATGACAGAAACGGCAGCGAATACCAGAACAATTGTAAAATCGAAAGCGGCGTAGGCAAGCCATAGAGGAAGAGCTCTGACACCATTGCTGTAATGGAGACTGCGAACATTTCGAAGACGTTCCAAAGTTGGATACAATGTAAAGAAGGCAGGGGCAATACTCAAGGCCAGACCCCAGTAGGTGATCATCTGCAGAGCCTCTCCGGCGTCCTCTGGCCAAGGCACATCAAATGCTTGGTACTGGCTGGCAATTGGAACGGCAGCGAGAACGTTGTCGAGCATGTTGAGAACAATTTGTGCATTCGAAATAACCCCGTTTCCTTTCCAAGCAATTGTCGGGGGCTCGTTGTTGCGACCGAGGAAGAAGCCACCGGGCGTGGTGTTTGCAAAACGAGTGTTGATTTGGTCATTAAATTGATCTAGCGTATCCACGAGGGTCAAGGCGTCCATAAGTCGAGTAAGGTTGCCGCTACCATCCCCAGAACTGCCCGGCAAGGTCGCGGCAAAGCTCTCCAATACAGCCGGTGTCAATCGCGCCGAGGGGCCAGCCACGAGATGATATTCGATAGAATTCGAGAGCGAGGAAATGTCGAACACGAAGTCAGTCGCTTGTGGACTACAACTTGGCAATTCGTAGCCGTTTAGAAACAGCGTCACCAAGCCTGCGGCAACAATCGGGATCAATAGAGCTGCAAGCAGTGGCAGAGGATTTCTCCGAGTGACAAGCATTCGCTTCCAGAAGAGCACCACCGCTTGGCGAAACATGCTAATGCGCTTGCCGGTCAGCAACTCAGGAACAGCATTTGTTTCGGCTCGTCGAAGCGCTTGTGAGGTCGACACTGCACCTTTGACCTCTGTCGGGCTAGCGCTTCTACTGGCTTCTTCCTCGAACTCGGGGGCTTCTGTCTCATCATCTGATGCTGCTTTGACCTCCTCAGCGACCTTTAAGAAGACGTCTTCAATGGTGGGTCCGCTAATCTGATACTCCGTTAAGCCGTCTTTCTCAAGTTGCTGCACGAACTCGGCTGCTTCGCCCGAGCCTCCAACCAGATATTCAACCCGATCACCCGCTTCAACGTGTGGTAAGTCGTAGATTTTGGGTTGCAGTTCTCCTTCGCGGTGGTAGACATGGACCCGGTAGCCGTCACCCAGCTTGCTCTTGAGTTCGACAGACGTGCCGTAAGCCTTGAGTTTACCCTTGGATAAGACTGCGATGTGGTCAGCGAGGAGATCAGCTTCGTCAAGAAAGTGGGTCGTCAAAATGATGGAACGTTTGCCCCGCTCGGCAAGTAAAATGTCCCAGATCTTGCGTCGTGACAAGGGATCGAGCCCAGAAGAGACTTCGTCGACACAGCAGACAGTTGAGCCACCAGTGAACATCATGGCCAATTGCAACTTGCGTTTCTGGCCGCCTGAGAGCGCCTGCGAGAGCGCAGTCTCCTTGAAAGCAATGTCGCACGACTTGAGAAGCGCCCGTGATTCGTCTTTAGTTGCGAGCTCGTCATTGCTTCCACATTTGATGCGATTAAAAATCTGGACGTGTTCTAGAACGGTCACATCCTGCCACAAGACGTTCTTTTGTGGGCACAGGCCAAGGCTTGTGTGGTGATCTGGATATGAAATTACGATACTGCCGGCTGATATTTCCGTCATACCCGCAATGGCATCGAGAGTCGTTGATTTACCTGACCCATTTGCACCTAGGTAAACCATTATCTCACCTCGTCGCGCGGTCAGGTTAAGGTCATCCACAGCTAGAACGGTCTTCAATGGGCGTCTGAACAAGTAACTCGCCAACCTCGTCATCCACCTTGGCCGGTACATCTTGCTAAAGCCTTGGATCGAGATAGCGTCATCCGAGTCTTCCACTTGCGTCTTCCGGCTCTGCGAAGCAGTACCATAGAGTATCCTCTCGAGGAGAGCACCGAAAACGGGATAGACACAAATCTGGATGATGAAAAATATCCAGAATGCAATGCCGGGCAAGGAAGAAGTGTGTTGAGGAGCAGCCCTGACCAAGTTCATGCCCACCTGTCGTCGCTCCCATCGAGCCAAGGTGACGATGAAAAAGACATAGTTCATGGGTGGGAAAATTAGTGACAGAATAGCATAGGTAGCTGTGCCACCCTTGTTGACAATCTGGGCCAGCACTGCTAGGAGCATGAATGCGATGACGGTCAAGATTCCACTGAGCTGGGCTTTCTTGAAGAAGCCACCTGCAAAGATCGAGAAGGATGAGGTTGCCAGGCCGCCCAGAATATTGTGGATGAGCACGATAGCAGGCGAAGTCTCAGCGAAGACACCCACAAACAAGATGATGCTCATGACAACCCAGCCAGGAGCATACATCATGTCGAAAGCAAGGTGGTTTGCCACAATGCGTACTGCTTGCGGTTCCCAGCGTGCCTTGTTTGGCATCATGCTGTCGAGTAGCTGTGCCATACCAGTCTCTCGCTCCCTCGCAACCATGCCGGTGAGCTGATACGAAACACCCACCATGCCGATGTAGAAGGCCACACCAAGTATATCGACGATACCGCCCATGTATCGAGACCTAATGTCACGTTCTCTCTGCTTTTGCGTTATGGAGGTGTAAGGATAGTTCTCGGTATTTTGCGAAATAGTGGTTGCATTGGCATCCTGCTGCGAGATGGCAAAGTCGATGGCATGCTGCAGTGGTAAAATGTATATCTGCTGGTCGTTCTTGTCGGAATCGGTTTTGATCTTCGTGTTCAGTGCCCCGTCGGCCCGTATTGAGTAATTCCAGATCCCACCACGACCCTCGTTCGGAGACGAGTAGAAGACGGCAGCAGCAATACAGCTGGAGGTTCCCACGATCGTGTTCCTACATTCTTCCCGTAGCTGAGCTTCCTCACTCAGCGTCAAGACTTGCACTTGTCTCAGTGGATTTTTGACCTGATCGATAACTCTTTCAATATCACCGCCTGCAAAACCATTGTCGACAAACACAAGCTTGTTCCTCCCACCTCCCGCGACATCGACAGCCTGCTGCAGAGTCCGAATGGGATAAGGGTCACTGATGCCGTACAGCGAGGCAGGCACAAAAAGGTAGCGAGCGTAAGACAGGAAGCCAACGAAGATGACGGGGAGGAAGAATGCTCGAAACGGCGTCGAAGCCCAATGCCGTACGAGTGCGATCAGCAGATTCTTGACCGTCAGCGCCCATATCTGTCGCCACAGGAGGACCATGGTGACAATTCTTCGATCGAATCCGCAAGGGGACTGGTCAGTGCTAACGTTACCGCTTCATGCTCATCGTAATCATGTCCAAGAAAGAGGGGCTGGCTCAAGTTGTCAACCCTTTCGAAAAGAAACTACCGGCGACGACTGCGTAAAAATCGAAAATGTATCCCACATATTGAATCGAAATGAATGAAGTCCCCCTCTCGGATATAGGTCGTCCTCTTGCTGAGAAGAGCCATGCTTGCGCAAGCGATGAACATCGACTAGCCATATTTCGATTCATTACGCGAACACGCGGAAGATTTCACAGGCTTGACAGGGGTTCAAACCGTCGTTGCCGAACAAATCGGACGTCGTACGTGGGGTGCCAGGGTTGAGGTTCTGGGCAGCTCCAGTCTCCATATGAGCGTATTCGTATTTTTTGCTTCTTGGAGGTTAGTTCCTTTGTGGTCTCCGATGAAGGTCTATCTTTAAACCAGTTGAATAGGACCCAGCTACAATATGACGATAGATAAGAACCTTACCGATACTCACTGACAACGATGCTCATCTGCTCTGAGTCGGTTCATGCTCACTTCTTTCCCCTCCAACAAGTGGAACTCTCACTACAAGTCCGAAATTTAGAGACATGGATCCACTAAACCTAGGCATCGCAGGGTCAAAGAAGATGGCTTTATCCGTATCGAGAATCGAAAACAATTCTATATTTGAATTCAACTTAACCCAGAGCATAGCCACAAAATGATGCTTGTGCAGAGACCAGGAAATCTTCGTCCAAGGGACACAGCCTTGCAGACCAGCTTCGATGACTATGCGAGCGAAGCAAACAGCATGTATTTTCTGTTGTACCCGTCGGAAGAATTGTGGCAGCTTACCTGGGCTGTCCCACCTTGAAACTGACCTGGAGCCGGCAACATGTGAGGTGAGAAAGTTTAATTTTTAATTTTCTAGTAACAGGACTCGTACATAATCAGATCCAGCTCGTCACTTTGAATACTGTTTTGGTTCTCAGTGAGAGTGTAGTTGGTTTTTTGTGGTTTGGGGCAACATCAATTCAAATGTAAGTCCTGATACAAACGAGCCGCGTGATTCGTCAGTGGCAGTATACGATTATAATTCGGCCACACGTCAGCTGGGTAGGCACTCGATTGAGCTCAGCCTGACAACTTGGATATCTTAAATACCCCTCCTTCAGAGTTCGACCTCTATTTTCCTTTTGCACAGGTAGTATCCTTCCTCGGACATATCTTTGACAAAAGCTTAACATGGAGTTAGCTGGGAATTTGGCAAAAATAACGCCCATCGCGACGATCCTTTTTACCACCCTCATATCCATAATGTTATTTCCCCTCCATTCCCGCAAATTCACACATGATATCGTCGACACTATTGCTCGAAATCGAGCTTCTGTTGCTATCTTCGTGCAAATCATCGCCGGTGGCCTTGGTGCTCTCCAAAGCTACGCTCTATGCGGTTTGCTAAACAACTCAATCAGGCTGAAGCTGAAGTTACACGAACACACAAAACTCTCGACTGTTGGCCTGTGGACAGCACTGTCGACTCCGAGAGTCGATTTTTCGCTTCCTTGGTCATCTATTACTACGTGCGTCGGTTTTGTCATACTGACACATCTGTTCGTTCCTCCCTGGACCGGTGCTTTGACACCGCTACGTGCAGCAGCACGAAATCTTGTGGGTACGATCGAGATTCCAACCTACAATGAGATCACTACAGGCTGGAGATATTCTGGTGGAAGCATTACCCAGAATTATACTGGTCGAATATTATCAGCAGCTGGAGTAATCGATTATACTGGTGGCATGGTTGAGTCCCTTGAGTCGTCAACCAGCGCTAGCGGTCCAAGGATTCATGCCAAACTTGACGACAGCAGATGGAGCTACTCAGGCCGTTCCTATGGCGTCGGAGGTCCGCAGGGGCTCTTCCAATCACCGGCGACATCCTACCAGTACTCCGAAGTCGGATATCGAACCGTTGTAAGCTGCCTGAAAAACTCTTCATCAACTTTTGGAGTCCAACTTGTTTACAAATTGGACGAAGCTTCCAGTGCCAGAATCTTTCGAACATATGGCTCACTGCCAGATCCCGACATCGATCATGGTCCGAACTTCTACCTGCTCATGGACAATACAGTCAGCAGCCCTTTTGCTTGGATCGCAGGTCTGGATCCTTCGGGAGTCGGCTCAGTAGCAATGACTGGTCAAGTGTGGTACGATGGCTGGGATAAGACGCAGTGCACAGTGAGATTTTTACCATCAATCTTTTCGGTGTCGGTGAACACCACTACCAGTATGATGAAGGTAGAATTCATGGGCCATGCGGGCGAGCTCGATGCTACGAACACAGTCAGACGCTATGTTATGGATTCTTTCGGCCTGATCGCACGAATAACCTCAAATTCTGGGCACTCGGCACTTGGAGATGCATTACGAGACCACAATACTACCTTTTCTCAGTTGTACAATGTCGCTGGACCTGAGTCAGCACTTCGCAGCGCAGAGGTCGGTCTAGAGGCTGTCTTTGATGACATACTACTGACGATCGGCACGGCTCAACTCGGGCTATTCAAGCGCTCTTCGCACACGGACATGTACCAACTTCTTCCTGCCATTCACTTCGGGTCTACCAAATTCCTAGTCCTTGCATTGGGCGTCAACGTGGTCATCTTACTCCTGGCAGGATTCGAAGCAATCAGAACTAAATGGTGGAAAGGTTTACCAGAATTCAACCCAACCGAGACCATTGGACTCGTCGGCAGCATGCTTTCGTCAAATATTGATTCTAAGAATATGGAGCAATTCACAGTAAGTTTGGACCAGCGAGGTGCGCTTCGAGTCGAGAACGATCGTAGAGGACAACAATCTTACGAGTACGTGCTAGCTGATGCCAAGAATGCTGGTACGGGGCTTCTGACCCTCAATTAAAAAGGTCCAGCTGCAAGAAGAAGCGTATGCACTTCCACTATGATCGAAGAAGGTCACGTGGAAGGTTTTGTCAAATCAGTGGAGTGACTTGTGGCGATACTCGACGAACAAGCATGATATTCTTGGTTTCTTCCTTTCATTGATTCTTGAGTCGACAAGCACAACATGGTGGGGACGGTGGAAGGCTGTGCAGATGGACTATTGAGTTAGGAAAATGGACTGCCCGCACTAAAATAGGGATATATAGTACGTCTAAGTTTGCTTATAGCCATTAATCCCTTCCCTCGAAGGCTGGCGCCCTAAGACTTTTACTAGAATTTTCAGCAACAGCGCTTCGGAGATCCCTTTTTAGAAGAAATAGTCATTCTAGATATTAGTATATCGGTGCTAATAAGTAGGTAAAACTAATTACGTTCGCTGTTAGTGAATTTAATAATAGTAGTGTGGAAGGCGCGATTTACAGTGGGGTTATAAGCTGCGTTTCTGTCTTTTCATCTTGATCATCATCACAACATACATTACACTTCACAGTAGTAATTCTAACACGCCCTAACTTATTTAAAAGAATATCGTCGTTGTGGCAGAATCGGAATCCAGCCTCTGCAGCACGTAGGGAAATCACAGTGCCCCGAGGATTTGCCGGGCAATGCCATTGCTCAGCCTGCGGATTATCGCAAACTTGACGGTCGACTTCGAACGAGATACATTACCTGTCCTGTAAGACTTTGTCAGAGTAATGTCGACCACTCCTTCGTGAGCTTGGAAGTGGCTCCATGAAGCCACAACTTCGCTGAGACACCCGTCCTGAGGACCTGACACGATGTGAACGTAAACGACGGCTAATGCTTACCCACAAATGCGAGTGCAGAGATGTTCTTTGCCTCGATTAGTTCGACCTTGCTCGACAGAATTGGTGCCAATGTTCCGGCATGAAGCTGAAGAGTTAGGAAGCCAACAATTGGATCAGGCTGAGAACGAACCACCTCCGTCAAGACAAACGATATGGAGCCCAGCAGCAACTATGGCAATGTCCACATGCAAGATCAAAGTAGACTCTGGCAAGGGAGTGTCTATAATACGCAGATCAACAATCTCTACCAATCATCAGAATCACAATATGAGGATGGTGAACTGCTGATGGAATCTTTGACTTTTGATCGTTGGGATGCTCGCCGACGAAATGTGGTACGAGCCTTGAACGGAACGTGTCAATGGCTGTTTACTCACCCAGACTTTCGAGCTTGGATTGAACCAGTTGAAAACAAGCAGGCAGGGACCTTTTTGTGGCTGAAAGGCAAGCCAGGATCTGGGAAATCGACACTCATGAAAGAGGCCGTCGCATGGGTACAACGAGAAATGCCAAACTGTCTTGTTATGGCCTATTTCTTCAATGCTCGTTCTCCCCATGACCTCGAAAAGTCGACCTTAGGACTTTTCCGCTCGGTGGTATATCAGCTTCTGGAAGTTTATCCGATTGCACTTCCAATGTTTACAAAGATGTTTTCAAGCAAGGTGCGAAAAGGTAAGATGGTGGAAGAGTGGAGTTTAACTGAGCTACACAACTTTCTCATAACAGTTCTTCAATTCAACCAGGTGCCTTCCATCGTCGCTTTCATCGACGCTCTCGACGAAGGCGAAGAGGATGACATCCGGACTATGATTGATATCTTTACAGACCTAATTCAACAGCCTCGAAAAGCCGCTAGCAGTATACGAGTGTGCCTCTCTAGCCGGCACTACCCGAACATTACAGTTCCCGAGAGTCTGTCCATTGTTGTCGAGAAACAAGCTCAACACCAACGGGATATCGAGCTCTATGTGCACCGGAAGCTTACTGGAGATGATGATGACCCGCAAACAAGCCGTCTTCGGAAGAAAATATGTGACAGTTCTGGCGCCATCTTTCTCTGGGTGGTCCTCGTAGTGCCTATTCTAAATAAGCTCTATGACCAAGGCTGCAGTGTAGCTACTAGATTCAAGCAGTTGGAGCAAATACCTCGCGATTTGCATGATGTCTTCGATGGGCTACTTTCTCAAGATGCAGAAGGTATCGACGAATGTTTTATCCTTTTCCAATGGATGCTTTACTCTCGACGCCCACTCGCGGCACATGAGCTCTATGAAGCTTTGCAGCATTCTCCAGGACTTAGTCACAACGTCGACCCGTTCGCAGAGGAGAATGAAGACAGAAGAGTAGCCATGGAAAGACTACAAAAGGTTCTGTTGCACTATTCTCGGGGACTGATTGAATTTGCGAAGTCTCGACACACCGCGCGATTTGCGAACTCTCGACCCACTACGCAATTTGTTCACGAAACTGTACGAGATTTTCTATTGGGAAAGAGCCAGCCCAGTAAGAGTATTTCCAGCTCGGCAGTTCACTTCGACTTGGCCACCCGATTTTCACCCACAACGTGTCACATGGCAATCGCTGAAACTTGCCTGAGAATCTTGATTATCCCTTGGGAACCGGGTTCATATGACGATCATCCGTCCATCCGCTATGCAGCACAGCATTGGTGGGAGCATATACAGGCTTCAGGTAGTAAGGTGAGCGAGAATGCTTTGACCTTTGCAACCGAGCTCTTTATGAGCGAGAACAACTTTTCGAAATGGAAACTCCACGTATGGGAGACATTCAGATGGTCGCTATTGTCAGATAGGGCTGTTCCGCCTATCTGCTATGCTGCAGCATATGGTTTCGAGGAACTTGTTAGCGCCATGGTAGATCGAGGCGTCGATGTCAATGCTTGCGGAGACAACTGTGAAAGCGCACTTCATGTAGCATCAGCGTTAGGTCACGAGAGGATGGTACAATCATTGATTGACCGAGGAGCAGATGTTAACCTTTCAAGCAGCACAGGTAGTACCGTCTTGCTGGAAGCGATGGAAAACGACCACGAACAGATCGTGCAGATTCTACTTGAAGCAGGGGCTGATCCCGATTGTGACGGCAATTTTGGTGGCAATATTCTGCACACGGCGATAGAAATGGATAAAGAGAAAATGGCACACTTCCTACTTCGCGCGGGAGCCGACGTCAATGCTCGAGGACGATATTACGGTACGCCGCTCGAAGTGGCGGTAGAAAGCGGCAAAGACCAGATGATCTGTCTACTACTTGACGAAGGAGCTAACGTCAATGCCCGGGGATGCCGTCATTTTAATGCGCTACATGCAGCAATAGAAAGTCGCAATCAGGACATTGTGCAGCTGCTCCTCCGTGCAGGGGCTGACCTTAACGCTCAAGGAGGGTTTTACGGTAACGCGATACGAGCGGCAATATCAAGCGGTCATGAGAAAATTGTCCAGATTCTACTTGAAAACGGCGTTAATGTTGATGCTTGTGGTGGATTTACAGAGTTACGGCAGCGTGCGATTGGAAACGGCCATCCGCTGATCGCGCATTTATTGGCCGACAGGCAAGCTGAAGACAAAAGGTGAGAGCGGTGATATTTTCCTCCTGTATAATAGAATCGATATTCTACTTTAGAGAGACGTAGCTCGTGTCTACCGACCACGTGATCTGTATAGATTGCACGTTGCAAACTAGATCAAGTTCTTGGTCAAAAGGCATCGAGATTGCATGGCGTTGGTTGTTCTGAGAAAGGTTCTGCCGGGCGTAGAGACATCATAATATGATTCGATGGGTGCAATTTGCACCTGATGGCGTGCCGTTTCCATTACAGCAATGACCATTGCAAATTGTCCAATGCACAAAGTGGACTATGTGTGAATACAAATTCTGAATCATAGTCTACTTCGTCTTGTATCGTTTTACGTATCGCGAGGTCGTGTGGACATCGTCCGCACTTCGCCAAAACTTGAGTGTTGACAAAGCTACATGACGCGAAGTGATCCCGGCTATAGACTGGGGGGAAAAGGTTGTCGAATGTCATTGTCGAGGACGAGATGCAGACGCGAATGCTTGAACTTTGTAGACCTACCAGGGATCGAGTATCTTTACCTCAACTAAGATTGTGTGCACATTTGGTTTACAGAATGCAGGCACGCGGCAGGTTATTAGTCATCGTCATCATCCAACTTGAAGATCGCCCTCACCTTCGGCGGGGTTCAATTGTGGGTCTGGAGATCTTTCAACTTGAGGTTCACGACCACCTCCTACCTGCGATCTCTAGCCGATGAACAGACCTGCAGTGCTGGCCAGGGCAAAGCGTTTTGAGTCGGCCCGAGATGATCGTGCACCCTTTATGTTGCTGCAAACAGCGTAAGGCACGACTTGAAGATATTTCTATCATCAAATGTTAGTGTCATTGCAACCTGCAATGACGCCCTTCAATTCATGCAGAGGCTAGATCTGACGGCGCCCAAGACTCTCTGCCAACCCATCGCCATTTGTTGGCCGCCCCACTATCACGATAAGTAGGTCACAAACATAACTAAGAATAATTCGCGATCAGATTGACTCTTCACGACTTATGACGGGAACTGAGTTAGAGTTTCTGCCTCTTGTCGCTACTCCTCACTTGGCAAATCTGGTTCTGAAAGCACGTCCAATGCGGAGGCACCAAGCAATTGGGGATCTCCAGGCAGCAAAAAGCTTGCGTCAAGTAAGCAACATTCGCTGGAAAGAGGGGAGGACAAGCTTGCTATCAACAACCTAGGGCACAACACGTGCTTGGCTCTCGTTCAATTAGGAAATTTTTGCTAGCGCCTCGGCGGGGGACCTCCCATGAGCAGCCATCAAAACCTCGCAACATACATTGATGACAAGGCTCAAAGGGTGCCTGAAGGTGCTTCCCAATCGACGAGCATGTCGAACGCATCTTTCGACATGGTTGTAGCAGCCAATCGAGGTGATTATGGGTTGGGCAGATGCCTGTGATAGGAATGAAACAGAAACGCCATGACATGTGTTCCAGTCCTCACTAGTTTCGTATTCTTGCTCGTATCGGCGAACCAAACCCCGACCTCGAAAGATAAAAGCATAAGTTGCTCCTGAGCTTCGACAACCTTTCTGTCCTCAGATACAGCTTCTCTCGTCTCTGCAACAAGCCTCCTATCGCCCCTTCAACCAGTCACACGAATTCCGATCGAGAACCATAGTCCAACACCGCAATCATGCAAGCAGTCGTGGTTGAGCAAATTGGGGCTGAGCCCAAAGTGGTCAGCAACTTCGAGAAACCCGAGCCAGGCCCCGGCCAAGTGCTTGTCAAAAGCCTCTGGGTTGCCATGAACCCGGTGTGAGTGCGCTTCACTGCCTATGCAAACTCTTAATAATCCGTCCAGTGATGGCTACATGGCGTACACGGGAATCCTTATCAAGGAATGGCCACTAGTCCTCGGCGTCGATGCTTCGGGTGTTGTCGTCGAGGCAGGTTCTGAGGCAGAGTCAAAGTACAATCTGAAACCGGGTAGCTACGTTTGCGGCTGCACCCGTCTCGGCATGAAGCAGTATCCTGCCGGTCAAGAATTCTTCCTCATGGATGCTCAAGTAGCCATACCTAAGCCTCAGAACATCGACCTGATTCAAGCCTCGACTCTAGGCGTGGGCATCGAGACAGCCGCCTTGGGTGTGTTCGAAGGTTTGCATGTCGATTTGGACGACACCTTGAGCAAGGAAAAGAAAGACGAATGGGCGATCGTTCTTGGCGGCGCCAGCAGTGTTGGCTGGTACGGCATCCAGCTCTTGCAAGCAGCAGGCTTCAACGTCCTTGCCTCTTGTTCAGAGCGATCGTCTTCCGCCATCAAAGCCCTCGGTGCAGAAGTGTTCGACTACAAGTTGAAGCTCGATGAACAGCTGGAGAAAGTTCTCAGCATCACTGGTGGCAAGGTCAGCCGAGTGTTTGATGCAGTGGCCAGCGACGACCCAGCTATTGCCAAGGAGCTGTTCAAGCACGAGTCGCTTGCGTCGGCAGCAAAATACTTCGCCACGACAAACGACTGGAGCGGTATTAAAGACTTCAACGGTGGGAAGACCTACTGCATAGAGCTTGGTCCGATCGGACGTGAAGATGGCGGAGAGCTGAACGACATCCTAGCACGCTACATTCCTGTTCTGGTGAAACTGGTCGAGGATGGAACCGTCAAGGTTGGTGACTACACGATCGTGGGAGATGGTGGATTTGAAGATATCATCAAGGCATACAAGTACAAGGCCGGCGGTACTAGCGGCCTGCAGAAGGTCGTTGTTAAGGTACAGGACGAGTAATTAAGACCGAGGGCCGGAATTGCATAGTATTAAGAAACCCGCAGCCCACACTTTGTATTTAATTGTGCAGGGACACTAATAATTAAAGACGCTCGCTTGACTTGAAGCAGTTACATCACCCGAAAGTCTACGCTGTAGGGACGAACTAAGTTGTTTTGTGATTGGACCACGATTGACGATTGGTGTTGATCCCGAAACGACCGGGGAGCAGCGCCCCAGAAAATTATGATAGTTCAGTGGCGGTGCGAAGACTTAGCCGAGCTCTCTCCAGGCACCATCATTTTCGAAGAACGTTTTCCTTTTTCAAGAAAAAGGATGCCGCACAAGATTCGAAGTGCTGTTCGCCAACCTTCATCGTTCAACCCGGAACTCACACTCAACTTTAGAATGACAGACGACCTGAAGTCAAGCGCGCAGGTATGGAGAGACACACCAGACGAGACATCCGATGAGCCGCCGGCGTATTCGGGCCACAACCACAACCACAACCAAGTACAACAACAATATTACCACCAGGCTGGCCCAGTGGAGTCTAGCAGCAGCAACGCGGTCGCACCAGTCGCCGTAGCACGACGACGCGTATCACGAACAGTGTACGACCCACTGAGACGAATTACAGGGCTCGCCAATATCCCATTCAGCAAATACAACGTGCCGGACGGCACAGTCTCGCCCGACAAAGTCAGTCTCACAGTGAAGCACTCCGACCTCTACTCGCAGCCTCAACACCTGCTCCCATTCATCTTCGAGCAAGCACATCTCCCACCAAAGCCCACACTCCGCATCTCCGGCAGCCACTGCGGCGACCGGATCGACTTCGACATCACGCTGAACCTGACACACCTGCTCAATCTCAAAACGCACAAATGGAAGTTCAGCTCGGCGCAGGTCTCGCCACTCCAAGGCGGCGGCGGCGGCGGCTCTCAGCGCACGTTTGACCGCAACGACCCGCAAGTCATGACCTTGCTCACGTCCAGCGTCCGGCAGTTCTGCAAGGACCGGGCAGAGAATAAATCCTACTCACTGACCCGGACGATCAACGGGCTCCCGACAGAGATGCTCGCAGGGCAGGTCCGCAACTTGGCCGCGTCAGTGAAATACCGAGGCCTGCTCCGCATCGACTTCACCTGCGAGCGCTCGAAGGTGCTGGTCCACAAGCAGCCGTCGAGCTGGTTCTCCAGCATGCTACGCCTGCATCCTGAGAAGAAGTTCGAAATGGTCGAGACGGTGTGGGATTTGTCAGATCCCGCACGTGACGATGCGGATAATGATGGTGGTGGTGGTGGTGGTGGAGGCGCTGTGGCGGCGGCTGATAATGGTCTGCGCGCCGGCCAGGACTGGTGGCAGAGCTGGGCGAGCACGATTAGAAATGCCATGATTTTGAAGCATAGAGGTAATGTCGGTATTGATGATTGGATAGAGACTAGGATGGGCCGTATCGAGCCTGAGCCCCGGGTTGAGTGGGGTAGAGATCATCAGATGTAGCAAAGCCTGCTTTTGAATGAACGAACCTGCCACTGTAACAGCAAGCATCATGTCCGGGACCCGCAAACGAGGGGTGAGCACGAGACAGAACCACAACCTAGCTATGACTACCGTATGTCTTGGCATCGAGTAAGGCCCGCTGCTTCCCACCTGTAGTGTATGTGGTGTCCGGAATTCCGGACTCAAAAATCACTATCACTCATACCAAGCAGCAGGCCCGGGCATTTGGGATTCTAGAACTCGAATCACGGAGCGTGTTGACGTCAAGCCTTCCAAGGTTGCAAGTACTCCGTCCCTTAGCGTGAGTCAATGATGGTGGTGGTGTTGGAGGAGGCAAATGTACAATACGTATTCGGTATTACTATTTTTATGCAAACTCGGCCGATCCTTTTTTCTCGGATTCTAGCCCATTGGCCTAGGGATCCAATGTCGTGCTAAGGCATGCAGGACGGCTGCCAAGAAATGCCTACAACCGATTCCTGGATGCGGGCACTGCCCTGGGGGTGCCTGATTCCGAAACAGTACAAATGCGCCGCTGTGTGGTGGGGGAGATAGGGCCAAAAGTTGCTTAAGTAATATGGCCAAGCAGGCATTTTATTTTGTTTGACTCCACTGCAACCTTCGAATAGCGGCCATTCCTATTTGGTGCTTGGGGATCACGCTGTTATTTAATGTTGTATATCATGGCAGTGCATCATTGTGGTGCGGGTCTATCAAGTTGTGCTACGTACGGATATTCGAGAATGCCTCCGCCTCATGCTGATGAATTACCTACAAGGATGGTGAGGCTGGATTATGAAGCTGTCACGGTCCTGAAGGTGTGTATATTATATAAGAGGTGAGTGCATCAGCCAGCCAGAGTTTGTGTATGCCCTTGTTCGCATCGCATCGTATCGCAGCACGGTACGGCACGTGGGGCCATCTTAGAATCAGACGACCTGCTTCTCCAGCCATCACGAACGACGTCCACAAAATTCGACACATTTTCTGTTTCCAATCGCAGCCATGACCAGCTCAAACATACCGCTGAAAACATTTGTAATCACGCCGACCAATGACAAGAGCGTCAGCGCTATCTGCCTCCTCCAGCCGGATGGTAGCACCACGTTATTGTATACGTTGCAGCGCAACAAGGAAAAACCTCAGCTTGTGCTCAGGACAGCCGATCCACGACTGGCATTGTACCCACCCATCGGAACAGCTACACTGCACTCGACAACGTCCAAGATGGAGATCACGTTCGGTAGCTACGAGTTCACCATGGCAAAGAGAGACCTTTTCAGCAGCGGCCATCGATTTTCAGATCCGATCGTCGGCGACGTGCAGTGGAAATCAGCCGATCCAATCCTCGGTGGTCTTGTGATGGTAGATTCGCAGAAGCGGACTATTGCGAAATTTCAGAAGAGAATAAAGCATGCCCCTTTACAGTCCAATTCTGGTGGCAGATCTTCAGTTGGCGGTAGTAAATCGAAGTCCCTGGGCATCGAGCTTTTCGTACCGATTCATGATTGGAGAGTGATCGAAATGATATTGATAACCGGGTTGGCGGCGGCTGAGTACCGAAGGATATCGGACAAGGCTGGGGCTGAGGCGGCTACAGAAATCGCCATGAGTGCTCTCGGAGCCTAAAGTGGTGGGTTTGGGGGATGATGTTCGTGGTTAGAATTCATTTTCTTCATTTACCTTTGTATAAAACTGGGTGCCGAGTAGGCGCTGCAGCAAGTGCCACTTTTGAGGGATCTTGTCGAGACGTGGAGCCTATGCCTTGGCTATTCTCCTGTCGTGGTTGTGGAATCGCATTGCGGGGGTTTTAAGGTAGAGGAGAATCGGAAGCATAGAAGATTTTTGTAATACCACACTTTTATTGTAAGCCATTAGGTGAAGAACCAGAGCAATATCGCTTTGTCAGAGTCCTGGATAGCGCCTAGCTTAGGCGATCTGAAGCCAGCTTAATCGATCTGCCAGCCCTTCCAGATCTTGCACATGCTCTCCAGCCCGTCCCACGCCTTTCAGTGCTGCGATGAGAAACTTCAACTCTTTTGCCAAGTTGGCTTTCACCTTGTGGAGCTCCTTGACAATGCTCGTGTCCTCATCTAACACAATAAAGGATGAGTAGCCGTCTCCTTGGTGGCCAAAATCATCCTCATCTGAGCTGGAGTCATACTGTCCTTCTTGCAAAATCCGATTCCGACTTGCTGCCGACGTGAATGAATTAGCCTCATCACCAGAATCATCTTGCTGTGCATCTGACTTCTCAGGGCTCGAGACTAGGTCTGAGAAGCGTATGCACAAGTCGAGAATGGTGGTCAGGGATTGGCGTAGCAATTTGAGCTTGGGTGCCGCGAGGCACGAATATTCGAGGCGAGTAATATAGTTCTTGTGGATGAGGATCATTTCATCCATGGTTGCTGCGTTCTGCATGTCCATATGCATCGCGCTTGTCAGTGGAATGATAGTTGTTGTCGTGAGATGGCCGTACACGGTGTTGATGATATTGAGTAGAGTGAACGCAAGCACTTGTGCAAATTTTTGGTCAGCAGGTGTGGTATTTTCACCCAAAGGTATAGACTTGGCCGAGAAGTAGCCAGTGTGCTCGAGACTGTATCCTGCTCTTCGGATTTGCATCAATACCAAGGATACTCGATGATAACCAGCTATCGATTTATTTGTGATGATATTTGCAAGTGGCCATGGCAGTATGTATCCGAAAGCTAATGAGTTGAGGATTTTGACAGAAACTCTCCTGCTCTGCATGCGCTGTGTGGAGGTGTAAGCCGAACGTACAGTTATGGAATGCACAACATTCTGCCGACCGTGCTTTCGAAAAACTTCTTCAAGCATGTCTCGGAGTTCGAATCGGTCGTTCCAATTGACTTTGCAACAGTCGATCCGATAAAAGATCTTGGACTCAATCTCATCCAGCAGCGAAGCATTATACCGAAGATAGATCTTACCAACCATGTCAAAGGTGTCTGAAAACCGGCAATATGTGCTTAAGGCTTGTTTCAATTGTGCAGTTCGAGCTTGTAGAAGGTCTGCGACATGCTCCTGCCAGGTGTGCTCTAGTGCAACCGCGAATGGGACTTTGCTGTCTGCCATGATCGTTCGCATGGTATTTGCAAACTCCAATTCGTGGTTCCTAGGCGAGAGCGCTTGCTGTCCAACCAAGTGACTGAGGAAAGCTGAAGTCTTTCCGCAGGTAAGGATTTGTCGAGAGCTATTACGAAGTAGAGCAGGAGGACGCCGTTCTCCCTCGAGGTTGAGTACAAAATGTCCATGCCAGATACTTTGTAGGTCAACCTGCGTTGAATTTGTCGTAATGAAAATTGGTGGATCGTCTGCGTTGATGCTCCCTTGTGTTAACCATTGCCAGACTGGTTGCAAATAAATGTCCAAACTGGACACTAACAATGCGCATAAGCAATCGTATGTGTCAAGTTCATTGCAAAGCTGCTTTGCGTGCGCAGCAGTATACAAAGTGTCTAGATAGGAGATCGAATCCCCATCTCCAGTCTCTCGCAGGAAGTTTGCCATGGCTGATATCTTAGGTTCCAGTTCGTCAACCACTTGCATGACAACGGTGATGCTAAGCACGGTGGGACCCTGAGGATCGGCAAAAGTCTGCAAAAGATTATCTATTACCTGGTGATAGATACGGAGGATGCCTTCTGCTGCATGCTTCATAGCAGCAATGTATGCATGTGCGCTTTCTTGAGCCAGCCAGGATGTGACCAGGCCAAGATTTTGACGGAGGGAAATGACACTGTTAGCCACCACTTGCAACGAAGAAGGGGATAAACCGCGAACGCTGGCCGCATCGTCCAGCTTTGGACGACCGTCGAGGCCTATGAACAGGGAAGAAGGCAAGCCTTTCAGAACGAACAACAATTCATGAACAAAGTAGTCTTCTGATATTTGACCATTAGACAAATGCTGGCCGAAATCTGGCAGCGAAGGAAGATGCTTCAGGTTGGCTGGTCGCAACATCTTATCGTCAGCAATAGGCTGTGTTTGAGGTTCTTGCTTTCTCATCGTCGTTTGTGGTGACAATTTGAGACTCGAAACGCTGTGGTCCAGGTCATCGCCATATACAGAGTCGCCCGTGTCTCGAAAGTCAGGTATCTGCCACAACCTATCATGTCGATCCACAGGACTATCAGCAAGAAGATCGTTCCAACTTAGTAGTGGAGGTGTTCCCACTCGTGGTGGCACCCGATACAGCTCTAGCAAATTGTCGTTGCGAGCCGGATCACCAGAAAGATGAAGAAAGAGGTCCAAAACATCGGGAATCCAGTGGTGCTCGAACTCTTTGAGCTCGTTCCTTCGTTGTCTCAAGGCATCAGATAGATTGTCAAGTGCCAGAATCTGAAACTTTTCCTCCAAGCCATCGAGCCTCTCCTTCACTTCAAACTGATTCGTCCTAGCATAGTTGTGCTTTCTCACACGCCGTCGAAACGAGCCTTGCAAACGAATTCTATCATTCTTCGGGAGGTTGTGTTTCTCGAGAATGGATGCAGACAGCTGATCGAGCCAGGCCTTCATGGTGGCCGGCGTGGCCATCTCCAGTTCAAACCCCGCTGAAGTGCACGTCTGAGCATTTCCTTGCAAGCTCTATTCGTGGAGTGCAGGGTATCTACAGCGTATCCAGGGAGGTCGAACAGAGGAAGTACCGATGAAGTGAATGGTACCTGACTAACTGGTGTGCACAGGGGCTGTTCTAGCGGCTTAACGCGCCTGGGGAGCACCCAGAAAGCTGGACACGCGTCGCGCAATCTAGCAGTGTCTTGGCTTCCACGGCGTGTTGAGATTTAGCCTTTAGGTCCCACTCAGCTGCAGATCATCAGAGCAGAGAAGTGCTCGAATTTGAGATTTACGCCAGTTTGTTCACTGCAACAGCTTCCCGTCCAACGTCCTCTCTCTCGCCCCCCGACATTTCTCTCAGCGCCTCTCCGGCCATGAGGCATCGTGAGCATCCAATATAGCCATGGGAGTCGCACGACCGATTCGCTTTCTGGGGGCCGTGTGCATACTCCTCGTCTTCCTCCTCATCTACCTCACTCAATTCCACCAGTCGAACCGCATTGGACTGCCCAGCTCAGAGACGATCAACGGCGATGTCAACAGCGGCGGCAAGATAAACCACTGGGACAAGGATCCCTTGCTTGATCCTGTTGGCGAGCCGCCGGCACCTCTATGGCGCCATACAGACCACGATTATTCCCCCGAGTCTCTCAACAGTGCCCGTGTCAATGCGACCCTACTCTCCCTCGTCCGCAATGAAGAGCTGAACGAGCTGTTGCCATCGATGCGCCAACTAGAGGCAACGTGGAATCGCAAGTTCAACTATCCGTGGACCTTCTTCAACGACCAACCCTTTACCGAAGAATTCAAGCGCAGAACCAGCGAGGTGACGAAAGCAAAAACATTCTACCATGTGATTCCCGAAGAGCACTGGGAGATGCCGAACTGGATCTCGCAAGAACTGTATGACGAGTCTAGCAAGATCCTCAAAGAGAACAAAGTCCAATACAGCGGCAAGATCTCGTACAACAAAATGTGCCGATGGAATAGCGGCATGTTCTACCGTCACCCAGCACTGCAAAACACTCAGTACTACTGGCGCGTGGAGCCGAAAGTCAAGTTCTTCTGCGACGTTGACTACGACGTATTTCGGTACATGCAAGACCACAACAAAACCTACGGCTTCAACATCAACCTCTTTGACTCGCCAGATTCGATCCCATCTCTCTGGCCCGAGACCATCAACTTTCTGGCCGCACATCCAGAGCACCTGGCCAAGAACAATGCAATGAAATGGCTCGTCGACAACGAGCGGCGCCCAGACGTCAACCTGAAGGCACACGGCTACTCAACCTGCCACTTCTGGACCAACTTTGAGATCGCCGACATGTCGTTCTGGCGGTCGCAGGCGTACGAAGACTACTTCAGCCACCTGGACAGGGCAGGAGGCTTCTTCTACGAGCGATGGGGTGATGCTCCCGTGCACGCCATTGCGCTGGGCCTGTTTCTAGACTCGAGCCGGATCCACTGGTTCAAGGACATTGGCTACAACCATATCCCGTTCTTCAACTGTCCCAACAGCCCCAAGTGTAGAGGATGCAAGCCCGGACAGTTTTACGCTGGCGAGAGCTGGCTCCAAAGGGAAGACTGTCGGCCGCTGTGGTTCAAGTACGTCGGGATGGGATAGCGATAGCGATATGCCCCCCTCCCTCGACAAGCAAGCAACTCAGTGAGGCTGCTTCTTCTCAACTCGCTCATGTCAAGAAATGGAGGCTTTGGAACTTGTTGAAGGTGTGACAATCCCCTTCAACAACGGACCCCTTTCTCTTTTTATCTTGATCTCGAGGGGTTTGAAATCATGAAAAAGGGTGAACTTTTGAATGTATAGTGTACGCGACATGATTACGGCACGGCACGGCAAGGCAAGGCAATGAGGACAAGCATTGTTTTTTTTTATTTGAAATCGGGGCATGCACAATTGGAATTGGATTCTGGGGTTGGAGTAGAGTTTCTCTTTGGTTCTTCTTGCACAAAAACAAAATGAGAGTCAATAGAAAGAAAGAAATAGCACGCCATTCACCAAACGCGCGCCGTCCAAAATATCAAAGTTACCTACCTACCTACTAGGTGCCTAATAAGTAGTAGGTATTGAAGATTGGCATTTTTGCCATTTTGGTTAGTTTTCATATCTACCTAGGTACATACTTTCTAACAAAACATAACAATATATACATACATACATATATACATACATATCCCAGCACGGCAGACTCTACACTTCCAATGTTTGCTAATTTTTCAAGTTCAATGCTTGTAAGTTGTCTCGCTTCCTAACCCTCTTACCTCTTACCTTCACGTCACAACTTGTATTTTAAAATCGAAGCTTTCACCGGGTATACGATACGGCACGATACGAGATATACTTCAATATATGGGACGTTACTGATAGACTGGCACGGCGCCTTTGAGGCTTCATTCATTTGGATCCTAGGTGGCAAGTTTCATTGTTAGGGACAGATATAGAGATCGATGGGGGATGCTGGAGGGCTTTCCAAATATGCATCGATGATGTTCTGTGGCTGATTTATCGATCCGTTTCGTGTTTTAGTGTAATGATTGTATACTTTCATTGTCATATGAGGTGGGCAGGTCAGTGGGTTGCTGTTTCAATAAAGCAATAACTGCCACTCTATACAACCGACGGACCTTTTGAGGCCGAAGAGATGGTCAATGATAGTTAGTGGGTCTGTTTAGGTCAGTATAGAACGACATTGTGCAGAAGGTATGTATGTAGGTATGTGCATTTTCGTAGCCAAAGCAGAGACGACTTTTCTTCTAGGATGGGTCTTTTTTTGGATCAAGAATCAATTGCTGTACATGGACTTTGTTAATGGCAGACGGAGTTTTAATGCTCGCCATCCCATGATAGCATCCGCCCGAGCGTTGTCCCTCATCTTGAAGTGCTGTGGAGATTGCAGCTAAAACATCTGTCCCAGTCGACCAGCTTAAAGTCACTTGCATTTCCGGAGAAGACCTGTGCGCCGTGGAAGGTTATCGTCTATTGCTGGTAGAAGGGGCTGTCGGTCCCCTCTGGGTACAGGTCTTCCTTTAGATTGACGCCCAGCTCTTCTCGGACAGATTTCAGCTCGTCTAGGTACTCTTCATACTGGTGCACGTTCTCGACCTTCGCTTTAATGCCTACAAGACAACCGTTAGCACGAGGGTGTTGTCGTGTCCGCTATGGTGATACGCACCCTCAAATATCCTGACAGCAGTGGGAAAGTCATTGACACGCCGGGCTGCTTTCAGTGCAGCCACAATGACACCGGGCGAAGGGACAAGGTCGTATGCAAAAGCGTTGTTTAGGTTCCGCTGTGACGTGTTAGAGACACTGAAATCGATGCCAGGTTCGAATTTGTGACAGTACCTGCAACTCAAAGACATCTGATACTCGTTCAAACTCTGATTCGTATCTGTTGACAACGCATTAGCTCCATATCCCTAACGTCCGACTGTTGTGAAGTTCAAAAGCGGGCGTGATATGGGGTTTGTCTCCATCCAGCGACTCTTGTGGTTGTCGGAGGCCGATTCATACCTCTGTGAGAATTCTTCGTACGTCTCTTCACCGTGTTCCGAGCTTCTCTGGACAGCTGAAGAGGTGAAGGGAGACCTGGCATTGAAGATTGCTGTGCTAGGAGCTACACGGGCAGCTCTGGGAGAAGCTCTGGTGACGGGGCGAATTAACGACGGCGCAGGTCGCGTAGCTGCTCGCAAGAGGTTCAAGGCCATCTCTGTGTTGTGCAGGGACGATGAAAGGGCCAGGTAGGGACAGGTGGTGCTGGTCGAGGTTGTAGTGGATCAGTGGTACTTGGTCTGAAGTCTCCCATGCCTAGCAAATTGAGCTTCGTTGATTTGCGGCTAGTGGTGGCTCGTGAGGCTGCAGCCTCGACCGGCTCAATAAGCTTCTCCTGAGTGGCTAAAGGAGCCGGCGTGGTTGTCGGGGTTTGCCATCGGTCAACCTGCCTCATCTGTCCTAAGCACTATTTTGATCTTGATCTTATGCTGAGGTAATCGCCCGATGACGAATTTCCCCAGTAATCACACCCTCCCAAGTTGCCAAGATGGGAGGCC
The DNA here is from genome assembly GCA_017656005.1 of Incumbomyces lentus. NCBI lineage: Eukaryota > Fungi > Ascomycota > Eurotiomycetes > Chaetothyriales > Trichomeriaceae > Incumbomyces > Incumbomyces lentus. Next base: position 1,555,792 of record JACJVT010000007.1, on the reverse strand, counting down.
CGTAGTCTTCATATCCTTCGTAGCTGTGCTTCTCTTCTAAATCACTGAAAAGACATACAACAGATGTGACAGTCAGCCTGTGCATGCTGAGATTCAAGACGGTCTCGGACCGGCAAGCGTTTATCGTATTTAATTACGATACACGACGGTACTCGCACACGGGGAAATTGACCTGATTGTTGGCCTATGAATTTGCACGAATCGGAGAGCCAGGAATGGGCAGACATGCACCTTACTGCACCTGGGCAATCAACAAAGCGTTTATTTTGCGGGGTCTGCAGTCGTGCAGAGTGCGAGACCGAGCCGAGCAGCCCTAAGCGTCGCTTCTCAGGTCCCTCGCAGGTCCCTCGCAAGCCTAATTCGTGCCCCTGACGTCGAAGTGCGTAGCTCGACAAAAATAAAAATCCCAACTGCTGCCACCGTTGCCAATCCGAAGCTCCCTTTCAACCGCTTGCCTTTGCTTCCTTCGTGTACATTTCTCTTTAATTTGTGCTGTATCGCGATCTTCTCGCCTACCCGCACTGTCTCTCATTTACCGTTCATTGTGCAACCAATACAAGCTATCTATCGCGACGTTGAAGGTGTCCATTATGGCTGATTTCTTCAAAGATTTCGAGGTCGGCGTCCCGACCCTCGAGCGACCATTTGGTGTCAAACTATGGCCCGTCTTCACCAAGTTCTGGTCCGCACTCTTCGGCTACGCGCCGGAGAACTTCAAGTTCAAGGTGGGGGAAACGTATATGTCGACGATAGAAGAGACGGTCGTGGCCTTGGTCGCGTACTACATTATCATCTTCGGAGGACGAGAGCTGATGCGGAACCGCAAGCCGTTTGTGCTCAACGGTCCTTTCATGGTTCACAATTTCTACTTGACTGTAATAAGCGGTGGGCTTCTGGCTCTCTTCATTGAGCAGCTGCTGCCCACGCTTGCCAATGGAGGTGTTTTCTTTGCCATCTGCAATTATCAAGGCGGCTGGACGAAGCCATTGGTCACTCTGTACTATGTGAGCACTTGTCAAGATAAGATCACAGTCTTACGAGTTCAGCACTAACCTGCGCGTGTAGATGAACTACCTGACCAAATACCTGGAATTGATCGACACCATCTTCCTGGTGTTGAAGAAGAAGCCTCTGACCTTCCTCCACACCTACCACCACGGCGCAACCGCACTTCTCTGCTACACTCAGCTCATCGGCCACACCGCAGTTTCATGGGTGCCAATCACTCTCAACCTGACAGTGCACGTGGTGATGTACTGGTAAGGCACCTGAGAAAACCCCCCTCCATCTCATTGTTTTTACTAATTCTACGCTCAGGTACTACTTCCAGTCCGCCCGCGGCATCCGCATCTGGTGGAAGAAATACATCACCATGCTGCAAATCGCCCAATTCATCATCGACCTCGGCTTCGTCTACTTTGCCTCCTACACCTACTTCACCTCGGTCTACTTCCAATGGATGCCAAACGCAGGCCGATGCGCCGGCGAAGAGTTCGCAGCCTTTGCAGGCGTCATCATCCTGAGCTCCTACTTGCTCCTGTTCATCTCCTTCTATTTCGCCACCTACAAGAAAGGCGTCAAGAGCGGCCGCCCGCGCCGCAACACCGGACGCGATGCCCTGATTGCCATGAAAGACCTCCCTCTGCCCGGTGCGGAAATAGACGGGAAACTCGCAGTGAGCAACGGAGCAGTCACAAGTGGACGAGAAACTCCCAAGACCCGATCGAGGAAGGCGTAAGTTGCGCCCAAAAAACCCCTCCAACACTGCACAGCCCTTGACAAAAAAAAGACCCAAGACTGGATCTCTTTTTTTCAAAATGGAGGAAAGATCATAAAACAGCTAGACAGCACAGATATGGCAAGCATCCAAGAAAAAGCCTTGGCCAATACCGATTGATCACTGAAGGGGCCGAGAACGCCCCCTACCCTGGCATGGTTGTGGCGCGATCTAGAACATCGCAGGTGAACCGCGAGAGACGACGGCATCAGCGTCGTGCGAGGATGAAAGAGACTTGTGTTAGACGGATAGATAGGTGGAGAGAAAAGGAGCTTGGATTCATTTTGATTTTCGGCCTCGATAAAAGGAAGAATATGTTGGCTTCTCTTCAAAAAAGCATTCCGGGCCGGATCTCAGCACCTAGATAAGACTTTCTGCATTTTGTATGACTATTAGATTTTTAGAGCAATTTTGTGGGAGAAGAAGAAAACTGCCAGCCAGCCCAGCATCCTGCGACAGTTTCTTGGTGGGTGGTGGAAGAGCGAGGGAAGGGGGTTTCTGTCTACATTTTGAGTTAGGTAGGTTCTTTCGTAACATATCTCGTATATAATTTCTATTGCGTTTGAACATAAAAAAATCTTCCTTGCACTCTGCAGCGAAAATGACCTTTTAACAAAAAGAATCTACCAACCTACTCTCTTCTTCCCCTGGCTTCTATGGGGACATTCTATTGCCGCGGACGTCACGACATTCAAACCTCAGCATCTTTTTCTCTTCTTTTCACCGCATGCCAATTTTTCTGCTGGTTTCCCAATGGTGTGTTTACTGTTCCTGCTACTGTTTACTGGCCTCGACCGTGTTTCGCTGGGGAAAAAAATCCCCAAATAAAGTCTTGTTTTTCATCCACACCATCTCCTCGCACTCCTAAACACCCGCATCCACGCCCCACCGTGCTCGATGAACTCCTCCCTCCGGCCCTCAGGCACATAGCTGCCTGCCGCTGCACCGAGTACTGTTCGCTCGGGGTGCGGCATCATCGCCAGCACGCGGCCGTCTTTGCTACGGACTCCGGCAATCCCCTCGGGCGAGCCATTCGGGTTGAAGGGATACTTCTGCGTGGAATCTAGCGTTGCATTGTCGACGTAGCGGAGTGGCGCGAGGCCTGAAGCGGCGAAGGACGAAGCCAGAGAGGCGTTTTGAGATGCTAGAGTGGTTTTGGGCGGGGATGATAGTGTCGAGGGAGATAGGTTGCACAAGAAGGAGGCGCGGCCTTCGCCGTGGGCCGTTGCAATTGGGAGAGCCGAGCTGTTCATGCCGTGGAGGAAGACGCTGGGAGGGAGGTTCGTGGTCGTGGAGCCGCCTGTGATCGGGGTTGGGTCGGAGACTTTGACCATGCAGACGCGCGCTTCGTACTGTTCGGACTCGTTGCGCTCGAAGCTTGGCCATGTCTCGGCGCCTGGAATGAGCTCTTTCAGCTTGGAGAGCACCTGGCAGCCGTTGCAGACGCCGAGCGTGAAGGTCTCCGTCCGATTGAAGAATGCGGCAAATTCTGCGCGTGTGGGTGGGTGGAAGAGGATCGATTTTGCCCAGCCTTGGCCCGCGCCTAAGACGTCGCCGAATGAGAAGCCACCGCAGAGAGCGAGCCCTTGGAAGGTTAGCAGAGAGGTGCGGCCGGACATGATGTCTGTCATGTGCACGTCGTACGCGGCGAAACCTGCTGCGTGGAACGCGTACGCCATCTCTGCATGTCCGTTTGTGCCCTGGTCTCGCAGGATCGCAACCCGAGGCTTGCTTGCTGGTCGTATGTAGTTGAGGATGCTTGAGGTGACAGGCGTGAGCTGCTCTTTTGGATCGAACGAGAGGCGGTAGGTCAGACCTGGATCGTGGTTGTCGAGGATGTTGTCGTATTCTTGGTCGGCGCAGTGGGGGTTGTCCCGGAGGCGTTGCATCCAGTGCGAGGTGTTCGACCAAGTCTGCTGCAAGGAGCTGCGTGAGGCACGGTATACAAGTTTCGCACGCCAGTAAATGGATATATTCTGTTTGGCAGAGGACTCTTTACCAATGCTGCCAATTTTGAATATAAGACCGGGTGGAGGTCCACAAGTAGCGAAGCAGGCTTTGAACTTCGTTTCGTCTGCTTTGCGGACTTGAAAGACTGCGCCGAGCTCTTCGTTGAAGAGCGTTGGGATAATGTCTTGCGGATTGGAGGTAGGACAGATGGACTCTAAAGATATGCTCATGCCGCAGCGGCCTGCAAAGGCCATTTCTGCTAGCGTCGTGAATAGGCCACCATCGCTTCGATCATGGTAGGCAAGAACCAGGTCTTGCTCGTGCAGTTTCTGCGTTGCATCGAAGAAGTCTTTAAAGAGCTGCACATCTCGCAGATCTGGACATTGATTTCCGAGCTGCTTGAATGATTGCGCCAGAATGGATCCACCCATGGCTTTGTGCCCTAAGCCGAGGTCGACGAAGAACAAGGTTGTCTCGCCGACCTCGTTGTATTTACGAATTTGAGGCGTCCAAGTCTTTGTCACATTGAGGACTGGGGCAAAGGCCGAGATGACTAGCGACAACGGAGCAGTGACTTCTTTTTCTTGTCGACTAACATCATCTTGCCATTTCATCTTCATGGACATCGAGTCTTTGCCGACAGGTATGGAAATGCCGAGCTCAGGACACAGCTGCAGACCTAGAGCCTCGACGGCTTCGTAGATTCCTGCTCCTTCACCTGCGTGGCTTGCCGCAGACATCCAGTTTGCAGAGAGTTTCACCTCGGACAGTCTTTCTTTGAGATCAGCTGCCGTCAAGTTCATAAGTGCTTCTGCCACCGCCATTCGAGCTGAAGCAGCATAGGATATTAGTGCAAGCGTAGGTCTCTCCCCCATGGCCTCAGCTTCGCCGGTCGTGATTTGATTAGTTAGAGACGTAGCGGTTACCCCTACGTCGGCCACTGGCACTTGCCAAGGGCCAACAAACTGATCCCTTGCTGTCAGTCCACCTACAGATCGGTCTCCTATTGTGATTAGGAACGATTTTGACCCGACAGCTGGCATCTGTAGAACTCGGCTGATGGCCTGCTCCAGCACACTGTCTGCTGGAGTGTCTGGTAAGTATGCAGTAAGGCTATGGTCAAATGCTGAGAGTTGCAGCTTGCGCGATTGAACGTCGCGACTCATCTTGGGCGGCTTGCCAAATAGCACAGACATCGGCAGGTCGATCGGCTGTTGGCAGTCCATATTGTCACGATCAGTCAAGACCATTCTGTTCTCGGTGTTATTCTTTTCGCCCGTTGCTCGTCCAACTATAGAGTATCTGCATCTCTCCCTCTCGGCAATAGATCTGAATTTATTCAACCCCGCTTGTGCCACGGCTAGCACATAACGCTCCTGTGCTTCACAACACCATATCTCCATTGGACTCATGCTGCCGTCTGCATTGTCAATGTCCCGCAGTTCAAAATCAGCTCCCAAGAAGCCAGCATCCTTGATTAGTTCTGGCAGTGCATTAGACAGGCCTCCAGCACCAACATCATGGATGAACAGGATCGGGCTGTCTTCGCCAAGGGAAGCGCATGCGTTGATAACTTCTTGTGCACGGCGCTGCATCTCTGGGTTGCCACGCTGAACACTGGCGAAATCAAGGTCAACAGACCCAGATCCCGACGTGACACTCGAGGCAGCACCTCCTCCAAGACCGATAAGCATAGCGGGACCACCCATGACAATGAGATGAGCGCCGGCTGGGACAAGATCAGGGTTTTTCAAGGCAAGCTGTGGCCGCACTGTTCCAACACCACCAGCAATCATGATGGGTTTATGATAGCCTCTGACTTCTTTCTGATTTTCGTCGACATCAACTTCAAGCAGCAGGGTCCTGAAATACCCGTTGATGCAAGGACGTCCAAATTCATTGTTGAAAGCTGCCGAACCTATTGGTGCTTCGAGCATGATGTCGAGGCTACTGGCGATATGACTTGGCTTTCCGTACTGGACTTCCCAAGGCTGATGGTGCCCTGGTATAAGAAGATCCGACACTGTGAAGCCCACAAGGCCTGCTTTTGGCTTGGAGCCGCGTCCCACGGCACCTTCGTCTCTGATCTCACCTCCTGATCCAGTGGCGGCGCCCGGAAATGGTGAAACGGCAGTGGGATGGTTGTGTGTCTCAACCTTCGCTAAATACGGCACCATTTCGTCTATCGCAAACCACTGCCCAGTACTAGTACTCGGAGACCATTGTGTGCCTTTGAAGCCTTGCAATACCGCCGCATTGTCCTCATACGCGCTGATCGTGCCAGTCGGACTTGTCCTATGTGTATTTCGAATCATTCCGAACAGGCTATGTTCCTTCCTGTTGCCGTTAATCGTCCACGATGCGTTGAAGATCTTGTGTCGGCAGTGCTCCGAATTGACCTGTGCAAACATGAAGAGCTCGACATCCGTCGGCTTGCGCGCAACTGGTCCCTCTCTCGAATACGCATCTGCCAAGTACTGTATTTCAGACGGATCAAGGGCAAGACCTAGAGTCTTGTTCAGCTCTTGCAATTTTCCCAATGGTGAAATCGCTTCTCCAGCCAGGTCGAAGGCTTGAAGAGGCCGTGCTGGCTGTGTGACAAACTCCTCGGCTAAATTGGGCACAGTTTCATACATCTTTTCTGTCATGCGATCATGCAGAAAATCTAGTTGTCGGTTGCTAAGTGCACCTTGTCCATCTTTGAGCTTGACCACGATTTTGACGCCTCTTTCTATTCGCCCTACGAAGTTTCGGAGACCACATACCTGAGCAATATTGGTGGCTTTTGAGCTCCAGGGTGAGGTCGTGCCTGGCCTGGGCAGAACATGATAAGTTTTGGCATGCACATCGTCGATGTCCTCGACTTTCGAACCATCTGCCAATAGTTTGGTGAGCAGATCTGCAGCATTGTCATCGAGTGGTTGTAGCAGATCGACATAGTGTATGTATTGACCCTTGATCTGTTCTACTTCTGCTTGCAAGGCCAAGGCCTGCTGCCGGAATTCAGAAAAGGCATCTGAGCCTGGCAGAGCGATAACCTCGAGGGGCATCATTGCTCTGACGAGGCAACGCTCACTGTATGTGAAAGCCTGTTCCACAGGCCAATCGCTGACTACGGGTGTGATTGCCCACTTGTTCCACGACTGAGAGTCAGGTGAGCAGCCTATTGTGCCATGCGAGCACACTTCTCCTCGAGAACGAGGAATGGACGAATTCAAAAAGGTTTTTTTCCGTTGTACTTGCACATCCTTGCGCTATTGGTATTTTACCTTGCCGTACATGACTTGGCCTGTAACACTACGAGCAACGTACACTTACTATTGCCCTTTGCTCAAGTTGAAATCTATGATATAGAAATTGAAAAGACGTCAAGGCTTAGGTGTGGCAGACTGGGGTTGCTGACACACCATGCGTACTAATTTGCGAAGGATGAAATTCAGGATGTGTAGGGATTTTACGGGAGGGCACAAAGACCGACCGGCCGGCAGTAACACGCTCGTACACGCTTAACTTTAGGCTAAGCGGGCTCTTTTTAACCCAACCTAATACCTGGTGAGAGGATTCGCCTATCTGAGGTGGCTGCTGATTGATACGCTATCTTTTCAACGTCCTTCTCTCCTTTGCTGCTCCGATTCTGCTCATGTGCCAACCTGCGCTCGTGTTCACATTTTGAATGACCGAAACTGGTGGCCTTTCTGGTCGTTTCTTTGTCATATCTCCACAACGGCTGATCGAAATTTGGCTCTTGGTCTCGATCTGACCCATTCACGAGCTGCATTCCGGCCGATTCGAGTGTCCATCCGACCTCATCTTACGCTCATCCGAAGCCCGGTCTGCTAAGAATTTTCAGCAGTCCACTTCTGATCCGTGCCAGAGGCAATTAGCGTACGAGCATAGAGTTTTTCACGTCTCCACGAGGGCCCGGGACTGCCCTCACCGTCACCATTGCTCCCAAAAGCAAGTCTTCGAAGCCCTCAAATCCTCTCCATCATCGACGAATAGCTACACCGGTGGACGAAGCCACGATTGCTCTGACCTCCGCTGTCGACGAGAAGGACAGAACCGGAAGGGAGAGGTCCTATTCCTCTGCGACCGAGTCGGACGACTTCTCCCTTTGGAGCGACACGGGAGACATTACCGAGCAGCTTGCTGACGAGGATCCCCTTCGCATCGAGCTCGATCCCCTCAACAGTGAAGGCCGATCTCTCAGACATCCCGGTGAGCGCGGAGGACGAGGAAAGAGAGTCGTATTCCAACACCAGGATCATCTCGAGAGAAAGAGGACCAACCCTGGCATCGACAAAGAGGCAATCATAATTCCCAGCCCTTCCGCAAGGCAGATCACCAAGACCGAGACCGTTCTTGCCTTCATCATGGCGCCGGGCGATGCGCAGACGGCCAAGACCAAAGGTCTGGTCGGCAAGCCCTTACTGTATGGCCCCAGCTGGCCCCTCGATAAGCCCACAGCTAATGTCCACTTCCAGATATTTCACCAGTGTATTTGTTTCATTAGGCGTTTTCCTTTTTGGCTATGATCAAGGTGTCATGTCTGGCATTATCACGTATGCTCCCTCCCAAGAAGCGACATTCTTGACACTTGCTGATTACCGTTAGTGGCCCTTTCTTCAAGGATTACTTTAATCAGCCTACCAGCGCCGAGATAGGCACCATGGTAGCTATTCTCGAGGTTGGAGCCTTCATTGCTTCGCTCTGCGTCGGTCGAATCGGAGACATAATCGGACGTCGCAGAACAATATTGTATGGCTCCATCGTGTTCTTCGTTGGGGGCATGTGCCAGAGCTTGTCAACGGGAATGCCGATGATGCTTCTTGGCCGTATCATCGCAGGTCTCGGAGTCGGCGCACTATCGACCATTGTTCCAGTGTATCAATCGGAGATTAGTCCACCGCACAACCGAGGAAAGCTAGCTTGCATAGAGTTCACTGGTAACATCTCCGGGTATGCTGCCAGCGTGTGGGTCGACTACTTCTGTAGCTACATCGAAAGCGACTATGCTTGGCGGATACCGCTGCTCATGCAATGCGTGATGGGCGGATTGCTCGGTGTCGGAAGCCTCATCATTTGCGAATCTCCTCGGTAGGCCGATTGCGGTTCCCCAACAATAAGTGCTAACCTACTACAGATGGCTGCTCGATAACGACCACGACGAGGAAGGCATCATTGTCATTGCCAATCTTTATGGCAAAGGCGATATACACAACGACAAAGCCCGAGCCGAGTATCGAGAAATCAAGATGAACGTCCTCATGCAACGCCAAGAAGGCGAACGATCCTACAGAGACATGTTCAAACGTTACTACAAGCGAGTGTTCATCGCCATGTCTGCTCAAGCATTTGCTCAGCTCAACGGCATCAACGTGATCTCATACTACGCACCACTGGTCTTCGAATCGGCTGGCTGGCGTGGTCGAGACGCCATCCTCATGACGGGCATCAATGCTTTCACCTACCTGGGCTCGACTATCCCACCATGGTATCTCGTGGACAAGTGGGGGCGGCGGCCGATCTTGCTGTCGGGAGCAGTAGCGATGATCATTTCATTGTCACTAATTTCGTACTTTCTGTTCATCGACGTGCGATGGACTCCGACGTTGGTGGTGGTGTTTGTGATGATTTACAATGCAGCTTTCGGCGCCAGTTGGGGTCCAATCCCATGGCTGTATCCCCCTGAAATCCTGCCACTCAGCATCCGAGCCAAAGGAGCCAGCTTGAGTACAGCAAGCAACTGGGCATTCAACTGGTTGGTGGGAGAACTGACACCCATACTGCAAGAGGTCATCAAGTGGCGACTGTATCTGATGCACGCCTTCTTCTGTGCTGTCAGTTTCGTGTTAGGTGAGCTCGACCCACCAGTCTGCATTACCCAGAAGCATGGTCACTAATGGTATCTAGTCTACTTCCTCTACCCCGAAACCGCCAATGTTCGACTAGAAGACATGAATGCTCTGTTCGGAGACGCGACGACGGCTATGCCAACACCAGCGACACAAGCCGAAAGAGGGTCTTTGATGGGAATCGGGTCACCTGGTTCCCTAGACATTCGAAGAGGATCCCCACAACTCGGACAATTCGGTGCCAGCGATGCTATTCCTGGGCTTGACATTGACCCGCCGGATATCGAGGTTGGTGCTGATGGCAAACCGGTGTCAGGGAGTCGAGGCCGAAGTCAACACGGTGGGGAGGGTTTCGGTGGTTGGATTGGTCGGATGGTTTCGCGGACAAGGAATCGAGATCGTGACGACAGCAACCGTGGAGTGTATGGGCGGATCGAGGACGATGATTGAGTTAGCATTTGCAGCGACGGTGTTGGATTGAATCTGGGTATAGATAGATTCGGGCGGCTCACGACGTGGCATGCAATGTGAGCCGTGTTCCCCGTGCCAGCTCCTCTGCCAGCTCTAGGTTCAGAGTTTTGGCGTTCTTGATATCGTGACTGTGCATATGTCAAATAGTAGCAAAAGAATTGTCATTGACGTTGCACCCGTGCGGATATCTAGACAAAGATATTCTGACAAATTCACTGGTAGTACGACGGCAGGAACAATAGTTATTCCATTCTCCGCACCAGTTTCGGAGTGCATTAATAGAGGCAAGCTGGGGCCTAACGATGGCCTAGTCCTACCATGGCGGGCCTATTATAAACCCAGAGCATTACGCTCCTCACCCACTAAATCCTTATTAGTCTTGGGGGTTCAAGGTTTGTGCCAATGCCTGTTTTCAGCCTTACCTAACCTAACTATCACTTTTTGGGTTACTTGTGTGATCTGTGGTCGCCATTGTTTCTTAATACCACATTACTGCATTGATGATACGGCGACGATAGCATTGCCTGGTGTTTACATGATCTTCGAATCCAGCTTTGAAGTCATTTGTCTGCTCACAGTCAACACGTCTCCTCCCTCTTGCAGCACAGAAGATAGATTGCCACCAGTTTCCCTCCACCAGGCCCACCAGGCGTCGTTCTAGTTCAGCTGTCGGGGAACCTCAAGAACCGACAGCGTCTATCGCAAACCCAATTCAAGTTCGGTGTCGCTCAACATACGAGGCCCATCCACTCGGTCAACATTAGATTTCGAGTCCAGCGGTCGCCACGATCTACATTGGTCCTCTATCTCGACCTTACTGGGTGTGTGACTGGCTCTTCATCCTCCTGCCCAGCGCCGGTGCCAGGCACTTGTGGCTCGACCGGTTGATGCAGGCCCGGGAATCGTCTTGCAAGATGCGCACCCGGTAGTCGCCGTGCTGTTGGATGTCCATGCCACACTCTGGGGCATCGCGCAAAACTGTCTGGTTGGTCAGACAGTTTTGCCATTGGTTTTGACGCGGGTGAACGAGCAGCATGTCGCAGTCGACCGTCGCTGACCCTTCACCAAGCCAGCCACGCTCCGAGCCGCAGCCGGTGGAAGCAAGAATCCCTAATCCGTTTGCCAAATACGACAACCGGATATCGGGTGTGAGCGATCGAGTTCTGCCCAAACAACCATACCTGATTACCGTCCCCTCTGATCTCCCATACCGACGAGATATCTCCGACCCCAATCGATGGTTTCGCTCTACTCCCTTTTCCCGGAAAGAAGAACAACTACAATACATGAGTCTTTTAGTTCACCAAGGTGATGACGAGAAGCTGCTGAGGGTTGACGGCACGAGGATTGACGAAGACGGCAAACTGCTGGTCCAAGCCCAATCTCCACGCTCTGAATTTCCGAGCCGCCCCCAAACTCCGGTTGAAGCAGGTCCCAGGAAGAAGATCAGTTTGAAAGATTACAAGACGAAGGATAGAAGCGGGGTCAACACTCCTGAGCGCCGCCCGGCTGATGACATTCGAAAACAGGCCCTCAAGAGCCACAAAGAAGAGATAGACGCCAAACGCCACGACCAGGAGCCCAAACTGGCGCCGGTGCCCAAGCCCGAGCAGAAGGCTTCGCTTTCTAGGCCGACCACCCCCTCTGTAAAACCCGAGCCTCGACCTCTTGCGACGCCCACGCGGCATGACAGAGAATCTCAACGCCCAGCAAAGAAACGGAGGTTGTCTGCACATGAAGAGAGGCCGCCCATAGAACAACAGAGACATGTAACCCAGTCCAAAGAAGCTGCCGAAAAGAAAGCTCTTCCCACCCTGTTGTCGCCCGAAATGCCAATTCCCCAAAAGAAGCAGAAGCCACGAGATCTACCTGTCCTTCTCTCTCCAAAACTCCCCGAAGCCCTGGAACGGGCTGCGATCTCGCCCCCACCGCGAAGTGACGAAGTAAAGGCCATCCTCAAGTCAGCCGTGGGCTCACCTACTCGACCGAGCGAAAAGAAGACAGTTGATGGCAGCAGTAAAGATCCAGGCGCTGGTCGGGTCCGATCGGAGAGCCAGAATTCTGCAGCTCCAAGCATCAAAATATCCTCTCCCGCATCCAAGGCGATCACGCCAGTCAATAGACCTTCCACTCCTCTAGCAAATGGACGAACTGTAAGTCCCAAGCCTCGACAGCGGCACATTGTCGCCCTAAAATATGGCAAGAAGAATAGGAAACGGGTAGAAATGCTGTTGAAGCTGGCCCCGAGACACAAGAAGGAACCCTCAGCGACTGCCGACCAGGCCCCGACTCCTGCTTTGAAGCCCGCGTTGAGGCCGGAAGTTGCAAAAAGCGAGAAAAAGAGGCCAGCAGCATCCACGCCTGAGCTTCCAGCAAAGAAGTTAAAGGCTACAGCGAACTTACTGGATTTACCATCGAAGCCTGAGCGTCCCACAACGCCCAAGCCAGAATCATCTGACAGGTCTCCGCAACTTTCAGCGAAGCACAGATCAGCCTTTTCAACTCCCAAGAAGGAGCCTGTGTCTGTGTCCATGCAAAGAGTAGCGTCAACCGACACGGTCGAAGCTCGAACGCCAAGCCAGGATGCTGCTCGTATCTCAACGCCCCTGTCTACTGGTCACGCTTCTCAGCCCAAACTTTCGACTGCACCAACATCCGCCCCAGCCAAGAACGACGAATCACCGACTTGGACAGACATCCAAACCCGAATCTTCCAGCTGGGCCGAGTTCTTAAGAAGGAAGGCCAGAAGTTAGTAGCCGAAGGACATGGAAAGGAAAAGCGACGAGGGATTGTGCTACTGATCGAAGGTCTGCTTTGTTTCATGCTCAATTCTGGTGCTCTAGCTCACGCTCGACCAAATATCGACCCCGGTTGGTCAACAATCCTGCCCTATTACATCATGTTATACAAGCAATCTCGGCCGTATGCACATCTCAACGGTCTTGTGGTGCAATTAGGTGCGGTGTGTCGACAACAACTGCAACAAGAGCAAATCAGAAGGCTGGCTAAGGAAACTCTACCTGATGATCATATTGGCTCCGCTCCGACACCAGGAAGCGATGGAAACACGAAAGTCACAGATGATACGGCCAAAAAGCAAAGAGCCTTCCTCGAATTCCGCGATGAACTTGTTTCAAATTCAAGAGAGATGCGCGCTGCATGGCTTGAAGGTTCGAAACTACTGTCGAGCGATATCATCGAGGCGGAGTATCCGAGCACCTGGTCCAAGAGAGCCAAGGACTTGAGCAAGCGAAATCCTGACAAGCTCAGTCCAGGAGAGCTGCCTAAAGATTTCCCTCTGCCCATGGACGTCACAACCAACGTGTTTGAAGCGACAAACTTTGCGCTGTCGTTTCTGTGGGAATGGGCAATGATTGAAGACGTGAAATGGAAAGCGCGTGTTGAGCTGTGATTTTTTTTTCCAGGTTCGCCTAGCATCAGAAGCACTAAACGAGCGGCTGCTCATGATTGCGTTTTATGATACCTAATCAGCGATTGTGCTTGTTTCAAACGTTGTCAGCTTTTCAAGGGACATAGCGACGTTTTGTGCTTGAGAATTGGAGATTTGTGGGCGTGTGATCGTGCCTAATAGAAACTGCATTAGCGATGCTTCGGAGTACGAAGGAGGAGGCTGGCTGTGACAACAGGGTTCACGGGGTTTCGCGCGCGTAAACACTTTACGAGCTTTATAACAAGCAGTCTTTGCAGACTACTACGGTCAATAGGAATTCTACGATCTCAATCCCAACGACCCACCTCCAGCACTTCGCAGCACTTCGCAGCAGGTAAGGTTCGTTTACGTCGGTGCACCGCAAGGACCTAGTCCACCTATGAGTAGCTATGATGTGGTGGATGTGGCAGGAGTTCGTGGGGCGCCACGCCTTGTTTTAGGGCAGGTGGGGCAGGCACGGCACGTATTAGCTATTAATATTATTAGTGGGAACTTTTGCTCATCGGAGCTATTACAAACTTGCAGAAGTTGCGCATCGTCGCGGCCCTTACACAAAGTCCCTTGCGGCTGAAGTGTTATTAAGATGTCACGACGGCGCCTCGAATCAATTTCTTTCAGTGTCAGTATCACTTGAGTCTGGCAGCTGGATAGATAACGAGGACAGCCATCCTTACATGATTCTTCCGGAAAGTATCTCCTCGACATACCTTCGTCCTAGTATCACCAAGTCCGGCAGCCTGATGGACATGAGCATAGGCATCCTCGCATGAGTTGTTCAGAATGTATCTTCTCAACATACGCTCGATGCAGCTCGAGCAGGTAAGGGATGAAACACAACTCCCGTATGCCATCTTATCTCACAGATGGGCTGAAGGCCAGGAGTTGCTCTACGAGGATATCGCAAAGCTGCCAGAGAGCCACTCGTCTGGCGCCGAGAAAATCAAATCATTTTGCAAGCTTCTGCTCGATTCCAATACTATTGGAACCAGGCAAAATCAATGGCGACATGCATGGATCGACACGTGCTGTATCGACAAGAAAAGCAGCGCGGAGCTCTCTGAAGCAATCAACGGCATGTATTCGTACTATCGGACAGCAGAGGTCTGTGTTGCTTATCTTGACGATGTCAAGGTTGCGCGAACACATCCCGACTTCGAAAGTGAATTTGCAAAAAGTAAATGGTTCACCCGGTGCTGGACCTTGCAGGAGCTGATTGCGCCCGAAGAAGTGGTTTTCTACAATAACGCATGGCAGAAGCTTGGTACCAAGGACGAACTTGCTCTGTTGATCAACACTATCACTACAATCGATGTTGTCGCTCTACGCAATGGCGCTATTCTTGGGTATAGTATTGCTCAGCGGATGTCATGGGCAGCGGGCCGTCAGGCCAGTCGACGCGAGGACGTAGCATATAGCCTTATGGGTCTTTTCGACGTCAACATGCCAATGTTGTACGGGGAAGGTGAGAAGGCATTCAGAAGGCTGCAAGAAGCAATTTTGAGCGACTCCGATGACGAGACGCTCTTTGCCTGGTCCTGGGACCACTTGTCAGAGGACGAACAACCAAGGGACCATTCGGGCCTTCTGGCGAGGTCCCCCGAAGCATTCAGGGACTGCCAGGAGGTGAGGCATGTTTTGGCGAACAACAGAACTGTATCGCTTCACTCAACCAATCGAGGCATTGCTGGTGAAATTACATTAAGCAATAATATTATGTATAGTATGTTTGACCAATCTCACGGTGTCTCAACCGCTCTCCTCAACGCCGCCGACCTCAGAGGTGGTGAGGAGCGGTTCATTTGGATTTACCTTGTACCCGGAAGCTCCGGTCAGACATCGTGGTGGAGAACTTCCTGGGATGGCAAATCCCTTTTAAAGCTGTCGCTGCTGCGGATGAAGTTTTTCAGCACTTCTGGTCAGCAGATTGAGGTACGACATACACCCCGAGCTGAAGTACCACTACCCAGCAGGCTTTACGGCTTCAGTATATCCGGTCATTTAGCACAGAAGATACAATCGGAATACAACGGTTTTACCCTCTCCTTAGCTCCAAGTGTCGAACGCGCCGGTGAAGGCGGTTTCTATAATACTAGATCCACGCCACTGGGACCTGTTTGCAATATAGACTGCTCTAATGAATACGAGGACTTACAAATGATACAACTTGGATACGATCGATCTGCTGTCCCCGTGTGCATTTTTTTGTATTCCTTACAGTCTATAATTCGTCCAGAACAAGAGCAGCACTATGAGAATGTCGCAACAAATGGAGATATCGACGCCACCAGATTCGTCGCATTCGATACAACGGTATACGAAGAGCTCCAGTGGGCTGATCACAGTCAGATGGCAGAAAGGCACCCCGTAAATGCATGCAAGCCATTTCCTGGACAAGACCTCGTTGGCTATGTAGCTTTCAGAGACGACAGCAGAATGATCAATCGTGGCTTTGAATATCCTATAGGAAGAGTTTGGAACAAGGAAACCGTGAGGTGGGAATACCCTTGGCTGAAGTTGGGATACCGACGAGATGAGATCGGTACCTTGTGGCATTGCCAAATCACACAACCCAAACGACCCAAAAGAGGCAAACGGAGGTTGCCCCGAACCTCGATGCAGTCCGAGAAGCTGATTCTGAGCGCATCCTCGCTTCCCCCTTTAGAACAAGCTTGCACGGATGTGTTTGTCAACCTTGCAAAACCGTGTCCTCAACGGGACTCGGTGGTAGCACAACATACGGCATAACGACTATGATTATATAGGTGAGTAGAATTCTTTGGAACTTGTGTTAGGCAAATCAGTACACGACCATGTCGGTTTCCGCGCCTACTTTCTTTCCATTGCCTTGGTTGAAATCAGTAGTATCCGAGCTGAGGTCTCCAGCTTCCGCGGGCAAAAGGAAAGATCCGAAGATATCGTCCCTTTCAAGCAAAAGTTCAACTTTAGGGGATTCCAGGAAGTAGCCAGTTCGATTCATCCTAGAGCTTTTCTGACTTTGACATCCTGCGAGCATACCTTATTAATGTGTTGTGCGAAAAAGAGTCGAAGCTTACATTATTAGGCAGCAGCCTCTGAGGCGGCCTTTAGGGCCCAATCACTGCTCTCAGGCTTGTGAAAGGGATGTGGAGCTTACGGAGTAATACTACTTCGTACTTTATTACAAACCGCCGGCGGCGAACTGCCCTGCTGCCCTGCACGTAATACGGCATCCTAGATCATTATGTTGTTTCGTTAATAAATTTCAAATCAAAAGTTTGAGGCCAGAAGAGTAGCTACATATTACGGAGTTCCCTATGGGATCGACTTTGACACAAAACTAGCTCACTGGTATATACTAGTGAGTCGCTCTTCTTTGCTCCCCTGCGCAGGCATTCCCCGCGGCTCACTTTCCTATTTTTATTTCTTGGGGCAGCGTTCAATCACGCGTTGTCCCTTTGTTAGCCATGGATTCAAATGCGACTCTCTTCGTTTCGCTTGTTGCCTACAGAATTTTTCCCTCGTTGCCGCGTTTATTCACGCTTTTCCCTCGCTATCACTGAGGGTATATGAATTTCAACACGACAGATGTGTGCTAGAGTAATAGCTACACAAAACACCTTTACGTTGTTCGACCTGAAAAGCGAGCTTTACGGGTTCCATCACAACTTCCTACTGTTGGTCATACAGTCATACCTCCCCATTACTCAATATCTGGTAATTGGAGGAGGGATTACTCTTTACTCTTTGCCTCTTTGCTGTTTGAACTTTTGACGCTCTCAACCCATCTTCACGGTTGTCGTTCTGATACGCCTTGTGCTGCCCGTGATCTATCTTGTGGAACGAACAGTACCGCACTTGGACGGGAGTTCGAGTCCTGCTGTAATGTTTGACCTTTTTTGGCCTGTTTCGCTGCGGTCAGCCTTGTGCTTGCTCTCGATGACTGGTCACAGGTTTGGTGCATTCAGGCTGCTGCCTGCACCCAAACTTCGGCCTGACCTTGGCTGACTTCTGGGCCCGCCTTTTTGGCTTTTTTGTGATTGGACTGCCTTGCTGCGACTACTAACCTGACCGTCTATCGGGTAAGATGTGGCTTCTGCGAGAAGAGGAAAGAAGGGTTGTCCGTGGTTCGCCGTCATGCTTGGGAGAGGACGGTCCACGCACATTCAGAGCACACGAGCCCAGACAACCCACAGAGGGGCGGTCTCCAGACCCTTTGGGACTGGATGTGTCGGTAGTTCTAGGTAAGCTTGAAATATCCCTGCAGAGCAGTCAGCAGCATCGTCGATTCCGGGTTAGAAAGCATCAAGTGCGACAAGCGGGGCAGGACAAGGTATGCGTTAATTTGGAGTGGATGATATGGGAACGATCTCTGGAAGAGCTCGGACTTCGCGTCGCTGACACAGCTATCTGTACAATGGCTGAAAACTAGCCAACTGGAATGTGATGATTCGATGTCTCCAGCTGGAGCTGACCAAACCGCTGCCGGTCTGAACCGAGTCCTCTGCAGGATCAAGTGAGACGTTATGTTCGCAACCCAACGGGGTTTGCCTCTCATTTGAAGCGATTGTACTTGGCTGCAGCGCGTCTCGGAAGCAGCTGGTTACCCTCTCCCCCCACCATCTTGCCAGTATTCATTTCGCTTCTGCTACCGAAGCAAAGCATACGTCAAGGCGGGGGTTAAAAAATGTGCCACCTATCGAGCCAGCACTCGAACCGCAACGCCAAGTGCAAGGATTGCGCCCTTCCCGAACGACGTACTACGATACGCAGAGCCACTAAAGGTCGCCGCTGCCGATGGAGCTGCGGCCGTGCTCGAAACCTGATCGGAGGAAGTCATGTCAATATGTCAACGTGGCACAGACAATGAGGAGGTACTTACCGCGCTAGAAGCTGTTGCGGAGGCTTCTGCCGTTGGCGCCGCGGAACTCTCACCAGTTGGTGTTGCAGCAGCGGTGCTCCCAGCAGCTACACTTGCACTTGCGCTAGCGGTAGCATTCGCAGCCCGTGGCTCGGCGGAAACTCCACAAGCCTGAGCAGCTGCACTGACGCTATCACCATAGTACTGCCAGATGTCATACTCGAGGGCGCAGTCCAAGCAGTCATCTAGCTGGGTGGTGAAATTCGAGGAACTGCAGTAGTTTTCGGTCCGTGCGATGGTGATCACGCCGCCTACGAGAACATGTTAGCATATCGAACACAGCCAAGGCATGCTTTTTGCACGAACCGCAATTTGCGTGGCATTCATACTCAGGTGTACCGGGTGCTTGTCTGGGAATCAGGTGGACCGCATCCACCCACGGGAATGCAAGACACGTAGATTGGAGGAGAGCGAGCGTCGTTGCAAAAAGAGTGAGGGAGAGTTTATGCATGGCTGAAGGCAGAGTGAATGGATTCGCACGTTTAGAAGTGCGCGATTGTTTTCAGTTGCTCGGACGTCAAGATCGAATGTTTATGAGAGAAGAAAGAAAACATTTCTTGGTTGGCTGCGCGTCGGCCAGAGCTTGACTTGCTCATGCGTTTCTGCAATGCATATTCGAGCTCGGTTTCGAGGTCCTATCAGCATCGCTGATCTGTGGCACCAGCCGATGCTTTCCGCTAAGGTGCTAGCAATGCAGCGGCTCCCAGGGTTCAGCCTTGGCCCGACGATCATCATTGGCTAGGCCTCTGGTGTCGACTGGAACGGCGCCCTTGGCGAGGGAATTATCTCATCTTATCAGATCAAAGTTTGCCCAAGCTCGTTTATCCATTGGCCTCCAAGTGAGGAGGCCGGCCTTTCGCGTGCTAGAAGCTTGGTTCGTGAGTCTCTCGCAAACCCCAAGCTTTGTTCAACGAATGCGACAGGGTCTGTCCCCTGCCGGTGTCGGATCCTCCTCTTGTCTTTGCTGAACATATGACCTGACTCGTGGGGTTGCGTCGTGGCAGCTGCAGCCGAAGTCAAAGAAACGCCACGATCATGGCAAGACACTTGGTGGCCTCTGCTTGACTTCGTATAACTTTTGTACCATCTAACCGCACAACAGAGAAAGAATGATACTCAAGTACTCTTGGATCGTTCTCGCAGCCCTTGAGGCTCTGGCACAAAGCGACCATGGCGAAACATATTCCGAAACAATGGGTCCTGTAGCATTCATGTGGCCGCCTGATCGCGAGTGGGGGGCTGCACAAGACAACACTGCACCATGCGGTTCTGCAGCTGGCGTTGTAAACCGCACAGATTTCCCATTGTGTATGCTTTTTAAAATCTGATTGCTTTATAACAGCTCTCAACTAATCTTGAAACACAGTGAATGGACAAATTGCGCTCGTAGCAAAGGACGAGTCGTGGTCAATCCAGGTCGCGATCTCGCATCAGTCCAGTAAGTAATAAGTACCCCAGGCACAAACAATGCGTTCCGAGTCCAGACGCAACCGGGGGGGGTGTTGTTGACGCCAGACAACAGATCCAACCTCGAACAACGACTTCGAAACGCTCATCTCGGCCTTCAGGATCCCAGAACTAGCCGAGGGACATCAATGCTATCCCGTCCCAAATCCATCGGCAGATGTCGAGGCTGGGTCCAATGCGACGTTGCAGATCAGATACACCTCCGACATGGAGGATGATCGCAACGAGACCTACTACGCCTGTGCAGACCTTGTCTACGTCCCGACAAGCCAGTTCACGTACCAGGTTCCCTGCTTCAATGCTACTGTAGACGACTTCGACATTACAGACAACGACAGTCCGAGTGAGACGGCGTCAAGCGGGGCTTCGTCGGAAACCGCGGAATCGCCAGAGCCGGAAGACAAGTCTGACGACTCAAGCGGCCTGTCGGGAGGCGCGATTGCTGGGATCGTTGTCGGCGTAGTGGTTGGTGTCGGTGCTCTCCTCGCTGGGGTCTTAGTGATGTGGAGGAAGGGTCAGCGGAAGAAGCGTTTGCAAGCTCAAGAGTCTTCTGTGCGGAATGTGAAGTGGCCCGGCACTGATGAGAATGGATCGAACTCTTCCAAGGGAGGAGACGACATCGTGCTCAAAGATATGCGGAAATAGTTACTGGCATACTTGTTGAGCTAGGCGTTTGTCTTGAATGTTGTGCTTCAAGACGAACGAACATTCGCATCGATTTTGTTGATATCTTTGGCATTACATTATTAGGTGTGATTTTTTCGGTTCAGCAGTTCTGACATTTGGCGCTTGCATTGAGCTGCTTCAATGAAAGAATTTCAAATACCTACCTACTATTAGATTCGAATATTAAGGTTCCTCCATAAGACAGTGTTCCCACACTTTCACTTGCATGTGCAAGACCGCCTCAGATTGCTACAAAGTCTTCTTATGTATCTTCTTAGCTTCCTCATTGGCACCAATGATTGCTTCTCTTGCGCCATCCCACGCTTTCCGCCGGCCATTGCTATCAAATAGCCGATAGACATGAGGACTGAATATGCCATCCATCAGCAGATTGCAGAACTTGCGGTCTTTCAGCCAAAATGACCAGCCACCCAGACCGTATCCGAGATTCCCGTGCAGATTGGCACCGGTCGTTTCCTCAAGCCAGTCATGCCAATCAGGCGCAAAGACCATTCGCTGGTTGAAACTCCCTCGAGCCAGGATCGCGTTTGCCCAAGCAAGGTGGTTGCGGACCCAGGTGATCATTACGGGCCGTGACGGCAGAGACGGAGAAGATGGGTCCGGCTTCCACAGTTGAGCGATGGCCATGGAGATCAGATCGGAAAACGTAAATGCAGCGGTTGGAATGGCTGCTATGCCCAGAAACGCGAGAGAATCTGGGTGTGTGAGAGAAAAGATGTTTTGATAGAGCCTTGGGATAGGATGGCCGAAGGGTTTCAGTGTGTAAGAGGAATTTCCAGAGGTAGGTGTCTCCCGGAGGGCTTCGTCTGATACGTCTGTATGTCTAGAGTCGATTGTTGGGTCAAATTCACCCACGACAGCAGCAAAATCGACGGTGTACCCGGTGCACCAAACGATCGCATCCACTTCAACGCTTGTGCCGTCTGCCAATTTCACAGTCTTGCTGTCCGTTATTTCGGTGATCATCTCGACAGACTCAATATCTCCTTTCTCCAAGGCTGGGATCAGCGTGTCTGATACGGTTGGCACGTTGTTCATGATGGATGGTGCAGGGTTAATGCGCCATTTTGGATCTAGTTTGAATGCATCATCCTGAAATTTCTGAAGCACCATATTGGTCATCGCTTCTGCCTGTCGGGGGAAATAGCGTTGCATAGTGTG
Source organism: Incumbomyces lentus (assembly GCA_017656005.1). Classification (NCBI taxonomy): domain Eukaryota; kingdom Fungi; phylum Ascomycota; class Eurotiomycetes; order Chaetothyriales; family Trichomeriaceae; genus Incumbomyces; species Incumbomyces lentus. Next base: position 1,534,075 of record JACJVT010000007.1, on the reverse strand, counting down.
AGAGATCGCCGTCTTTCTGTAGGTTAGACCGTGGTCAAAAGGCTTTCCGTTGGTTTGCCATCTGGGTATCTAAGATCAACTCAGCACGCAAAACCAAAGCGTTATACGATGTTTGATTCAGTAGAATCACGTCGAGACTTACAATGTAGGCTCCATGTCTGTGTGACAGGAAAATCTGTTTGGCAATCCCAACCAAGGAAGTGGCCGTATCTGCCGCAGAGTTTCCCATGCCAACTACCATCACCCTCTTGTCCTGGAAGTTCGTTGGTCTGATGGACATACGTTAGAACCGAGAGTCTTACATGTAGGATGTTCTGACCTTTTATAATGACCTGAATGCAAAGCTTGTCCACCAAATGCCTCTGCGTTCTTGATTTTAGGAATGATGGGTGTATGGTTATTTCCATTAGCAAGAATAACTTTGTCAAAGTAGAGAGACCTTTTCTCCGAGCTCTGGTCGGCACGAGCTGTCTCAATAACCCATTTACCTTGCTGATCATCTCGAGTCACACGTAGTACACTGACCCCAAGCTGCATGTGCGGACCAAGCTTGAAATGGGACGCATAATCTGCGAGGTACTGGTGCACTCCAGCAGCAGAGATATGAGGACTTGCCTCTGATCCACGTCAGTGCTGGGGATTCCAAACGCTCGATCGCCACGTCTTGCCTTTAGGAAACGCAAAATCGGTGAAGCATCCCTGAAACAATCAGAATGGCTACCATATTAATGCGGTAGACATGTTTCTCACTCTCTCCTTTGTAATGTTCACTGTCGTGGCTTGTAGAAAGGAGTTAGTGTATCATAATGGGGCAGTTTGAATTGTCAATGGCTGACTCTCGAGGACAGAAGTCTCCTGTCCTTCTGTAAACTTCCACAGCCCCCCGACGTACGTATGTCGGTCAAAGCCAGTGGCGTTGAAGCCTTCCTCTCTCAAGTTCTTCAGTGCAACTAGCCCGAAAGCCCCTGTAGTCGAGTCAGTGACATTGATATGAACGGCTAAGTTGTGATCTAGATACCCAATCCGACAACGGCGACATCGATTGAGTCGGCCATGACAAGGTTGATACTCTGGCACCCTGCTTCTCTACCATATCCTTTCTATTATACCAACGATGTAGTGATGTAGTGATGTAGAGATGATGATGTATACGAATACGGCCTTGGCAAGTGCCGAGTCAAGATTTGAAGACCTTGGCTCCGTCGCAGATATCTGAGACTGAAGTGTCTCTTTCTGAGCAGAGAATACGATCATGGAGAGGATGATACGAAGTGTTTGTCTGAATAGGAAAGCCGCGTAAAGCACTCAAAGCGCGTTCCCACCGTATGTCAATTAGGACGCCGTGGCCGACTTCGGCAGAAAACGGTAGTTGGTCGTGAGACTTGGCGGAACAGCCAAGGTGAAGGATTTCCGACCCACTGACGGCATGCATAAGGCTTGCTGGATGTTCTATCTTGCGGTCATTCATATGTTGCGCTGAATTGTGCAAAGGCTGCCAAAAAGCAGGTTCACAATCCTGCGATGGATTAATCCCATTGCCACGTTCGCATTCCACACTGACTTGCTTCCCATTTCACCAGGACACACGAATAGCTGGCCTCCGAAGATTTGCGAAGTACTAATTGTGTGGTTGAGGATTTAGGTGCTTACTATAGCGTCAGCAAGGCCAGTATCTGCGGCCTGATGTTCATGTCACCTAAATAACGTGTTTGTCGACTCAATGGGCGGGACGCTACGATCCAATAGGACAAACGCTGGAAAACCACATGACCTCGAACTCAAGAAGTTACCTAGGCGAGCCTAAAAGTCACGGTCACGGTGTTAACACGAGATACAAGTGATCTAGATTGTAGAGTGTCAACATCATTCTGACAAAAATTTATCTTGGGCTACATCGCGAGCGGACGCTCGGTCTTCCGGCTCAAAACAAAGTAGGCTGCTGACAATGGTTGTAATCTCGGTGGCGTCTCTCTGACTGAGAGTGTCATTAACTAGTCCGAGGAATCCTTCCAAGGTCAGGTAAACGGGGTCGTCTTCTTCTATGAGGGTAGATCAGCAGCCATCAATGATGAGTCCATGCGGCCACTCGCCTCGTGGATAATCTGGTAAGAACTCCGGCAAAGGCCGGTAAAGCGCCTGCCATCGGCGGGGCAACGGGCCCAGCCTCTCAATCATGCCGCCCACCAAGGCCATATCATCGGCCATCCAGCATTCGAATAGAGGCCAGCCAGCGAAGAGCTCAAAAATCTGCGACCGCATCAGGTATGGCTGAGCAAATACTCATGGATCAGCCAGGCCAAACACTCACGGTGCAACCCATGCTCCACAAGTCGACGCGATGGTCAAGTCTCTCGCCGAAGACGGCTTCAGGCGCCCGGATAGTCATCGGGGTTGGCAGGTCTGTTGCTATGTCTGTGTTAGTGAAGGCGTTGCCAAAGTCGATAATCTTGACACAGTCCATCTCTGGGATGAAGCGGTGATTTGCTGTCGCAACTAGGTAACAAGGCACACCCGGTTCGTGACTGGACCCTCGCCGGGGAGACACAGGGCAAAGTTCTGGCTCATTGAATGCCGTCATGATCGCCGTTTCCGACATCCGCTGAAGATCGGGAGACACACGCGCAAGATTGCCAGCATGTAGGTCTATCAACGTCAGTCTGGACAAGCACACGGTGGGAACTGAATCACCTCCGTGTGCAATCGCGTTGCTGTGGAGAAAATGCAGGCCGAGCAACGCATGCTTTGCGGCCTTTTTCGCTAGGCCAGCGGCAAGCCTCCCTTCCTTAGAGACTGCAACGACTTGTGGCAGGGATGGTCCCAGAAGCTCCAAAACGATGCAGGTATGCGTTCCGTTTGGCCCTGTGTGACTGAATTCATCCAGCAAGTTCACGATGTACTGCCGCAGCGGCCTGTTGTGCTTGGCAGTGGCCAGAGCGCGCATTGTCTTTGCTTCTTGCGATGACCCTTGAGACAGGGCTGAGACCATGCACTTGAGGGCCACGTTGCGGTTCAGACTCACAGATACGTCAGTGAACATTCAAGCTATAGGCAAGGGGGTATACAGGCGATTGCGAGCCAGCCAGACAGTGGAAAAGCCTCCAGACCCGAGCTTGTGCAGGATTTGATACTGCCCGTCTTTAAACATGTCGCCGAGGTGGATTGGGTGATATCCTCCGGGGCAGTATTTTTCCAGTGCCTCAGAATGCTCGAGATCGCACCGATACATGCCTCGCCTCTCGACCATGGCTTTGCTGAAGATAGAAGACATGCTCGCTGATGTATAGAAACACCGCCTAGCTGGTAAAAGTAGGCGGAACTGTGGTGTCATCTTTGGGAGCACGTGGATCACGCCCGCGCTATGCTCAAACTAATATAAGGGAGGAGACGAGGTTGACGGAGTTTGGGTGGTGCGTAGCACAGACTTGGCAAATTATGCCTGTGAAATCTGACAAGGTATCTAGACTAGCACAATACCATATAGGATGTACAGTAGTAGCCGCTTTTATACCTTCACTTTGCCAAGGGTATGTCAGGATCCAGGACCCCTAACAAGGGCATGAGGCTTGGCGGAGCATTTGGCTATATAGCTGTAGTAGAGATTAGCTCTTAGATAGCTCTCTAAGCGTTGAATCGCTGTCCATAGAGGTTGGTAGCTAATTACATAGCTTTAGCTGACGCACATAGATCCCGTCACTGCCAGCTGTGACAGCGTACGCGTAATTTCACATGCCGAGACTTTCCCGTGATGTTTTTGGCCATCATTTGTGCCGCACAGCTACATATTTTGGTCTCTGAAACCGCCAAAGGCGAGTAGCCAACGTTCGTGACGCCAAGCTGCAAGCATCGACTAGAATAGATAATCAAGGTCAGCAGTTGCAATGCCATTGGCCAGCTGCAGAATCCTAGAAGCCGAAAGGGCTGCAACAAATAACCGCCTTTTGCAAGCAGCTGGTTCTGGCAACCTGTCCTCGGTAGTCGTCGTAGTGAGCAGTAAAATAGACCTTTCCAGCCAGCGATTGAGTTGTGAGGAAGAAGAAGACAAGCTGAGCAAGTCCGAATGGAGACATTGTTGCAACGAAGCAGGACTGCACTGGGACTTTGAACTGCCATGACCGCGCTCAGTATGCACCTTTGAGATTCAGCCTCGCGTACGGAGCCTGGATCGGAAGATGGTGCCCCGTTCAGCCTTGGAGCAGATGGAAGGCTATTCAGGAAGTCGTGGCAGTGCCCCCCGGCCCGCGGGCGCGGAAGAATGCCTAACTTTGGCCTATAAGGGATACGTTTCCATATGCACATGACTCCCCAGGTGGGTGTTCTTACATATTTGTTTATTACCTCTTGCACTGCTTGCGATGACCTAGATTTGTTCAAAGTTACTCATTTCACGGATTGTGGATGGCTGAAGTGAGATATTAGTTCACTATTCCAGTAATAACGTTCTTTTGGGCTCAATGGGTCATAGGGGTTCACTGGGTCAGCCGCAGCCGAAAAATAATTTCAAATTTCAGCCTTGTTAAAAGAGCCTGACCCAGTGAACCCCTATGACCCATTGAGCCCAAAAGAACGTTAGAGATTTTCCAACCACTGGCTTTCCGGCAACGAAAGCCTTGGCGCACCGCCCGGTGATTAATAATATTAAAGGGCTGTTCCCTGTTCCGCCCCCATAATATGATAAGCCTCGAGACCAAGCTTCCACAGTAGGCTTCAAACCATGCAAGATCTCATCTAAGCAGGAGCCAGAGCAACAACGGTACTGTTCGCAATCTCATTAAGCTAACCGTCAGTAACGTACCTATCAACTAAGAAAACCAATTCGCAGAGTGCGCGACTCGGACCATAGCCGGGCCCCACACCAGGAGGCAGGCGAGGCATCCCAATGAGCACCTTTAGCACGAGACCATGTCTTTTGTGTCTGCCTTGCCAAGAGCATAGGTGAATCGCTGTGCGTGCGCCACATAACCAGCGAACAGCTCGAATGACCAACCATGTTCAGCATGTGCTGCAGCTTGCTACTACGAATATGACTACTACTTGTACTTCTCAATTCCTGCTAATGTTCGCCCTCCAGTCTTTCAGACCTATGTACAAGAGTGTGTCATCCAACATTCCAACAAGTCTAAAGATTTAACATCGTCCCCACTCACGGAATAATAATCACACCAGGATTTCAGAGGAACTTCAAACACGGACGAAGGTACTTGAAAAGGGCAGGGCAGGGCAGGGCAGTCCAACAACCCCCAAATCAAACCGAAACCAACATGTCCTCGTACGGACCTAGATACTCCACCGATACAGGCATAGTAGTGGGCATCGTTATTGCTATTGTCCTCGTCCTACTCGTCTGTTGTTCGTGCTGTGTGGCGCACCCACGTCGGCACTCGCAGACAGCTGGACCCAACACCGCAAACAATTATATCCGCTCGGGCCAGCCTATCCACCTCACTAGGGGAGGAGGAGGAGGGACGATACCAGGACAGCGTGATGAGGAGGAGGCGGCCGACCCTTTACAGCCATACGCGCGGCCGCCAGGGTCGGATGTGGGAGACCAGACGTACAAGGCAAGTGCGGAGGAAGATCTCAGAGCTCCGCCGCCTGCTTATCAGCAAGCATTGAGAGATCCACCGCCGGGAACGCAAGCGGATAGCATGAGAGGCTAGATGGTGGCATGTTCTCTTTGTCCAGAACAATCCTCTTTACATGGGACTTGGACGGCTTTCTTGTGTTGTCCATTGTTGTTCATCTGTACGAAGAGTCAAGGTATACCCCAAGGCCAAAATGGGTATTCTGGGGACTATCCGATTTCTGTCGAGATCCTACTTTCCTGCAAGTCGAAGTAGGTGACTGGATACGACATGCAAGTCAGTAGCAGACCCAATCTGCGTCGTAGTGCTACTGGCTTAGAAACGCGCAGACACGAAAGCTAGGGAGCACGATATCGACCGATGGCCGCTTCTTCCATTGTGCAAATTGCTGGTGACGTTAACAATACATAAGAGGGTTCCTCACCTCATTCCGAACCTAAGTCGAATAGCTAATTAATTGTCTCCACTTCAAAGATGAGGATAGAACAAAGTTGGGCCAATTTATCCCTACTACATGAAGAAGTCAATGTCCCACCCCTAAGAACTTTTCCTTGAGCACCTCCCTAATGTTGTGAAAGTCAGCAAATACAGGAAATTGCCGGACAGATGCAGCACACAACAGGTGTGCATCGGAAATGCGGCATGCGATACAAGGCAAATTGGTTGGTTGTAGAAACGGTACAACTTGTGTCAAGCGCACATGTCTCGCGTGGGTTGGGTCTTCCTAGCCGTTCTCGTGAAATGGTCGCAGAAGGGTGTGCCTAGCCTCCATTCAAACCGTCGAGTCCATATTCATCTCGTCCTTGTAGGTGTTGGACCAAACTTCCCTTTTTGGTTGTATCAGTCTCTTGAGGCCTGCGGCCTCCGTGTTGATAGGTGACTCCCCTGTCCACATAAACATGTCGTACAACCATCCGCCGAATGTGCAGCCGAGGAACGGTGCAACCATCGGAATCCTGGATCAGTCAGCCATGACGCACGGCCACAGAGAAGTATCATTTGCCTACCAGAAATAGTAATTTCCTGCAGCCCAGACTTCATGACCATAGCCCTAAAGACCTAATTAGCTGCTCGTTGAGCACGTCTCACTGAACAAAGGCTTACCAGGAAGTAGCTCATGAGTCGAGGACCAAAGTCTCTTGCAAGGTTGATCGCATAGCCTGTTTCCCAACCAAAGCATGCGCCGATACCGAAGATCACGAAGAAGAGGCCAAGCGGTGTCAGTGGTCCAGCTCCAAGGTTTCCATCGTCCTTCAGAGCATAGATCAAAAACATTAGCAGACTCGAGGCAATGAACTCGCTGAAGAACTGTCCTGTTTTCGACAGAAATTCTGCAGGGTACGTGCAGAAGATGCCTGCCGTTGCCGTTTCCGAATATCCAGGGACGGTTCGAATGTTAGGTCCACCCTCGTATACATTGATAGCCGAGAGATAGTTGGCATATACCACGCCCGAAGCACACATGGCACCTAGTACCTGCGCCAGCATGTAGATCGGAAACTTTCTCCATGGAAACCCCCTGAAGACACAGTTCGCGAACGTAACGGCCGGATTGAGGTGAGCACCAGAAATGCCCGCTGTGTAGACGCCTGCACCCTTGTCAGCACATGATCTAGCAATTCGAATCGTCCAGATCTCCGATATCATAATCTTTTCGCCCAAGGTCCGGTAGGACTGTAAAGCTGTCGGGACTGAAATGACTTTTTCGGGATGATTTGCAGACACCATTAAGGTAAAGGAGCGTTGAGACGAACCTAGCATCACACCCAGTCCCCAGCCCCAGCATATTGACTGGTAGTCGCCTTTTGCCCCGTCTGATAGAAGAACCTGTGCGACAACACCGTCGCCGAACATAATTAGGATGAATACTCCTGTAGGAACGCAGTCAGTAAAGATCGTCAATGCGAATCTCTTGGACCAGCCGCTCGAGCGAATTCAGGACGGGTTGTGCGTCCCGTCCCACTATGTGTCCTGGTGCATTGGAATGCTGGAAGAAATGGTAAGAGCAATGAATACTGACCCCAGAACTCTGCAAAAGGTTCCCGCATGAATTTTCGGATACGGCTCCAGAGGAGATCAGGCTCAGCTTGTACGGCGTCCGCTTGTGGTACCTTATGATCAACAGCCACGCCGTGAGCCCGGAGTGGTGGCAGGCCAGCTACAGACGTTCTCCTGTACTCTCTCCCCATTTTGAGGCGTTCCGAATGAGTTGCTGCAGCTGCTGGGTCTGAAGGGACTTTCTTTGTGAGAAGACATATGCGAAAGGGTGAATCGTTATTCTAGGTGTAGATAGAGTGTCGTGGAGGTAGCGACTTTGGATTGTCACGCATGGTAGGCAGGGGATAGGTCCTCGCTTTAATATGTAAGCAAGAACGACCAAAGAGGTGCTTGCATGACAATGTGACGTCTAGCACACTGGCAAGATGGCTAGATGGGGTCACGGCAAGTGCTCGCCATATCCGAGCGTAACAGCGCCCACTAACATTGCACTAGTTCCTGCGTGTGCAGTCATCTCCCGCACCTAAATTGGCGGCAAAGTGCCAACTCTATATAACCTTGTAATAAAGGCCCAAACTCTCCAATCGACATCTCAATCACCTTAAATGAGAAGACTGAGCAGATTTGAATCCAGGTCTAGATCACCTCCTGATGGAAATCATTAGAAGATGTAGTTCTCATCGGTTTAGGTAGCTTTGAACATTTTCACTGACTTTCAGTCCGCAGTCAATGACAACAATGCCCAGGTGGTCTTGAGAGACTGGATTTGCTCGGATTTGTTAGCTCATGAACTTCAAGACGAGGCCCACCGACTCGGAGGATGCGCGGGGTAGTACCAGTGGGGACATTAGCCCCTGGCTTAGGCTGGCGATCGCGGATGGCGTAATAACAATTACCTCGGAGTGATGTTGCACGAAAAGACTGGTTTGCTTTTCGGCCTTGAGTTTCCCGAGCTGCGCCTGGGCTTTGGTGGTTTAAGCTTGAGGCCATTCATCGCGCACAATCATGTTATTTCCCCAGATTTCGGACATCCGAGCTAAACTTCTCAAGAAAAGTTCTAGAACGATGATAGAAGACACGATTCATGCGGCTTTTCATATCAGCTCAGCCTTCGAAACCGAAGAGTACTCTGTTCTAGATTCTTCGGCTTTGATATTTACGTGCCTCGGTTCTGATTAGTAGATGGACAGGAATGATTGAAACAAAACAAAACAGTCCGGCAAACCCTGTTGTTTGAGACTTGGTGGGTCTTGAGCGGTTGAACGCTGTCATTTTCAGTGCACGATTGAAAGAACATGCGAACAGCACGACTAGAGTCTGACAAGACATGTTTCTCGATCCGCAATAACGACGTTCTTGTGACACTGCACAGGTGTTTTGACATTGGCAAATGTCTGACGAGTCGACCACAGGAGGTGCCTGCTGATCTTTGAGAATCTTGCCATTTTATTAGCAGCAGGCAGCGCCCAATCTCGCACGCTATGGCCAATTTTCAATGTGTCAAAGCTATCATGTCATTGGAGAGGCTATAGAGCTTACTACTCAATAACATAATAACATGCAATTTAACATTTTGGTAAAAATGGTGTTTGAGCGGCGACTATTTACCGTCTTTCACCTGCCTTCTGATCCGATGGAGTGCGCATCAAGAAAAGCACCGAGCACTCACAACAATCTTTACAGGCGAGTATTCTGGTACCTGTTTTCGACTATGGTATCTCACTACACAAGCAAGCACCGAAGCTAGACCCAGGGTCAGCTAAGTGTGATGGTCAGGTAGGGGATTTGGAAAATCAAGATAGATGGTTCCTGTGCCCAGCGCGGTGATTGACACGTCAACGAATCATTCCAGTTCAACGGGATACATCGACGCTCGTTCTCTGTTCCGAGGTCCGAGCGCATGGAGAAGCATATATTGCTCACCAGCCATTCGCATAATCATGTTCCTTTGCTGTCAGTATTGATGGACGTATTGAACCCTGGAAGTCTCAGGTCAATCAAGCATGCTTCCTGAATCCTGAAACAAGCTCTCAAATTCGGCTTCGGGAATCATATCATGCTTCCGGAGTGCATTACCGTGAAGACTGGGCTCTCCGTGATGAAGTAGTCCAATGATGTTGAATATCAGTTAGCTGAAGCTGTCGAGGACCCAGCCAGATTAATTGCTGTCAAGCAAGGTGTAGAGCCAGTCACGCAATCTCGAAATGATTGGCTTCATTGATTCAACTCACACTACCAACCCATACTCAGGTAGGATAGGTGACAGTATGAAGGGTGAAGGGGCACTGTCTGGAATAATAGAAGGCTGGAAACAACCTTGCCGCTGTCACATCAGTCCTAGACCAACATTGAGCTTAGATAATGGAGGAACCACATTCTCAAGTCAGACAGGCATCTAGCAGTGCGATTTTTTTGCCTTTTGCCTACTCCAAAGCTATTACGGTCGAGCAAAGGTAGAAAATACGTCATCCGTAATTTTCTTTTGAAACGAATCGCCATCCCCGGCGCCGCTAGAGGCAGTACTGGACAGCGTAGCAAAGAACAAGTCAAACTTGAAACTGCAGAATAACAGGCTCGAACAATCACAACTTAACAACTCTTCATTCAGAGACACTCATCAACATGCAACGGTAGCAGCACTTCCAACACCAACACCACTCCCAAAACGATTACAATGTCAAACCGGTACTCAGCGCTCAACCGCCGCCCGGGCGCAGCGGCATCGTCTCTCTTCGCAGACTACCCAGGCTCGCGGCCCTCATCAAGCGCCTCCCAGAACCAATCTTCCTACAGCTACGGCGGTGGCGGCGGAGGAGGAGGAGGAAGCGACATCAACAGATCCAATTCACCGTACTACTCTCAGCAATCACCACCAGCACAACCCTACAGCTCATACTCCTCCTCCAGCCCGAACCGACATTCGACCTCACCATTCCAGCCGTCGTCCAAAACGGCCTCTTCCTCTACTCCCAATCTCCCCAGCTCGTACACATCAACAGCGGTGCTCGACCACCTGGAAGCCCAGAACGAAAACGCGCAGACAAATCTCCTCTCGTCGAAAGTGTCGCAGCTGAAACAGCTGAGCATGGCTATTGGCGACGAGATCCGGGACAGCAGTTCGCTGGCGCAGAGCATCAATGACTCGTTTGAGAATACGAGTGTGAGACTCAAGGGGACGATGAGGCGGATGTTGAGGATGGCGGAGCGGACGGGGGTTGGGTGGAAGGTGTGGGTGGGGTTTTTTGTGGCGGTTTGGTTGCTGTTTTTCTATATCTGGCTGTTCTAGAAAGGAAAGAAAGAAAGACTACCTACGAGTGTGGGCTGAATTTTATCTCTCTCTTTTTTTTCGGTGGGGAGAGAGAGAGAGAGAGAGAGAGACAGACAAGAAGCTTAGTGCCTTTTGTCTTTTTGAAGACGGCGTCTTTTTTCACTAATAAAACGTCTTGTTGTGCTGGTGGTCGGTTGAAGAAAAGGGTCAAAGCAAAAAAAAGCATGGGGCCGAACTTGAAAAGCTGCAAATAATACCATAACGCACGACAAAGGCAGGGAGGGAGGAGACTGCAGAACAGAAACTTGAACTTTTGAACCGGGAGACGGACGGGGGGGATCCAACTTTGAGCGTAGCAACTCCGTTCGCAAGGTACACAGCATGGCGTTCAGGTTCGGATTTTTCCCGGTGTTTGCTAGCGAATTGGAGATAGTCATTCATCTTAACATCCAGCAGTAGCAGTGGGTGGGCTGGGTCAAATAATATGTTACATGAGATTGCGGGATATTGGGTTGGCATTGATGATGGCAAGTTATAAAAGCTAGACATATCCGTATGAACAGACGCAAACCCATCGTCTATGCTCATGATGGTGTACGCTTCGCTGCTGCAATGTGTATGATCTTGTTGTCTCGACACGTGTAGGAATTGAAGCAGTTGCATGACGACACGAGCAATATACTAGTCGTGTCCCTTCTCTTTTCAAATTTTTTTCAAGCAACTCCCGCACCTCTTCCACCGCGAGCTCGACTGATCACTCTTCCACTTCTGGTTCTGCTTTGTGGCTCTTGATTGGACGACGTTTGTGGCTGCCTCCGTGTGTTCTGCTGTTGAGGCGATGGCGTGAACAAGCCTCCGCTACTGACTTGTCGCGGTGCATCATTCCTTGAACGGCTAGCTTCTGCTTGCGACTGGGTCTGGTTTGGATCAGTTCCACCAGCTCGTCCTACTAGATGCGCCGATGCAGCTCTGACAGGATTGGCTGGTGGAATGGCAGTGTTTGTCCCGAACAGATTGCGTCGGGCACTCGCTGGGTCTAGCCAGGCGCGTTGGCCTTGCATGCCTGCACTGGAGGTCATCTCTGTATTACCAGTACTTATGAGTGCACTGACACTAAAGTCACTCCCTAGCTGGTTGGGCGTATAGTTTGGCGGAAGTTGGTGCGAACGTACAAGACCTCTGCCTGGTGGTGCTGGTCGTCCGCGAGGGAATGGACCCGAGGCAATGTTGCCAGAAGTCCTTCGCATGTTCGCACCAACTTCGCTCTGTTGGCTTGCTATGCTTTGGCGAGAGATTTGTCGATGTGATCTCTGACCAATATTAAGAGATGGTGGAGGCATAGATGAATGGTGTGCTGTTACGCCTGGAGGTACAATGCTTATATCCATATCACTTTCTTCCAGCTCTGTGTCGGTGTGTTCCCAGCCTTCGTCGTCGCCAACCGCGTCAGGAATATCGTCGTCGAGATCAGGGATGTTTCCATCCATGTCTGGCACATCATCGTCGAGATCGTGCTCAGGTGCGTAGTCGTCATAGTCACCATCCACAATTTGTTCTTGTTCAGCTCCCTGCTGAGCGGCAAGTTGAGAATCTCGAGGACGATCAAAATGACCTGAGCCTGTTGCCGGGGGTTGCCTATTCTGAAATGCTGATAGTTGTTGTTCGCTTTCCGATATGGTCTCATCGCTCCGAGTAGTGTCATACGCCCAGCCGCTGTCAGCCTCGGGAACGTCGTCATCCAGATCTTCTTCACCCTCCTCGTAGTCATCGTCGTCCTCGCCCTCCTCCTCCTCCTCATACTCACCTGTTGCGTCCATGTCAGGAACGTCTTCATCCAAGTCTCGCTCTCCCTCTCCCACGTCTTCTCCGCGGAGTTCTCGAGCCCGTTGTTCGCCCAATTGTGCTTGTCTCTGAGCCTCTTCCATCGCAGTTTGATTGCGCTCCTGCATTTCCGCTTCTCTCAGCTGTCTCTCCACCTCCTCTCGCTCTAGCTCCTCTTCTCGCCGACCCAGCATCGTCTTTGCACATCCAGCCGGTTTCAGCCACGAATAGCCGTACATCTGGATTGCGAGCTTTCGCTGGGCTATTGCGCGTTCCTCGTAGGCCAGCAATGCGAGTTGACTACGGGGTCGTAGCGTTTGTGCGTAGCCTCGGGCGCGACGATGCTGCTGAGCTTGAAGTGAATGCTGCCCATGCCCATCGCTTGTATTAGACGATTCCAAAGAGTTGTTCAGAGGCGGAAGCAAAGCAGTTGCCGGAGGAGGCAACAGCGGTAACGAGAAGCTTAGCATGATACACGATCGAATGTCTGGAAGTCAAAGAAAAAAGCCTCATCAAAATACAACGACCTGGTCCACAGCTGGGGTGAAATAGTAACCGCGTGCGCAGCTGCACAATGTCCATTTGCTCGCTTACCGCCATAACATCACTTCATGTCGGGCGTGCGAGGCGAGACATGTCACGTTGTGCAACAGCTGTCGTGGGAGTGGTGGTAGAAGGGGAAAGTTGTTCGCAAACCTGTCTCGCCTGTTCATAGATTTTTGTGTTTAAGGTGAACAACAAGTTGTGCCCGTAGCAACACAACTTCCATTGGATAGCGGGGAAAACGCGTGCATCGAGTAACGCTATTATTAATCCGTCCAGGCAACAGGGCGGCTCTAAAGGTTGCCTCAGGCGCCAATCCCATTCCCATGTGATGCCGAGGAAACTTCACTACCTAGGTAGTTACTGAGCAGTTGGGATCTCGATTATATTAATAGCATCATGGGCCAATGCATAATCTGTCTTATTGCAGTGATGGTCATTCAAGTAACCATGGGAGTGTTGTGTTGTGTACTCCCTCTTCTTGTAATGTGCCAGCCGATGCCATGAAGAAGTAGGTAGTCTATTCATTCGATAAATAAAAAAAGATGAGTACGATTTACTACTATTCCCATGGATTACGTAGTACGTACTCTGGCCCGATCTTCAAAGGTTGGTTTTCAAATTTAATTAATTTGTGAAATTTATATACTTGATACACGATATAATAGTGATCGATTGTTATCTTCTTTCAGTAGTGTTAAGGATGAGGTGGATGAGTCCTCACTGTTGAATCATCACTAACTGACAAGTGGATAGACCAAGACTCCGGTCGCTTGGCCGAGGATGATCTGGTTCTTGGCGAGAGCCGAAGGATGCCTCGAGCACAGCTTGTACATGACAAGGCACCTCAAGAGATTTGGCATAGAAGCACCATCTCTTATAGAAATCCACTATAATTAATTTTGCGAAAGCCGGCCTTTGATCTATTGGTTGTGCAGTTTTAGGCAACTTGTGTTTAGCTCTGGCTGCCCCTGAGGCAGTTGGGGAAGAATAGAGCAATGGGCCTGTCATTGGTTGTGAGCAAGTCTGGGGCCCCCACCGTCCTGCGGCCTAGGTCTAGGGATGGCTTAGCCATGTCATCGCCCAGCGAAGCCGTTGCTGTTTTGGAGGGTCTGTTTTTCATCCACGTTACGGGTGCGGCTGGAACATCGTGTTCAACCATCTACCAAGGTTTTTGTCGTTGCTTCTCTCGCTTAGGTGCCGTATGTGCTTTTGCGGTCCCTTTACGCTCATTGACGACGTCGAAACTACGATTAAACGACCGCCATCGCCTTGATCCAACCCGACGCCCTTCGCGCTTGAGACACTCTCGTTCATCCACTGCCACTCTTTCGTTCTTCTCGATTGAGCCGCTGCGCCCCTCCCCCCCCCGTTTCACTAGCGACATCGTCGCACCAGCGAGCCGACTACAAAAATACGACCTTAATTTTGGCATTGATAGAGATCACTCCCCTCGTTGAGTGCCGCTTTGGCGTTTGTCCCTCGTCGGGAATCCTTTTGGTCTTTACCCGGAACGATTTTGGAAAATTAGATAAAGATGTGGTCGTCACTCAAGATTCTGTTGTCCGTGACAGGCCTGATCTCGGCGGGCACGGCCATCGATCTTGATATTACCAGTAGAGACTCGGTCAAATCTGTCACCTCAGCGCTTGCGTACGACATGATGACTTACTATACAGGGAACCAGACTGGTCAAGTGCCTGGGATCCTGCCTGGCCCGTGTGCAGCCGTTGAATGTTACTACTGGTGGGAAGCTGGCGCAATGTGGGGAGCGTTGATCAACTATTGGCAATATACGGGTGATGAGAGCTACCAGCCGACCGTGCTCGAGTCGTTAAAGTTCCAAATCGGACCCGATAAGAACTACAATCCGCCGAATCAGTCCAAGAACATGGGCGTCGACGACCAAGACTTTTGGGGGTTTGCTGCCATGGAAGCTGCAGAAGCTGGCATTGCTGACGTTGAAGGCGACTTTCCGTCGTGGCTAGCTCTCGCCCAGGCTGTGTGGAATTTCCAAGTGGCGCTGTGGGAGGACGCAACCTGTGGCGGGGGCTTCAGGTGGCAGGTATACTCTTTCAACGCTGGCTACAACCTCAAGAACACGGTCTCAAATGGAGGTTTTTTCCAACTGTCAGCACGGCTGGCTAGATACACCGGCAACCAGACGTATGCCGACTGGGCGGAGAAAGTCTACAGCTGGATGGAGCACTCACTCCTCTTCCAGGTGCAGGACGGCCATCTATACATCTGGGATAATACGGACACAAACAACAACTGCACCGACGTGGAGCACTTTGTGTGGAGTTACAATTATGGCATCAACCTGATGGGTTGCGCCATGATGTACAATATGACCAATGGAGATGAAAAATGGAAGACTCGCATTGATAGCATTCTCGATGGTGCAGCGTTCCTATTTTTCCCCGAAGAATACGGTGGCAACGTTATGACGGAGATGCTGTGCGAGCCGAAATCGAACTGTAACAACGATCAAAGCAGCTTCAAGGCATATCTAGCTAGATGGATGGCCGTCACTACCTTGTTAGCCCCCTATACACACGACTCGATTATGCCCAAGCTGCAAGCCAGCGCTGCCGCTGCGGCGAAGCAGTGTATTGGAGGAAGCAGCGGCCGAGAGTGTGGACGACAGTGGTATTCGACCACCTGGGACTCGAGCAAGGGTGTCGGTCAGCAGGTAAGCTCTTTTTTTTTTCCCGAACACTTTCATCGCTGATTGCTGACAATTCTTAGATGAGCGCCTTGGCCGTCATTGGTGCTACGCAGATCACACCTGCTATGGTTCCGTTAACCGCCGATACAGGCGGATCGTCCAAGAGTGATCCTAACGCTGGAAACGATGCCGCTCATAACCCGGAGGACGAGTTCAAGAAGAATCCGATTACGACCGGGGACAGAGCGGGAGCTGCCATCTTGACCATCGTCATCGTGGGAGCTGTGATTGGACTTAGCGTCTGGATTATTTTGTAGAATACATTGTTTCAGGAAAGCGACCAGGGAGGGTTTGGCTTTGTTGAATAGAAAATTATATTTCTATGGTATTCTCCACACTTCATCCGTGTTCTCTGCCATTGCGCGAAATCGTAGGCTACGAAGCTGGCTGTGCCCGTGGCATATTCGATAGTACGGAGCTACAAAGTCTGAGAGCATTCCTTTACGGCAAGAAGGTTTCCCTTGTATATAGCACTCCGCATGAGATTCGATACTTGTGGCTTGAGGCGGTCCACCCCCTGGCTGAAGCCGCCTCTCACTAGTGCTAAGTTAGTGTTAGAAACCCGTCTGCAGGGGGATCGCGTGCTAACTAAAATCGGTTTGATATTATTGTTGACAGTCCGTCAACAATCATAGATTGATGGTGTTTGCAATTCTGACTTTTGGACTGTGTCGTCTCAGCCCACTTCGTCGCCCCTCGTCATATATGCACCTTTTCACAGACTCAATCTCGTGGTGGTCCGAGCGTTTGTGCCATTGACTTCTGAAGCGCTTGGAGGCTCCGGCTTTTTCTTATCGATGGAATTCCCGTACAAGCACTTCGTAGCATGAAGACATTTGCGTCTCCACCACCAACCAGCGACTTGTTACAGACCACTCCATCACTATGCTCACAAGAACGGAGACATCTATTATGGGGACTTGTCATTTGAAGGCTTCTGAGACACCTTTGGTTGAGATGGATCAGGTCAAGGACCTTCCGCAGTCATTGCGGCGCTCAACGACAATTCACAGTCCGTCGCCGAGTGCCAGCCATCGCTCTAGGCATTCTAAGAAACTCTCGTTGAATTTTCCTGTCCTCGCTCCTGTTCCTTGCGACCCCTCTCGGTCAATAACCAGTTCCCCATTGTCTGTGAGCCCATCACCAGGTGCGGCCTCGCCTTATCGTCGTGGTACCCATATCGTGTCGCACGCTTTGCCGTCTCCGGACGAGCTGCAAGAGACCGAAGGACTTGACTTCCTTACACTAATCGCTGGTCAGGAGAGAAAAGTCCTGGAACTGAAAGAAGAACTACAAAAGGCGGAGACTGAGCTGCTTGGGTTGAAGAGACAATGGGCCATGCAGGAAGGGAAGAGAAAGCATGCTGAGCTGCGTGACAAGGTCGTGAAGCTCGGGCCTGTTGGGCCGAAAACAGCGAACATTGAAAGTGAAGCAGCAGAACGTGTCAAAAGGCGACAGGCGAGAGAAAGCAGGATGAGAGATTTAACCTTGAGAGACACCAGCGTAGAGCGTTCCGGCTCAGTGGGTGCTAAAGCGAAAGGAGGTCGCGTCTTTGCTGGGGCGCATACGCGGACTTTAAGTTTGCTACAGAACACCGCTGCTGCTCCGCAGCTTCTGCAGAAAGACAACAAGCCCCGGCCAAGAGGGTACGACAGCCCGTCGAGGTTGCCACGAACAGGGTCTGAGAGGCGGACGCTCGATTCAAACCAGATTGAAGCTATGGCAACGCGGGCGTCTCGTGCATCCTTCTCTCAAGAGTCAACCTTACAAGAACCAATAGCCAACTCTGCCACAAGCGAAACACAACTGAACTTTGGCAAAACTTACAAGGAGCTAGCACTCACGAGCAAAAAGTCGCCGGGAACAGACGTCTTCGTCAAGCAGGGCAGGCAGGTGTATGATGGCTTGAATCAAGGTTTTTGGAACTTTGTGGAAGACATCAGACAAGCGACGGTTGGTGATGAGCCTGTCACGGGTCCATCCGTCGAGCACCGAAAGGAGACCAGGCAGATAAAATCGAACAAAAAGCTCGTCGATCACACTGGTCAGCGAAAGGCTAAGCATAATGTGGGGGATGAGCAAAAGCTACAGAAAATCGGAGATGATCAAAAAGGCGAAACGGACAGCTTTTGGAAAGAATTTGGCTTCGAAACCTCGAAAACGAACCGAAATGCACTGAACGATATTTCGGCAAATTCTCAGAGGGCTAACACCCAGGGCAGCAAAGGTCTGGTCAAGGACCATGAAGCCAAATCCAGTACTGATTCAGCATGTCCACCAAGCCTGCTAGCAGACCTCTTGGATATCAACGAGGATGATGAGGCGTGGGACAACTGGCCTGCCGACTCGCCCGTCATGCGCAGGACCGTTGACCAGATTGTTAACATTAGAGACCCTAGTCATGACGGTGATGGGGAGGAGGAGGAGGAGGAGGAAGAAGAAGGGGCAGGCGTGGGCTCGGCTCAACGTACTGTCGAGAAAAATCTCACCATCAAGGGCCATCCTCTAGGACCGTCGTGGACGGAGCTTACAACCTAGCTACGTAGCGCCACAAATATAGCTGATATAGAATCAAAGTCTCCAAGAGCGAGACAGTACTGAACTAGAGAACCACTAGCTCCTCAACATTAGCCACGAGGCTTTCCCTAAGGGTCCTCAGCAGCCACAAGACCAGTGTCAATAGTACGGTCACCTGGCCGACGAAAAGTGTCACGGTAGATCCGAGGGATGTGGGCCCGAAACGATCAGGTTTTAAAGTTCGTGCAGCGACTGGAACTTCTCCGACGCGGTCCAAGACCACGAACCGTATTATTGGTCTGTTGGATAGTGAATGAAACGGTGAAACCATGACTGTGGGTTCCCGGCTGTCTGAACCAGCGGGTCTTCCCCTGAACTAAATTGACTGGGTTGGTCATGCAGCATCCCGAAATGGGAAGGTGCGGTTGGTTGCCATGGTAAACAAATGAAGTCATTCCTCATCCGTCTCTTTTCGACCGCATCTGCGACGACATTAATTCATCAGCAATCCCCATGAATATCGATACTGGCATTTTCTAACCAATATGCCTCAGGAGCCTTCGTAGTGCTTGTTCGACTGGTGGTTTCCCATCAGCGTTTCTTGATCGAAAAACATGACAACTCTCACGCCCACACAAGCACGAGCCGACGTCAAGCACTTGCGACAGGCCGCTAGTGATGGCCCAGTATCCGGATCCCATGAGCCATTGTCACCATTCCAGGTCCACAGTGACGATGCAGACGGAGAACGACTTGCGGCCAGATACCAGATGCTGGAGGAACTAGGCAGCGGCTCCTTTGGAATAGTGTACAAAGCGATCGAGAAAGTTACGGGAGAGATTGTGGCAGTCAAACATGTCGGTGGCACGAACTTTCCATGGCACAACGAATTGGCTAACCACAAGTATAGGTCGATCTGGAATCCTCAGAAGAGGATCTCTGCGATATATTGTCAGAACTCGCCGTCCTCAGCTCCTGCGCCTCGAGCCATGTCACCAAATACAAGTCCGCTTTTCTTCGGAAACAAACCCTTTGGATTGTGATGGAATACCTCGGAGGTGGCTCGTGTGCCGACCTGTTGAAGCCTCCGCCTCACCATCTATCTGAAAACCATATCGCAATCATATGCCGGGAACTTCTTTCAGGACTGTCCTACTTACACGGTGAAGGAAAGCTCCACCGAGACATCAAAGCTGCAAATGTCCTTTTGGGTATGGATGGAAGAGTCAAGCTTGCCGACTTTGGAGTAGCTGCTCAGTTGACCGGACTAAAGAGTATGCGGAACACATTCGTGGGGACGCCTTTCTGGATGGCACCTGAAGTTATTCAGCAGGAAGGACACGACGCGAGAGCGGATGTGTGGTCGTTGGGTATCACCGCCATAGAGCTGGCCCTTGGACAACCTCCCCACGCCGATCTCCATCCGATGAAAGTGCTCTTCCAGATTCCGAAGCAGCAAGCGCCACGTCTTGAAGGCGGTCCATGGTCTCGAGACTTTCGCGATTTTGTTGCCTTGTGTTTGACCAAAGACCCCGATCGACGGCCAACCGCAAAGCAGATGCTGAAACACAAATTCATCAGGCACGCTGGCAAAGTCGAAGGTCTGCAAGAATTGATTCAAGCGAAGCAAGAGTGGGAAGCTGCAAGAGGCGGTGAACGGCACCTGAAGTATTATGCAGAGACGCTGCGCCAGCTAAAAGTATCTCCCGATGAGCAGACAGATGACTGGGTTTTTGACACTGTCAAACCTCTGCCACGCAGGCAACCGACCAGCCTACACACTCAGAAGAGAAGAAAGGTGCAGACAGTGTCCGAGGCCAGCTCAGGTGGTGAAACTACGGTAATGATGGACGACCTTACACTGACCCAGACACCAGTCAGACGGGTTTCGCTCGCCAATTCCTCCGTACGCCGGTCTGGCACGAAGAAACGCACACCGAGTAGCCAGCAACGACAACAACCACTCAGCGTGAACATGTCCTTTGGCAACAGTCCTTCGACCGTGCGTCAATTTCGGAGAGTCTCACCAACAACCAATGTCGAAAATGACGATCCTCTGCAAGCTCATTCTTTGAAGCCATCAGACACGTATAGCGCCCAGCCCAACCGGAAGTCTTCAGCCACTTCCTATCATGTCCCTACCATCCAAAACTTCGAGCCACAGGCATCCTCTACTCCTCAAGCACATGCAATCAGTGCCGAGAGTAAAGAAGCTGCTCTTGGCAAAGTTTTGTATTCGGAAGCCGTCGGCCTTTCCTGCCAGGACATCCTAGACAACACTGCAGATCAGGTTAGACGGGAAGCAGTGAGCCGGGTAGCCGAGGCCTTCTCTGACTTGGAAGCAGTCGACCCAGAAGGGTTATATCATATTATGCAAAACATTATTGCGAAAGTGGCAGCTGACGAAAGACTAAGTGACGTGCTTCCTGAGACCGTTGTCAAGCCCAGCGCTCGAGCGAGCTTAACAGTTCCAGAAGATTACGGTACTATCCAGCGTACACCTGCCAAGCCACCAAAGGTAGGCAGGGTAGAAGAGGTTCGAATCCCTTCGCCAACGAAGCTCGTCCTAGCCCAGAACAATCCTCACCTGAAGAGCCACCGCCGCCGACAGAGTGCACAAACTTCTAGCAGAGAGGTTAGCCAAGTCTGGTCACCCAGTTTTTCGAAAGGTCCCGAAGAGAAAGAGTTGGACAAGCTGATGAACGGTTCCGGGGCGTTACCCCACATAGCTGCCATGGAATCGTGCATGTATGATCGATGGCTAGATGGTTTGCGTGTTCGTTGGCCAGCCTTATAGTGGAACAGGCACAGATGAAGTCGTTGCTTTGTAATCGTGGTCCGGGACCACTGTACCACCACCACCATGTACACGTATGTACCAAACCAAAAGACATAGAACTTAGATAGCATTAGAATCAGCGCCAGCAGCGCCGTTTGACGCCATTGGTCCAGAATGACTAACGCAGAAATTTGTACCAAGCACATGCCTCGTTCGACGTCTTGTCCGACGCTCCTGCTCGTTTTTGGACAATTAGCGTGATTCGAAGTTTCCGTCATTAAGGTGCCCCCTCGCAATCAGGTATTTTATACCACGTTTCCCCCATCACTTTAACGTCTTTCACACAACAAATTGCTGCCAGCATTCTGCGTTGGCGATTCGAAAAGTTGCAAATGCTGCACGTGGACAATCCCCTGGACGATTTTGAGGACCCTCTTCTTTACAAGCTCAACTTGAACTTGAAAGGGCCTGTAAATTCTCGCTCACGTCGGTTGCACGTGTTTGAGCTCCAGGTTCGATGTACGCCAAAGTGCTCATTGGCTGCAGCAACCGCCCTGAATGCCCCTTTTGATCGTTTGACGTTGCTGCCGTTTCGGCAAGGCATACGCCATCACCAGAAGCTTAGTTGGAGCATATTTCGTACTCAGCTCAAGAACGATATTTTGTCATCCTGCACCAGGAGTCGGCTTTCCTGGAAACGTGTCCGGCTTGGATTTTGAGCTCATTTTGCCGACACGCGGTATGGATGCCGCAACTGGCTTTTCGGGAACCACTCTACTGCGACAACCAGGATCTGGGGCCCCAAGGGAACACCGCGCTGCAGGGCACGAAGCCCAGAGACGAGACATTGTGAGGCGAGATTTTGCGCCTTACAATCCAGATCGCTGCAGATGAAGCGGGACACATTGCCTGTGTCCCAGAAGAAGGCGTATCTAGCTGCAAGGCAACATTTAGCTCGTAGGGCGGTGAAAACAAGTGTCAGCCAATTGGAACAGGTGTCGAGCCTCCACAGCCAGCAGGAATGCTATACAAATCAAGCAAGAAATCTGCCGTCCGGAAAACGTCTTTCCTTTGTCCTGTTCACCCAAATCACAGAAGCTGTCATCTTCAGTGCTCTTGGCGCACGCACCAGTCGCCGGATGTGACACTCGACGCTCAGTCATACCATCCAGACATCAGTGCTAGGCTTGGAATTATTACGGCGAGCACCTAGCACAATCACGTGGGCATCTGTGCCTAGCACGTCTCAAAGATTGGAGGTCGGACGGGCTGTTTGTGTACATGGCAAAGATGAGACACATTTTCAGGGTTGATCTCTGAATCCCGAATGCCTGGATGTGGAGCACTGCTGACGCCAGTTCCACACGTCATATCCGCACCGCCAAATTCTAGACCCCTCGGCAAGGAAGACCACGAGTTCGCATTTGATAAAGGCCAACAGTCGATTTTTCAGGAGGACTATTCATGGCGGATGCGATTTTTCAAACGACGCAGTCCGTTTACGCTAATTGATGAAGGAATGTCGACTTAAATTGAAGATGGTACATTTTCAACAGAGAGATATCTATATTTCGACCAAAGATCGGCGCCATTATGTTACTCTGTTTTCTATTCGCCCTTAACTTACTTGCCGGGAACTGGAGATTGGCCTATGGGAAGTTCTCCCTTCAATTCGCGGACAAAGGAGCCGATCCAGACCTGAGCAAGTGAATGATTAGATCATGCACGTCTCTGCGCTGTCAACAGTCGTGATGCACATGGTAGCATTTTCTCCAGCATTCGACGCATGTGCTGCAACTGAAATGGCAAAATTCTGATTGCGACCCTTCGAATATTTGAGAATGAGTCTATCGCGAAGTGCCTGCTTCTTTGGAGCCTCAGAACTGTCGCCCAGTTTCTTTGCAAGATTCAGCGAATTCGTATCCAAGAACTCCCATGGAGGCTATGGCTGTGCACGTTCCAGACTTGCGCTTCGCCTTTCGATGGTACGAGATCAAGCACGATAGAGAATGGCAAGAGAAAACCGCTGACCGACCTCCTCGACCTCCACAGAGGGGCTGGGAACGGAGAGAAAGCCCAAATTCGGGTAAATGGTACGGATGGGACCTACACCGAAGTTCTAAGGTTTGGGAGATCCAAGCAGGAACAGAGATATATCTTAGGGACCAAATGTCTCTAGTGTGGTTCCAAGAGTTTCGAGCCTTTTATGTTGCACCCAACGACTGTAGCGATCCGAATACTGTCCAGTTGCGCCGTGAAGGCACCATGGAGGATTGGTCAGAATTGTTTATCACGCCTTTGGGAGACTACCAGACTGGCGTGCTGCACAAGATATTTCCCCACGGCAGTACCAGGCAATTCGATCACAGATGTCCTCAAGACTTTGACGAAATTGTACCTCAAGGCAAATTCAGAGAAGGTAATAATGGTGTGAACGTCGACCAACAGTGTCATCTGGTCGGCAAGCTTCCGTTAATCTTGGGACTACATGCAATGTGCCCACAAGACACGAATCACATCTTGCCACACATTTCCAGCTACTTCTATCCCGCCTGGCAACGTCCGGAGTTCATACCACAAACTGTTGACGGCTTTTGGGCACCAAGAAACCAAAACGGTTGGTGGCACTCTCTGCAAGCGTATTTGAGTTATATCGCTAATGGTTGTAGAATACCCAGGTCGAGCTCTTATGGTGGAAACAGGCATCATCATGGACGACAAAGGACGAGCAATTGGACTCCATCAGCAGGATGGCCTACTCAAGCACTGGGAGACGGGGGGTTTTGGTTCTATGCTCTCTTCACTTTCGAGTCAACGTCGAGTTCAACTTCTGCCGCCAAAGCAGCCTCAGCAACAGCTATACTAAAGCCACTTTCGAACAATCTCAGTCTTTCGACGGTATGAGGCGTGTGTCTCACGAACTACACGCGCACGCTCTGGCGCAGATCCGCATCAGGAGTTATGAATGCATCTCGGATGCGGTCTCTGGTTCCTTACAAAGTACAAGAGTCTTGAATAAGTACTCTTTCTCCATCACACAGCGCCGGAAGTGGATATCCGAGGCCTTTCAATGTTTGTCATGCCGCTGATTTGAGGTTGGACATTTATACGTTTTGCGATTGAACACAGGTACGAGGATTTAGCGGACCTCCTTGGACTGATGCTCGTATTCTACATGCACGATCGCAGCTGATACGAAGATACGACTTAAGGATAACAAGGAGCGACTTTTGCTACTGAATTCGCAAGGTGATTTTGTACGTGACGTTTCTATACTTCAGATATGTACGTTATTTTAATCAAGCACATTTCTTGCACGATTCGAGAATGTAGCAGAAGACTAGAATCTCCATCATCACAGTCTGTTTCCACAGTGCTAGATTCGTTCAAGTAACGACGCACACTGGATGCGGCGTATTTTCAGCATCGTGCTAGGATCAAGCAGTGGCAGCAAGCCGACTGGACGTATTCAAAAATGGCAGCTTGATCGACAGCACAATAATTGCATACCTTTTGCGAAAATGGGTTTTGGCTTGGACCCGCTAGGTAAGAAGGCGTCTGTCGGGAAGAAGCGTAACCAATCCACGTTGCTGGCGGGTTGGAAATGCCAACATTCTGAAACACGGAGAGCCGCATCATCCGGGCTTCGATGCAAGCTGTAGCTCAACTACGTCCCATCGGATTGGTTAGATGAGGCTCGGGTAGATGATCAAGCATTTATTTTCTGCAAGCGACTGTGGTCGAGCATGAAAGCTTCTCGTTTTGCCAAGGGACATGATTGCCGGGCGCGTAGAAGCTAGTGGAGCCAGCAAGCTCGAGCTCCGAGTCGGCGACCCTACAAAATGCTTCGTTAGTGGAGAAGTGGATTCAAAGTTAGTGAACTGTGGGGGCATATCGAGAGTGGTACCCTCGATCGTCCAACTTGCATGCGTTCCATTGGTCGGAGCTAGAGGTGTAGGCGCTTAGATCTAAATTTGTCAGCCCATTGATTTCCTCTGCACTCGAGGATTTCGCTATTTGCAGGCGTTTCATGTACCGCGCTGTTTTTTTGCAGAAAACGAATCTGGCAGTCTCGCATGCGGCTGTTAGTGCAAAGTTCACGCAACATGGTCCTGGTAGCCTTTTTATTTCTTCAACGAGGGTGGGACCTTGTTTGGTCCTGACAAGGTGGACATGGACCTAAGAATGGCAGCCTCTAGTCTCTTGCGTGGCCGGACCTCTCTTCGAGACTGGAAGGGCTATTTTTTCATATTACATGAATGACACCAATCCACCTGAGGTGACCTCGAGAAATCCGGAATCATCTTTGACGAGCTGGCTCTCTCATCCGGCTTCTTCTTTTCAAACAGGGAGTTTTTGTTTCCCCCCCTCCAGTTGTGCAGAGAGGGCAAAGACGGTCTACCCCCGTAAACGGCATTGTCGAACTAAAATGTTGTTTCTCAGTCGAACACTTCTGTGCCTCTTGGTGGCGTTGTTCGTGCCTTCGCTGGTTGGTGCCGAGCACCACGAGACATGCACGGACAGTTGGATGTTTATCGACATCCACTACAGGTAAATTTGGGCCTTGGGATGTTGTTGTTCAAAATGGCGGTCGTGGCTGATATTGGATCAGGCTGGTCGATGCTCGTACGGATACTTTCTCTTACGGACTGTTTATCGGTGCTGGCACTGGATCGCAAAACCAGTCGCTGTGGCCTTCAGTGACGTTCAACGAAACCAGACTCGCTGGCAACAATTACTGTGGACAAGGAAGTCCAAAGACCTGCACTGATCCAAAGTACACGCATGGACACTTTGGTCCGGACGCATCGACGACTTGGACCGAGACACCGCAATATGTCTCGCTCGACTCCGGCGATAGCGACGAAGACCTCAACGTCACCTATGGTCGCGATAATCTCAATCTCTTTACCCACTTCTTCGACCCTAGCCCAGCTTCCAAGTTTGTGGTTGAGAATCATAGCTTGTCTGTGCTGTCTGATTATACGTCAGACCAGGATATGTTCTTCGATTCTGGCTCGCTTGGGCTGGGCCGAGCAAGCACGCTGACGAAACAATTGATCGATCTTGGACGAATCAGCCGGAATGTCTTCAGTGTCTACCTCGGCACAACCTATCCACGAGCAGGAGGAACTCAGAACGGTTCGATAGT
Source organism: Incumbomyces lentus (assembly GCA_017656005.1). NCBI lineage: Eukaryota > Fungi > Ascomycota > Eurotiomycetes > Chaetothyriales > Trichomeriaceae > Incumbomyces > Incumbomyces lentus. The sequence continues at coordinate 1,507,684 of JACJVT010000007.1, read as the reverse complement.
CCTGGGAGGCTACGATGCAGGGCGGTTTGAAGGGGACGTGCACAAATATGCCCAAGTGCCAGCGCCAGCGCCCGAAGCATCCTCCTTGAAAGTGCATGTCAAGCAATTATCGCTTGTCACGGAGGATGGCACATCTATTGGCCTGGTCACTGATGATGGCTTCGATGGCTATATCTCGACTAACCAGTATGCAATGGAATTTCCCCACGACATTACGAAAGCTCTCTCCGACGCCTTCAACGCTGCTCCAGCCGATGGACCGGAAAATGTTTTGCAACTGCCGCAAAAGTTCAACGGAAACCTGACGATCACGCTGGAAGATGGCTACGAGATTACGTATCCGTCTGATTGGATTGCTAACAACTCAAACATTACTCCCTTTTCGGCGTCGGCACTCGACTCAAATGACTCCACACAGGCTCGCCCGCTCATCTTCGGTGCGGCATTTCTACACCATCTCTACATGACCGTTGACTATGAGGACGAAAGCTTCTACTTGTCCAATGCCAAGGTGTACAACAACTATGTGCAACCACAGTCTCTGTGTGCAGGCACTGAACCTGTAGCCATGGCTCCGCCGAAACTCAGCAAATTCCTGCAAAGCGGCATGATCGGGGCGATCATCGGCGGGCTGATCGGAGGTATCGGCATCACATGGCTCATCATCTTCTTTGTCCGGAAACGCTTGCAATACAAACAGTCTGAAAAGGCCATTCGCAAGATGGAGGAAGGCGGTGGCGGTGGCGCTGCACCGAAAAGGAGCATTCTCAAGACCAAATCCCGCTTCGGCGTCGGAAGACTCGCAGGCAGAAAGAGAGGCAGCGGCAGCGACGAGGAAAGCTACGGGGGTGATGCCAAGCGAGTCTCCGTTTCTTCAGACTCTGATTCATCCTCAATCAAAGGCGGCAAAGCCACAGTCATCACCAGAAGCGTTCAAGCGACAAGTCCAGAAATCGAAATGAACAACTTGCAACACAAGCGATCGTCAAAGGTATCCTTCGCAAGTCCAGTCTCGGGTGCTGCGCTCAGCTCCTCGCAAGACAACAACAACGACATCAAACAGACCACCCTCGAAGCTGCTGCTCGCCTGCCCAATCCCAGCAGCTTCACGGACCCCTACGCAAACAATTCCCCAATGACGACCCCATTCACAGCGACGACGCCACACACCGGCAACCCGCTGCTCGGCGATTTCCGCAAAAACTACTCCAACTACGACGACAACGACGACTCGGACCTGTACCCGTCGTCGAATCGTCGACCAACTGACCAGAGAAGAGGCCACCATAAATCGGGCTCCGAGCAGCTACGCAGTAAGCTAGGCCTAACCATCAACACCACCACGGCGGCCGCAGCAGCAGCAGCAGCCAACCGCTCCAGCGATGGCAGGCCTGAACACAGGAGATCTGTCTCCAGATCGAAACCGGCGCCTCTCCCGCTCAAAGCTGCGAATACAGTCACTGTCGGAGGCGAGAGGAAACCTGCCAGCCTCGTGGCGCCATCAGCATTGGGAGGAGGAGCAGGAGGGAGGGGGGCCTCGAAATCCCATTCTCCTAGACAGCACAGCTTCTTAAGGCGCATGTTTCCTGCATCATGATAGAGAGGGCCTTGGCTTGGCTTGGGCTTGGGCTTGGCCTGGCTTGGCATGGCATGGCATGGCATGGCATAGCATAGCATAGCATAGCGAATATAGCATAGCAAAGCATAGCGTAGCATAGCGAATACAGCACATGATTGTGATCCGGAGAGCATATTGATATATAATTAGATTTTCTTTTTTAACACCTGGGAGATATCCAAAATATATCTTGATAGACTTGCAGCACCAGCACCAGCATCAGCAGTATCTTTGATTGGATTCCAGGTTGATGGGTTTTCTACCGGTCAACGCACTACAGTGCATACATTCATAATACATAATACATACTTAGATATGGTAATTATATATGGTACTCCGTACTTAATGCTACCTACCCGTGGACCTAGGACCCAGCTTCCATTGGGGGTGCGCCTTAGACCCCCGCCATCTTATACCTTCTTTTGGCTTGGCTTGGCGTGCCAGCGCAGCGGGGCTTCTTTCAAGTTTCAACCAGGGTCGGGTTTTCAAGGCTTCAGGTCGGTCCCTGTACCTACCTATTAATGGAAGAGTGGGATTCGAATTATTTACCTAGATAGATATGAGGCGCCTGCACAAATCTATAGAAGGACTGGAATGGAATGGAATGGATGGGGGGTGTTTGGCATTGTAGGTAGGCTATACTACGATCCGAAAGGTGCTGTGCAAGAGTCGTTTTCGATAAGGTAATATTTGGCTAATAATGCAAGGGCTGCTTACATAGGTAATACCTTACCTTGTTTCAAGCCATTGATGCTAATAGTGAGCTTCCCATTTCAGGTTCAGGTTGCAGTGGGAAGCTAGGCACGGCAAGGCCAACACTTTTTTGAGTTCTTTCAAGAGCTGGGCCCCGGGGATTTACTTTGCAGGCATTGTGGGGTGCTCAGTGGTCGGCTACACTGCAATTTTAGCGTCCTCGAGCGGCTTTTCCAAGGTCGGGTTACTCCACGGGTACTAGTAATATTACGGAGTGCGCCTAACCTATCTGGTTGCTTAAGGTACCCATGCACGGCATGTAGCATGGGATTATTGTTAGGAGGGTTATCAATAGAGAGGCTCAAGAGTTCCTCCTTAGGTAAGGTGGTATTGCAAGTTGGCTGTATTTGGAGTACACCTGCACTTACTATCCTTGGCAACTCTTGCGCGCGCGCGCTAGAACGCATTCATTGACATCGGCACTTGTTGGACTTGCAGCTTCGATCCTTACCCGATCCTTGCTGTCAGCCTCGAAAGGCATACGGGATACAGTAATGCGCCACCGTCCATCTAGCTGCATATTCCTTCGGCTGTCAAGCATGCAGCATGCCCATCATTATTACGCTGGTTAGGTGAGGTGTTTCTATTATTTTAAAGTCTTTGATACAATGTAAGGTGAATGTGAACCGCTCTGGGCAACTCCCGGGGTCATTTCGTGGGTGACGTGATATTATGATCTTTGGATCTTTGATGTGCACGGATGTGATTACTCGTAGTGTAGATGAGTGCACTTCCCAGTGGCCCCGCACGCCCCGCCATCCTCGTCCACAGATCTGCAGCTACCGATTTTGGGCAGTGGGCCTAATGCGTCCTCCACTTCTAGAGAACTGGTCTAGATCTTAATTTAATGTAGCCGAGGCGAGGAGCTGTACATAATACATATATATATCTCCACGAGCACATCTGCGCAAGGTTCGTTCTTTGGAAGAATACGTGTGGTCTGAGGCCTAGGGCGATCGGGTACTTCGTACATTGTAAAGTTTGGCCATCTCTGTGACGAGTTTATACCCGGAGTGGAGAAAATTCAGTGTCTCGGACGATAGATAACATTCCACCTGTTTCAGAATGTCGGACACAACGATCATTTTTGTTCCTGGAGCGTGGCATAGTCCAGTAGGCTGGAAGGCAGTGGGTCAAAAGCTTGAAGATGCTGGTTTCCAGACAGATTATGTGAGCCTTGCTAGCGTTGCACCCGAAGAGCACCTCAAGGATTTCACACCGGATGTGGACGTGATCCGCCAGCACATTGTCAAAGCAGTTGACGCTGGGCAGAAAGTCGTGATGGTGATGCATTCATATGGAGGTATTCCGACCACCGAAGCAGTGTTTGGGCTTGATTATGAGACACGACAGAAGGAAGGGAAATCTGGCGGCGTTACACATCTTGTCTATTGCTGCGCCTTCATGCTCCCAGAGGGCCAGAGCCTCGTCGGCACGCTTGAAGAGATCTTGGGGGGCCCGGTGACTTCCTTGGACGTCTCAGAAGACCAGATGGAGGTGCACATGCGGAATCCTGGAGAAACCTTCTACAATGATCTGCCAGAGGAAGTGGTTCAGGCGAACGTGGCGGCGCTCAAACCGTTCAGCTATCAGTGCACTCTGTCGCCAGTGAAGCATGCCACGTGGAGGACTGTGCCGACCACTTATGTGTACTGCACCAAAGACAACGCGATGCCACTCTTCGTCCAAGAGATAATGGTGAAAGAATTTGGAAAAGACGTCAACATCCGGACAGAGACACTCGAGGCCTCACATTCTCCCTTTTTGTCCATGCCAGACGAGACCGCGGCAGTAATTAAACGCGCTGCAGAGGTCCCTGTCTAGAAGGGTAGCACCTAGGATGGAGGTGTTTCCGAGATCAGTGTTGATATCAACAGAGGCATATATCAGTCTTGGGTAGCTGAGTCGGTAGCAAGTATGTTTTCGGTGAACCCACACAATCGAAGCGTGCTAGTCCAATTTTGTATTAGCTTCATATTCCGGGTCGCGGCCTTCGCTGACATGATTGAAATCGTTTCTACATCACCAAGTCTCTCTGCTTTATCCTGCCTTACAAACAGTCCATCAACCAGAGTCAACCGCAACCATGTCGGAGCGCAAGGTGTTGACCAAGTACTACCCTCCAGACTTCGATCCGTCGAAGATCACGCGAACTCCCAAGCACTTACGCCCCACGGGTCCCAAGACGATCAGTGTCCGGCTGATGGCACCGTTCAGTATGAAGTGTACGTCATGCGGCGAATATATATACAAGGGACGGAAGTTTAACGCAAGAAAAGAAACCACCGAGGAGAAATACCTCAACATCCAAATCTACCGCTTCTACATCCGCTGCACGAGATGCAGTTCGGAAATCACATTCAAGACGGATCCCAAGAACATGGACTATACTTCCGAGCGCGGCGCCAAGCGCAACTTTGAGCCCTGGCGCGACCCGACCAGCAAAGAGCTGCAGGAAACAGACGAGCAGCGACTGGACAGGCTCGAGCGGGAGGACGCCGAGGCTGCAGAAGAGGAAGAACGCAATGCCTTGGAGGAGCTGGAACAGAAAATGGAGGACAGTAAGCGTGAGATCCAGATTGCGGATGCGCTCGATGAGATCAGGACGAGAAATGCCCGGATTGAGAGGGGCGAAAAGGGTGGCAAGGAAGAACAGGCCCTGGCCCAGGCACGGCAAGAGGCTGACCAGACCCGAATGCAGGAGGAACAGGCTCTGGAAGATGCTGCCAGGCTGGCCTTTACGAGGGAGAACGTGGAGAGAGCGAGACGAGAGGAGGAGCTCGAGGTCGGGGGAGATCCCGAGGACAAGACGGGTCAAGAATCAACGCACGACTTTGCGAGAGTGGCAAGGCCGAGGAAACCGAATGGGCTGCCGGTAGTGAAACAGTCTGTCAAAGAAGTCCCGAAGCCGTTGGTGTCTGGGCCCAAGCCTGGAGGTGTCAATGGGTTAGGGCTGGGTGGGTATGACTCGGACGACGAAGACGACTGACTGATTGCACGAGGCTGACTGGCAACTTGCATATTCTTTCGAGATAGTATGAAGATCGGAGAGTATTATACAGCATCCATATGGCGTGGCGGGTGGTCTATTTTCCACTTTCCAGAGGCAGATGAAACCATGCTAATCGATTTAATTCTTAATGCGTTAGTAACCACTTCATGCCTGAGCAGGACACCCAAAACTACAAAATTGAATGTCATTGAAACGACATAAATACCGCGTACATCGGGACCGTTCGGGATGCACAGAAAAACTATCTGATATGTCAATCAGCGCTGGGTGGGGCTCTGTGCGTCGGAAAGGCGGTTATCCTTGGTTGAGAGCTGTGGTGCGATGTGCTCGGATGGCAGGCGAGGCAGGGTGCCCCGCTCCTTCCTTGTGTGGCTATTGGCTGGCCGCACTTGCCCAAGGCCGACACCGGGAAGATTTCGGATCAGCAAAAAATCTGATAAGATGGCGCCCACCATTCACGTTCTTCCATCTCATCGACTCTCGCTACTCATGTGCGCAATTGATTTGCGACTTCCCCGGACGTCGTGTGAACATTTGCCTCGTCTCAGATTTGCCCAGCTCGGCCTTGTGGTGTGCATAAGCATATAAGCGGCGCCACCATCGACTCCTCCGGCGTGGACAGTAATGTAAGCTGCATGCAGCAAGTCGGAACGAGCACAAATTGGGCCAACCCAGTTCGCCGCCGCCATGTCTTCCTCCACAGCGTCGACCCCGGCCCCGAACGCCACGAATAGCGGTGCTCAGAGACCGCCTTCTCTCTGTATGAAGCCTCTCCCGGCATCGACCGTTTCCTCGCCTGACGCCACCTCCCCGCCGATCACCTTGACGACCAAAGAATGGATCGTTCCACCACGCCCTAAACCGGGACGAAAGCCAGCAACAGACACCCCTCCCACCAAACGAAAGGCTCAAAACCGAGCGGCACAGCGTGCTTTTCGTGAACGCCGCGCTGCTCGGGTGGGCGAGCTAGAAGAACAACTCAAAGAAATCGAAGAGCAAAATGAACAAGAACAAGAAAGCTTAAGGGCCGACATTGCTGACCTAGAAAAAACGATAGAAAAATGCCAGGATGATCTGACGTCGTGGGTAGAAAAATGCCAAAAGCTGGAGGAAGAGCTTGCCCGAGCTCAAGAACAGCTCAAACAGCAAAATAAGACTCGGCCGCCAGCAGCTGATAATGCTGAATCTCCGCATGGCGACGCCCTAGGCTGCGGCAACTGTACTCTGGAAACCCGGTGTCAATGTATCGACGATGTAGTGCAGAGCATGGACCACGAAAGCCAAACACCTGCCGAGCATCAACGCTCCTACTCCTACGATGCAGCGAACGAAAAGATTAAGCTGGAAAGCGCTGATGCTGGTGCGATGGAGATTGACTTTACTCCTGCCTTTGCTAGACCTTCCAATGGCGCGAGACCGAGCCACACATCAGCTGGCATCGCCGACCCTTGTGGCTTCTGTCAGGATGGCACACCTTGCATCTGTGCTGAGATGGCCGCCGAGCAGGAACGCCAGGGCTTGACTCAACCCAGCTCTCCACTTCCTGGCAATCGACCAGGCCCCAGGCAGATGGCACAGTTCACTCCACCGCCGTCTGAGGGTGATGTGGCCAATTCTGCTGTTTCTTCCACCATAACCTGTGCTGCAGGCCCGGGCACATGCTCTCAGTGCGTTGCAGACCCTAACTCGACTCTGTTTTGCAAGTCTTTGGCAGCGGCCCGGCAAGGCGAGCAGAATCCTTCGGGCTGCTGCGGTGGCAGAACTGCCAGTGGTGGGTGCTGTCAGACCAATCCTGCAGTACCGTCACGAACGACGAGATCACGCACCGCGGCTACTTCTGCCATCCGCTTACCAGAGCCAAATAAAAGAAATCCAGTGACGCTATCTTGTGCCGATGCCTACACTGCCCTGAGCCGCCACTCAGGCTATGAACAAGCAAGTGGCGACATGGCCTCGTGGATGCCGAAGCTCCACGCCAGTCCTGTCGGTACCGAAGGCCGACCAGCCATGGAAATCGACGCTGCCAACGTCATGGCGGTTCTGAAGGATTTCGACCGTAGATTCGGATCCAATAAATAATCCGAGCCGCATAGGCAAATCTCCAAATTCGAAAGAGAATCTCTTCAGACGAGTCGGCTCGACTCGACTCGACTCAATATTTACAGACCCAGCACTTCATCACGTTGAGTGCTAATCAATGTAGCATAAACTCGACCAAGGTTCGAGATTGCCTACCTTTGCGAAATTGATCATCCTACGGCAGTGTATCAAGAAGAGCATTGATCCGTCTGTCAATTGAGCTACAATTCATCGCACACCGCGTTCTTGGATCTAACAGCCTTCACGCAAAGCGTTTACAGACAAACATGCTTTCAATGTGTGAGCGCAGGAGCGAGGGGCAGAAAAAGTCTAAATATTAGCGGTCGCAAAGTTGCGGCAGATCGCTGCCGACATCAGGCTGCTGCCGGTGGTACAAAACGAAGAGAAGCACGAAAACGGGATGTGGGTGTCGGAGAGTAAAGGCTTGCCTCGTGCAAGTGGAAATTTTGAAAGGCAATCATTGTGACTGGATTGTGCGGACAGTGACCGAATAGGCGAGAATGGGAAGGGATAGGAGTAGCGATGAGGCCATCTGGCTGTGGAGTCTTGGCGTTAGGTTTTGATTGGTGACTAGAACTCACAATTTAGCGTGAAGACAACAACTGAGACAGAACACGGGCAGTATCAAATTCCTTCAAAGTTCAATCACTCATCCCGACTGTCGCAATGCAATGAATTATCGTTTTCCACTGCATATATGTCCCACCATCCCTTGATTCCCGCCTTACTTGCTATAGACGCGTACAAATTCTCCGTCCGTGTCCTCGCTCGTTCACATACTCGCGGTTGCTAGGGTAGGTTCCTGGAGACACTAAGACCCGGGAACTGGTGGTGGACAAAGAAAGGCTATGTCTACCACTTGCCCTACATGGCTTTTGTCCCCGCAACATCAAAAGATATTTCTGTGCATGAGCGCAACTTCCCAAAAAGCCTCCATGGAGAGTTTTGTGATGAAAAATTTCATCGACAGAGGAGAAACTGGTCATTCCTCGGCCGAAACATGAGAAAGTCGCTATTGGAACATGAGAAAAGGGTTAAAAAGCAATCTCTTTCGCGAGACTCGGCCGCTCAGCCACGTCCACAGGCCACAGGCGATGATAGAGCTCTCCCAGCTACAAAATCTGATGGAGATGCGCTGCTTAATGGCGTCGCAACGACTGGCACTGCTTTTGCTAATGGAATTCGTGATGGTGCTGCGGATGTATTGGATGGCCATGAGATTGCGCAGCACGACACTTCGATCGCTGCAAATAAAGCCATGTCCAGCGACACCATACAGGTGAAGCACAGCAATCACCAATACAAGCCCGAGAATCGGCGGATTTCAAGTCGAAAATTCAAGCCCCAGGATGATCCGAATGCTGTGCTCAGGATTGATATTCGGAATATCCGGAAAAAACTCAATTTCAAAGAAAACAGGCCTTCAGAAGGACAGCCACTTCGCAAGCGGGCACGTCGTGACCACATCCCTTGCCATGTCCATCTTTCAATCTGGGACAACAGTCCTGGCAAGAAGCATGAAGAGCCCATAATAAATGATACAGAGTATTGTCAGCTATTCCCTGGCGTGCCAGACCAAGATCCAGTAGGCACGTCGGTCGACTTGCAATTAGACGAACCGTTCAGGATAGCAAAAGGAAAGCTTAGAGTTCCTGTCCAAAATGGCAAGGAGATGGAACTGAGCAACGCCGAGAGCTACTTTATTGAGATCAAGATCATACCCACGAGAGACGAAGAAAAATGGCCACCTTTTCGTGTTCTGGGAAAGAGTGAAGGTGACCAGATGACCAAAATGGACGCTCTAGCAAAGGAAAAGTTGCGCGGCTCTCTGGTCGCAAGATATCAGCAGTTAGTACTAGACCCTGACAAGCCTCCGTCGATATTCTTCTTCGAGGGAGGAAAATGCTGGCGTACGAAATACGGGTTAGACCTGGTGACGAAGTGGGAAGTGCTCGATCATCACGAGCAGGCAGAGCTAGAAAAGCGAAGGATGAAAAAAGACGAAAGTCTCGAGACTTGGATGATCGATCAGAATGATCGGCCATTCGGGAGGATAGACCCTGATAGAGAGGAGAAGCCTGACACCATTTCCGCGCCTCGTCAGCAAAGGGCTCGCAAATCAGCGCCAAGCACCGACAAGAAGGCTGCACGAGCAAGCCGTTCTCAGAATCCAAACCCGAAGGTCAAGTACATCTTTGACCCCAAGAAAGCGAGTGCATCGCGGGCCGAGTTCAGGCACGCTACGGTGGAGGGGTTCCGTTGCCCAAGCTGTCCCGTGCGTCCCTGGAAGTCAATGGATGAGCTGCTACTACACTTGGAGAACATGCATCCTAAATATCGCTATGTTCTCGAGCAGTCGACCGACCCAGACTCGGCCAAAGCACATGCGATCATCCACGTTGAGGAATATCTCACTGTCAAACCGAAGAGTCGAACGGTCGATGCAAGACCAGGCTCAAGGCGGCAAGAACGAAGTGAGCAGGAGGCCTTCACGTGGGTAGCTCCGCGCCAGCCTTTTGATCTACATCACCATGTCCGCGAAGACCGAAGGACGTGGCTTGGACTAGAAGCAGAGCCAAAAGCAGAAAAGCCAAGAACAACGACTAGGGCTCCGGTAACCGCGACGGTCGACCCACTAACACAAGTCCGACTCCAGCACAATGGTTTTCTCCCACACCAGAACGTCCCGCCGTTCAGGCCGGCGCGATACGCCAGGAAGAAACACCCGAACGTTCGCCTCCTCCTTGCAAACAATATTCACTCGATGCCTTACACGTCCATCTCGCACCGTCCGATCTTCTCCGAGGACGACAACGAGGACGCAAAGTCGGAGACTGACGACGAAGCCGACAACACGTATTTTGTCGCTCGCCACCTCGAAGAGCTAGATCTCTTCGCTCGGGACAGGAAGTGGTCCGACGCGAAGAGACAGCTGATGAAGAAATGGAGCCACCACGTGCTGTATCTCGAAAACAGGCCTCACTCGAGATACATGAGCGACTGCCTGATCAGGTTCGTGCGCACGGAGAAAGAGTGGATCCTGCGACGAGGCGAAGAGTGGCAGCAGGTACCAAACCGGGACGACCTCGAAGCGGAAAGCCTCACGGTGCTCGATTCGTTCCTCAACGAGCTTCTCGAAAACCGCGTGATCGACGAAGACGTATGCAAGAGCGTCGCCACCATTCTAGAAGCAGAAGAAGAGGAAGAACGTGACAGCGAAGGCCGCCAAAAAGCAGCAGCAGCACTGCCACAAGAAGAGCGGGATCAGGTAGAGAAACATAAGAATGCGGAACAAAGCCGCATGAAAGAGGCGCAACAACAAGAGCACCTTCTCCAGCAGCTCGAACGAACGACGCTCGACAAAACCAACAACCCCAAGATGACGCTGTGGACACTCCCCATCGACGTGTGCGCTGAATGCAGACACCTAATCCGCCACCACAATTTCCGCGCAGTGCGCTGTTCGAATCTCAACTGCCCCTTTCCCGGCGTGTACTACCATGCACAGTGCGCCGGGCTGGATGTTAGGGGTAGTAGCAGCCACATTCACCAGACACAAAACCCAAGTGCCAACTCGATTGCATACACCGTGCCGGCGCTGGAGCGCAAGCTGATGATGCAGAGAAAGAGCTGGAGGTGCCCTTCGTGTGTGTAAGTAAACGCATTTGTGTGTGTGTGAGAGAGCGAGAGCGAGAGAGAGAGAGAGAGAGAAAGTAAGGAAGGAAATTAAGTAAGGGGGAGGGGGTTAGATGTAGTAGAACTTTTAATAATAATTAGACCTTTAAGAGCCCTGTACCCTGTACCATGTCGAGAAGAGAGAGAGACTTGACTTGATCAACAAACAACAACCCTAACAACAGTAATCATGTCCCTCCCACCCAAAGCGATGGATTGCGTCTACTTATGTTATGTAGTATGTAGGATCGCATTATAAGTAAGCGTTGAGTTGAAAGATGTGTGTGTGTGTGTGAGAGAGAGAGAGAGAGTACAGACGTAGGGGGGCCCTGGGGATTAAGATAATCCAAGGCTCTCCCCTCCCCATTCCCCCGTTCGTCTGTGACGAGCGACGGTTTGAAAGCATTAATTAATTAATTAATTTAATTGAACCCTTATATATATCCTATCGTCCATCTTTTTGTATTGCCCCACCCTCTACTTCGTCTTTTGCTCCTGCTTGCAGTCCTTCTGTTATATCTCGGCAGGTCGTTTCGTTTCTGGGGGTTTTATCTTTTTTCCAACTTTATCATCATTGTAAATATATGTATATATACATGTTATTCGACGGCGCGGAAAAAAAAAAAGGAAAGTACAGACTGCACCCCCCTTTTCTTACCTTATTACTTAATCCTACAAAAAGAAGGGGTGACTTCCCCGGGTTGTAATTTATCTTTTTCTTAAATTTCGACTCGTTTTACACCGCCTCGGGGGATGTCGTGACCCTTTGGGGAAAATCCCGATCTTCCTCGCCTCCATTCCCAAGTCCAGCTCCAGCTCCAACTCAAACTGCAACTGCAACTCAAACTCCAGCTCAAACTGCTAGAGTGCTGGTGCTGGTGCTGGTGTTATTCTTAGATCGGCCTCCGCTGTGTAGGGTAGGGTAGGGTAGGTTCTAAAATAAATACAAAAGCAAAGCAAGGCATAGCGAGGCAAGTATCTGATCTGTCTTTAGATCAAGCATAGGTCCACGTGTAAAGTTTTACTTAGTTCTGCATTCTCCAACAAGTTAGATAGAAGGGATAAATTTCCTGCTCATGATGCTACCTACTACTGGCTCTGAAGGGGCCCGGGGAGCTGCGAGCGCACGCTGGGCAGATTTCGATAGATGGGCCTGTGGTGACGTGGTTAATACGTCTTGGAGATGATGGGGTAATTAGTTGATAGTTGACTCAACGTGGATGGAGATAGGAATGAAAACGGTGAACAGGAATTCGAGAGCAGCGTGAGGAGGAATGATGTTTCTTCGTGGAGTTTGGAGAATTTGTGATTCATGATCTGCGCAATGTCTATTTGTTTGAATGGGTTGTGGATGGAATTCTTTCAAGGCGTAATGCTCAGTAACTTAAGATGCCTGTCATCCCCTTTTCACGCTGGCAGATATTTTTGTTGTTCTCGTCCCTCTATCTCCTGGACTGTGGTTGTTCTCATCTTCGAAGCAGTATTGATGGCACCACAGTCGTGTGATAATCTCATCTTCTCCACGTGAGGGCTTTCGGAAGTCCATGTAGAGGCAATGCCGACGGTCAGAATGTCGCATTGCGGCTTGGATCTTAATGTCATCCCATAGTCTCCATGAATCCGCGGCCAAACACTTTGTCGATCTTGGGCGAGCACTCACACAGGGTCAGGTACCGATATATAACTTCTACTTGGAGCGTGGACGCTTTGGACAACGAGGAAGATTTGTAAATGGTGATTGCAGGCTTCCAAACCTTGTCGTTCTGGTTGAAAGAGCGCAATATGTCACGCCCGCTTCGATATGCTTTTCATACCAACAAAGTCGGAGGTTTTGTCGACTGACAGTGTCGAGTAGCAGGGAGTGCGATTTGATGCACATCTGTTCACAGGTTGCGTGCAGGATACCAAGTCGCCCAGCGCGAATGGCCCTTATCCTAGAAAGCCCTCGTGGCGTGGTGCGGTGAAGGACTGGAGCTTTGATTCCGTAGTAGTCAGAGATGTGACTTTGGAACAAGAGAAACCTCGTGTTTCGGTCCTCCGACCATTAGAAGGTGTTTGACAGCATATGTGGATGCCCTAAGCCTGACTTTATAGCGGCTGACATGTTTGCACCTTGTAGTCGGCTCACACTTCTCCGCGGGTGTGCTGTGCTGGGTATTTCAATATTCGATGTCCAAATCCCCTAGTGCAAGCCTATCACTGTCCATTGACAGCCTTCTCTTGCGAATCGACTTGCATATCAGCTTGTTCCTCCGCGGAGACTGGTCCTTCAGTGGCCTGCCAGTGCGACATCCCGGCGCCTCTTTCAAGAGCCTCACACTCCGTCAGTAACCAACTGGCGCATTCTGCAGCACTTCCAATCGAGCTGTATTCCGCTTCAACAACTGGGTCTCGGCCGGCTTCGTTGACAATGATAGGATCCGCACCTGCTTTTACCAGCGCCTTCACGACTTCGAGGTGGCCATTCAACGCTGCCCAATGGAGTGGGGTGTTGCCGTTCACGTTTTTATGGCTGACGAGTTCAGGGGGAGGCTGCGTAGAGCCAGATCCTGTGCTGTGACTAGACATTCCATCTGTGGCTGCAGTTCGATCACTTTCGAGTCTCTCGAGCAGGAAATTGACCATTTCGAGGTTTCCATTGGCAGCCGGGTAGTGTAGGAGACATGCTCTTGATCCCATTCCTTCATCGTCCACGTCGATCACGCTCTTGATGATTTCTGCTTCGGTGGTGTGAAGTCGACCTGCCCATGTTGAAATAGCCTCCTTGAGCCAGTCTAGATCGTTCGTGCGGCAAGCATAGATCAAGTCGTCGACGTCGTCCGCCGTAAGCTGGCTCGAGGCCTGTAGATTCGCGTTGGACATGATGGGCAACAGCGAAATGTCCTGGCTAACCTTTTTAGCACCGCCCACTTACTTACAGATGTAAAGAGAGGCACAGAACGGGCGTCGTCATGGCTGGGGCAAGAGCATTATCTGAGCAGCATGGCTGTATTGTTTGTGACTGCGCATCAAAAATTTACGTAGTTTGTTGCAAGCAAAAAATGTCTCCCAGAATTTTTGGGGCCCACCTCACGCTGTTATCGATTAGCCCTGAGCATGGAGGAAGCAAAACTACGGTGGCGAGGGTGCCAGTCAAAGAATTCTGCCAGCTGCCCGTAAGAAGAAACACAGTATGTTGGACGTAGAAAAGTGTTCTGGACATTTTGGACAATATATTTGATCGCTCGTTGGTCAGTCCTGCCGGCTCTTCGATCCATAACGCTTGGTATTCAGCCCTTGGCCATCATGCCTTGTCTGCTCGTGGCTTTCAAAGCGCAGAGCATGTAATGTTTCGCCATTGGCTGTCCCTTCCACTTCGTGAACCTTCATGTCCATTCCAACCCACAGCTTCCGGTCTCTCCAGACCACTGTCGCGCCTCCCCAAATTGCCCACGTCCATATGGGAAGAGTCAGTGCCTCTCTGCTCAACCACGAGACTAGCCACGAAGAGATGGGTCGTCGAGAACGCCAGATTGGTGTTTGAAGTGGAAGGACAAACTCTGGCAGACCTGCTCCACGAGAAGCCGTGTTGTCGATGGTTCGACCAGATTGAAGAAGCTGGTAAACAAGCCAATCTACGGCACTCCACAGGCAAAGGCTTAGAACCCATAACCGACACAGATCTGTCCACGAATGACCAACGTAGTCCTGGAGTGTTGGAGTCGTTGTAGCACCAAAGGCACCGATGAAAGAGCACAAGAATGATTCTGTGCCAGGCTCAACCAGAGTCGCCATGGGCACAGTGAACTTCCTCACTCGAAGCCATCTCACCCGCCGAGCAATATAGTTTGACACCGACATCCTCGCAACAGGCTGAAGGGCCAAGTCCCCATAAACCAATCCGTGGTTCTTCCAACGTCGAGCTTCAGCTGGCATGCTAGAAGGTATTCGGGCCTTCCACAACAGGTCGCCAATTAAATGGTCCTCACATATGTTCTCTGAAAAGTAGTCGATACCGCTGCCCAGCTTCGTCTCGGTCGAATTGTCTGTGCTGGTGAGGGCGTTGAGATGCGAGCGTCGGAACATGCTAGACTTGCCACAAATGCAGGGTGCCACGGCGACGGTGTTGATAGCAACGTACATCTTTGCATGAGCAGATGACAAGAACATTTCGTCTAGGCGGCCGCCAAAATCTGCCTTTGTATCAGATGAGGGGGTCTCGAAAGACTTGGTTGTAGTCTCAACACTTTTTTGCTCCTCTCTGGAGCCTTCAACGTCGTACTTGAAAGCCTCGTTGGAAGGCACATCAATAGCCACGGGCAAATGATGTACAAACTTGTAAGGCCTGCTGCGACTATGACGAGAATAACCACAGAGCTTGTCCACCATGCGACCACAAGCACCTGTTCCAACCCATACGTTGCAGTCAAGGATCCAGACAATGTCGCCCTTGGCCTCTCTGTATGCTCTGCTCATGTTCCTGATTTTCGGGTTCGGCCCAAGTCTCTCTGCTGTAGCAGCCGCCGGCCGTTGGATGGCGTCGTCCTCGTCCTCCACAAGAAGCTTCACGTCATGCTGGCTGTAATCTGCTAGCACGCGCTTGATTGTACGACATGCTCGATCATCTCTACTGGAAACGCAGAAATAGGTAGTCAACCTGTTCGGCGGATAGTCTTGTTGTAGGGTCGATGCCAGGCAATCGTAGAGGTATGGCTCTAGACCTTTACATGGTCGGATGATTGTGACGTGCGGCACATCTTCGAGGGGCAGGCTGCTGGAGACTGACGCAGGTGGAGGAGAAGAGTAGTGTCTGTATCTGTCCTTGGACGTCAGGAAGAGTGGAGGAGGAAATGTGGTCGGGGACGAACATTTGGACACATCCGATTGTGCAGACGAGAACGATGAAGACGTACCATCCGACACAAATTGCGCCTACGATCTCGGTCGTGGTAGACATGGTTGTCGTTGCATATTTTTCAGCTTGCCACAATTTTGCTGTGCTGATGAGAGTAGCGAGATGGAGTTCTTGGTTGCACAGAGTGGGAAAATTCTCAATCGATTCTCACAGAATATATGCCATTCGATTACTAGTACGCCAAAAACGGGCTATAAATGACACTTTTAGCCATCGTTGACTACCGAATAGTCTTTCAAAAGTGACGATATTCCAATGTTATTGTAAGAAGATTTCAGCTACCAAAATAAAAATCCTGCAAGCTCAGTCTCTGAGCCAGGCCCTTCGCCTCTCTTCCTTCTTCTCCTTTCGCTTTTCTCTATACGCCTTCAGCTCCTGTTTCGAGATCCTCTTGTTGGACCTTTCTGCTTTCAGACTCCTCCCATCGTGGGTATTTGCTGCTGCGTCCACATCGAAAAAGGCATTCATCTGCCGCTTGCTCTTGTTCTCGTCATTAAATCGCTCAGGGTTTATGTCGCTGCTCTGCCATTTGCCTGTGAATCTGTTGAATGCTGCCGTCGCCCCGTACGCAGCTGTTGCATCAGCCGCCGCACCTTGATCTGGGACCGCATCCACAGGAGAGGTTTCGTAGGCTTTCGCATAATCTGCGTCGGGATCGTAGTCCCCGTGTATCGCAGGATCGTAGCCGCCGGCGACGGGTTTTCGGGGCCGGGCCTGAGCGGCAGTACCTGGAGGCCCTGTGTCTGCTACCCGCTGTGATCCCGTCCCTTCCGCCGTCTCCTGTGGTACCCGGGGGTTCTCCCACTGTGACACTTGTGTAAACTTATTGTAGAAGTAGAATGCTTGCGCATTGTCGTCCCACACAGGTTCCCATCCGTCCTCTTCTGGCTCTGTTGGCGGTGCTTCGTTTGGTAAAGGCGGTGGCTCGTCTGCAGGCAGAGGCGGCTGACTTGGACTTTCATTTTGCTGCTTGGGTTGGTCGATGTCTGCCTTTCGAGCTGCTACTTCTCCTGGCGACGAGGCTGGAGACTCTTCTTTATTGCTGATATGAGGCGGAGACGAGCCTTCTGCGTTCTGAGATTGTGGTGCTGGAGGTTTTGCAGGACTGATGCATGGCAAGTCATTAGCATGGAGGAAGACGTTACAAAGATCTGGAAATTAGCTACAGCGATGGTACGGGTGGCGATGCACTCATTTTCACTTAGGCTTTGGCAGATTTGCTTGGGAATGAAAAGATATGAAGCTTCAAATTCCCAGATGTCAGCTGATCCCCGTGTGTGGTGGTTTCAAAATATCTTGCGTTCACTGAATATTGCGGAATGCGACGAAATAAATCAGAACATGACATGATCCGCGGCATTGAAGTTGTTCCGTTCCGAAGCTCGCTTACGATTGCCTGGATGACCTATGTTTGTCTCGCATTCGAAAGCGTTGTCGTTTGACATCCTGCAAGCATGAAATAAAGACCCAGTGGGCAATGAAGTCGAGAAGAGCGCGTTCTTTCTGTCGTTGGTCTCTTGTAGAATGGGTAGGCTGTAATATTTGCTTGGAGTTTTGAGTTTAGTTGTTAGACCACTTAGACTCTGCCGACGTGGTTAAGCTCTCCAAGCTTCTGTAGCTCAAACTTGGCATTGCTTGTTTGTGTTGCCACTAGCACCAACACCCCTGTAAACCATAGTACATTTCTCACGATTTCGTTCGCGTACACTTCCAGTCGACTGCCCCGCCAAAGCCACTGTTGTCGGTGGGGCTTTAATCGATTCGAATCTCCCAGCGGTGTTGCACAGCGTTGTTCAGAGCCCAATGGCTTCACATAGGTACACTGAAAGTAGTTTCATTCTTGCCGAGATATAACACCTCAAACTACGGGAATAAGCGTGAAAGCCTTCATCCACCTCGCGAAGCAAATGTAACGATAGTGGTCTGGGCCCATCTAAGAGCTTTGTTCTCTCCACCAGGGGCAATCTCCAGCCCGAAACTTACGCATTTGAGTCCAACCGAGCTGACATTGCGCGTCTCTGTGGAGAAAAGCGACGTCACAGACGCTTTTCGCAAACCATTCCTCACAGGTATAAGTAGGATTTGTTTTTACGCTGCCCAGTGTCAATCAGGGTCTTCTCAATTCTACCTAAGAAACACAAACCATAGTCATTTTATAAGTCAGAAGCAGCATAATCAAAATTCAAGACTCAATCTTCACTCCGCCTCAAGATGTTCGGTTTCGGTAGGGTTGACAAGTTTAGCTAGTTTTACCTTCGCTGCTAACGTTCCAAATCAAGACGACTCACGCGATGCTCATCAGCAAGTCTACGGTGGTGATAATGAGGCCAAGTTCTCTCACGAGTTGATCGGTGGCGCTGCAGCCTTTGAAGGCATGAAATTGTTTGAAGACAGACAAAGACGAGAGGGTAGAAGAGCTGCATTTTCAGCATGGTGTGGAGCAATGCTGACATTGACGTAGGACAGGTAGTCAACCACGCCTTTGCCAAAGAACTTCTTGCCGGCTTTGCAGGCGCTGAAGTCGATCGACTTGCCGAGACTAAGGGAATGGACGAATATGACAAGATAGAGGCAAAGAGACATGCTGAGAAATCTGCTCATAACATGTACGATCAGCACTACGGTCAATACGATCAGTATGACCCCAACCAGTCCGACCAGCCAAACTTCAACTATTAGCGGGTGACATCTGGCCCAGGCGGTCGACACGAGTTCAAGCAATAGCATGCCGAAAAAGTGTACTGAGTATGGCAGTCTTGGTGTCTGGTACTTTCAAGATATGATGCTGCGAAATGTATTGTAGCAAGAGTGCCACACGCTGTGTGACGTGTACTCGGTCTCAATCCCCAGAACTTGTCACATTGATACCATGAACCATTCGACTTGTATGTACCCGATCATCACTCGCCAACCTTCTGTGACCACATGGAATACCCTTGAGCATCATGAACCCATGAGGTGCTCCCGGTAAGAATTTTAATACAGCATGGTTGCCTGTCCTTAGCCAGCGAAAGTGCATTAGCACAGAGTAGTCCAAACCGCAGAGAGGGACTGAGGTGCAACTAAGAGAGCAACACCACTTCATACGCTCTCTTGAAGGTAGGTAGGTGGTAGTGACAAAGTCCCTCCCAGTGGGGTTGTAAGGCTGCCGTGGACAGTTCGTGTTGGGAGCTGATTGATAGACACCGTTGCTACCAACCATTAATGATTTGGATTTGAAAGCTATTCGGCATTCACTCGGAGCAGGGATCATTACAGTACGATACATTCGGATTCTAGGCAACTGATCTAAATCCCTAGGTAGTTGTATGTACACAGGAATTTGGCGACCTGGCGGACGATTTTGGTGTAACGCGAAAAGGGCAAGATTCCCCACATGAAATTTGTGTCCCGCAGTAATTGCAGTGGAAGCCTCCATCTTCGCCCAACTTGGGCAGATTGCAGACTCCAACTCCTGAGAGATAATACATTGTTCAGGTACGAGTGCACCCTGGAATTCGTGTGTGTCTTGGTCCAGAAGCTGCCCGAGGGGAAATGCCTCCTCTTCCAAGTGGGTTCCTTTCAGGATTCAGCCCCCGAATAGTATGCTATTTTCAAACGTATCACGATCATGGCGAATATGTCTCGCTCCTGCCACTGGTGACGAAAACTTCAGGAGTCACTCATGTAATTTTGTCAGCTATACATGTCAATTGGGATCCTTCGCATTTAACCTTGAACGATAACCCCCCAGATCATCCAAAGTACACACAACTATGGGATGAGGCTCTGGTACTACAGGATAGTGGCATCAAGGTAATGTGTATGCTAGGAGGTGCTGCCAAAGGGACCTTTGCGCGGCTCGATTACAGTGAATCGAGAACAGATGTTCCTTTGGCTCGCTTTGAAGCTTACTATGCACCATTACGAGATTTCATCAGAAGCCACAGCCTTGATGGCATTGACCTTGATGTGGAGGAAGAGGTGTCTCTTCCAGGGATAATCCATCTCATCGATCGCCTCAAGGCAGATTTTGGACGTGCTTTTATCATTACTCTTGCCCCAGTTGCAACTGCTTTGATGGCAGGTCGGCCACATCTCTCTGGCTTCGATTATCGATTGCTCGAATCTGCACGAGGCGGTTCAATTGCCTGGTACAATACACAGTTTTATAATGGCTGGGGTGGTCTGCATAACACTGCTGCTTACGATGAGATCATGCGGAATGGCTGGCCCCCTGAGAAGGTTGTAGCAGGAATGCTCACAAATCCTCGTCATGGCGGCAGTGGTTACGTTCCACTGGAGCTCACTGCTGCCGTGCTGAGTGTCCTCACAGAGAAGTACCCAAATTTCGGCGGGGTTATGGGCTGGGAATACTGGAGTTCGCTGCCGCAGATCGAAAATTCGTGGGTGTGGCCATTTTGTATGACTTTGTGCTTGGGCATGCGAAAATTACGGGATGCTGCCATCGTCGTAAACATGGGGAGGAGCTTGTCTTCGATCGACGTCAACGAGCGCTAATAGGTTACAAAAGGCTCTTAGGCTCCACGGCTTAGGGGCCACGAAATCAGGCACCTTTGCCCGGGATTTGCTAGGCCTGCGGGGGTCAATTCGCGGGGCTAACCTTCTTACACTTCTTCCGGAGGAGCCGTCCATTCCAGGTACCTCACAAACTGGGATGTGTGTAGGCAGGGGGCAGGGAGTACGGCGCACAGTTGATTATTGATCAATCTTGGGACCGTCGACGCCTACATCTAGGGCCTCTGACAATCACGGGCAATCTTTACTAACGTCGTTCCATTCCCGACTGCAGATCATTCTTTCACGATACCTTGAATTGCGCAGGCCTCTCGCCATGCAAGCAGCCTGGATCACTGTCTGCTATCATGCTGTCAAAACTTGAATTTGTCGTTGCGACTGTGTCGACTGTAGCAAGACTCAGCGCGTTTACATTCTTGAGATGGGTGAGCTGCCAATTCGCGCACAAGAAAATGTTCAGCTAACAGGTATAGATTCCAGGCCATCACTTTCCGCCTGTTATCGTCGCTGCATCTGTCCTTTACTTGTCGTTAATCATAACTTATTCGAGCTCGTTTGGCACTGGCAGGCCTTCTCTGCACGAAGCGTTTCCGAAGCTCTTCCGACTGAAGTCGAGTCAGAGAAAAAAGGCTACCGAAGGAATTTCCGCGAACAGCTATGATGAACCAGCGGTCTATAACGAAGAAAAGGTGGTCTTGAAGACTTTGATCTTGGGCATACCCGATTGGCGAGAATGGGAGTTTAGCTACATCACGATAGTCCTAAACGCGCTGGTGGCCTTCATGTCGTTGGATCTTGTCTATCGAGCGCCGTTGCTCTACGATGGGAAAGAACTGGCATTTTCACGTCTGGGCTATGTCGACGACTCCACAGCTAAGATCCTTATTCGAGAACCAAATACCACGAGTCTCCCGATCTACGTGTACTTGAAGTCTTCAACTTCACCAGACTGGTCAACTATGGATACCATATACCACCTTGGTGAGGACAAAGATTTCACCTATGCCATTGAGCTTTTGGATCTGCAACCCGACACTCCCTACACTTATGCCCTTTCCAACGACCTTCGTGGGACTTTCAAAACTGCTCCCGCGTCGAGCAGTTCCCAAGCAAATTATCTTACCTTTTTGACCTCATCTTGCATCAAAGCAAACTTTCCCTACAACCCCTTTGCACATTCCCTAACCATACATGGGTTTCGTCATATGTCAAATGTTTTGAAAAAGTTGCCTACGCCGGCCTCATTTATGCTTTTTCTTGGCGATTTCATCTACGTCGATGTCCCGCTTCGATTATCATCGACGGAAGAGCATTACCGGTCGGAGTATCGGCGTGTGTATGCTTCGCCATCATGGAAGCTTCCTGGATTGAAGCTGCCTTGGTTGCACACGCTTGACGACCATGAAATCGCAAATGATTGGGCAAGCGGAAACGAAAGTGCGCCGTTCCCTGCAGCTTCCGATCCATTTATGCATTACCATGTCTCCGTCAACCCACCTCTTCCTCCTATGGTGAAGGAGGAAGAGACAGCGAATGTAACATACTTTCAGTTTACGCAAGGTCCGGCGTCATTTTTTATGTTGGACACACGTCGGTACCGTACACAACCTGAAACGGGATTCAGTGTTGCGAAAGATTCGACGAATCCAGTTGATGGAGAACAGTCTTCTTCTTCCCGAGGAAAAGATCACCAGCCAACAATGTTAGGGTCAGCACAGTTGCAGGCACTGCAGTCATTCCTCAAGACACCAGCACCTAGGAATGTGCATTGGAAAATTGTGGCATCCTCAGTACCCTTCACAAAGAATTGGCGATTTGGGACATCCGATACGTGGGGAGGCTTTCTATCGGAACGCAAACTAGTCCTTGATGCTATGCATTTTGCCGAACAACAGCTTGGCGTGCGAGTCATCATCCTGTCGGGCGACCGCCACGAGTTTGCTGCAATTCGTTTCCCGCCGACTCGTGATCACGAACTTGGCGACGCTGAAGATGATCAAGAAGGACCTCACGAGTTCAGCGTTGGTCCGCTGAGCATGTTCTACTTGCCAATCCGGACTTTCAGGCAAGTTGACGACGAAGATGTGGCATTGTCATATTTCCCGGACGGGAACAGCAAGATAGGCGTCATTGACATTTCGCCCTCAGAGGACTCTACTCAAGATGGCCTGTCGAGCATTCTTACATATACGCTCTGGATAGATGGATCTATGAAGTGGCAATACAGGTTGCAAAACTGATAGGCTCATCACCATCGAGTCTTTGCCTTGATGGTCAAATGATCCTTCATCACCTACGTCCACAATTTTCCAAGAATCACAAGAAAGCTCCATATGCGAATCTAAACGTCAGGTAGACCTGAATAATGTCCACTCATCATAGTTGGAATGTTCCTGAACTCCGCCACCAGATCCGGTAGGCTCCTCCCTCCATTGAAGGGGTCCAAGCCGTCGATCGTCGACCAGACGTTTTTTGGATGTGGCGAGAACTAGCGCCAAGAATCCCGCTGCGATACACAATGTACGAGTGGTGTTCAGCAGACTTTGAGCCAACCCGATCTTGAACACTCGCCTTGGACCCCACACTATTCGCGTGCTCAACTCTCGGGAGATCGCTGTACTCTAGTATAACAAAGCCTCAAGTCGAGGGGTACTTCCACTCCCTTATGCGGGCAGCTTGGTCACGTAACATTATCTTACATTCCAGACCAGTTTACCGCTGCAGCCACGGAATAATTATAGACAGCGGCAGAGCTTAATAGTGGGGTGCTCGTGCGCGCTTAAGTGATTCCGGCTACAGAGTACTCTCGCATTTGATCGACGCCTAAAAACAAAGGTGATATTTGTTCTACGCTTGCAGGAATTAGCGCGCATCGGGGGTAAGTCACACTAAGTCGAAATGAACACATCTGATTGGAAGCCTTTAGCCACTCCAACGTGGAGCGCTTTAAACTGATATTGGTCAAGCACTGGCGCTTCTAACGACATTGATTCTATTCTTGCCGTACTTTGACGCTACCATATCAGGAAAGGTTTAGTTACCAGAGCTTTCTGGTTTAAGACTATTGCACATATTAATATTGATGTCGAAAAGATTTCATCCGGGTTCATCAACTACCATAATCACCAGCAGGAAACCGCCTCCGGCCCAACACGTACACGATGTCCTCGACATACAGTAGCAGCTCATCCACATGGTCAAAAAGCACCAGTCAGGGAGATTGCATGGAAGCTGAAGCCAATGAGCTTCGATTCAATGTCCTCGAACCCAACAACATCTTCCTCGCAGAAAGTGAGATGGACGACAATGCGTGGTGGGGTCTGGCTTTCGCTCTCGGACTGCCAGCCCGAGGTGGACGACTCTCCAATGCCTCAACGCATAAGGCTGCCCAGAAGATGAAGAA
Organism: Incumbomyces lentus; assembly: GCA_017656005.1. Classification (NCBI taxonomy): domain Eukaryota; kingdom Fungi; phylum Ascomycota; class Eurotiomycetes; order Chaetothyriales; family Trichomeriaceae; genus Incumbomyces; species Incumbomyces lentus. Next base: position 1,483,710 of record JACJVT010000007.1, on the reverse strand, counting down.
ACGAAAAGGCGATACTGTGCTACAGGCCTATGATGCCCTTAGGCCTCTACTGGAATCACTTGTTGCTACCTGCCCAAAGTTGTCTCAACGGAACAAGTCCATGTGGCACTGTGATGCGGTTCCCACGAATGATGCCTTGAGGAATACTGTGCATCGGCTTCCTGAACCTAAACCGGCCATAAGTGTTGGCTACTGCCAAGATGCCTTCTCCCTCGCACACGATGAACTGCAGAATGGTATCATTGCTGGACCTTCTGGCGAACCGTGTGACCTCAATCATGTGTCACAACCGGTTTCTGGTCATTTCTGGCCTTTCTTTGTTGTCGAAATATCTGGAAAGTCACTATATGCCGCTCGTCAGGCTGCCTCGATATCCGCTGCAACTTGCAGTAGAGCTGTGACTCTGCTCACCGGGGCCGCTGCCTCTGACAAGGGCAAGCACTGCACTGAAAACTCTACAACACTCGACTGCAAGCTCGCTATGTCCTTCTCGCTATCTGTATATGGCAAAATTGCATGCCTGAGTGCACATAGCATTGCGGAAACGGCTACTCATGTCTCAACACCAATTGAAAGCTACAAACTTGATGATGACAATGACATGGCCGCCCTTGCAGACCGCCTGCATGGGCTCATGGTATGGGCACAATACAAGAGGCTCGAGGAAATCGCAGCAACTCTCGATGACCTTGATAAGCGGGTACACGGCAATCTCTCCGGGCTTACTCTCGGCGGAGACGACGAGTTCGACCCCAAATGTTTGAAGACACTCAAGCTATACTCACCAAGAAGGCCGGAGCGCATTAAGGGAGCTTTCCGAGCCGGCCTCTCATCCTGGTTTGTTCGGTGAACACGAAACGAACACTTTCACCATCCTAATTTGAAGATTTAATGACTTAAATGACGAGCGACGGTGTTGAGGATTGTTTAGAGTTCGAGATATTGGGTTTGCACTGTACCGAATTGTATGAGTCTTGTAGTTTGAGGCCTAGAAAGATACACATGCTACGGAGTTCTTGACAGCAGCGCTCAGCGGAGCTACATAGATAGAGCTGGCTTTAGTTCTAATTCATGCATATGCCTGTAACTCGATTTTTGCCGCGCCTGTAATCAACACTTCTCTCGAATGCCATGGATTTAAGCGAGTCGCAACCCTGAACAGGTGTTGCCCAAGAATTGGAAGTGTTGCCACCCCTTCAAGCTCAGGCTGTGATTGCGGCACTGGTGATTGCGGCACTGCATAAAGTAGTAAGTAAAGCAAAAAGTGGGGAAGGCGCCTTTGATTCGTCCTTGGTTAATAGGTGTTTCAGGATTAGCTCCTGGCGCTTTGAAAACGAATCAATAATAGCTCCAGCAATGCAGGGACTTGCCTGTCCGCGTTGGCAGGTATTATCCAAGACCAAAATATCTATAACTGCCGGTACGACAAAGTGATTGTATATGGGCTTGCCGCAACAAAAAAAGTTATCCAGTTGTACTTAAAACGATGTGAAGGGAGGCACGTCAACCTCGATTTGCATCGCAGATTTTCACGTAACAATGAATCTCTACAGTCATGTCCTCTCCACTTCGTACTTGCACCCTTGTCGACTCTTGTCGCTAGACCTAGCATCCGAGTTCTAGGCACTCACTCACTGTACAACACCCTGGTGACTGATCTGGATCACTATTTCCGGAACAGGGCTTGACCGAATGGGTCAAGTGCAGGCTTGGCCCTATGGATCCCGCTACCAATCGGCTGAAGAGGAACCTTGCTAAATGTGATTTGGGAAGCGTGCTCGTGCGTGCTCAAGGCTGGCGCTTCGCGGCAGCCCTTAGCTTAGCTTGGTCGAACATGCACAATCAATGGTGGTTCGATTCCAGGATGCGGCACGGTGTTGATGGATTCGCTTCAATTATCATGCAAATTTCTCATTCGTTGCCGCGAGGTGACTAAAGTGTGCATCTTGGATGTAGATGTCAGTCTATTGCTTGTTCTGCTTGCTTGCGCGGCTATTTCCAAATAGTGTCTCGTGAGATCTTTGCAATTGCTTTTAGATACAAAGCTGCTTGCCTCCTCTGCTGTGTTCTTGCTTCTCCCTCTGCTATCACGCTCGAAGCTGATTGACAATTTCTTGTTTCTTGCACTGGTTTCGTTCGGCGCTTCTGCTTTACAAATCCTGCTGGACAGGTCTTTTCAATTCAACCATCCATTAATTCATCAACGTCGTTACTATCATCTCAAGAGTCATTGTCATTCCTGGACACAGCAGACATGTCCGTCCTCAACAGTGCACTATCGCAATCTACCAACAGCTCTTGGTTCAGTAGAGCCAGTCGAGACAGCAGACCAGCCAATGGGAGATCCCAACCTTACTGGAAAGTCTTCCGTAAAGAAGTTCTGGCACCTCATCATATCCGCATTGTTGACACAATTGCCGGAGAGGTCATCCCAGAATCAATCATTACTTGGATCGAAGCCAATCGCAACAACACTGCACGCTTCCAGCAGCAGAAGAAATTGTTTCGGAAACAAGTAGCAGCTGGCCGCGGGTTTGGATGCTCAGCGCTCTTCCCCCAAGAAGTCTTGCCTTCCAACGATGCACGCCCCTTCCTCTCGAGGTGTATGGTACCAACTCTATCCTCCGATGCACTTCCCGAAAAGGTTGTGGGTAAGGCGAGTGCTGCTGTTCAGAAGAGCTCTCTTTCACTTCCACGACCGGGTCTCGGTTGTGGATTCTCCAAGTCGGCTTTCGCTTCTGAAGAAATCAATTGCATTCCCTCTTGGATGCTTGCCACGGGGACAACTGTGCATTTCGATACCGGTTCTATCTCTTCTGGCACGCCTCTGTATTGTCCGTTTCTCAGCTATGAGCGTGTTTTGAGCCTCAATGAACATGGTTTGGAGGTTGCGAGCAATCAATGTGCAATAGATGGAGCATGGTCTGTACGTGCTTTGCAAATGCTGTATGCAACGGCAGCCGGCGAGGACACAGACACTCGAGATTCGTTTCGAAGCCCAATTTCGTTTACTTGTGCAATCGACAACAATGCAGCCATCATCAATTATCATTGGGTCGATCACGCGCAAACATACTGCATGTCCCCAGTTGTCAGGTTTGAGCTATCGAAGGATGACCACTTTGACCAATTTCTGCTCTGGACGGAGGCCATCGGCCAGTGGGCGCTAACTCATCTGCTTCCCGAGATCAAGAAAGCTATCAGTCTCTTGACTGAGTATGTTTCGGCACTACCAGGTCTATCCAATTCCTTGAAGAAGCTTGACAATCAGAAAGACCATGAGGACGGGGGCCTCGTCTCAGCGTTGAAACTCACGTACGATAACATTCCATGGCGATACGAAAACGAGAACTTCTCTCCTGTCAGTAGTAGTACTGCGAGCTGGGGAAGCCCAATGATCAATGAAGCTGTGTTCGCCAAATTCGAATATCCAATCCTTTCTCAGCCATTGCTACCACCCCTCCCAAAATATCCCGGGCCCCCACAAAGCGTTTGCTCTGACTCGACCCTCGCAACCAAAGCCGTTCGATTTACTGGATTCCAAACTCAACAGGAACAGGCCGCAAAGCAGAGGCCTGTGCAGTCAAAATTGTTACCGCAACCGACGCAGACCATTTCTGGTCAGTACGACGAGAACTCTGATCTTGTGCTCACAAAAAGACTTGGCCATGCTATGGATGAAATCATAGGGCTGCAGACCCAGATAGCACATCTTAAGCAGGAGCTCAGTGGCTCGACTACTTGCATCCAGAATGAGTTGTCTGGTTTGCGGAAGGAAATGACATGTGTGATTAGGAAGGAAAACATTGGCGTGAAGCAACAGCGATCTCCGATTCGCACAGGCATACCGCAGTTACTTCAGTCCGAGCACCGCCTCAATTACAGGAAGCATGTCTCGGTGGTAACAACGCCCACTGACCCTTCAGCACGCCCAATTCAATGGCCATCACTCACTCCAAATGTCAGAGGACCTTCCGGACTGCAGAATGTGTTATCGGTCGACACAAACGTCGAAACAGTCAGTTCCTACAACACAGCTCAGTCATATGACGAGGACAGTCCTCCAAGTGCCCCCATCGAGGGGCCTATGCGGTCGCCTGTGACGATTTTTTCTCCCACCATCATCACCAACCACTATGCCCATCCCGTCGAAGATGTTTCGGCCCTTGTCAGGGTTCCGAATCATCAGTACAACATCTGGACACAGGTTGCAGCCACACATATATTCAGTGCTTTGGTTCCATGTACCATGTTGAGGGTGCTCCTCCTCGGCTGTCTATTGGACTACTGTATGATGTCTATGAATGGCGCCGGAGCCCCTTCTCTCACCCAATACTTTGCTCATGTTCTGGAGACTGCCGTTTATTGAAAAGGCGACTGGCTGCCAGTATGAGAAGACTGTCGCTTCAAGAGAAACTTGAGGCGCAGCATTGACAGCGAACCAACGAATTTCTTTTGTAGGTATTAGCGATGGCGCCGAAATTCAATGAAAGTACGAAGGATCATTCGGACATGGTGTCTTTGTGTTTTGGGCTTGCACGATAGTTGTAAAAAACTTGCCAAGGATTCGCCGCAGTTGTTTCAATAAACACGATCTTCTTGTGCTCTCGCAATCAAATTTCGTTTCGGGTTGAAGAGATTAAACTTATGAGTTTTCATCGCAATTGATTTTTGGCTGTTTGTAACACACAGCTCATTTGGTTCGTTTGTACAAGAGTTCAGTTTCTCAACTCAATTTGTATCAATTCATTAAACTGCGTTACACACGGAGCAACTCGGATGTCAATCAATTTTGATTGGCTCTGCGTTCTCACAACTTAGGAGGTCACTTGAGGTTCACTGAAAAAGAGGCTGGATGTCAGTACTCCAGACTCCAGACTCCGATAGGTCGTTCTGTTGCGAGCACACCGCTAATGCGTTCCTATCCACTGACAAACCTTGTTCGATTTTTCCCCAATCATGAAAATGCGGCACACGAAACAGTCGCACTTTCTCCACAGTAACAAGCCCTAGGCGGCTACAAAAACGGGTCCGACGCAGAGAGGTTGGAAATGCATTTGTCGACGGGTTAGTCCAATTACACCACCCGCTTGCGTTCTCATCACCTCGAGCTTCTTCCATTCACGCCGAAGTCTGGATCTGTATAAGACCCGAACCAGGGACGACGGATGTAGCAAGACCATGACTTCATACTTTTAACGACTGTTTGGGAGCTTCATTTGGTGCCAATACACAAAGAGAAGAGCACGAAGCTACAATCGTCATGGGAAGCATCAATACTGGCCTTCTACTTGAATCTCCCAAGACGTTGCCCCATCTTGGCATACCGGTGAGCTTTGCAACAGTCGATGTGCGCATCATCAATACAACATCCTACCAAATGACCAGAACCGAAAACATTTTCAATCCGCCAATTACTGGTCATGACACTTGCACCTTACCCAGCTATGCCTTTCTAATCACCAAGCGGAAAGAGCGCACAAATGTTCTATTCGATCTCGGCATGAGAAGGGACTGGCGCAAAGCCTGTCCTCCCGCCGTGGCTCGCTACATTAGCGACGAGGGCAAAGAAGTTCCACTTCAGGTGACCGTCGACAGAGATATCGTGGATATTCTTGATGCGGACCCAGGCCAACTCGGAATTACGTCAGACGACATCTCTGCTGTGATTTGGTCCCATCATCATTTCGATCACCGAGGCGATATGGGCAGATTTCATGCAAAAACGAAGCTCATAGTTGGACCAGGACTCATGCAGACGTATCTTCACTCTGAAATCCATGAATCTGAGATCAGTGGCCGTGAAGTAGTCGAGCTCAACGCCTCGGACTTCACCCTCAACATCGGTGGCTTCGAAGCACATGACGCTTTTGGTGACGGTTCACTTTACATCTTATCCTGTCCAGGACACACAGTCGGCCATCTCTGCGCACTGGCACGTGTCACTACAACGCCCCACAGTACATTTGCTCTGCTGGGCGGCGATTGTGCTTATCACTGTGGCGAGTTTCGACCGTCTCCATACACACCGCTGCCTCAACAAATCAATTTTAAGTCAACGTCGTGGGGTTTCCGGAAAGATTCAATGATAGCGCCTCCAATTCTCCAGTCACGAAAGATCTTACTGTGTGCGGGAGAATTTATCAAGGACATTGTACATCCGCACAAATCGGCTACGGAACCATTCTACGACACACCGCTGGAACCTGTAGTTGAGAATCGTACTGAAGCATGTGACAGCATCGCGAAAATAGAGGTCTTCGATGCTCACGATGACGTGCTGGTTTGCATCTCTCACGACCCTTATTTGATGAATATTCTGCCATTTTATCCTTACTCGCTGAATGAATGGCACAGGAAGGGTCACAAACAGAAGGTCCATTGGGAATTCCTCCACGATTTCGACCTGGAGCGCGACAGATTTGGTCCACCTCTCCGAAAGCAGTCCAGATGAGGGTCGTCTTGAAGGCCTTGAAGCGCAGTGTTCGTGTTTGCGTAGAATTTGTTCGCAATCTAGATATGAGATATGGAAATGCTTCTGGTGTAGTTGTTAGGAGCTTTAGCGGCGATTAGAACAGCCCATAAGGCTGTAGAGAACTCAGGCTTCGCAGCTTGTTTCACTTAGAGTATTGGGAGCTGAACTTTTCCAACCTCCATCTTGCGTCGGCGTTTACAGCAGAATCAACGCATCTGAATCCAGCGCTAACGTGCAGTCGGGTCACGAAGGTTCATTGGGTCCGTCTCGTTAAAACAAGGCTGCATTGCGAATCGGAGATCGATCCATTGAGCCCAAATTGAGGTTAGTGGTAAGAAGAGTACGGAGTACGAGGCACCACCTGAACTAAACTTTTCAAAACTCTAAATTACCTACGTGCTAAGTAAATAGCCGCCCCAACTCTGATTGACCCTGCAAGCGCTGGGCGAGTTCAGTGGGTCATTGTCTCCATGCTTACGATTCGCCCGAGGCCTTGCTGTCAATTTAGCACTAACTTTGTGGAGAATCGTCCTGGTGATCGGCACTGCTGGGCATGCGTGACAAGAGCTGTCATTCATGTCCTCTAAGCACCCCAACTCCAGTACAGGTGTGGCTACAGCATGGTCATTCGCAATCTTCCACGCGCCATTCTTCCAGGGCAACTCTGCATTGGCGCCTGCACTCGTGAGAAAGTCATGCAAAAAGATGTGATGGGCTGGCACACCTCATCCATGCCCACGTCAAAGCAGGTACGGAGGCTGGATCGCCAGGTACGCAGTACCGAGGAGCGCACACCAACCGAAAACTGAGGCCGTAATGCGAAGCATTATACTTTGCATTGCTCCCATGAACTTTGAAATCCTGTTTCGTTTCCTTCCTTGACACATGTTTTCTGTTATTGCTGTTGGCTCGCGTTCGTTACCATCTGTACCTGCATCAGGCCGGCTCTGGTGGTCGTGGCAGTGACAACTCCGTGGCATAGGTATGTCTAAGTCTTCCCAATATCTTTGCGAATCCATGGTCCCAGCATTCAGCTTCATTGAAGCATTTGGCTTCAGAGTGAGTTGCAAATTCGCTTCTGCCGCCGTTGCAGGGGATTTTCAACTCTCAACCACCAGCTCAGAGCTACTGTGCCAAAGCCCATCTTGCCGCATGAGCGGAGACAGCCTATGAGGGTTCTAGCTGATGATATAGATGAACAGAACATAGGAAGAGGCCAAACACAGGATCCCCTTCCGCTCTGTCTCAGTCTCGATTCTCCGTCACATCTGCATAAACAACAAGTCTGAATAAAGCTGGCTCTTTGTAACAATCAGGCTCACCCCATAATCAACGCTCCCTTTCAATACAACGTCAACAGCTATGGCTTCTAATGACAATGACAATCGATTCATTGGCTCCGGAAACAGGAGTAGCGTCTTCATGTCGTCGTCTCACGACAAGAGAAACTTATGGTGGAGAGCATTTCGAAAGACTGTGCTGGAGCCTCACGCAATCGCTGTGTTGGAGAATCCTATGACAGATAAAGTGCCGAAGGAGCTCTTGAGCTTGGTTGAGGAAAAATGTCAAAACCTTGAGCGGCACGAACGGCAGGCATTGCTGTTTGTCGCTGCAGTTGCGCAGGGCAGGGGCTTCGGGATGTCTTCAATATTTCCACCTGACGTGCTTCCTGCTGTATCCGATGGTTCCCTCGAACGACGGCTCGAGGTGTGTCTCGACGAGCAAACGCTTCCACTGCAAGAAGACAGTCTTCGCGTTCCAATGTTCGACCTACCCATTCCTTGTCCTGGGCTTGCAACCGGCTTCTCACAGGAAGCTTTCAGCGAAGATGAGTTCAAGCATATTCCGATTGCTCTGGCAACTACAGGCAGGTCTAACGACTTCAACACCGGCGCGATCGAGGTCAGTCGTCCTATTTATGCACCATTCCTGTTGTTCGAGCGAACATACGGCTACGCAAAACACGAGATCGAATCCGCCATGAACTACTGTGCTATGGATGGCGCTGCGGCACTCAATGCTATATCTACTTTGTACGATAGTGCATGGCCTGGTGACGTGGATCGACCTACCGAAAACCCAGTTGTCTTCTCTTGTACCATCGATAACGACCTCGGCATCATCAATCACCATTGGATGTCTCGGGGCGGCTATTTTGTTGCACCGCTCTGCAAATTCGATTTTCGAGACTTGGAGCATTTCATGCATTTTCTGGCTTGGATCGAAGCTATAGAGCAATGGGCCACGAGTTTCCTGCTGCCTGATATCCAGAGTGCTCTAAGGCGTATAGATGACTACCAAGCTGCAGGAGTGGGTTTGAAGGCTCTACCTTCACCAGTGACCAATGCTGAGAAGCAAGAAAAATTAAGTCGTTCTTTGAAGCTTGCTTTCGAGAACATACCATGGAAGGGCGAACGATCTAGAAAAACGCCATTGAGTGTGACCAGCACAATGCGGATGAGAAGTCCAAAAGCAGCCATCGAACAGGACCCCGTGATCACACCGATGCAGTTGGCACATCCAACGGACCCTGCAAGTCCACAACCCGAAAATATTCCAGCATCGCATACAACAGCCACAGAAGGCCAAGATACGAAGGCCGAGACACAGCCTAACAGCGATTCAACACCCGAAGTTAAAAACCCTAAGGAGATTGGGATCCAGACCCCTGCACCGTCGGACACTTCACCTTCGTCAGTCGACAATGTCGTGGGAAAGAAAAAGGACTTTCGTCTTGGGTTGTCACTTCCCAAGTCAACAGTTCTACCGAAAGCTGCGGAATCGGCGAAGGAATTTCGACCAGCAGCCTCGATAGGTCCTGAAATCAATAAAAGTCCAGCGGCGAGTGTACGCACCATGCCAATATTGCGACCCCAAGGAAGCAAGAGTCCTGGAATGATCACGAGCACCACCGACGTGCATAGTCCCGCACAATCGACTACGTCCGTGAAATCGAAACGATCGTACACCTCGCTCAGGTACACCAGGAAGGCCAAATCGCCAAGCAGTCCGGACTCGACCTTCTCGGGCTCATCTCCGAGAGGCAACATCTTCAAGTCCAAGATCAGCAGCAGTCTCGACATGATCAAAGAACGCGCTACCACGAAGCGCGCATGCAGCGACAATTCTGCTCCATCCAGCGCTAAAAATGTGGCTCCTTTGCCAACTCCTGCCTACGATAAAAAGAGATTCGAGATCAGGTCGCCACGCCACACTCCCCAGCTACCCCAAACTACGCAAACGCCTGTGGAATCTACTCCTTCAGCTGAGTTCGTTTCCCTGAATCAGCTGCTACAAAGGCCTGCGCCGGTCACGATCTCGACCACGGATGATTATCACGCCAAACATGCGCTACCTTTGCGCCAATATGCGAGGAGTCCGAGGTCTGCAGTGACGCAGATGACTACTTTGGTCGCTGGCGCATGATGCAGTTTGACATGTTAGCTGCTGATAGAATGCGGCTTGCTCTACTTCTCGCTCTGTTGCTAGAGGCTTTAGAGTTAGATCACAAGGTTGTCAGGATCAGTCGAAGACATCAGACATAGTTTTTGCAGAAGACTTGGGAATTTTGCCAATGTACCGATTAACAGAGTGCGATTTCTTGCTTAGCGTTTTGAGCGGTGGTAGTTGAGGTCGGTGCCTGCCTGCCCGTGGAGCACATTCCACCTGTCAAAGATAGTTAAAAGCCCAACTTTCATTTCACATATCAAATATTATGTATCTTCATGGTTCACCTTCATACGCTTCTTGTTCAAATGGACTCTTGCTTAAAAGTGAGTCCGGCTACAGTGTACACAAATGGCTACTCAGAATCCAAAGCCTAAGCAACCGTTTGAAGCGTTCCCAGCCCTAGAGTAGCTCCCTTGTGTGGAAGCTTCTGAAAAAAGCATAATTTGGCGCCACTAGCCACAGGAGCGTCCTAACGAGCGATCTTTCCCTCTTCACATCTCTAGGAAAAAGCTAATGACCCAGAGCTAAAGCGAAGCTAAGCCGAAGAGCGCGTGTGAGCCAACGTCAACTGGCGCTCACGACTCATAGTCCGTCCTCGCCGCAAATCCCATGACCGAATCACCCACATCGAACACAGCAAGCACGTTCTTCAAGAACGGCTGTCCAAGCACGTTCCTCGTGTAGCCGCCCTCGTATTCAAGATACTCCTCGGCATTCTGCACGGCACTCAGACACTCTTCGACCTCGACGTACTGCCGTAGCCTATAATCGTACTCCGTGGTCTTGTATCGGACGACCATGTCTTCGGGGTTGTGGTGGAAGGTCTCTCCAGCGATGGAGATGGACAGCGGAGGGATGTAGCTGAGAGTGGAGCAATTGAGGTACCAGGTGTTGTCGTAGGATTTGTAAGCTGGCGGCTCGAAGAGGGCATTGTATGCTGCGGCCAGCGGTGCGGGGAAGAAGGAGTGCGACGTGCCTGAGTCGATTATGAATTTAGCCGAGCCATCCCCAGTGGCAGTGGTGGTCATTGGGTGGAAGGTTGTGGAAGAGGAGCGCTGACGGAGGTTTCGCATGTTGCCGCGAGCGAAGCGGCTGCTGCTGTCGATGCCTGTTGTGAAGTTGCTTGAGGTGGGGTGGGTGGTGGGACTGGATGTAGCCGTTGCGTTGTAGTCGGCTTGGAGAAATATGCCATCGACGGAGATCACGTAGAAGCGCAGAGACTTGGTGTCATCGAAGGGCATTGCCTCGATGGGTGTGATCACATAAGGGGCTGAGGCGTTGACGGAGGGAAGCGAGAGGCTTGGGACACCGCCAAAGGCGAGGACGCCACCGTTGGAACTGTTGGAGCTGTCGCGTGACAACGCGAGCGAGAAGAATGTCGAGTTCATGTTGGCAGTCACACTATCGTAGTGCATCCTGTTACAGGGTGCAACATGTCCGTAGTTGTCGATTGTGGTCGTAGAACTGTTCCAAGGGCATGGCTTATCCTCGTAGTCGTCCGTGCCAGGATACTTTGAAGTCAATGAAGAATATGCAAGCCCGAGGATACCTGACGTTACGTTGTCACCGTGGGTCCATTGGATGTTCAATGCGATGCCAACATCCTGGTCAAAGGTTATATCTGGTGTTAAACTCATTGAGACCTTCGCCAAAGGCCCGATGGCGAAGTCTTCGTCGGCATAGTGGATATTGAAGTGTTCGTCTGGTAACAAGACGAAGGATGACGAATTATTGGGTGTATGTTTGAAGGTATCACCGATGGCGCAATTGGCCTGGCGAGTGAACGACCGGTAGCCAATGCAGTTGAAGAAAGCATCTGCCACCCACGTGTCGGAAGAGCCAGTGTCGACGAGGAGGTCGAAAGTTTGCGCATCGATAGTGACTGGCGCGGTGAAGCTCTTGTCGGTTCGCAAAATGGGGACAGAGCTATTTTTCGCCGCCTTCAGAGCATAATGGCTTCCCTGGGCCTCGGACTGAGACTGGCTGCCAATGCTTTTGCGAACAGCCTTCAGTTCGACGACCTGATCAGAGGGTGCAGATGCGTAATTCAAGCCGCGGATGTGATGTGGGGATGATGTAACATGATGAAAAATGAAGGTCAGGATGAATGCAGAACGAGCGAGAGTTTTGAAAGACATTGCGACAGAAAGGAGTTCCAGCTCTTGAAGAGATTAGGCGGAAGCAAGTGAAGTACTCCAAGGCCTGGTACCTGAATGTATTCTTATACTTGAGAGTCATGCTCAGCTCTTGAACAAATTGTGATATCAAGAAATTTTGCCTGCGAGGTTGGAGTATCATGCCGGTCCGTTTCCCTTGCCGAAAGGTTTACAGGACCGCTGCATATCTGTCAGGTCATCCGCCGATGAAACTAATACCCTTCTTGGCATCTTTTTGGAGGAAGAAGCTTGCATGGCTGATAGAATTTGTTTCCGCACTTTAGCTGCCAAGCCGAGATTTGTGCAACGGCGATGCAGACTCCCGTTGCATTCATCATCAGACAGAAGCAAATCGGGGCTAGTCAATCAAGAACTTCCAGACTTACAATACGTTGAGTGGCGTTGGAATGGAAAAAGATTTGACACTGATTTGGCGACTGCTAATTTCCAAGCTATTTGGAAAGACCACGTTTCTTCCTCATTTCGGGTGCTCGCCTTAACAACGTTTCGGCAATCTTGTCTTTGTCCTAGGTGTAGGTCACACTTGGCTGACTGATCGTAGCTCTAGCCCATTTTGAGAACACCGGGAGCGAGTCGAGCTTTTGAGCTAGAGAGACGGGAAGGACTTTGTCATTGCAGAGCTCATAAATTCGAAGTAGGAAAGGCGCAGCGAGAATCTATTATTCGACTCAGCATTTGTACCATTCGATGAGGGATACCCGGCCGTCGGCCGATGTCTTGATAGTAATTTTCAGCGAAATATGGAAGGCAGTCTCGGACACCAACCCTAAGTAAAGTCAGTCTCCTGGCGCCTCTGACAAAAGGGCCTTCGTCTTCACGGATCACTTCTGCCAACTGCGGTCCGATGTGGCTTGCAATGGCTTGGTAAAGGTTTTCTGCTGCTTTTGGTCCTTCATCGGTATTCGCCATCAACTGAGCTGAAGCCTAATGAGCCAACTTTGTTGGACCAAGTGTCGATCAAATGATTGGTTTTGTATCACTAGTAAGCTCCCTTAAGGTTCTTTATAGCTGGACGAATATGACCCGAGAGATGGGGAAAGGCGTCGATAAGGTATTGGTAAAGCCCTACCCGATGACGGTCAACGGCTCGTTAGCAGAACCGGCCGGTTGAAAATGCTGGAGCGTGGAACAAGGCCGCGCGGTAGTCATCAAGGTCAGCTGTTTCAACCAGTTGCAGCCTTGCAGGCATTCCTCATGCACGGCGCTGGCCACTGAACAATGTCCTCCTGCTTCTCGGCTAATGTCCGATGATCTGAGCAGCTATGTCTGCCGGGACTTACATCGTTGATTTTGAGATACCCCTCATCCCGAGGTTTATCCACTCAATGATCACTTCAAGACCGAGCTCCTTTAGGAGGATTTAGGTACGGTAGGCCTGAGGATAGCGGTGGTTCGTGTAAAAAGTTAGCTTTCCATTATCAGAGTCGCCCATATTTGAAAGCTACAAGTAAGCATGCACAGCCTGACCATAAGATTCCAATAATTTGTAAATTCAAGATCCTGTGCTCAGGAGCCCTACAATGTCTATGATGGTCTACGAATACGTCCACTTACGTCGTGTGCTCTTCCAAGCAAGCTCTGAGCCCCCTGCATACGCGGGTCCGCTGACAAATTTTCCTTTGTCTTCGGCCCGAGGTTACCCGGGATGAATGAACTGCCGAGTCTTTTGGGCTTGCAGCAACTCGGTACCATTAAGATGATACCTAGTTTCATTAGAACGACAAATTAGAATTGAAACATGCACTGTGAGATATGCGTGCTATTTGACTTCGTATAATCTGCTGCTGATGCTGCACAGCGGTAGATCTTCTTCAAAGGGGTTTCGCCGTACTACTACAGAACCAACCCTGCAAGCGCCAGAGCAACACAAATAGCCACGCTCAATGCTGTGGCTGGTGCTTGGTCAAGAGCGGCGTCTCCAGTAAAGGTCTTGATCCCATTCACATTGTTACCGGTTGCAGAGACAGACGCAGGATTTCCAGTAGACCAAGCATTGCCTGAGCCTGAGTTTGATCCCGATGTTGCTGCAGGTTGCACGCCACTAATACCTTCGACGTCGTTGGAAGCAGCTGGGCGAGACTCCGGCTTACCGCTATTTGCCGAAGGTACAGCAGCAGGGGCAGTTGGAACCACAGACTTTGTGATAGTGCCTGAAAGGATCGGGATTGTGACTGTCACCGTGGCTGGAGTACTGGCACAGCCCCTGCTGCAAATGGTGGTGGTAGCATAAAAGCCGCTTGGTAGGCCTGCCGGACCTGTCGGCCATTGGGCACCCACCCCAGTGGGTTGACTAACAAAGTCGGTAACAGTGACTGTTGCAGTCAGAGTGGCCGTCACTGTAGTGAACCCTGTGGGGCAGACATCAGTATAAACGGTTGTCGTTGTGGTTACGTAGGAATGGGGAGGCTTGCTTGACGATTGCGCCCCCGTGGTCGTGGGGACAGGTTCATACGACATTGAGGGAGTCGTGTGCCATGATTCCCAAGTATGTTCAATGGAGCTGCTTGGATCCACATCATCCGCAGAAGTTGTGCTTGTTTCTGGCCATGGTTCCCAACTATGTACTTCGCTCGATGAAGGTGCAGGCGTGACGAAAGAGGTGCCAGTGTTAGTCGTTGTGCTAGCTAACGGTGTTGTGGTATTTAGAGTGGTGGTGCTGGCTCCCACTGAGGGTCGTGAATGAGTGTACGAAGGCGTGGTCGTGGATGAACTGGTGAACGCAGGAGTAGATGTGGAAGTACTCGTTGTTGTAGTCGAGCTACCAAGTGGTGGGTGTGGGCTGTTGTGGGAAGAAGTTGTCGTGGACAATGTCGAGGTCGTGGTGTCAGAAGAAGTTGTACTGCTTCCAAACGGTGGATGCAAGCCACGTGATGCGCTGGTAGTTGTTGTTGTCGAACCGCCAGATGGGGGATGTGGGGCAGTGAATGAGCTTGTTGTAAGAGTTACACTGGTGCTGGACGTCGTGGTGGTGGAGGAGCTGCTGGTAGAAGAGTGGGGATTGGTGTAAGTTGTGGTTGTCGTCGGCGTGCTGCCTGATTGCGAGCTAGTTGTCGTAGTACTACTTGTTGTCCAGGTAGTCGTCGTTGTCGTACTAGTTGATGTCGAAGTGGTTGTCGGCGATGATGAGCTGGTTGTGCGGGTGCTAGTTGTCGACGGAAGTGTAGGCTTAGTGGTGGTGGTGGTGGTGGTGGTCGTCGTCGTCGTCGTCGAGCTGCAGCCGGTTGGACCGCATTGGCAGTCCTTAAGAGCCTGTTTAACTTGACCCACAAAATTGTTGTTTTGTTCTGCAGCCGTAGCTTCCCAGAGCATGACGCCAGAGAACTTGGGACTGTTATAGAACCTGCTGAGAATTTTCGTAACCTCAGCTTGATTCAAATACATATTCGACGCACTCGAGCTGCCCACTGCGCTTGGAGAGCCAGCAAGGCCAATCAACAACTGAGGCGGAGTAAAGTTCTTCACATTGTCCGCCACCCA
The DNA here is from genome assembly GCA_017656005.1 of Incumbomyces lentus. Taxonomy (NCBI): domain Eukaryota; kingdom Fungi; phylum Ascomycota; class Eurotiomycetes; order Chaetothyriales; family Trichomeriaceae; genus Incumbomyces; species Incumbomyces lentus. The sequence goes on along the minus strand of JACJVT010000007.1, from coordinate 1,468,131 downwards.
TTGAGCCCAAGTGGTGAACGAAATGTCGGTGGGCTGACCTCCATTTTCCCGAGACCCATATGTGTGGTCCAAACCAGCACGAGCAGAGCACTGCGGTGTGTTATAGAACTGGATGAAAAGATAGTCGAATCTCGCTTTGGTAATGGCATCCGCAAGCTGGTTGTCAGGAACAACACATTGCGGAGCGGCTGTCAACAAATAAGTTTTCGAAGCGTCACTGTCCATGTAGCTGCGAAGTTTCTTTCCCATGGCGCCATAGCCAGTGCCACCGCCACCTTCGATATCAAAATCAAACCCATCAACAACACTATCGCCAAATGGGCGAGGACCAGTCCAACCGTTCGGCTTAGGTCCAAACATATTCCAAAGTTGAGTTGCGAATTTCTCTCCCTCATCGTCACTGTTCAACTTCTGCGGAAATGTTTGGTTCACCTCACCACCGATTGAAAGCAAGATCTTCTTGCCCTTTTGCTGACAGGTCTTGACATCATCCTTCAAGTACAGGCAGCTCATATACATCTGAGTACCTTCCATTTTGGGTCCTCCGCACTGATTGCCGAAGTTTACGGTTGGATAGCCTCCCATGTCCGGGTTGTTAGGGAAGTTGTTGACGAACCCAACGGGAATGATGTCGATGTTCGGATCGTCACAAAAGTGGCTCAGTTGCTGCTGATTGGCTCCTTGTCCGTAGTAAACAGCAATCTGGCCATCTTGACCTCGCTTGGTAACCTGTGTATTTAGAGGAACAGCTGATGTGATTGAAATGAACGTGGACGCCACTATAGCGGCAGTGGTAAAGAACGAATGCATCATGAAACAGAGAAAAGAATGGCTGGGAAAAGGATCCCTGGAAGGAAAGACTGGACGGCGAACCAAAGGCTGCCAAAGCAAGAGAGCGAACGTGCAGAGTTGTGTTAACGAAGGTTGATGAGCATTGTGGGAAACCAAGGTAGTCACCTACCTTAAGAGAGCGGACACACAGGCCTGGGATAGGAAAACCCTATCCACCATGATGAGGTGGACGACAGAACTTGTCAAGCTAATTGACGACGAAAAGGGAGTCATTGCGGCAAGCCGGATCTTGGAAGACTCAATGCAAATGAGACGAAGCTCAAGCGGCTCCTCAAGGTGTTCCGATTGAAGATGGAGTCGTTTTGAAAAGATGCTAACAGCGCCTAAAATTTTCACCTACATGGATGTTGCTTCTGAGTACAAAGCATAAATGTAGTATTTGACTAGCAGGGTGAAGTGATGCAGGACCGGTGACGCTCTGCCTTTGATAATACGGGTCTCGTGTTGCCTTGAATGTAATCAGACATGTAAGGGCGATCTGTTATGCTCATCGAGAGAAGAGAAAGTTGTCGACAGCTGCAAGTCAAAATAACGCTACCGGATGAAGGTGCCGAATTAGGTAAGAGGCAGTAAATCTGGCGCATTATTCAGGGGAAATTTGAACTCAACTTCCAGGAAGTCTTAGAGGTCTCACACCTTGATCCAAGCCATATTTAGCGTTGACTCGATGGAACAACAAATCTTGTATATGGAGAAACGTGCGCTTCAAAGTGGATTTCCATGGAATACAGCTAAATATCGATGGATCCTTGACGCTGACGTCGGTCGTCATATTTGGAAGCTCAACGCCGAGGCGGCGCACAAAAAAACGCGATGGAACAGATGAATGTGATGAATGCGGCCATGATAGCCCCTGACTTAACCACGTGAACTGCAGATCACCTGAGTAGCCGAATTAGCCAAAAGTATCGTTGTGTGATCTTGAAGGCAAAAACGAGGAGTTCGCGCGGGAGACGGTACCGTTCAAGCGCCACGTGGTTGACTTCGCCAAGTCATCGGAGGTTTTGTTTTTCCGTCTCCGAGTTGACTGTTTTGGGGTATGCCCAACTCGCCTTCTGTTGCCAGCTTTCCGTGTTTGCACCTCTCATCACTGATACGAGGCTTACTGCATATACGAAGTCGAACACGGCCATTAGCTACAATCAAGCAGCCACCAGTCGACCAAAGCAAGGCAATAGCGGGGTAAGGTCGATGTTGAGGCCGAAGAACCAAAAAGGTTACCCAACCATTGGTGCAATGGCGCACTATAACTACCGACGATTCCCTCGAGAAGAATCTCTCATCGTTTCTGCTTAAAATCCCGTATCTTTCTTTTCCTGGGTATCAAATCCTAAACAAACAACTCGAGCCAGGAACCAATCTGTTAATATTATTCCCACGTACAAGGATTACAAGACGCAGCACACTTTCCAGGTAAGGAAAAACTTAGCTAGTCATTCTGTCGCGATATATCTCGTAAACAGGTTGCATAAGATACTGACCGAGCTTGAACACTTTAGGTTTCAACATATCAATACGTCGTTTCCACAAATATGTAACCATGAGTGCAAAGTCAGAGCCCAAACACATACTCATTGTGAGGGAGGACAATACTATCGAATTGGTAGTCCCGAATGATGGTGACCGCGCCAAGGCTGAGAGCAAGGAAGTACCTGTCAGGTCCGAGAAGAAAGTTGTAACCACGGAGAATATCGATGTAGACGCACGAACGGGAGCGGAGCGTCCCATTGACACACTTACACAATTCTGGCTACACCTGGAGCATAGCGGTGACGATCCTGGATCGCAAGAGACAATTGTGTCGGTAATCAGCTTCTGGAATGGACGTTCTAACGTCCAGGAACAAGTTGTATCCACAGCTTGGGACTACACCGATGGTGGTAGAAGAGTAGGACTATTTCTAAATACGTACGGGACAGGTTCATATATGTCTCCAGGGCAACCAAGGGTGCAAGTATGGGTAAAGCCAGGCCCCTTCAGCCATCCGAGAATGATAGTCAGCCGTGACTTCAATTGGAATACAGACCCTCTTGAGTGGGGTGCTAGAGATGGTGAGCTGTGGACGTGGGCGGGTTGGCATAACATTGGTGACCCAAATTACCGTGCTACGATACAGTGGAGGGTGTCTAGAATCTGAACGAGAAGAATGCCAATGACAATTTATGGAGTTATGCCTACTACCCTCAGAACAACATCGCGGTAGAGACGTGCTCCTCTGTCCGTTTGTACGAACTCTTCATCGTCTTAGCATATTTGCGTAGATCTCTTCCGCCTCGCCTGATCGACCCCTGCTGATGATACGTTGCGGCCAGATCGGCCATGCTCCTGATCATCTCAGGATGCTGCTCGCCAAGTATATCTCGTCGCAGCTCCAGTACTTTTAGAGATAGTTCTTCATCCTCTCGTGATCGACCCTGCAGATGAAGTTATACGGATACTCGACTCAATAGCTCAGGATCTTAATTTTCTCTGCCACAAGTTCCGGCCATTTAGAGATGATGAGAGCATGCGACAAAAGGCTCTCACATCGATCCCATACTTACTGGGTGGAAACGTTTGCAGTATGGCGACAAGAGCGATTTGTGGAATTCGTGTCTCATTGTCACTCTCGGCGTCGTACTGGGTAGCTTCCTTTACGGCTTGTGCAGGTCATAGCTGCGTGACTCTTCCTTTCCAGTCCGAACTTGAAGGAAAGAGAATTGCTTCAATGTGACCGCTTTTAAAATGGAATCGTCGTCGTCGTCGCTATTGTCACTCTTATCGGTGTCAGGATCCTTATCCTCATCCTTATCCGATCCACTCTCCGCTTTGGCCTTCCCCATTCTAAACTTTCCGGCGGCCTGGATGATTTTCAAGGGACTGTTTTGATTATTGTGATACGCAGACACGCACAGGATTCAAAGGGCAGGCAAACTATATTTATCAAGCAACAAAGAGAGCAGGGGCGGTCTATCTTCGACGATTCACATGGTGTTTACAATGAGATTCAAGGAGACACCCATGTAAAAGTTGAATCCAGGAGACTGTGTGTGGAGTGGTCATTCTCTGAAGACGCTCGGCCATTGTCGCCAAAACGTAAGTCCTTGTGCTATTTCCATCCGTGGGGCTGCATATCGAAAGAGTCGTCACTTGAGGGACAGATCGCCGAACCGGTGGAAGCTGGTGTGGTGCTGGCAATAACCACAAATGTCGACCGAGATACCTGCCTAGGCAATTTGGAAACATCCGATTTTGGCTTACTCATCGGGTGAGATGGACAAACCACTGGCTTGTCACAACTCTCTTTATTGCGCATCGTGTCCTACATACCTTAACTGGTTCGGCTTTGTGCAATGCAAGGGATCATGGTGGTTTTAATTGTTCTCTGAATGCGCGAGTGCTGTACCATGAAAGTGGCGTGGCCGGCACTGACAATGGTATATGGCCCCTTTGTTCAATCGGCTTCGCTGCATAGAGCTCGAAGATCGCAAGATCCCTTTTGGGATACCAGAGTGTACGGCATACTGATATCATGATACAAGTGAAAGGAATGAAGGCGCACTGCCTGCTGCGCAGCAGCCAACAATGCTCTCAGCGTGAAGGGCATCCCTAGGCACTGCGCCTCATTTTTGCCCAGCGCGTGACAGTAACAAAGTGTTATAGGTGACTCGAGATGGGAGAACTACAATGACATTACCGAACTTACACTCAGTAAACTCACGGCTTGGGTGCAAGAATTACTCGAAGATATTTGCGAGTGTCGTCCTCGGAGGTTTTCACTCTGATGCAAGTGGTCTTCGATGTGCACAGTTATTGGGACAACTTCACTCACGCCGGTGCAGCCTGGGCCGCATGGATATCTTCATTGCTATTAAAATCGCACCCTGCGAGAATGATGGACGCTATACATATATGTCAACGTAATTCTATACGCACATTCCTCATCAACTGCCTTTGTGGATGATGGCATCAAACACTGATTTCGAACTCCTGTCCGACGAAAGCACGTTGCTCAACCCGGATCCAGGATGCACAACGTCACATAAACTCCCTTCGAGCGACTATCTCTGGTTCGCACCTGACGGCATGGCGTATCCAGGTTGGCACCATCAGTTGATACTTCACCTGCTTGCCATTGAACACACGTGGAAAACGCCAAACGTGTTTGACTTTTCAATCATCAAGATGTGGCTTCGGGATCACTTTCCAGCATATGACCTTCCAACGAAGTCGCTGTCAGCGATAGCCCATGAGTATCTCAACCTCAGTGAGGAAGTTAAGACAGCGTATATGGGTATGATTCCTGGCCTGCCCTGGTCCCGAAGCAACAGTCATACTGATCCTTCAGTAGCAGAAACTTTGAGCAGAAGACTGGGGAACAAAGCTCCCTGGTATCAGATTGTCAACGCACTCTTGTTGGTTGGGGAGACTCAAGCAAATGCAGTAGAGGATAAAGAGCAAGCAGACAATGCGACAAAGTCGCCCTTTTCCCAGCACAACGAGAGTACGATTGTTGAATCCGTTCAACCCGAAGATTTGTTTGTTGGCAATTCTGCACCACTTTCACCTACGCGCCGTCACTCTGATCCACCGTCACCAGCCTTCACTCATGCTAGTCAATCTCCGCCACATGTTAATAACACTGGCACTCCTGATGTCACTTACAGAATATTGCGGCGACAGCAGCAATCCCCTGTGCAACCGGATGCGATGCATTCTAGTCCACCAAGCACGCCGACCAGACCTCCGAACGTCACGAAAGCGACACTTCGACCACCGCCAAGTCGCACGATGCCAAAGAAAATTCCGAGTGATAGCGCACAAGCACGGCAAGGCATTCCTCCTCCTCCTCAAAAGCAAGCCGCCACCACTTCATCTCAGCAGAAGCGTGAGCCTCCTCTACCAGCTGACTTTTATGTTTCGCTCACTGAGAACAACGTCAACAGCCAGACTTTTCCCTATCTCACTGAATTGATAGAATCAAGATACGGCAAGATACCACCATCTCGTCCTCGTTCTAGTCCTAGTCCTCCTCTTTTCTCGAGTAGGAGTAGTGGCAGAGCACGCAAAGACAACAACGTCAACATGAACCCCCATGTAGATGGTGAAATGGATTTGGACGCAGAAAATCCACCACCACCACCGGCAGAACGCAACGTTATGACAACGACTGCACCTGATACTTCTGCTGCTGCGCATGCGCAAGCACATGCCCTTCCACGACCACCAAACCCGACACGGTACATCGAAACATCGCGCAACCACTGGCGCATCCCGGCCTCGGAAGCCGACTCCTTCGTCGCGTGGTTCAAGCCAGACATCGACCCCGTCCCGGACAAGATCGACGGCTACTTCTGGTACTGCGCAAAATGCTACCAGCCTCGTGTGGTGCAGCAGCAACAGCAGCAGGAGAACCAAAAAAAGACACGTGGCGTAGGCCGACCAGGGAACAACGCCAGGAGTGCGGCGGCGCGCACACAACGTTCTGGGTTGACGCGTGGCAAGTTCAGCGGCAAGAGGTCGATTGAGAAACATATGCTTGATGCCCATCGCGAGAGGTGGAAGGCTGTGTTGCCTGAGATTGAACGGGAGAGTGGGAGGGTTGCGCCGCGGTCTGTCTTTGATCCGCCGCTGAGTGCTGCTGGAGATGGAGAATGAAAAGTTACGGACTGAGCATAGATCCAAAACAGAGGGGGTGTGTGGTCAAAGAGAGACCGCTTCTACGGACCAGCCTTCCCTACGGTTGGACGAAAACCAACCTCTTTTGGAATTCGAATGACAAATGACGAGTGGAGATTGTGATGGCACTTCTCGGCTTTTGGCGCGAGAAAGGCAAGCATCACACCCCAGAGAGGATATTCTGTATTGATTGCAGCGAACGACCAAGGAAATGTATCTGGAGTGGAACTGGACTGAATCGAACCAAGAAAACACGGGTATGTTGATGTGGAGAAGGGCTAGACCTTGGTAATTGAATTGGAAAATACTCGGAAAAGGCATGAGATCAATAGAGGCTATGTGAGAAATTGGGGGGGCTTTTTTTTCGAAATGGTCCAAAACGAAGAACACTTCGCGCCGTAGACGATAATAGAGTATTGGACATCCTCGTCTGACAACGCTACATTCTTATTTTTGCTAGGGATCTGACCATCTCTTGTCCCTGCGCAGCTAGGACAGCTTTTACGCCCCCAGCTTCAGCAGCGACTCCACTGTGTCTTCCACTGAGGCAGTCAAAGATCTGTACTCAACCCCCAAGACCTCGATCGATCGCTTATTGCTAAATCCGTACCGTGTGTCTGGACCTGGGAGATCGTCCTCGGCGTCCGCGAGGTCTGAGGGCAATTTCTCCTTCAGCTTAACATCCATATTGGCTATGATTTCGGCAATCTTCTTGTTGGAGTGATATCCAGCCATTAAGAGAAAACGCTGACCGGAGGCTTCGGGTACCTCCATCGCTCTGATATGGGCGAGCGCAACGTCGCGGACGTCAACCCAGGAGTAGAAGCCCGTAGGCTCTAGCTTGTCCTTCATTTTGCCTTGGATCATGTCCAGGATGCGTACGTTGGAGGTGTTTAGGCCGCTCAGCTCGCCTGGCGAAAGGTGTGGAGCAGCTGGACCGAATACAAGTGATGCGTTGATGGCGACCAAGTCGAAACTGGGCTGCTCCTTCTCGATGAAAGACCATGCAGCTCTTTCGGCGAGGGTCTTGCAGTAGACAGTGTCAGAAAGATTTGCTAGTAATACGATGATGAAGAGGACATGGAGCAATTGAATGTGTATGCTGTGAGGAAAAGAAGAAAGGGTTCTCACCTTGCTACCTCGATACGCCTTGGCCTTGTCCTGTGCAGCTTCTTCCCAGGTTATCGGACTCCATGACGATTCGTCGTAAAATGGTGGATTTCCGCTGCTGTCGTCCCTCATCGCTGCGAAAGATGAGGTGAGAACAACCCGCTTCACCGACGAATGACTGGTGTGGATTGCTTTGAGTATGCTGGTTGTGCCAGTCACTGCTGGTTCTAGAAAGTCCTTGACAGGGTCTTGAACGTTATAATGAAATGGGGAGGCCGTATGTAGCACGAAGTCGAGGTCTGGCGTCGAGTTGATGACCTGAGGAGTGTGAAAAGAAATGTTTAGTATATACTTCTCATGCAGGTCGTGCTGCGTCGATGACAGAGTGAACGTACCTCGTCGAAAGCACCATCCTTGGCCACATCCTCAACGATCTGATAGCTCAGGCTTCCTCCAAGCTTTGCGTATGATAAGTATGCGTTCAGCACTTTGGCACCTTTCTCGCCATTCCGAACTGTGGTAACGACATTATAGCTAGACTTGAGGTTAGTGTGACGAGGAAAAAGAATGCCATAAGCAAGGGTGGATAGTCTTTTGCGTACCTACCCCCTTTCAAGTAGCTGCTTAATACAGTGTCCAGCAATGAAACCTGTGCCGCCTGCAGTCACAGTCAGTCTCAACACTTGAGACTTCCAATTTTCTGTGTAGTCTTGGCTGTGTGGATGTTGTTGATGGGAGCGGGGAAAAACTGACCTGTGACCAGAACTTTCGGCATTGCTCCCTATTTTGCTGTTCTTGACTAGCACGGGGGTATTTACAAATCTGTACTCAGGAAATTATAAAGGGACCGCGATATAAAAGCAGATGACAGAGTCACCGGCGGCTTTATAGCTGGAGCACGACACACAGACTGATGGGCAGATGACTTCACGTTATCAAGCAGTATTGATATGTGGCGAGAAGTCAGGGTGGGTCTGATACAGATTCATTGAACTTCAAGTCTGTGGAAAGTCAAAGGTATTAATTCCATCGCCAATAACGATTAGGCCGGATTTATCGAATTGAGGAGAGTGCAGCATGACGATCTAGGTCGATCATGTTGCGTGCACCGTTCAGACCGTTCAAAGCTTCTTGGACAAAGAGGCAATCAAGGGCCACAACGAAATCCCACCACGCAGATAACATTGTCGGAGTTTCCGGTGTTACGGATGGTGGAAGTGGCTCGGTGGCGTGGGGCGCAGTTTCCTCGTTTGCAAGTGCGTTGGTCATTACCAACGTGTTTCCGTCGTCAACTTTTATTCATCCTTCTTTACATCACCTACATAGCTACAATCAAGTGTTCTACACTGTTCTTTTCTTTTCAGTGGTGGACTACTTTTCGGCAAACTTACTTTGAGTAACCCACCACAATGACGTTGGTAGGCTTGCAGCTCTCAACGCGACTTGTGGCCGACGCGTGATTTTCGTGTTTATCCAGCGCCTTCCGGCTTTACGTTTGCTCGCTGATGTAAGTCAGAGCCAACAACATCTGGAATATGAGCCCTGCATTGCCTGACGATCTCTGCAATACGATAGAGCAACAAATTGCGCTCCGTCAAAGCCAACTGCAACGGCTCTCGTTGTTGTATAGCGTGTGTCCAGCTGGAAAGTCTTCCCCTCCATTGCTAATGCATTGGCTAGAGTCAATATTCGATTCCTCAATGTTTGATTGCATCCGGCCCTGAAGACTCCAACAAGGTCGATACGATCGAGTATGTGCTCAAGAACAACCGCGTCGACCATGTGGTCGTTAGTTGCCGAGAGTGCCTCTCTCAACGGCATCTGTTGAACAAGATCTTTAGCAGATGCGTGAGGTTGCTAGATGCGGAGGACCAGCTCGACAGATACGACCGTCTCGATAATATAAATGCGCTTGCAAACAATCTGAAGCGACTGCTCCAGAGGCGGGAGGCGAAATTGGTGTTGGTGCTGGTTGGTGTAGACCAACAGCGTGGGGCGACAGCGACGTTGTTTCCGGCTCTTGCCCGACTGGGGCAGCTGGTAAGACTTTCTTGAATGCCTTGGGGTTCGCTCGTGCGCTGACGATGTGGATAGATTCCCTGTATATCTCTGATCTTCACCTCGAACTCACCTCGAGCCCTCGTGCTACATCGATCGGGAGTGCCTTATGTTCACTTTCCACCTTACACACGAAGCGAAGCCATTCAGACGCTGCTGCGAGAACCTCCGCCCCTGCTGCCAGAACCCCTACCAGAAAATGCTGCAAAGATCGAGGAAGAGAAGATTCGAAGGATATACAACCAATTCGCAACGGTCGTCTACGACACGCTGATTGCACCCACCACCAACTCTATCGCCCAGTATCACCAATCCTGTGCCAGACTGTGGCCACGCTTCATATGGCCCTTGTTGGTCGGTGAGAGACTACCTGGCAAGAGTGCCAATACTAACTGGCATTTTGCTCGCTTGTTGACCCGAAACCGAATCTTATTTCAGAGTGAAGGCGAGGAAGCATTGCAGGAACGTCTGATTAGGACTTCAACTCAGCCCTGTACGTTTGAAGAGCTCATAGCGCACAAGAACCAGCACGATCAGGACCAGGCAAACGTATCAAATGCCCTCACAAACCAGGGGGTCCAGGGGGAACGATCTCCCTTGAAGCCGGTGCAGCCTCCTGGCCACGCTGTCAATCAAGAAAACACATCGAACGAGACTCCACAGCTACTCAAATATCTGTCCACTCTCCTCTTGCTGGCTTCATACTTAGCCTCTCATACCCACCAAAAGCACGACATAGTGCTCTTTTCCCGCCTGTCGACGTCCTCATCCACCAACCGACGAAAGAAGAAATATCTCGCTCGATCGCGCGCGGGAGGAATCACCAAGACACCCACCAAGTCTCCGTCGAAGAGAAATGCAGTCGTCGATGATGCAGATGACGACCCCGCGACCCCAAGCAAAAAGAAGACACCGTCCAAAGAGCTTAGATTTGCAGGTGCCGAGAGCGCCACTCCAAAGAAGGAACGCGCCGATCGCTCCATGCGTGCTATCTTCGAGAAGACTTCGAATATCGCAAAGCCATTCACATTGGAACGAGTAATCGCCATCCTACGCGCAATCCACCCTGAAGGAATCAGAATGGGCAAGGGCATCGCAGATCGTGTCTATGCGGAACTGGGCGAGCTGGAAAGGTTGAGGCTGGTGGTTCGGACCGACGCCGGGAGAAAGCGAGCCGATCCAGAAGACATTATGGAAGAGAAGTGGAAATGTCTTGTGGGACGGGAGTGGGTTGTCGAAGCAGGCAAGCGGTGGGGCCTCAGCATTGAAGGCTGGGAAGTTGAGTCATGACCCTAAAATGCAAAATAGCATGCCGTCAAACCCCCCAAATACAAATTTTTGCCTGCAACCACCTCTCCTGCGTTAACTCTATGTCTGACGTTGTACTTTCGCTCGCCTTCACACTGTCCTATATCCAGCCATTGCTGTGAACATCGGGTCAACTTTCTTCGCACCTGTGTGTCGTGCGGTCCAGAAAAATGCAAGGGGCCGATCAGCAACCTCGTTGGGGGGCTGGTCCGTTTTGTGCTGTGTTCCTATCCGCGTCAACTTCCTGCCGGGCCTCGATCACCTCGCTCCCACATTTCAGTGATGTTATCCTGGCAGCCCGGCGGAAAGACGCAGCCATCGCCATCGCCCGAACGCTGCTCAGCTTCCCTGCCTGGACCTCTCTTAACAAAAACCGGGGCTTCTGCGTCGGACAAGTCTACAGCCCATTCGTAGAATCGTGGGCCAGCGCTGAGAAGAATGCTCTCAGGTCCGTCGCGAAGGCGTCCAACTCGCATCCCAGTGATGACTTCAAAGCAGGTAGTCGATGTCAGTGGAGAGGGCAACATCCGACCGGTCGAGGCGTCGTAGAGGGTGACCACGTCTTTCCCGGTCCATCGGAAGTCGCAGGGAAGTTGGCTCGGAGAGCGATGAGAGACGACGACGGCGATATCGTGACTGTGGACGTAGGCCAGTGATTTGCCTGACCCGTAGTGGTCCGACTGGCGGTCGTGTGGAAAATCATACGACACCAGCGGCTGAGAACTCGGAATGACTGCTGCTGATCCATACGTGTTCATCATCATCATTTTCTTCTTACGCTTCCGCCTTTCTTTTTCGACTCGCGCTTTGAACGCCGCTCCGGTGTTTCGCAGGTCGTATAGTGCCACCGACTGCAGGCCGCTCACCGTCACCTGGTTCGAGCTCCGGACATTGGCAATCCCGTTGACCGCGCTTGGGTGTTTGAGTCTCGCCACCGTCGACGGCGCCCGCTGATCCGTGAAGTTGACAATCCCGTCGCGCTGTCCCGACATGATGGTATTTGCGTCTCTGAACGTGACCGTCATTTGTTCTGCTTTCAAGCTTTGACACCGGGCCGGTGCTGCCATGTGAGAGACAGAGGTAGTCCAGAGGCCGCCCTCACTTGCCAATGCCAGCCGGTCAGACGCCGCTGGGCTGTGGAATGTCGCCGTTTCCCAGATCATTTCCTGAATGTTGTAGACCGAGTGAGGCTCCGCAATGCGGCCTATCATGAGCGCGGATCCTTTGATCGATCTTGTCAGAATAGATATGCTAAACCATATTTCGAGGGTCAAACCCATCCATGGGCGACCTCTAAATCTCACGTGGTAACGACAAATGCAAAGTCCTTCGACTACTACTACGCAATGGTGGACGGGACGGGAGGCGCGACTTACCAATGGCCGTGGCAAAGCGATCCTCTTGCATGATCTCGCAATTCACCCGCGTGGGACCTCGTACGAACCCATGGATAGGCCAATGAATTCTTGCATCGGCGCTTGGATGCCTGACACCGAAGATACTGTTTGCTTCACGGGTAACTGCCCACAAGCCACTGGACGGCGATAGCGCAATCGACTCGATCTTCCAAGCGCCCTTCACAGGAGCAGATCGATAAGCCAGACTCTGAGCGTAGTGACGGGCCAAGAAGTTCAGATTTTGGGACCGCGATGCACCGAGGCGTAGGTCCAGGCTGAAGCGTGTATAGCTTCCGAGGTCATCTCGCTTGACACTGCCTGCATCATCGCGATTCTGTTGGAGTCGAGAACGAGACTCAAGGTCATCTTGCCGAGTCTTCGCATTGACTGCACTTCGCCCATGTGCTGCGCCTGAGGGCACTCGATGGTTGGGCTGGATACGAAAGTATTTACCGCGTTCATCGTCATAGTAAAACCCTGGTATCTCTTTGGGAGCAGCAGGCTTCATCGTGAAGATAAGCAGTGTAGCACAAACACGCGCGCGGCATCGTAGTGTCTATGTCAGTCGTGGGAAGAAGCATACTGGCTTAAGGAGATGCATCTGATTTCCATAAGGATGTCGTCTACGCCTTCCCTCGATGGCACGCGCTTGAGGAATAGTGGGAGTAGTAGAAGGAAGCCGGGTCAAATTCGGACAATCTTTCATACGGCGGCTCAAAAAAGCCATCAATGCTTTAAATAGGGAGCACAATATTTCTTCCCACCCTATGCTTCAATGATGCCATTCGGTTTGAGCTTCTACTCGATGCTATGTACACTGATGAGTTTCTGTTTGCATTCATCAATAGTGGTCTACTTCCTATGGTCGACGAACTTTCTTCCACCAGCTAGAGAGAGATATGTTAACGCCTCAGTCTTGAGAACAATTTCCAAAAGCCGGTTTGGAAAAGCTCAAGCTGTTTGACTATGAAAACCAGAAAAGCGTGCATATATTAACCGAAACTTAGACTCGTTGCCGACTTTGGGGGATTCAGATGTCCGGATGTGGTGCCACTAGGCTACGGAAATGGCCCAAATAGAAAAAACTAGTTAATCATTGTGTATTACACAGCACGAAGTTCTTGAATGGAGATGTGGCAGATATTGCAGGAGTTAAGTATTGGATTTCGTCGTGCAAGCGAAATGCTGGGACGTTCCATGCTGGTCCTGCATTAGTGCAATAACCCGTCGTGGGGCACGATAGGGATATGGAGCATTGTGTCCGTGCCTCAAGAGTAATCTTCAACCCTGCAGTCGTCACCCCGCTTCACGCGTTTCACGTTTAGCAAGAATGAGAAGCACGATCGTGATCATCCGTCCAAGCAAACCCAGCATCGCATGTAGATTCTGACGCGGTCATTATTTGCCAACATCATGATGAACCGGAGCGGCAAGAAATAGAGTTCACAATTACGACAAACCGCCGATCTCGTCGAGCCGACAACAGGATAATCCGGGGAAATAACCAGGTTTTGGGGGGCTTGGACAGCTTCGATCGCTTGTTTTACACTCCATGTGCATTGGCCGGTATATCCAAGGCACAATCATTGTGTCAATGATGTGATCTGATGTCAGAAAACGTAGCCAGAATAGCCAAGGTCCGAATACTTGATCACACAAAAACTGGGACGGGCAATGACGAATACTTGCGACCAGCGTCGTTTATAAAGGTAAGTTCAGATGCTGAAGCTCCTCTCAGATGTAGTCCGCTCGGTAAAGTTCCAAAATTTTAGTTCCACAATCATCACATCTAGAACTTTCTTAATCATATATTGTACGCCATTTCAACCATGATGGGCATTGGCCAGAAGCTCAAAGAGACATTCTCCCCAAGCGAGGGCGCGTCGTCTGATCGCAACGATGACAAGCACAGCACCCCTGGCGCATTCCCTGGTGACGACAAGTACGTGGCGCCTACCGGCACGCATGTCGGCAGAACAGGAGATGAGGGATTCGCCGGTCGTACTGAGGAAGCACTTACAGGACGCGAGCACAGCAGCCGAATGCCAGAGCACAAAGTCGACGAGAGCGATGTCATGGACCCCTCTGACAGGAAGCATGGGTCCAATGTCATGAATACCACGGGCCAAGCAGGCGATCCTCTGACGAATACCACCGTTGGAGGTGACCGCCACAACAAATTGCACAAGCGGGATGACCCTAGGGGATACGACAACCAGGGCACTTCGACCGGCTCAGGTGGAATCTTCTCTAGCGATGTTCCAAGAGAGCCGCGCAGAGAAGCTGGTCGGGACGATAAAGCAGGCTACGGCCGGGATGCTTCTGGATCCTATCCGAGCGATGCCACCGGTTTGTCCTCTCAGGGTCACCGAGACCACCGACAAGATATTGGTCGAGACACTACCGGCTACGGCCGTGATGACTCCGGCTCGTACGGACGTGATCCAACCTCGACTTCCTCTACCGGTCACGGCCACGGTCACGGCGTGTACAACACCGTCACTGGTGCGGGCAGCCGTGACGAGCCTCTTCGCCGCACCCACCAAGATCATTCATCTGGATTGACTGACACGCACACCGACAGAGACAGACGCCACGACCACGAGTCGACATCGACACGTGCTGCAACAGGTGCCAACACAGGTGCCGATTACGGCTCCCGGGACATGGCCCATCGTCCACGGGACACTGCTGACACGACTATTCCTCGCAAGGACGTCCCCGACCGTCAAGACCACAAAGTCGGGAGTGGTGCTGCTGCCGGCCTGGCGGGTACGGGTGCAGCAGGGCTAGCGGCCAGCCAAGCAGCGCACCAACACAACGGACATCATCATGGCGACCGCTCCACGGGCACAGGACAACTTGCGTACGGCCAGACGCAAGGTATGCCTCATCAACAAGGCTCCCATGAGCAGGCGGGAGGAGGAATACCAAATCAGCGAAGCTATGACATCCAGAACCCCGATCGCTCTGCAGGACAAGGTCAAGCGGCGGGTTATGGATATGCTGATCCCAGCGAGACCGTGCGCTCACAGGCACAGGCACAGCAACAGTCCATGGTGGGAGGAGGTGTCGGGTCTGGTAGCGGGATGAGTTCGGGCGGGGGGCTTCTTGGCCACTTCGGACCAGGTCATCAAGGTGCCAAGGTTATGCACAACTGCCAGCATTGTGGCAAGGACAACGACATCAGCCATTACTTCCATAAGGAGGCTGTGTATCGGCTGGGCTGATTCTTTGAAAAAAAAATTGTTTCTGGAAGGTAGGATTGTGTACTGCGGATTGATGGAGAACGGAGTAGCGAGTCTATGTAGTAGCAAGTACTTAGCACGGGGTTGAGGGAGCCGTCGGTGATAGCAGACATGATGGCGGAAAAAATCTGTACAACTGGGATGATTCCATGTATGATATGCTCGCTTCCTAAAACTTTAAAGCGTGTGCGAGATTTGTTTACAAGTTTGCTGTTCTTCTCCCTCGGGCTTGGTCACTTAGCGAGGCTTGTATCCATCAAGTCGTAAGGAATGAGGACATCTGAAGTCGTCTCCCCGTTTTGCGAGAAGATCGCTCCAGATATCGTAAGAGCCATTTGCATTAAGCGTGTGGAGAAATTGTGAAACCAACTCATAGAGTAACAAGGGCTGCATCTTGGCTAGTCTTGTTAGTGTGAAGAGTTTGGCTTTCCAGAACAAGTGAGATGCGACGGAGATCAAGCATGCAACGCACAGGAACCAAATAGAAGAATAGCCAAATGGCAAGAGAGTTTTGTGTCCAACAAGTTCCATTCGATCCATCTACTCCTCCACCTCACTCTCCAATAGTCGATGCCCTGTACCAAGGCAAAAAATTACATATTGACTTTTATCGCGTACTGGTGTTTTATAGCCTGTGATCCATCTTCCTTAGCAGCACAAACTGCCACGCTGTAGAATAGCTCAAGCCTAATTCAAGAAGCAGAACGTTTACAAAGCAAGACCGGCGATGATCAAGCCAAGCAGGCCGGCGCCGGCAAGGGCGGTTCGGGTATCGGCTGCAGCGTTGCTGGTCTCAGATGAGGATGAGCCAGATGCAGTTGAGCTTCCGCTGGCGCTGGAGTCGGAGCCGGAACCGGAACCGGAGGCAGAGGCAGAGGCGCCGTTGTCACCTGTAAAATGACTGTTAGCATGCTGTTTGACTTGCTGTGCGTCAGTCGGAAATATACTGCCAGGGAGAACATACCGAAAGACGCAGTGTTAGAGCCAGAAGCAGAGGCACCAGAGGCACCAGAGCCCGATGTGGCAGTGGGGGCACTAGTAGTGGTCAAGAAAAACGAGCTGACACAGCTTGCCTGGCACGAGGCGTAGGCTTGGGTCTCTTCTTGAGAGCCGTTTCCTTGCACGCAGTTGCCAGCGCATTCGGTGGTTGCGTTCGCCTGCAGATCAGATGGGCATGGAACCCCGACGCAAGCTGCTTGGCAGCAGATGTCGGTGTCAGCGCCTGCGATGTCCGTTAGTCAGATGCTTCAGGAGTGACAATGCTGCATGGGGTGAAGAACTTACATGCTGCCAGGCAAGTAGCCTGTGGGCTCAATGAAGTAGAGGTAGGAGAACCCGCCTCCGAAGCAGAATCGGAAGCGACGGCAGCGGAAGTGATTGTGTCCTGAGCAGAGACGGCAGCGGCAAGAGCCAAAGCAGCGACGGCAGCGAAGAAACGCATGTTGACGTTGAAAATTGTTCTTTTGGTAATTCAAAAAGGCCTAAGGCGAAATAGAAGCAGGATCAATGTTGTTGAAGGAGCGCAAGAAGTCGAAGTTGATGGAAAGACACACGGCAGCGAGTGTGAGTAGCAAGTCGTCGATAGAACACGAAGAAGGATTCAAGTCCGCCCTTGCAACAAGGAGCGACACAACATAAGTATATGCTCCCCTTGAAATTTTGCCTGCTTCAATTTCCCCCAGTAATTTTGGCCTTGACAGGCTATTTTAGGTTTAGTCTCTGTTGATCTGGCGCGTGGATCCAGCCTAGCGGCACCTTGTTTTGGAGTGCCCGTGGAGAGCGTGTGATGCCCGATCCATATTGGTTGGTTGGTTGGTTTTGTGTCTCAGACATCTGGTCGCCAAAGCCACGCAACTGGGTGGTGAGAGCACGTCCAGAGGCGAATCTGTTGCGCATGCGCATGCCACCGTACGAATGGCCTTGTGTCAAGCATGTGGTCGACATAATGTTGTGTCACAGACTTCATTGTTGCAATTCATTCCCCAAAGTGACAGAGACGCCGGCCCTCGGGGAATGCTGGTACCCCAGATAATTGTGATTGCGAGCTACAACGCCACGGCTTGGCTTCGTGTTGCGAAATGAACCCACGTCAAATATCCGCATCCATGGCCTCCTTGGCGTTTTCAAGCTAAAGAACAACTCGTCAAATACGGTACGTTCGATCTCCTCAAGCCATAATTAGCCACCCGGCGATATTCAGGCAGAGATGGAAGACAATAGGGGGCTTTGCCAACCCGCGACACGTGCCGCGACCAAATTTAGATTTGCACGTGCTTTCGCGTTCACATCTCAAACACGCGTCACAACTTGGACTAGCTTGACTTGCGATAGGAGGCACATTCGTGCACATTTTACAATGGTTGGTCAGCATGATGAAATAAAGTATATTTTCAGGCGCAACGATGCTTCAGCCTCTCGAGTGTGGCATTAAGCAATTATCGAAGAATGTCATCACCTTGCAGCATTCTCGTCCCGAGCTCTCAGAGACACGAAAATTCGTCAGAACCACCGCGGAAAAGGCGTCGCATAACGCGACTTCTTCCAGACTCAGATGTTTCGGAGGCAGAAGAGTCCCAAGGCTCAGACACGTTGCCATCCAACATTAGCAATGGCTACATCGATATTGACGATGAGCTCCCGGAAAACCATCGGTCCAAATATGACCTATTCATGCACGAACCCGCCTATGTTGACTCTCAAAAGAATGTCTATGTTACCCAGGTTGAACAGCCATGGTCAAGTCCAGCTCGAATTCGGGGTCCACGATGGCGGAAAAAGACGCCGACTGCACCCCCTTCTCCTTCGCCCAAGCAAGCTCTGTCGAAAGAGCAGCTAATCCCAGGGAAGACACCAGTTGGTGATGTCCTGGTTGTCGAAGACTTTGACGATGACGAGATAGAAGCTCTTATGGCTAGCCAAGACTTCGAAATCGCTGAAGCGGAGCTTACCGTAGCCGAGAGCAATCTTCCTACGGCACAATCTCGTCAAGCGAAACCTATGAGACAAACCACCCTGTTCGGTCTTCAGACCACACAGCAAGAGGCCATTCATCGGCCGAGGCCAAGCCAGTCGCATAACTGGCGTGTTTCCGAACGTAGTGAACCCCCAACTCATCACAAAATTGATGAGAAAGCCATGCAGAAGTGGATCTTTCCTTTGAACATTGGCACCATTCGAGACTACCAGTACAACATTGTTCACAGGTCACTTTTCAACAACATCTTAATTGCGCTTCCTACAGGCTTGGGGAAGACCTTCATCGCGGCCACGGTCATGATGAACTGGTACAAATGGACGAAGGATGCTCAAATAGTTTTCATGGCACCTACCAAGCCTTTAGTGGCTCAGCAGATTGACGCTTGCTTCCACATTGCGGGTATTCCTCGATCGCAGACTACACTGATGACTGGCGAGATTGCAAGTGCTGTTCGAGCAGATGAGTGGCAAACCAAACGAGTATTCTTCATCACCCCTCAAACCATGGTCAACGACTTGAAGTCTGGAATTGCCGATCCAAAGAGAATCGTGCTGCTGGTCGTGGATGAAGCTCACAAGGCGACTGGTAATTATGCATATGTCGAGGTTGTTCGCTTTCTGCGACGATTCAACTCAAGTTTCCGTGTCCTCGGCTTGACTGCGACCCCTGGATCGTCTGTCGAAGCGGTGCAAAGGGTGATCGACGGTCTTGATATCGCTAGAGTTGAGATCAGGACTGAAGATTCACTGGACATTCAAGCTTTTGTGCATCGGCGGAACACCGAGCTTGAATACTTTGACTACTCGGAGGAGATCAGTATGTGTCTAGATCTTTTTTCCAAGACCGTGAAACCGGTGATGGATAAACTGTGTTCCCAGAACGCTTATTGGGGCAAAGATCCCACGGCCATCACCTTGTATGGTTTGATGCAGGCCAAGAAGCAGTGGCTCGGATCTGAAGCCGGACGGCAGGCTAACATGGGTCTTAAATCCATGATACATGCTTGCTTCATGCCTCTGCTCACTCTTGCGCACAATCTGGAATTGCTTAAATTCCATGGCATTGGGCCGTTCTATCACAAGATGAAGATCTTCCAAGACGAAGGCTCGAACGGAGGTAAATACTTCAAGATGATTTTGGAGAGTCCTCATTTCACGGTGTTGATGAGCAGGATGCGAGCATGGGTGCAAAACGAAGATTTCATCGGCCATCCGAAGCTCTCATATCTGAATTCGGTTGTCCTTAATCACTTCATGGATGCGGGCAACGGACTCGGACGAGCATCTGGACGACCCCCGTCTGATACGCGCATTATGATCTTTGCTCACTATCGTGACAGCGCCGAAGAGATTTGTCGTGTGCTGAATAGACACAAGCCCATGATTCGAGCGCATGTCTTTGTCGGACAGTCAAGCACGAAAGGTTCGGAAGGCATGGATCAGAAAACTCAGACCGAGATCGTCAAGCAATTCAAGGCAGGCACATACAACACGCTTGTTGCGACTTCTATTGGCGAGGAGGGCCTGGATATTGGTGAAGTAGACTTGATTGTTTGCTATGACTGTTCGAAGTCGCCGATCCGAATGCTGCAGAGAATGGGCCGAACCGGTCGGAAACGAGCCGGCAACATCGTAATGCTACTCATGCGAGGCAAGGAGGAACGCAGCTACGTCGAAGCGAAAGATAGCTACCAGAAAATGCAGGCGATCATTGAAAGTGGCAAACAATTCGTTTTCCACGATGATCGATCTCCGCGGATGGTCCCAAGAGGCATCACACCCATTGTTTCGAAGGAGACGGTTGAGATCCCGATTGAAAATACGCAACCTGGCTCCATCGAGCCCAAGCGCACAAAGGGGAAACGGAAAGAGAAGCCACCGAAAAAGTTCCACATGCCCGACGACGTCGATACTGGCTTCACCTTTCTCGGCAGCAAACGCCCCAGAAAAGGTGGAAAGGAAGGGGAGTCGAAGAAGTGCACGAATCTCGACAACGACGACGCCAAAGTTCCTGAAGACTTTGCCGTCTTGTTAACACCTGATCAGGAGCAAGAGCTTGACGAACGGTATGCTTCAATAGCTGGTGATGAGGAACAATATATCCAGCTGATGGAAGTCTCTAACCAGCCGCAGAAGCTAAGGTCGAATGATAAAGTCAGTCTGGTCAATCATTCACACTGCACAACGCGTATCCTCAAAGGTCTGGCCTTTGCGCGAGATTCGGACCTGTACCATGGCAGACCTTACGAACCAACGCAAGAAGACTTGAAATTGCTGTATTCACCGGACGGAGTGTCGCATGAGGAAGTTGAGGAGCTGTTCTATGTGTCGCAACAAAATCTTCCACCAGAAGCTTCACAAGCAGAGGCGCTCCCAGAACTCCAAGACTTATTCACCCAAACGCCAGTTGCTTCGAAGAGGGAGATGAAAAATGCCAGAGGGCGGCGGAAAGCGAGGATCATTAGCGACGAGGACGAGAGTAGTTAGCACTGCCATTCGACTGCCATAGCACACCGATACACAGCGTGAGTAGACATCAAGATAGCTCCACAGAGAACAATGTGAGTCGCCTGTACTACATCACTACATCATATTTATGATGCCAATTCGATGAGCGTAGTTGCTCTTTTAAGGATTGCTGCGCACCGTGTTTGCTACGTTTGTCATCCTTTCCTACAACCACATCCAGCCTCGCCAGCCGACCAGCTCCATCGACTGAGAAAACGAGGCAACTGGTTCCAAGGCGTAGGTGGTACATTATTTTACATGAGCATTCTTCGCAGATGCAATTTGTTTGATGTCTGTCATGCCGGATACAGCTGAAGGGAACAGCAAAGCCGACTAATCCAAACTCACAACGAGATGAAGATGAAGTTGCAAGCGTCGAACCGACAGCTTGATCTCCTTCTCCGACGAAGCTTCTTCTGCCCCTCTTGTTCGACTCTGCGCCTAAGCGAGCCCTTTCCGACCTCTCGGAAACGCCAGCGAAGGCAACGATATGCTTCCACTCTTTCCACAACGGCTGTGAACGGCAGCCAGCCGGTCCCAGAGCGCAACCGAGCTCTTTACGAAGCCCTCACCGAAGTCAAGAGCAAAGCTTCGGCGTACGTGAATCTAAGCAGATTACAGCTTGCTCTACAAGGCCTGGAGTCGGAACAACCCGTTACCCGAATAGCAGTTTTGGGCCTCAATGTGCAGGATACGGCGCGGCGAATAGCAAGGCTACTGCTTGCCGATGCCCTCGAGGATGAGCAGTCGTGGGAGAAACAGATCATAGATCATGACGGATCACGCGGCCTACTGCTGAGATATGGCCATCCACAGAATTCCAGTATACCCCAGCGCTCGACCTTGCCGATTCTACGTATCCCTTCTCCTCTGCTCGAAAGGTTAAATGTCGAATTGCTGATCACTTCGATCAATGCGGAGAATGGCAATGGAGCGAGCATACCAGCCGAAGCATTGCTGGCTCCGGCTGTCGCGGTTCCCACGGCCTTTGATGGAAGACAAGTGACAGTCAACCAGCCGGTTCACCGTGCTTTGTTGGTCTCGCGAGGCTTCCCAGAACTGATCACCGCAATCAGGTTGTTGGCCGCGACCAAGTTTCGGGCCTCCGAGGACAAAGAGGCGGTGACATTGGCCGCTAATCTCCCTGGTAGCGGTTCAAGCTCGCAAGAAACAGTCTTGGTATCTGACGTCGCTCGGGCCGAGACAGGACTCAACGCAATTCGACAGTCCACCTCGCAAGCCACGGTATACGAGCATGAGTGGCTGGGGTCGGGAATGCCACAAATATCGCAATGGTTTACTCAAGCCACAGACGGCTCTCAACCGGCCATAGTTCCTCCCTTGGTAGTCCAAAACCTCATAACATCCTTGCTCACTGCTGCGACAACGAGTCTCGAGCAGACCGCAGCCGTTGAGCTCCAAAACGAACGTGTGCCCTCAATCGATACACTGACCAAAACAAGAATTGAAAATGCTGTCGACGACTTTTCTCGAGCCGCGCATCAAGAACTTCAATCTGGCCTTGCATCGGCATGGTCATCTCGCAATTGGCGCAAATTGTCGTGGTACAAGCTCTTCTGGCGAGTCGATGACGTCGGGTTGATCGTATCAGATCTCGTCACCAATGCATGGCTCCCGAGGACGGAAAGAGCAGTCTACGAAATTTCTGGAAGGCTCACCCAAGTAGGCATCGATCCTGTCATGTCGGGGCCCAAGGTTCCGGAAACGAAACACCAGACTGCTTTCGAAACGGAAACTGCACAACCGAGTTTGCTAGACCCTGCCCCTCCCCTACTCGCTACCGCCACTACCAACCCCTCGAATCAAATCGTTCTGCCACACTCGAACGATCCAGTTTTGCGAGGAAGCACGAGCTCGGATCTCCCGGTTTTGGAGATGCGACCGTCTGCAGCAATTGTGCCAATCTCTTCAGCCATATCGTCCGCCAGAGCAGACTACATGAAACATCAGATCACGTCCTTAACTAGCGCCGGGCAGCAGCTCGTCTTGCGGACACTGTCAATCTCGGGCCTATCAGCCGGGCTGACTGCATTGACTTTTGTCTCTCAGATCGCACCCACGCTCTACGAGGCCGGAAGCATTTTCGCCGTCGGCACAGTCTTTGCCTTGTATCGCATGCAAACCGGGTGGCAGACAGCCACAAAGGCACTCGAGAAAGGACTGTTTGAGGAAGGAAGAAGCGTCATCAAACAAGTTGTTGAAAGAATGAAACAACTTATTGATCAAAAAGCTGCTGAGGTAGACGCCGGTGATCCGGTCGAGAGGCAAATGCTGAAAGAGGCCAAGGATGCAGTAGATAGGGCACGGGCGGCTTTGGAGGATCTCAAGAAGACCTCGTAGCCAGCTTGAAGGTCTAATCATCACCTTCATCGCGTCAACTTTTCTATTGCTGGTCTGCTTACGCTGACCTCTTATAACGTTGAGCTAACACTGGAAGCGGACATGAAAGTCGCAGAAATACTGTATTTCGTCCCCTCTGGCTTGCGACATTGCCCCTAGTAAACCTCGCAAAGTGGACTTTCTGGTCACTCAAAACGCAGCGTTGAAGTTGTTACCCTTTGCTTTGCACCTTTGCGTCAGGGAGATGGGTCTTCAATGATCCTGTAGTGCCTAGCTTTCAAGGCAACTCGCCCGCATCACAAGGTACGGGGCGCCCCTTGATAACCTGCATCAAAGGTATACCATAATTGAGCAATCAGTGAACCTACGAGCATCCAGCAGTATAGGTAATCGAAAGGTAACGACTGTACCTCGGACCTGCGCGATGGAGACAGTATTCTCCTCATCACTTCAGAACTAAAACGTGGGGGCATGCTTTTGGCCCCGAAAATGCCAAGAAAATTGTATCGCATTTCGCGGGCGATGTCATGACTTCCAGTAGATCTGCACCTACTCTATCTAGTAGCCAAAGAGATCTTGTCTGCTCGCTTAGCAAACAACTGGAAATTAAGCTTTACGCAAAGCTTTGCGAGAAGACTACAAAATGTCAATGCTGCGCCCTGCTGCTAGTGGTTTTGATCTGGAACTTGATGAAGTCGTATGTCCTACCAGAGAAGGCTTACAGTTCGTGATGGGATACATCTTTGAACAACTCCAGAAAGTCTCGATCCCCAAGCCAGGCACAGAGGAGCCAAATTCATGGCTGACTTGACCGTGAGCACCGCCTCAGCTCTTATTGCCTTAGGCATCGCTATCCTCCAATTCATAGTCGCAAATGCGGTTGCCTTACTACTGGCTGGCAACCTGAGTGATCGTGAGACTGCTTTGACATGGTCGGTAGCCTCGCGACTCATCCTTGGCTCGGACTGGCCGCTGTTCTTGAGGTCAGAGACTACAGCATCCCAAGCTCTGCCTTTCAGAATTCGCATCCTTGCCTGGACAAAGCCATTGGGCTTACTCCTGCTGGCCATTGCAGCTGTGATAACGCCTCTGGGACTATCGGATGGGTTATACCCCGACCGCCAGAGCCGTGATGCGCAGTTTGTATATGTGGGTGATAAGGGCCCTTTCGGGTCTGGTACTCCTCCACGAAGCAGCAGGCTAGGGTTCTCAAGGTTATGCGATGACATCCTCTGTCCCGGTGAGCCAAATCTTGGAAACTACACAGGAATCACAATACACAATGCTACATGGACTGAGATCTACAGTGCGAGGACTAGAAGTCCAGAAATACCCCCAAGTCTTATTGATTTGTTTCAAAGCGGAATCGCCAACAAGTCCTCAACGATATCGGGAATTTTTGACGTACAATACCGCCAGTATGGCATCGATACACATCCTGATATCGTACGGAACTCCTCTTACATAGTCCCCACCTACAAAACGTCTTTTTCGTTAATCACCTCTAATGGCTACCAATTAGTCGAGGGTTTATTGCTCGATATTGCTCAGGCGCGAGTCGGGTTTCGCAACCACTCGGTCCCAATCAAAGTCGATTACGGCGCTGAATGGGAAGAAGATGTTCTCTTTGCACAACCGGAAAGTGTCTGCGTCAACACAAACATAACCTTGGCTACCACTAGTTGGGGAGCTTCGCAGGCTCTTCAAGCCCAAGGCCTGAGAGACCACGGTGGCTTCGCAAACATTCGTCGTACCAACCCTTATCCTGGTGACAGCGTTTACCAATAACCTAGCGATCGGTATCAATTCGGCAGTGACAGCTATCCATTCTCGAATGCACAAGGCGATCCGAACCTCTACGATAGAGCATACTTCGCTGCCTGGGCTTCTAATGTCTTACTCATGCAGTATCTTGGTCTAACTGACGACAACCTTACATCGGTAAGGTCGAGGGAGGGACAACTACACTGGCTGAATCTGACAATGTTGCCCGATGGCTACAATGTGATCAAGAGACAACAAGATTTGTGGTCGTGGACTGGCGTGTCCGAATCAAACAATCGCACCACAGATAAGAACCCCGGCATCGCTAATAAGCTAAACATCACAACTACCAGCTACTATTTATTGTCCAAATATGTCTCGACAAACTGGGGCAGCCAAACTGTGAACATCTCTTCCGCTGCTGTTGACGTAGGTGTTGTTTGGGGTGTCGCTAATCGTACAGACCATAATGGCGATCTTTACTCGACGAACAATGCAACGTGGGAACATCCGATCTTCGTGTGTGCCGCTACGACAAAGCTCTCAATAAATACCGTGCGATTTAGGTATAACTCAAGCAGCATGGCGTCTTTGGATGGTCTCGAGGTCCTCGACATTAAAGAAAAGAGTTACGCGGGTTTGGAACAGCAGCCGCTTTGGGGGCTTGAGACGACTGAACCACCCTACAATATCTCACAAATCAATCCCCTCTTTGGCTTCATTGACTCGTCGAAGAAGAACCAAGTCAACATATCAACACTCCAAAATTCAAGATTCTACGTGCCTTCTTCCAAAGCCTCCAGTGACTCCGACTTTCCTGACGACATATCCGGTCCGGTAGGAGAGAACATACCCATGATGCGATCACCACCCGCTATCTGGGCGAGTACGATGAACGACGAATATTCTGGTACTGAGTATTCAGGAAAAGACAACGAAAAGTTGGCATTGATGTGGAGCCAACTCACGAAGAACGAGACAGGAACGGCGTATGCTCTCAACATGATATGGACGGATTATGCTGCGAATTATCTGGTCGGCACAAAAGGCATCCACACCGTCCCGTATGTCCAGCCCTACAACGATACTACAAGTCTACAGAAACGGAGCACACTGGAGAGCCAGCTCCCGACTTACCCCGTGCACGTCGTTCGATATCGGGTTCGCTACAATTGGCTATACGGCATCCCAATCATCACCTGTCTCGTCCTCATCGCAGTCATTCTCGCCACGACTGCTCTGTCGGCTGCCCTTGGTCGAACAAGCGTGGGTCGACTACGCAGGCTCATGTTCAGAATCACAACGGGCCGAGTTCTAGCCGCTCTGATCTATTCCGACAGCAAGGATAGCGTAGTCTCCAAGACGAAAGACTGGATTGAAGAAGTTGGACTTCGCCAGATTCAAATTCCGTGCACCGAGGTGGGAAGCAAGGCAGATCTGAAGGACGGCGAGCAGATGCAATCTGGCTACATGCCGGTAGATCAAGCTGAGGACACCGAGAGAGAGAGAGAGCGTCTTACCAATGAAAACGGTGGAAGACCCTACCGCGGTGAATCCTATGGACAGGAATCCGGAATAAATCTTCTAGATAGTCATGTTGAAAAAAACCAATATACTCGAACATCTGCGAGTCTTCCTTTCTCCTGATCCGTGACGCTGTTTCTCCCATCCCGAGTACGGTTAAATAGATCTCTTTCGATAGAACTATCTTTTTACTTCTTCATATAATATCTGTAAAGTATAAGTAAGGGATAAGTAGAGGCGCACACGTGAGACTTGCCAGTGACCTGAGGGCGATTTTAAAATTTAGACCTCAACGGGAAGTGAACCCTGTAAAAGCGGCGGCAGCTAACCGCCAAATTTGGGAATATTCCGCGCAACCTAGGGAAATTTTCGAGTTCCGCGTCGGCCTTCCTACCCAGATTGGAGAATCGCCGCCCCTTTATATGGAAGGCGGGCGACGCTTTTGATATTTGGGAAATTTTCCCTTCGTTCGTTGGTTCACTACTCAAAGATACTCTGCCTCAGGCAATCCGCAGACTTATCCTATCCCTCCCTATACTTGACCTACCTGAACAAAAGAAATAATGGCGTTATCAGGCTTCAACACGCCGATCGAACGATCTCAAAGTCCCGCCCCGGGGTATTTGCTCCAGAAGAAACCCAAAGTCATCAGAGTCGCTGGCATTCTCTCCGACATGGACGGCACTCTCATTGACTCGACAAATGCGATTGTAAAACATTGGCATAGGTATGTTCAATTGTTGCAGTTAGCCAGCCCTTCGCGTTGTTGTTTTTTTTCTCCGGCTTCGAACTCGCGGTCCCTAACTTTTTTCCCCGGAAAATGTGTGCAACAGAATAGGCAAAATCTACAACATTGATCCAAAGTCCATACTAGCCACGTCTCACGGTCGTCGATCTATCGACGTCTTCCAGCAGATAGATCCAGAAAAGGCAACGTGGGACTACGTGCGCAGTCTCGAAGCGGAGGTACCCGTGCTCTTTGGCGACGATGCAGAAGAGATAGCCGGGGCCAGGAGTTTTCTGACTGACCTGCAGCGTCTCAATGCAAAGTGGACGATAGTGACTTCTGGTACTCGACCGCTCGTCGAAGGATGGGTCAAGCGCCTCGACTTGATTGCGCCAAAGGATATGGTCACGGCGGAGGACGTCAAGCACGGCAAACCAGATCCCGAATGCTATAGGCTTGGTGCGGAAAAGCTCGGGCTGCAGATTGGTGGTGGTGGCGACGACAGCTCTGTTCTCGTCCTTGAGGATGCGCCGGCAGGGGTTAGGGCTGGCAAAGCTGCTGGATGCATCGTTGTCGCTCTTGCGACGACCCATGCTGTGCAAGCATTGAAAGAAGCTGGTGCTGATTGGATAGTACAAGATTTGCGATCTGTTACTGTGCGGAAAGATGGACTGTATGGGGATGACTTGGAAGTGTGTCTGAGGCTGTTGCCGGTGTAGAGGGACAACATTAGTATGCTATCTGATTCTTACTAGGCTAGTGAAACGGTAGGCTAAGCTATGGTTCACACTACGGTTTGAAGGGCTCGATAAGAATGGTGAAGTTATTGAGCACGGATTCTTGCTGGCTGAGGTTGCGGAAGGTGCTCTTCGAGAGCGGGCCACCGAAGGTTGGCAGGTTTCAAGCTGGGCGCCAGTGGCGATGGTTTGCTTCAGATATGTGCCGCCAAAAAGGAATCATTTCGACACCCTTGAACAAGGCCATCTGTCAAAGAGCGGTGGAAGAGAATGTGTGCAGCTCCGCTCACCACCATATTGAGAGCGCAAATACATGCCTTAAGTAGGCACATAGGTAGCCACCTAAGGGGGCAAAGAATGCCAAGAATTAGGTGGAATACAATAGCCGTCATCCACTAATAACCTGCTGGCCGCTTTGGGACGAATTCGGCTAAGTCATTCATCCCCCGCGGTCTTTCCCAAATATGAGTCATGGACACGTTGTTGTGCCGAGGTGTTGTGTAGTCGAATTCCTCGTCGAGACTTTTGAACTCATAGAAGATCAGTCTAATTAGGAGAGATGGAGACGAGTCTTCAGAATATAGCAAATACGCTCCCGGAAGAGATTCCCATGCAGACCAGTCGACGGATCTCGTCTGACCCTATTGACACTACTGGAGAACGCGAATTTGTCGAACTGGAACCCGTCGACCGAGGATGGAGTGCGTGGCAGGTTCTTATAGCGGCCTTCGTCTTCGAGGCAGTCTTCTGGGGTAAGTGACAGTCTTTTGTTTTTGGATACAACATGGTGGTAACCTCTCCTGGAAACACAGGGTTTGTGACCGCATTCGGTATCTTTCAAGCGTACTACTCAGTGCAACCCGAGTTTGCTCTTAGCCGACACAATATCCCGATCATAGGAACATTGACACAGGCACTGGTTTGCCTTGGCGCGCCGTTCGCAGCAATCTTCACCAAGCGTTTCCCTCGATACCAAAAATATCTGATCATCGCAGGCTGGCTCCTTTGCATCGGTGGACTTGTCGCAGCATCCTTCGCGAAGACTGTTCCTGGACTCATTGCTTCCCAGGGCCTCCTCTATGGAATGGGGTTTCTAATTATTATCATTCCCAGCGTGAATTTTGTCAGCGAATGGTGGGTGGCACGAAGAGGCATGGCCTTGGGACTCTTGTCGGCCGCAAGCGGTCTAACTGGAACCTTCATGCCCCTCGTCTTGAACGCACTCCTACAGAAGTATGGACGCCACGTTACACTGCGAGCTTGTGCCCTTGCCATGCTTGTCTTGACGTTACCTCTTATTCCCCTGGTTAAAGGCCGGCTGCCTCCATCCGAAGTAGCGAGACAGCCGAGGCCAGACTTGGCCTTTTTCAAAAAGCCTTTATTCTATGTCTATGGCGCAGCGCTTGCAGTACAGGCAGTTGGCCTTTATATTCCCGCGTTCTTCATCCCGTCTTACGCCGAAGTCATTGGTTTGACTACGACTCAAGCAGCGTTACTCCTCACTCTCATGGCAGCTGCGCAGACACTGGGCCAGTCCATGTTGGGCTGGGCCTCTGATGCAAAAATTCATGTGGGTCTTCTCTCAAGTTCCTGCTGCATTGTTGCGGCTATCACGACCACACTGCTATGGGGCATGGGAAAATCGCTCTGGATGTTGATACTCTTTAGCCTTGTGTACGGCTTCTTCGCGTATGGGTTTAGCACTCTGCGCACGGCGATGGGACGTATGGTAAGCCCGGAGCCATCGGCCACGTTAGCGACCTACACATCTTATGTTTTTCTTCAAGGTGTTGGAATCCTGCTAGTTGGTCCAATCACGGCCGGACTCTTGCGGGAGGAAGTGCATGTCTCAGATTTTGGCGCGTCGCTGTACAAAAATATTGTGATATTGGTTGCAGTGTCATCGACCGCTGGAGGAGCACTTGCGTTGTCACCTTATATCGCTGAGCGCTGGAGTGTCATGTCGAACTGACCTGTTTCGGGCTTCTGTTTCTGCTCGATTTTCTTATGTTCGAACACGCAATGATGCCAGGCTCTGAGTTAATATTCACAGCCAGGTGAATGAAGTCGTACCTGATATTTGAGTTGACCTAGGATCTAACAACAAGGTACTAAACGTCTGGCAGTTCCAACGAATAAAGCATCGCAGTAACCTTTCGGACTGCACATTGTATGTGACCATAGCGGGACATGGCTGGTGCGAGAGCCTTTATTTCCAGAACCGCATGTCCTCGGAGGCTTGAATTTGGACATTAGCTTCTGGATGTCTATACAACGCACATCAACCAATTTCAATCAATGTGGTGACCTTCTACCAGTCCTCTGGTCGGATTGTTCACACCGTCGTTCAGCCATCTTTGAGACCATACGCTGAGACACTAACCTCTAGATTCAGGATGTGTGGTCACAGGCACGCTAGGACAAATCCAAATTTGCGCTAATGCTCAGGCATCCTGAAGGAAGAAGCGACCACACCTTAAAACAGCTGGAGCTCAGCATTGTTCCGCACCGAGCGATCTGGCTCGTTTTGAGTTTCGAGCTAGGCCAGCCTCCAAGCAAGTCACCTTAACGAAGCTTGAAAGAATCTGATACGAATAGGAAATGTGAAGCATGTGCGAGTAAGTTCATGCGCAAAAGCATATCAATCGCGTTTCGGGAATTGAGTGCTCAGCATTTGTTCTCCTGGTCTGTGCTATTATCCTGCTTCAGCGATCCGCTATGGCACTCACAGTCCTCATTACCGGATCTGGAAGCGGCTTCGGACTGCTCACTGCCAAGACTCTGGCTAAGGCTGGACATGTGGTGTACGGTGGACTGCTTTCCCTCGACGAAGCCAACGACGACAACAAGGACGATGCGCCGGTGCGCGACGTCGTCCTAGACATCACTGACAAGGACTCCATTGATTCAGCAATCAGCAAGATATTGTCAGAGGCTGGACACCTTGATTGTGTGGTGCACAACGCCGGCCACATGGGAATGGGTCCAGCAGAGTCCTTCTCAGCAGAACAATTCCTCCAATACTACGACGTCAACGCAGTGGGAGCTCACAGACTCAACCAAGCTGTGCTTCCTGTGATGCGCAAGGCCGGTCGTGGCCACATTGTGTGGGTGAGCTCCTCAAGTGCACGTGGCGGAAGCGGACCGTTGCTTGCTCCGTACTTCGCGGCCAAAGCAGCAATGCATTCTCTCGCCATTTCACTCTCCACAGAAATCGCCTGTTGGGGGATTGAAACGACGATAATCGTGCCAGGTCAGTCCTCAACCTCTCCAAACGTCACCAATTCCAGCAGCGCCACAAGTTCCCAAATGCTACACCCCCAAAGGTCGCTGTTGCTAACTCGCACCAAAAAACAGGTATATTCACATCAGGCACGAATCATTTCGCTACTGCGGGGAAACCTGCCTTCCCGGATATCGCAGCCGAATACATGGAAGGTCCACTGAAAGGAGCCGACACGACCATGATGGAAAGAGTCAACGAAAGCTTCCCAAAGGATGCAACCCCTCAACTAGTGGCAGACGCGATCGAGAAGGCCGTCAGCGCTCTGAGAGGAAGCAAACCGTTCCGCATTGCTGTTGATCCGTTTCAGGACGGGAGCGATGAGGTCATGAGTCTAGCCGATAAGAAACACGAGGATTTCCTTAAACGGTGCGGAATTGATAAGATCTGTGCATTTCATGCACGATGATGATCACCCATCTGTGCTCATGACATGACTATAAATTTAGGCGTTTTCGAAACCAGTAAAATAAGTTTTAAACGATGGGGAGTAGCACGAGAGATTCGAGAAAATTGCATACCTTCCCTTGTTAACCTAACCACGCGCGGTGTGAAAGTGGCTGCAGCCTCCATCTTGGTTTTGGGATATAGCGCCAGCCTATTTTCAGTCTGCGTCGTCATCTCTGCGTCTCTGTTTGGTCCGGTGTCTCCATGGACGTGGTAGCTTTGTTAGGGCATTCGGACTCCCCAAAGCATATACGAAAGTACAATTAGCGACCACTATACGAGCTATCACGAACTCAGTCCTGACGCATTAGTGGTCAGTGCTTCTTGCATGCTGTGCTGTGCTGGGATGGGATGGGATGAGCTGCAGCCTGTTGCTGCTATTGATAGACGGGCGTCTGGCAACGAATGGACTAACCCACTGGGACCTAGAATGCTAGTGAGGCACCATGAAGTGTTATGAAACTCTGATCCATGTACTGAATGGAGTTAGGCATGACGCTTCTCAACAGTGCCCCAAGTTCGCCGATTACATAAGAAAGGCTTTTGGCCTCTAAGCCTGTCTAGGTTAGGGTTGGGGTTCTCAAAGCTTCCAAGACGTGCTGCCAGGTAAGATGAAATATCTGAGATAGCTGCCCCCTCCTTCTGTTGAACTCGGATCTTTCGCCACTAGCCTTTGCAGACCACTCATACGAAGGGTCTGGATGTTTATTTGAGAGAGAGAGAAAATAGTGTAGCGCGATATTGATTTTGCCGGAGACATTTGATGAAGGTCTTTTCCTGCCCTGTAACCGCTGCTGAAGGAGCAATTACCTAATGCGGTTTTGCACTAATGCGACGCGTTGAATCTAGCGGCGCTAGACAAAATCTGCGCGGAAGCTGCCGCCAATTTGGTGGATCTACCTTACTCTCTGCGAGGTTCATCGCACCACAATCCGGCCCCCAATGTGTTCCTGAATTATGTAAAATAACTGTTGGGACTTGCATTAGCGGTCTTGCAGAAACCTGGAACCGGTCAGCGCCCGGTATGAGGACAAACTTCAGATTCGTCTCGATCGGCGAGCTGCATGAGAGGGGCCGGCGCCGAAGTAATGTACAGAACAGACACACCAAGCCCTGAATGAGATAATCCGCATGTGCTCAAGATTTGCTCAGTAGCAAACATACCAACTTGGTGTAGCTCGGCTTGAAGGCCTTAATATTAGGATTGAGAGCCTGCCAAAATGGGTGAGCAGAGTCTTATGATATGAAGCCGTCGGAGTCTGCACTTTAAAAGCAAGAGCCGTGCAAAGCAGAGTCATAGCGTAGGTTCTCTGAACTTGCAATTGCTCACAACCTGACAGGCGACAACACTGAGCATAGCCAACATGTCTTCGCTCGCAGACAAAGGTCGGTATTTACGCAGTGCAGAAATTGAACCTTGCTGATTTCTGGCTTCTCCCACAGTGATCCTGGTATGCACCGTATGGTCTTAATGAGCGTCATAGTGTTGACAATATCGACTGCAGATCACGGGCGGCACGAAAGGAATTGGCGCAAGCACCGCGCAGCTAGCTGTTGAGGCTGGAGCCAGCGTAGTGCTGAACTATGCCAGCGACAGCTCACAAGCTGAAAAATTTGTCTCGGAACTGAATACTGATCGCGCCTTCGCCATCCAAGCAGATGCAGGCAGTATCGCTGGAGCTGAGAAGATGGTGGCAGAGACAGTGCAACGCTTCGGGCGCATCGACGTTCTCATCCTGAATGCTGGGATCATGCCAATGAAAACGGTCGCAGCCACTTCTGAAGAAGACTTCGACAAAACATTCGCCTTGAATGTCAAGGGCCCTTACTTTCTCGTCCAAAAAGCATTGCCTCATATGAAAGAAGGATCGAGGGTGATATTTGTCTCAACAAGTGTCATCCATGCCTCGCACCTGTCCGCACCTTACACGTTGTACGCAAGTACCAAAGGTGCGATCGAGTCCATGACACATGCCTTTGCCAAAGATCTGGGGACCAAGGGTATCACCGTCAATGCAGTTGCTCCAGGTCCGACTGGTACAGAGTTGTTCTTGAAAGGAAAGAGTGAAGATATGGTTCGAGCTATCGCAGGAAATTCCCCTTTTGGCAAACTTGGTGAGCCAGCTGAAATTGCAGATGTTTTCATCTTCTTGGCCGGTGCAGCTGGGAGGTGGGTCTCAGGACAAGTGATCCTTGTTAATGGCGCCTTCGCATTTTAGCAAGTGGCCGAAGCCACACTTTAAGTGTTGCGCAAAGTTCCGTGCAGATATCAGACTTTATAGCTTGTGCAACTTCTGAAATTCTTGATTCGTCGTCCAACAGGAGTGGGCTGTTGTATGTTTCCGTACGGCGCAATGGTGCAACACAGCTGCTTCTCTGAGTACTTCAATGCTGGGTGAAAAGTCGCACTCAAGGATTCTCTAACTTATCTTTGGTGTCAGAAACCCTCGGCCATTCAAACAAGGAATCCGATCCACATGAGAGCATTGCCTTTGGCAGTGACACCTCCAGGTGGATTCTTTGCCATCTAACAGATCTTAGCCACAGTCGAGATGCTCTCATCACGATTACTCACATGAGCCAAAACAGTTGCCTGTCCTATGCCTAGGTTTCTCCCAATCCACATTAGGAAGGTCTTCATAGTCTGCCTAACGGGCAAGGGTACGATCTCCAAAATCGAAATCGTGAAAAGAGCCCATTGTAGATACAAGCCGCCGATAAGTAAAGGTGGTTTTGTTTGAGCCCAAACCGATCCTCTTGGCTTCGTCCCGTGAATATTCTCACCCTCAAGCATAAAGGGAATCGACGCGCAAATATCGTCGACCAAGGTTTGAATTTCGATGCGCAGTTTGGTATAATCTCTACTCTCAACGTATGTTTCTGGGGTTTGGCTGAGAGCGCCGTTGATGCGACTAAGAAGATCAGTCAAATGGAGTTGACACTGTCGGTAAGAAGTCCACATGCAAGCGATAAGATCTTGCGCTGAATATCAGCCTTATCTCCTCCCTACCAAAAAGGGCAATTTGAGTCACTTACAGTCGCCGTAGACATCAGCACGTGTTACGGGGCATACGAGGTCTTCGGCTCCCGGAAATCGTAGTGTGAACGGCTGCGTGAAGTGTTGAATCGCTTTAGATCGATTCACTTCAGGTTGACTGTCAGACCATGTGCGCAGCTCTGATTTGACCGCAACGGCCTCGTCTCGAAGTTGTCGTAACGTTGATTCGTAGCGGATCGAATGTGGATCGAAAATAATCGCCGACTTTACGAACAAGTTCTGAACCTTTGGCAGAATGGAAGAAAGGTCGCCAAACTGAGGGATCGTTGGTTGCAAAATATTCGCGTTGAGACAGTCCGACATGGACTTGCTACGCTCGATACTGTGAATACACTCGTCAGCGTATGCGCATGCACGGCATGACTGCCAATTACGCACTAGCCATCCAACCTTGAAGGCTTTTCAGAGGCGAGAACAAGCAATGGAACACCGAATGGCGGCAATTGATGGCGCTCGACCAAGTTCTGCAGGTAAGCGACCATGCCGTGTTGGTGCTGTAGCCAGTTAAGATGGCAGGTCAGGTTCGCATTGGTGAACTGTGTCCGCGGAAACGTTGTTGGTTAGCATGAACACGATTGACGTTGACTCGTGTTTCAGATACACACTTCATAGATACTCAGTAAGAGGATGCACGCGATTACATTACGTGCGTTTCGTTTCGTTACCAGATCCGTGCGGCGGAGCCGATATATTGACATGTTATATCGATGCATTGCTTGTGATCTTGCTTCTGCATTGTAGAATCGGTTCCCAAGCGAAGCTAATGCGACAGCTTCTAACGCATACGGCAGTGCCTCCGATCTCGAAGATGACCGAACGAGATCGACTAGGCCTGCGAAATGACCTTTGCACGCTGAACTACTGCGGGACCGAACGACGGTATTGGATAGGAATACGTTTAAAGCTTGAGTTAAGAGAGGCTCTGTGACTGACTGTAACAAAGGTAAGTCTTTGCTTGTATACCCTTCAGGGACGACAGCTTGGCGAGGTTGAAGCCGATGTAAGTCGTTGTCGCACGAAGGCCTTTTTCCATTTCCCGCATTTAAAATTGAGGTGTTGCGACTTGAGCGTCTCATCTTGGACATGCGAGTTACTGGACTGAGAACCACCCATATCCATTACAGAAAAGATAGGTACTTCATGTTGAAGGATGAAGACCAGCTTTATCTGATGCTCTCCATCTCCAATGACCTATCCAGACGGGCATGGAAAGTTTTGGCGTCTGAAGGCCACGTGGAAAGCCAGATCAGCACGTGATGCTGCCATTTCTGAAACAAGTACGTTAGCCCACGGTGAAGAAGGATAGGAAGTGAAACATGCTTCTTGCAAAGCCATTTTGAGCATGCCAACACGCTCAAGCCGGGACGTGACGTGCCTGCACAACCACGAGAATTCTTTGACCCAAGAACAAAGGGGGCGATTGTTATTTTAATGTCTCGTACTTGAGACAGTTTGCCTCAGGCACCCAATATCCGGAATAATCCCAAACATGGAGGCTCTAGTACAGCCTTACCCCATACGAGATCGCCTTGACGTTCGTGTCGGCGTTCTCCTTCTGTATTACTATTGCAACATAGACGCCCTTCAAGCCCAGCACTGAGTCTTTCGCCAGCTCTTACGTGTCGACGAACTG
This sequence comes from Incumbomyces lentus, assembly GCA_017656005.1. Taxonomy (NCBI): domain Eukaryota; kingdom Fungi; phylum Ascomycota; class Eurotiomycetes; order Chaetothyriales; family Trichomeriaceae; genus Incumbomyces; species Incumbomyces lentus. The sequence goes on along the minus strand of JACJVT010000007.1, from coordinate 1,431,482 downwards.
TTACTGTGATGTTAAAAGCCATATAGGAAGTGCATCTAATGCAATTGCACAATGCTGACAATTTAAACGGTCTACGTTGCAGCCTCAAGATCTCGGGGATCAGTGGATCACTGACAAGCGTTCGGAGATAGCCGAGCAAGTAGCAAATTAAATGGCGTGAAGTGCTTCAAGTTCCCATTTGTGTCTCTAACGCTTCGTTGAAGCATTCGCAGTTCTCGTGACAATTAGTCGTGCGGCGCGTTTGGTATCCGCCGTTAATTGCGATTTTAGCAAGTCGAGAAGTGACTTGAAGCAAACTAGACTTCGAGAACCTAACATCCATATCCAAGCGACAAAGCCTCTGCTCGAATGTGTTCACTGATCGTACCCCGATCATGGGGAATAGGAAATTTGAGGAATCAGCAGATCCGACTGCTACAGGTTCACCAAAGATGCGTCACGGGAGACCTTTTTGCTGGGCGACAGACATCTAATAGCATTCGAAAATCGACCACATTAGCTTCATCTCCAACAACGTCACATCACTGCGACAATGCTAGTGCTGTGCTTTACACAAGAATCACAGATCCGCCACCAAAAGTTGTGAATAGCAAGGGGTCTTATCTGTTCACCTCCGATGGCCGGGAGATCTTAGATTCCACCAGCGGTGCTGCTGTGGCAGCCCTAGGACATAATCACCCTCGAGTCAAAGAAGCCGTCATACGACAGCTCAACGAGATCTCCTATTGCTGGGCTCCTTTCTTCACAACGGAGCCGGCAGAGAGACTGGCCAGGCACCTCAGCGAATCCACCGGGGGATTACTGTCGAAATCGTTCATCGTAAGCTCTGGTAGGGTTCATGACATGAGGGATTGATGTACAAGCACTTATATAAAAACAGGTACCGAGGCGATCGAAGCTGCCATGAAACTCGCTCGCCAATACTTCTTGGAACAAAGAGAAAAGCAACCACAGCGTTCCCGCTTCATTGCCCGCCGTCAATCTTACCACGGCAATACTCTTGGTTCTCTGACATTAGGAGGTCATGTTCCGCGGAAGGCACCTTATCATCCGATTCTAGCCAGTAACACTTCTCACGTATCTCCCTGCTATTCTTACCGAGACCAAAGAAAAGAAGAAAGTGATGAGGCTTATGTTAGTCGTTTGGCGCAAGAGCTCGAGGATGAGTTCCAAAAAGTCGGCCCGGACACAGTGTGCGCTTTCGTCGCTGAGACCATGTCTGGTTCAGTAAGCTGAATCACCCTGACCTTTCTTGTCGCTGTTGCTGATCCTCTCATGTAGACACTGGGAAGTGTGCCTCCCACGCCTGGTTACTTCAAAGCTATGAAGGCAGTGTGTGATCGACATGGAGCACTTCTAATCCTCGATGAGGTCATGTCCGGCATGGGTCGCACAGGAACTCTGCATGCTTGGGAACAGGAAGGTATTGTTCCTGATCTACAAACCGTCGCGAAAGGTCTTGGAGCTGGATACGGGCCGATCGGTGCTTTATTGATAAACGAAAAGGTTGTCAACACTCTTCAAAATGGGAGTGGTGGCTTCAACCACAGTCAAACATATCAGGGACATCCATTGGCTTGTGCAGCAGCTTGCGAAGTTCAACAGGTGGTGAAAGACGAGAATTTGTTAGAGAATGTCCGTAAGATGGGCGACTACCTAGGGAAGTTGCTGAGAGCAAAGCTTGAGAATCACCCTAATGTTGGCGACATTCGTGGCCGAGGTCTCTTATGGGGAGTAAGTTAATTTCCACTCACGTCCCTCATGTCGTCTCGAAATACCAGCCAAAACACTGTGCTAACCAATAATCTCTTCTAGATTGAATTTGTTCAAGATAAACAAACTAAGCAGACACTTCCTTCTGAAAAGAAATATGCCGCAGTTATCTCCAAAGTCGCAATGTTAGATCATTCGATTACTCTCATACCTATAATGGGAGTGGCAGACGGGAAATCGGGAGACGCAGTGCAGATCGCGCCTCCGTATAATGTCAGCCCCCGGGAAATCGAGTTGATCGTGGAGAGGATAAATAATACGATCAGACAGGTATTTGGTTAGGCAAAATATGCAAAAAGGTTTTATAGATTAGCACTGTCTTTTTTCCACGTCAAAGGTTGGAAACGTAGAGGCAATGCTGGCGCTTGCGACGTCATTTCAAGCTATAGATTGGACGGCGTTCTCTTGATCTGGGCGGAGGGATGGATTTTAATATAAACCTCCCATTTTCTTGGCAGTCTTCCTTCCCCGAAACTCAACTTCTTCATCTGGCACTTCTGTTGAATTCGAATGGCATAAAAGGGTGTTGGAGTCATCTAGAATTTGCGAAGTAGATCACCTCATTTCTTTCATTCGCAGCGGTGACAAGGCCTTATCTGCCTTGGCGAACAAAAGCAGGACGTTTTGACTAAGAAATCAGTTCGAGAATGCACTTTCCGCCATGCGTTTGCAATCGGTCTTGGCATCTGAAGGGGGAAAGAGGCGAACAAGATAGCACGTGGTATTGTTTGTTAACCGTTTGTCAGTCGTGGGAAAGTAAAACTTTTCTATCATTTGTTGTTCGTCTAAATCTACCCACCTCTCTTTGAAAGTTGTCAAAGACCTACTATAGTCTATGGCTTCGCCCGCAACTCCAGAAGAAGTCGCCCTAGTCTTGCAGCGAAAGGCGGACTGCAAAGCAGCCTGGAACCTCACTGAGTTCGTTGCTGTCGTGAGCAAACTCTATCAGCTCCTTATCACGATCGGCCACTGGCCTTATGATTCGATCGCGTACCCTCCGTCGACAGGCTGGGGCCCAGATGCACTGAATGTAACCCAGGCTCAGGAGCTTGGTTACTCTGATGCAGCAATAGATCTCTTGAAACTGCTGCCCTACACGAAGTGGGAAATTCGATATGCATCAGAACGCTGCTTGCTTCCTGATTCGACAGTGCTTGACTTTCGAGACCCTGACGACATGAAGGTGGCACGAACTCGGTATCTGCACGACGATGAAGATGAGCCACCACTCGATGCGAATGTGGTGACTTTGATGCTGCACTGCATCCGAGAAGGAGTAGACGTAGAGATTGATATTAGTATAGGTGAGTGAATCCTCGACATTCTGATCCCTGTCGAGATCACAGTTTGCGCTTGTGCATCGGCGTCTTACACCCTCTTACAGGTGCAATACCTTGAACACACAGAAGGCCTCGATTTTGCTGCTATTGGAGAACGCGTCGGCCCCAATTGTCATCGTTACCAGCCCTTCACACCGGCAATCCAATTCTATCAAGACCTCTACGAACGCGTGTACCAACTTCGACTGCTGCCACTTCTCGAGCCAAGATATTGGGCGAATCGTGACTTCGACGCGAGTTTGATCCAAGATGTGAGATATAGAACCCAACGGCAACGAAGTCAAGCCAAGGTAGTAGAGCTGTAAGAGAGATACGGATGGCCAGATACGACAGTGTTTGATCGTGAAGGGCTTCTTCAAGAATGGAAATTGATCCGCGAAGACGATGATCAGTCGGAAAGTGATGAAGAGGAGGATAATGAAGGTGGTGGGCATGGAGGAATGGGAAATGGAATGCGAGGAGGGAGAGGATGGTGATAACGATCAAGATGATCCAGGCGAGTCTGGTAGCCAGCTTCGTACAGGATCTGAGGAACCTTGTCCAGTCAGTGCTGATCACAAACAAGCAAGCATTTCGGAAATTGATGAGGGAGAGGTAGATGCAGATCAAGTGGTGATTGCCATGCGGTAGCAGCACATTCTTTGCATTCTAACTCTAGAACCCCGACTCGAATGTGCAAATGAGCGCGCAATGGACATAAATCAAGGAAACCCCCTACTCTGAAAGGGCTTCTTTAGCTTCGTTTTTTTCAAAGGTCGAAGACGACGGTAGCAAGAAGAGTAAGAAAGCCGGATTAGAATTGTCATTCTGCTTTTCCAGTAAAATTCCCTTCAGCACAAAAACCGTACTCAAAGCCGTAGGATTGACCGTTCAGGCACCGACCAGTTATGTCTGAGTCCTGACACAGTTGCTTCTTGCTCGGACAGCAATGAGAACAATTAGAAACAGAGTCAGGTCGTAAAGGCTGAGAGTGGACTACCGTGGGAGATATCAAGCTCAACCCAAGCTGACTGAAGGACCGGACCACAATTATTATAGCGCCAGACAGGAGGAGGAGTAAACATCCAAGTCAAGGATAACAGGACATCATACTGGCCCTTCGGCGATCTTTAGTCCTGGCACATAACAGAAGAGATGTGGGCAAAGTTTTCGAAGTAAGCGTGTACCATCGAGTTATGCAGGTATGATTGTTTCGAAACATATCATGAACCTCTGGCACCTCTGGCACCTCTGGCAAACGCTGTTGCGTATATTGAAGCCTCTTGGGCTGTCCGTAGGGAATAGACATGCAGTGTGTCTGCTTATGTAACCGACTCCCGCGGCTCGGAGAACAATTTACGCGTGTGAGGCGCGTTCCGACGCGTCCCACCGGCACAGACAACTCGTTTCGCGATCCAATACTTTGTAAAACCTACGAAGGAACAGCAGCATTTGGTCTCTCATTACCCGAAATACCTCCATACACACCACAATGCCGGATCGACCTCCGGTAGCGCCCCGAGTGGCACAACCTCCAGGAAAGACGTTCCTGCAATTTTCGCGAGACGGCCAACGCATGCTCGTGGCCGGATGCGCCAATTATGCCCGATCTTTCAGGACAAACGACGATGGCGAGCCCGACATGATCGACCATGTTCACGATGACACTTTAGCGATCGCTTGTGGCGTGAGTTGACAAATTGGTGGTGGGTGAGATCGAGGCTAAATAAAGCGGAACAGGATGACTATGCCATTCTTGGAGCCGAAGATGGCACCGTCTGCGAGTATTCGGTGGCAGAAGGCAACCAAAACCATCTGAAGGAAGTGCTCGTACGGTGTACGTTGCCCGTTCGAGCCATAGCGTTGTCTCCAGACGAGCAATTCATCGCAGCCAGCAGTGACGAGGTCGAGGTCAAGATCGTCAACCGACACGATATCGAGCAGATTCAGATTCTACGGAGTCATCCCAAGCCCATTAAACACCTCACTTACGAGCCTACCGGAAAGTACTTGGCCGCATCATGTACAGACGGCAAGATATACATGTACAACGTCGAGGCGGAGGAGGTCAAATTTGTGAAGGCGATCGATGGGATTTTGCAGCGGCTGGAGACCGCCGACGATGCGTCTTCACAATGCTTTTGGCATCCTGCAGGCAAGATTTTTGCGTGTGCCACTGCTTCTCGGGAAGTGGTGGTAGTGTCATCCGAGGATGGCAAAATTCAAAAGCGCTTTGCGGGTGTTCACAACAGCCCCATCACCTCGATATCGTGGTCACCGAATGGCAGGTTGCTCGCTGCTTCAGCGATCGAGGGCTCGTTGGTTGTTTGGAATGCTTTGACGGGACAAGTCCTGCAGCAGCACACGTATGAAAAGATCCTCAATATTGAATGGCACAGCAAAGGCGAGAATCTCTTTTGTTGGTCTAACTCATGGGGTGAGGTCTATATCACGCCCAACTTCCTGAAGAACGAGGCACATATTGAGCTGTTGAAAGCTCCCCCTGAGCCAAGTCTAGGAAGTGGCCTGCAAAATCAAGTTCCCATCGTTGATTCGCGCACGAACGGGGTCAAGCCTCTCGTCAATGGTCGACCTCGGGCCCGTTCTCCAGACAGCCTCGATGATTACCTAGCCGACGCGGATGAAGACCAATGGATTGACGACGACGACGGAGCGGGCTACAAAAATCTGAACGGCAAGAGGCCCAGCGACAACCTACATGATCTCAATGGCCACGCGGACAAAAGATCTCGGCATTCGCTCTGGCAACCACGCATCCACGAGTCATTTCAGCCTTCCTCCACCCCGTGGCGCGGCAATCGCAAATATCTCTGTCTCAACCTGACAGGTATTGTTTGGACCGTCAATCAATCAACCCACAATACCGTCACGGTCGAGTTTTACGACCGCTCTTCGCATCGCGACTTCCACTTTACCGACAACTTCCAATATGACAAAGCCTGTCTCAACGAGCATGGAACCTTGTTCTCCGCTCCCATCAACACCCTTGCATCGCAACCAGCAGTTCTCTTCTACCGCCCACACGAAACCTGGACGAACCGCTCCGACTTTCGCATTCAACTCCCTGACGGGGAAGACATCGCTTGCATCTCCTTGTCAACACGATATATTGTTGCCGTCACCACAGCAAACTACGTCCGCGTGTACACCCTATACGGCACACCTGTGCGTCTCTGGCGCATCAAGGCGTCGCCTGCTGTCACCTGCGCTGCGTACAACGACTATGTAATCACCGTGTCCAATGGCGCTGTAAGTTCCGATGGCTCGACACAGCTCGTGTACAGCATAGACAACGTTCGCCACGATGAGGCGCATCAAAACTCGGATCTTGTGGCTCTGGGCACCCCGCATCCAGACTCCGATACCTACGAAGAAGAATCTGTGACACTGAAGAGTTTGTTCTGGACCGATACTGGCGATCCAGCTATCTATGATTCGACCGGTACATTGCTCGTGCTAGCGCATTGGCGCAATATGGGCCAAGCGAAGTGGGTTCCAGTTCTTGACACTCGGCAACTGGAGCGGCTGAGAGATGGGAAGAAAGAGGAAAGGTACTGGCCTGTGGCCATTGCGGAAGAGAAGTTTCACTGCATCATCTTGAAAGGAGGAGATGAATATCCATACTTCCCGCGGCCACTGCTTTCCGAGTTTGAATTGTCAGTCCCGATCGGGCGCGCACCAACATCGAAGAAGGCATCAGGTAACGCCGACGGCATTGATGACGATGAGGAGGGGACTGTGTCCACGGCAATGCAGAGCTATAGGCTAGAAGAGTCGTTGCTCCGCTCACAGCTCCTCTTGAACCTGCTGAGTGATGCGGTTGACGCAGCTGGAGAGCATGCCCGACACGCTGACAAGGCCGAAGTGGGCCGGAGAGAAATCGAGGTCGACAAGACCCTCCTGCAACTATTGGCAGCTGAGTGTCGGGAAGGAGAAGACCGCGGCATGAAGGCGCTGGAGATTGTGCGCCTGATGCGGGACCGAGGAGGAAAAATGATCGAGGCAGCCAGTAAGGTTGCTGGGCGCTGGGGCCGGACAGTGCTGGAAGAGAAGATTCGAGAGTTGGGCGAGCGGAGACTAGCCGGTGTAAGCGAAGAGGATGAGGTGGAATGAACCTGATCGATCGCCTGACAAGCAGATAGAAAGTCCAGGATGCCTCACCGTCAATCCGCATCTCTCACCATACAAGTCTCTTTCCTTTCTCCTTTTCCCATTATCATCATCCTCTCTGCACTCATTTCTCCCTCTCTTCCGAGTCTTTCCCTCCCCTCCCCTCCCTTCCCTTCCCTAGCAAGGGAGGCGGTAGGTCTCTCGCAAGAAATTTTCTCTCTTGTTCAATCTAATCCACACAACCGAGGCACATCCACAGCATCCTTGCCGACTAATCCATCAACATACGCCAGAAAGTCATCAATAGGAAGCATATCCATCCTCCCCAGCAGCGGATGCGAACTCTGCAGGACTTGACCTTTCCACAGGACTCGGAGGTAGTAGTAGTATTGCTTTTTCCCTTCATCCTCCTTCTCTCCGCTATTCTCACTATCATCATCATCATCATCAATGGCGTTCTCTTTCCCAGCAGTCTTCTTATTCTCATTCTCATTCTCCTTCTCGTTTTCTCTCTCTTTCTCGCGTTCATTCTCCTTACATTTACCTTTGTTGATACCTCCCGCTGTATTTTGGGTTCTCGATTGACTCCACAGCTCAAAGACTACTTCACTGCCCATGCCCGGCCACACCATCGCGTTGACTTGCAGCACGCTCAGCAGTCTGCTCAAGCTACCGTCGTGCGCGATTGCGTGTCTGTATTTATACTTGTACCTAGAACCAGCGCTCGCTCTAGCTCTATCACTCTGGCTCTGGCTCTGAGGTTCATGTTTGGTGGTGGCACTACTACTACTACCACTGCTATCACTCACTCGCTTATGATCATGATCGTCGTCGTGATCATGCCCATCATTGTCACTACCGCTAGCTCTATCACTATTCCGAGACACAGATTGATCACGGCCGTTATTAACCATGGCTCCGCGGAGATTCCTCGCGAGTTCAGCCATCCACACACCGAACGACGCAGCCGAGGCACGTAGCGAGCGAGGGTGGTCGCGGTAGATGTAGCTGTACTCGTAGAGGCCTCTTCGGAAGACGGCGGCGGCGTTTTCCAAGTCTACGCACGTGCGTGGCGAATGCACGCTGCAAGGGAGCGGCTTGCCGTGGCACAGCTTTGAGGATAGGTTGTCGAAGTAGTGGTCGAACCAGGTGTGCCAAGCTGCTGAGTTGGCGTTGATGCCGCTGACTGCGTCGAGTGTAGTGAACAACTCTCTTGTGCTGAGGTGTGCGAGGTGTGCGAGCCAGCCTGGGTCGGTCGAGTTGATGCCGTAAGACGCGTAGAGCGCTTCGGAGGATGGGCAGGCGTATTGCGGCTCGAGGCTGTCGAGGCCGGCTGGCTGCACGGTCACGGGTAGAGGCTGATGGTCGAGAGGTGGGAACAGGCCCAGGGCGACTTGGCTGGCGACTTGGGATGTGATTACGTTTGTGGTGGTGCGGAACTGGATTATGGTTGGATCGAACGAGTCCGGCAGGAAGTGTAGGAGGTCGTGGTAGACTGATCTGAGGTCTGCGCCGTGCTGGCGGGAGTCGAGAAGGCCTTCGGCTGTGATTTGTGGGAATTGGCAGGTTGAGCTGGCGAAACCGGTCGGTGGAAATGGGTTGATGGGTGACTGAGCTATTGACCAAGCGATTTGGGCTCCTCGGTTTTCTGGCTGTGGTGTGCCGAAGTAGTACAATGAGACATCGTCGCAGAACCATGGGTGCTCTTCTCGGGGAAAGGTATTGGATTGGTAGGGTGTTCGTTTGTGGTGGCGGTGGATCACTTCGACGTACTCGAGCGTGAAGGAAGGGTCGGGCACGATGTATTCCTCGGCACGGACGTGCGGCATGTTGCACCAGTTGTACATTGAGTAGGGGATGTTGTGCGGTGTGCTGGAGCTGTTGAAGATGTACCCATATACACCAGTACTGTTGACCACACTCTCAAGAATGTTGACCTCGGTCTGGTCCGGAGGATACCATTTGGTGTCTCCCGTGTGAGCAACGGAAGGGCATGGTGATGAATCATCTTCCGGGGTTGTTGTGATGCTGCCAGTCATGTATCTGGCAGGGCTCGTATGTTTCATACCCCAGACCATGACGAGAGTAGCCACAGCACATGATGTCCCAGCAGCGACAAGTCCCTTCTGCAGTCTTGAAGAGAGATATGTTTCTCGGGTACGTGACATGATGCGTTGTGCGGAGAGTCCTCGATTACAAGCAGCATCTCCATCTGTACGTGTGCAACTACTGCTCAGCATTTCTGGTACAAACAGCAAAGGATCTAAGTCTTGAAGCTGAGTCTTGGTTTGCGGATGCTCGCCGCTGAACGTGCCAAGGCAAGCAACATGATTGGCCACTCACCTTCGTTCGCCACCCCAGACACTGGAAGCATTCATGAATCGCGAATGGTACCATGGCACGATACCAACAGAGGATGTACCCCCGGTTTACAATCTAGGAGCGGAGATTGACTGATCCGCTAATGTTACAAGACCTTTCGACACCTTTTGAAACTAACGCCCAAAATCGAACCCCCAGTCATCTGCTCAAACGTACAGATACGCCAAACCCAGCCCCAGAACAGCCAACGACATCATAGAGTGGCCTTGGCTCTGCTTCCTCCCCAGCTCAGCAGCTTCCTGGCTAATTCCCGGCGCCCTTGAGAATTCCGACAGGATCCAGCCATCGACGAGTCCAACCAAAAACCCAATAGTCGTAGAGATGCCGATGCATTTTCTCACCGTGTCTGCAGCAATAGGGGATACCTTGCACAGATTCGAAAAGCGGAGGTATAAACTCAAGGCGACCAGCGAGGCGCCGGATGCAAGGTTGCGGATGCCGTGGATCTGGATGTAGGCCTTTTCGACGGGTGTTGGAGCGGCGGCTTGAGAGCCTCCTGAAGCTGGAAGGATGATGCCGAAGAGTCGGGCGCCTTCGATGGGGGAGGTGAAGTTTATGATGCCTCCTATGAAGCCTAGCGCGCCGAGGGAGGCGGAGATGTAGGGGAGTGCGGAGCGTATGGTGGACGTGTTGAGACCGAGGTGGAATGTAGACATCTTGTATAGCGAGAAGTTCTTAATGCCGATGCTAGTGTTTCAATAATGCACTGACGCAGAAGAGAAGGGTTCGGTGTTGATGTGAAAGAATCACGGGGTCTCGTTTAGTATTTGTAGTGGCGTAGAGACTTCAATGACATGATGAGCACAAGCCCTCGAACCCTATCGATCTGCTAAGCCATTCTCGCCGGATAACCATAAAAGGACTAGTGTACGATTGTATTCAACGTACTCCGTACTTTACGCACGACTAGAAGAAGACAGGGACATCTAGTATTGACGAATTCAGCTTTCACAATTCCTTGGCCGAGTTCCAAAATTTTGTGTTCTAATGATCTTGCGACTACTGCTCGTTTATTCATCAGACGAGGCTTTGTTTGTTCGCCTCCTAGTCTCGCGAGATCGCTCCGACGAACAGCAAGTAAAAAAGCATTTGAGTGGTGACCACTGTCCTTATTCTTAAGTATTCGAAAAGTGCCACATGTTTCAAATAATTTTAGCAAATGAAGATCATGCAACCTCAGAAATCAGAAGATGGCAGCTCGTAACCTTACGTTGTTCTACTTTACAACCAGCAGACCTAATAGCTACGACCGCGAAACTCGGCCAAACATGACTTCCTCAACCAGCAGCATCGAAACTTGGAGGCAACGACAATTGATGTTCAGCGTTCTCTGACACGACATGATTTGATCCATTTGCGGCGTTTGCTCTGCGTTTGTCCATCAGTCTTTGTTACATGTTGCGACGGGCGAAAGTAAGAGAGTCAAGAGTAGAAAATCAAACAATGGCATTCGGAGCAAGGAGTCGATGTGATACGTAGCCATTCATTTATTACGTTCCCTCCCAAGCTTTACGGCAGCGCCACTCCTCGTACAATCGCTGAAATTGAGCAACGTCGTGAAGATGTATAAACTTTACCGTCTTTTAGCAGTTTTAGGCTGTGCTCTCTTCCTCGTAAGCGGCATAGAAGGACAATCCTGGCAAGGAAATCCTCATGGCGGACAGGCATCCAATGCGGCAGCGCCGGCAAAGTCTTCACACACCACTGGCGCCGCTGTGACTCATGGCAAGAGTAGCGACAAACCCAAGCAAAGCACAATGCCGGTCCAAGGCACAGCCGCCTCGGTAGGCGTCAGCGTCAGCGTCAGCGTCAGCAACCCGTCTCCAGCCGCATCCACAAGCAAACAAGTCGTTGCGGATGCAGGGTCTACCGTCAGCACAACAAAGCCCTCCTCGGAGCAGGACGTTTCTAGTCAGAAAGCTACTAAGCGTGAGAATCCTGTCAACTGGCGGTTTGGATGTTCCGGGCCAGGGAACGGCATGGAGCTTTCTGCCCGAAAATGTAGTGGAAAACCACTCAATGGTGACTGGTGCAATGAGCACTGCCAGTGCACATGGACTGGGTGCACGAAATGCGACAGCTTCAAAGGGTGCAGCGACGAAGTCGTGCTTTCGTCGTGTAAGATGGGCACCGCAGGTTGGGGGTGTGGGTGCATGGGAACGGGTCCTGAAAAAGGAAAAGTGGAGGTTTGTTGAGTATTCTCGAAACTGGAAAGCGCGTCAAGAGGTGGCGTTCAATCACTTAGCGGCTATCCATTTCAGATGGTGTCACGAGTGATTGTCGCAAACTTTAGAACTGTAATATCGCTATCACGCAGAGCCTAGACTTTGGAATTCATATGGCGAAATATCAACAGTTCAATAATATTGGGTCTCAGCCTGATTGGCACATCTGCTGCAAAATGTGTAATTTCTAGCCTGAATTTCCGCCATGATGTCCCCGGCGAGTGTAACCGTACGAATTAAAGCTTTGAGGAGGTGGAGGAAAAGGTACGGTCTGAAACGGAGGATTGAAGCCAGAAGGCGGCGGAGGTGGAGGTGGAGGCGGCCAAGGACCTTGCCAATTGGGTGGTCTGGGAGGTGGTGCTGGAATTCCGTTGCTTCTTACCTGTGGAGGTGTGAATGAGGGTATCGGAGGTACGGGAGGCAATGACTGGTCGGTTGGAGGCGCGGGGGGAGTTGGAAGAGGAGGGCGGTCCTGACTCGGCGCGAAGCGTGGTGTTGGACCAGGAGAGTACGACCTCGGGGCAGGAAGTTGAGGAAATGACCTTCTCGCTTGATCGTTGGCCCGTCTCGGAGAAGTACTACGGTAAGCTGATCGGGACCTCGATCGGGACCTGCTTGGAGAACTGCTATAACGCCGTCTCTTCCTCGGGCTTCGACTCGGGCTTCTGCTTTGAGCGGTACTTGACGACCTGCTCCGTGTCGGGTGATCATCCTGTCTTGCTCGCTTCTTCATTCTTTCACAAAAGGCTCTCGACCAGCCGTAGTAGGTGTCGCCCATGGTGTCGTCAGCCTCATTGCTATAGATGACCTGACCGATTTCGTCGATATTCGGAACGATACCTTCGTCTTCAAGAGCAGCGTATGGGTCATCAATGGATGCCACGTCCTTCAAAAAGTCCTTTACCGCATTAACCAGGCTCTCGTCGGCGGGACCAGGAGCGAGTTGCAAAGCACGAATATCGTCTGGTCGCATAGGTCTAGAGGAGTTAGGCAGGATGTGTGGCATCAGATTTGCAGCAGGAAGGTCGAAGAAAGGACTTGAGGGATCGCCGTGAGTGGCAGGCAAGATCCATGGCAGGTCTTTTGTCGAGGCTTTCGTCAGTTGTTTGATGTCTTGGCTGGGTCCTTCGACGACACCAGAAGATACTGCTTCACGCAGGTTGGTGGTTGTTTCCGAGCTGCAGTATTTCTCTGTCTCCCAAATCGTGATCAGGTCCTCCAACCGATGGACTGTCCTCCTCTTGCGCTCTGTGGCGGCATTTGCGACCAGCTCAGGAAGGATAGGTGGAAGACTTTCCTGTACATTTTGCCGCACGATCCCGTCGACCGCACAGTATTTAACATGGTGAAAGACATCATTGACGAGATATAGAATGTGAAGCTGCCTGCGACAAGATCGAACTGGACAGTCGGGAAGTGCCGCGATGTTTTTACTGAGATTGGTTAGATACTTGCCGAGGACGACGGTCCTGGTCGATGAGGGGAAGATGTGGTGTAGAAGCCATGATTTAAGGTTCTGTTCATGCTCAGTAAGCCCGATTCATCAATTCAGCCCGTGCGCTCATGTTTGCAGACCTGAATGTTGGAGGGAGTACAGTGTGCCAGACTGGTCTCTAACAGATGGTGGAAGGTTGCGAGGTCATCCCGGCTCAGCTTAGGCTGGTCAGGACGCAGGCACGAAGCAAGCAAGGTCGCCTTTGCAATTGCCAGGCTGTGCGCAGCCATTCCAGTCAATAGCTGATATATGGCAGATCCGACGTTGTAGGGATGTGCTGCGTGAATTTCTAAGGCGGAGCGGCGTAGGCCTGAGGCAGTAGCATCCACGTGATACACAACACCGTCGTGACCGTCCAATTTTAAGGATCCGGTTTCTCGCAAGGAAGGGTGACCGAGCTTCGTACCAAGCCTTGGAGTCCTGAGCAGATCACGTTCGATGGCACAAGAATTCAAGCCCATTGTCTGCTCAAGGCTGGGACAATTGAAATGAAATACGTTTCTGGTGGATCTACAGCTGGACGTGGAGCGCGCCCTTTATGACAGGTAAAGTATTCGCGGGGCTCGGAAACACATGATCGCCAGTAGTTAACAGGCGCAACATGTCCGGTTGTCTAGCACTACCAGCCCCGGTCGTTGATAGATGGCCCAATCCCGCCATCACGGACATTAAAGCCAATAAACAATATTTTCTTTCTGGGATTCATCAAACACTTTCAGATGCCAAGAACGATGACCTATTGGAAATAAGGACAAGCAAATAGGTTGGCCTCGCGACGATGGTTTTTGCGCAGGCAATTCTAAATAGAAACCGGCACTTTCACGGCCCCGGACAAAGTATGCTGCAGTACCAACTTCGGCCGTGACGTTTCGTGGTTCGACCAGCCGATAGTCCCAGTAGTGGTTGTGCTTGGGCGAGATCTCAGAATGTTCCGGGCACCTCGCCGAAATGTATCGGATGTTGAACCTTGGGTAATAATCGAAGCGGTCGGAGGTGTTTAAAGGTTGGATCAGCAAACAAGGATTTGAGTCAACGTCGAAAGCAAATACGAGCAGAAATAACTGGCCATTTCTTAGGCGACAAGTCATCTCAGCCACCTCCCACTTACTTGCTCTCTCAAATATAGCCTTGGAATTATCGTTTCCCGTTGTCGTGTCCCAGTGTGCAAGGTCGAATATATATTGTGGATTCGAATAGGGATCTTTATAATCTGAATAACATTGATGGCTTGTTGTAAGCGCCTTCAATTCCACCAATGATTCCAGACAGCTAGTTTGGAGAGTGTACGGTAGTGTATCATGCTTCTCATCATCACCGAAGCCAAACCTAATATTCCCCCCAAACTTGCCGCGCATTATTGTGATTTCTGCTTTCTTTGTACAATTGGAAAAATCATGAGGCACCTCGGCAATGCCCACCTTGTAAAGAAGATCGTCTCGATCGCGTTGGAGCTTCCGTAGACGAATAATCAATAAAGACGATGGCCCGAATCCCATGTCATTATCTCTGTACCCTCTACCGATGGGGATTCCATAGATGTGCAAACCGTATCTGAAAATTGTCATCTTGATTTTCAGGCCAATATTAGTCATGGCGATATTTTCCGTTTCCCCGCAAGCGTCTACTCGCCAGTTGCGAAGTGTAAAGTCATCAGGGCCGCTGGCAAGCAGACGATGTGTCGTTGTGTCAATGCCCCAAGTCAAAAAGCGGAGATCACTTGCATACCGAGCGATTTCTTCCTGGAGTCGAACGAATGCTCTCTCCCCTTCACCATAGAGTAATGGCATGTGTACATCAAACAATCCCATTAAGCTGTAAGCGACATCTTCTGTCCTCGTAGCCTGTCGGCCATTTGCCCAGGACATCTTGCGCACCACATCAATTTTCCCGAGGTATTCGCGGTTCTTCAAAGCACGTTCTTGGATACCGGTGCACATAGCAATCGCCTTGGCCCTGGAATTCTTGCTTCCAATTGATTTCCACGCATTGTTAAAGAAAGCAACTTCCCGAGGCGCTATGAGTTCTTGTAGGGTCCATGCCCGTGTGAACCAGTTGCTTCTTTGAAATGCATCGTCATCGTCTGCATCGGCGTCGACATCCACAAGGAAGGCGATGCAGATCTCAGCGTTCTTGTACCATGAAAACATGGAATTGATAGCTTCTGAGAGCTCAGCGCTGCTTCTCTTATCAATGCAACAGGTATCGATCCAGAGATAACACACGTCGTAGGCAGCTGCAACGCGGCAAGCTTCGACGAGCTTTTGGTAGCCTGATTTGTCCCGGTTAATGCGCTTTTTGCAGACTTCCTTGAAGTTCAGCTCTTCTGCTGCTGGACCCCATCGATGGGACAAAATGGCGTACGGAGGAGTTTGTGCTCCGACAAATTCTTCAAGTTCTCTAGTCTTGATGTTTATGAGATGCATCTCCCCTCATCACGATGCGAAAAGAAGTTCTAGCGTGAAACCAACATGAAGATCCACTAGACCGTCGCCCTTACTATCATCCTTGTCCCTACTTTTGCTTTATCCACGTCTGGCCGCTACTGCCTGCTCTTTAGTGCGTGCACTCAAGGGGGGCAAGCAATCCAAGCTCGGCCGACTCTGATCGAGAGGATCGCTGATAACTCGTAAGCCTGAGCAGGGCCCTGCCGAAGGCAGCCTCGTACGATGACTATGAGAGTGTCGCAGATAGCAAAACCAGCACTTGTGAGAGTCTCAGCCTAGACATGGACGTTGTTCACGCATACATGATGTGACTTTCCTTGCATTAGCCTTTCATTGCGCCCAAAGGTCCTTGAACTTGGGCGGGAGTTCCGAAATTCAGCCTTGCACCAAAGGCCTGCAGGGTCCATCGAATCTTTGTACGAATATTGTCGGTAAAGTGTGACAAAATCACACACATGTCTTCCCTGAAATCACACCTGATGATTCAACGGGTTACCGGCCCGTGCCAGAGTACTGGCGGGACCCCCCACGAGCCCAAGACGGAGTCATTTTCGGGTCTGGGCGGTGCTCCCACGCTTGACACTAGGCATTTACACTTTAACTATTAATCACTTTTGTGTTTCGTTTTAGGTTGGGCATCTGGATTTGTAGCGGCCTGATGGATTTCTCCGGTGTTGCCTTGACATTGTGTCGGCTGAGAGGCCGGCGAGGGCCACATAAAAGCGAAGGCGGGCTCCTTACAATGTTGACAAGCAGAACAGGAGTTTCCATTTGTGCACAAGTGAACCTGAACTAGACACAAAATTCTGGGTATAGCAGAGAGAGAAACGCACGGCAGGACCCTCTCACCACACACCCATCTCGGCATTGGATCTAGACATAAACCTGGTTTTGTAGAGGCTATCAATCAAAGACCAGCATTTTCACCTCCAACAAGCTCTCTAAGAGTTATCGAATCAAACCAACCTCAGCACAGCCAGAATGTCGACCACAGTAGCAAGTCAAATTGTTCGACATTTTTCAGCACAAACAAGCCGACCAGTTTCGCGCATGCATTCTGCTATCACCTCAGCGCTTGTCTCATCAGGTGTCATTTTGCCCTTCGTGCCTCCTGCCATTGAGAGTGCCAGAGAACGACGGTTAGGACATCCCAACGCCAGCCGAAAACTCCAGGTACCGCTTTGTCGGCATCCGTAAATTGCCACAGAACGCTTGACTCTGCAGCGATCGCAGTTATTTTCCCAGCTAGACTTTCTGCATTTCCAAAGGTTTGGAGCGTTTCATGGCGTACGAGGTGGGCGCGGTCACGGTATTGGTCGGTCCTGGGTTGATCCCATTGATACCCCTCCTGTTATGACAAATATCACAGGCTTCAATAGATTCAATATATGCTGCAAGCTCTTAACTGAACCGATCACCCTTTTTGCTTCGGTACGGCTCTGCGGCCTCGTACTTGCTCCGCTCTCTCATTCTTTGATTCTGGTCAACCGGTGCGTGGCCTACGGGAGCGGCATCTTCACTGATCTCGCTGCTTGGGCTTCCTGCGTGATCAAGACCTCTTGTATCGTGTGAGGAGCTCTCGCCGTGAGGATTGGGAGGAGCTCTACTTTTCTTCGGAGTGGCATCTGATTCTGGTCGAGCATATCCCGATGTCTCTAGTCTCGCCAGACGATTCTTCTTTTTCATCTCTTCATTATGCCGGGCTTGACGGTCGGCATTGATAGATCGTTTTGCAAAGTAGTAAGCTCCTCCACCAGCGACACAGAGAGTGCCCCAGCCAATCCACGTCGATCGGATGGTGTTCATGGCCTAGACTCAGCTTTATTCTCAGCCAGGTCGCTGTTAAATTACATTAGGTGATGTCGATCAAGTCTTCGTCAGATGCATCGTCGATGAGAAGTTTAAGTACAGCTAGGCCGATTGAGCTGGACGAGTGGAGGAAACGTCCACACCAACTAGGACCTTACCATGCCCTAGCAACCCCGGATGACATAATGGTCGAACGGCCGGCAGAATTCCGGCAATTTACTGAGTCATTGGCTGCGTGTTCTTTAAATATTAGGCAGGTACGTCTGGATTGCGATTTCCTCTCGCGTCAGGTCACTCGAGTTGATCTCCTCGACGAGTCGTGCACCAGGCTTCTCGAGTTCTTCTTGAGCCCTGTGCAATAACTGCATCCATTCCTCATGCCGCCAAAGCGAAAGGCCGTTGATGATGTACCCGGTCGTGCCTCCAAACGCGGAACACCTGCTCCGTCTACGCCCCAGAGCATCGACTCTAGCGACGACGACTATGAGTCTGAGGAATACGACGATGCCGGCGAGAGAGTCAATTTGGGCGCCGATTCTGTAGAGCAAGCACAGAAGACCGCGGCCGCCATCCGCAGGCTCAACGATCGTACTCTGTTCTCAAAATTGTCCAAGAATGCAAATGTGTCCCTTCTGTTTGGGCAAAAGGACTTCCATGACATGGATCTGAAGAAGGATCATGAAAACCGTCCGTTGTGGCTAGACGCCCGCGTCAGCGAAGGTTCCTCGAAAGGGCCCAAGATCACCCTCGAGTCGTGGGGTCCTAACGCGGCCAAGGCAACTGACCTGCTCACCACCATCGCTGAACCTGTCTCTCGTCCCTCGCACTTCCACGAATATCGTATCAATGAACACTCGCTGTATGCTGCGCTGTCTGTAGGCTTAAAAGGTGACGATATAGTCTCTGCGCTTGAAAAGTTCTCCAAGACTGGCGTTCCCCAAGAGATCAAAGATTTCATTTATCGCAATACTCTGACCTATGGAAAGGTTCGACTCGTGCTCAAAGACAACAGATTCTGGGTTGAGTCTGAAGATGACGAGGTCATTCACAAACTCCTGGCAGACCCGACCATTGCTGATTGCAAGGCCGCCGGTGCCGAAGTTGAGACAGGCGTGGTTCAAACGAGGGGGACTGTCATTCAGGGTACAGAACAGGCAAAAGGCCTTACTCAAGCTGCCCAAAATCAGCCCGAGATCCCTCGTGACGACCCGACATGGGAACAGGAGCGCATGATTGCTGCTTTACGAGATGAAGACGATGAAGAGGACTCCTTCAGAAAGACGCATAGCTTTGAGATTGCCCAGAACAAGAGAGAGGTTGTGGCACAAAGATGCTTAGAAATAGGCCTGCCTGCAGTGTCCGAATACGACTTCACCAACGACAAAATCAATGCTAGTCTTCCTATCGACCTCAAACCTCAGACCCAAATCCGTCCGTACCAGGAAAAAGCACTCAGTAAGATGTTTGGTAATGGTCGTGGTAAAAGTGGCATTATTGTACTCCCTTGTGGCGCCGGCAAGACTCTCGTCGGTATCACGGCTGGCTGCCACATCAAAAAGAGCATCGTCGTGCTGTGTACTAGTGGTATGTCAGTTACGCAATGGGCTGGAGAATTCAAAAAATGGTCCGATGTTCGGGAGGAAGACGTTGCTACATTTTCCTCGACCGAAAAGAAGCGCTTTCCTGGCCAGGCTGGTGTCCTTGTCTCGACGTACAGCATGATGTGCATGGACCCCAACAGCGATAAATGCGCTCACGATACGCGCGAGATGCTCAAATGGGTCCGGGGGAGAGAATGGGGTCTCATGATCCTCGACGAAGTCCATGTCGTGCCTGCCAAAACATTCCGTGCGGTCACTGACGGCGTCCGCGCCCATTGCAAGCTTGGTCTCACTGCGACACTCCTCCGTGAAGACGACAAAATCACCGATTTGAACTACCTCATTGGCCCGAAGCTGTACGAAGCAAATTGGATGGAGCTCGCCAATCAAGGGCACATTGCTCGTGTCCAATGCGCTGAAGTCTGGTGTCCTATGTCGATGGAGTTCTACCAAGAGTACCAAAAAGCTCCCAGTCGCAAACAGCTCCTATTCTACGCCTGCAACCCAATAAAGTTCCAGGTTTGTCAATTTTTGATCAATTATCACGAGCAGCGTGGAGACAAAATCATCGTTTTCAGTGACAACATCTTTGCTTTGGAACATTACGCCAAATCTATGATGAAGGCTTTTATCCACGGTGGCACGTCGGAACGTGAGCGTCAGGACGTGCTTGACAACTTCCAGCACAACGACACTATCAATACTATTTTCCTCTCTAAGATCGGTGACACATCCCTCGACCTTCCGGAAGCAACGTGCTTGATCCAGATCTCCTCCCACTACGGCTCCAGGAGACAAGAGGCGCAACGCCTCGGCCGCATCCTCCGAGCCAAGCGGAGAAACGATGAGGGGTTCAATGCCTTCTTCTACAGCCTCGTCTCCAAGGACACCACCGAGATGGCTTACAGCGCCAAACGGCAGGCGTTTTTAGTTGACCAAGGCTATAGCTTCAAGGTCATCACTCACCTCAAGGACATGCACAAGATGCCGAACTTGATGTATCGCGACCAGCGTGAGCGCATGGAGCTCCTACAAGACGTCATGCTGCAGACCGAGGAGTCGGCGCGCATCGACACAGGCGAGAAAGGGAATAACTGGGGCAACCTGAACACGCGCCACCAACATACTGCGAACCGCAGCAAAGGCAAAGGTGTGATGAGTGGAGTCAAGCGTACTGCAGGCAGCCTGGCTGAGATGGGCGGTGGTGGTGTCATGGCACCGCTATATGCCGAACGGATGCGAGGCCAGAAGAAGGAAGAGGCGAGTGGGTTCTTCGCGAAGGAGCAAAGACGACGGATCAACGCTGAGAAGAAAAGACGACAAGCCGAAGCTGAGGAGGCGAAGCAAGGTGGTGCGAGGTAAAGCAGATCACCGTGGCTGGTCCTCCTCCATGTTAGTTACGAAGACGAGCCTTATAGCAGCAAGAAACAAGCCTTTGTGCAGATTCCTGATAGTTGTATCTGGATCTCATGGTTGAGACGGGATAAATGCATGACGGGTAGACTACAGGGCGAAAGAAGACACAGCATTATTACCCATGATGTGATGAATGTGTCTCGAGCTCCTGCAGCACACAGCTCTGACTTGAGCCGCTCACTTCAGCAACAGCCTTGACTGACTGTGCGCCGCACACCGATCCATTTCGGGAGTCCTCCGCGGTTACTGTTTCAAGAGCTTGTTCCGACAAACACTACCAGCACAGCAGCGTACGTTGCCGTGGCAATGAGAGTCTCAGCATTACTTGTACGAATGCCCATGGACAGCAACACCGCAAATAAAGTGACTGCGATTGACACGGTGATCAAGCTTTTTGTCTGGTTCGTCGTGGGCAAACTCATGATCAGCATCGGTACAACAAGTGATGCTCCGCCCGAGAATGCGATGACGAACCTCGTTGCCTTGTCCACAAAAGGCGAGACGGTTTGTGGTGGGTCGCGTTGCAAGTATGCGTCCATGTGCAAATTCATCTCAGCTTTGGTATACGTAAATCGTCGGTCCAAGGTAGCACTCAAGTACTTCCTCATCGGATCAAAGGGAATGGAAGGAGGGGCCGAAAGGCTGCAGTATCTCGAGTTAAATGGATCGCCTGCCATGTTGGCAATTTCTGGAAAGGCCTGAGACAGATCTCTCCTGCGCTGGGAGGCTTGAGTTTGGGGAATGTCCGGAAGCGAATGGAGGTATGCATAGTCTCTAATCGCCGTGACTACAGGCGAAGCTTAAGGTCTGCGGTCCATAAAAGGGCGGAATTCCTCACCATAGCTATGAAGAGTGGTCTCTAACTTATCTGCATCGCTTTCATAAGCTCTGCGATTCGCATGAACCTTCCCCTTGAGGCGAGCTAGCCGATTCTGCAGTCGGAAAATGTTGAGTCGCTGCAGACTGCGGAACTCCATGAAATGGAGTTCGTGTTGTTGAGTTGCAAAGGTGTAATGCAACAATCGCTCGTCATAATCCATGCCATCGTCGATCGTGCCGAGCTTTTCGGCGACCGGTGCTGGTGGAATGTACCATGCTGGAGTTGTGCCTTGAACCGGTAGACTGCTCATGCCAGCGAGTGATCGGGATTGTTAGTCGGCTCGAATTCGAAAGCCCAAATTTTGCTGCACCATACGATCTATTGTGGAGTTGTAATGTATGCATTGGTTGTGATCAAAGAACTCACGGAGGACCCCCGGTAGCCTTGTCCAGTATTTGTATAGTATCGTACCACATCCTCGCTAAAGCTTCCTAGACTCCGTAGGCTAAAACAGGCCAAGGAAACAGGCAACTAACCGGGTGAGGGGTTTGTTCACAAAATCTCTTCTCTGGACTGAGGAGACTTCAGGTGCAACCATACTCCGTACTCCTGGGAAGACACCAGGGGGCGAATCATACTAGCCAGTGCTATTAGCATCGGCGATGGGCGCTTGGTTGAAGTTATGGCGATCTTCACCGCCGTCATCGCCCCCGTCACGACAAAGCTATTATGTCAAGAGTCGTCAAATTACTCGAAAACACGAACGAAAACACGAAACTGCTCGAATTCCTAGAATCATTTTCCACGCCAAAAAGGGAAACTACTTCGACGACTATGTCACTCTTACAATAGACGGGGTTGACCACACTGCTCGCCTTCCCCTTTTTAGAAAGCTTTTCCACGCAAAATGGGGAAACGACTTCGACGATGTCAGTCTTACAATAGACGAAGTTAACCAAACTGCTTATTTTCCTTTCTATGCAGAGTTTTACGCAAAAAAGGGAAATAACTTGAACAAATTTGTCAGTCTTCCCAAGTATATGCCTGATCTATCTCTACCGGCTCCTTTGACCATCACAGATTGTGGAAGGGCTTTGCGGGGACTTCTCCATCAAACTCGCCTGGTCATCTTCGAGATCGCTCGGGGAACGAAACGCACTCCATGTTCAATCACCCTAGAGGGTGAGCAGCTTCGACTAGACATTGCGTTAGCTCGAAGCGGCGAAGATCTACTGAATGACTTGGAAGTCGGTGCTATCGCCGCCTTGCATTTTCGCCTCTGTCAATTACTACAGGCACATATCCGTGCCAATGCACAATATATCCATGTTGAAGGTAAGCCAGAGGCTTTATGTAAGGAAAGTTGGGGAAATGATGATTGTTAATGCGAGTATTTAAGCAACTCTGAAACAGGGGTTGCTTCGCCTAGAAAAGACCTTCGACCAGTCCATATTTGAACCTCTCAAGTCATGTTTGATTTCTGAAAAAACGCCAAAATATCTTGACTTGATACGGCACGCCCACACGCACGTTGATGACATGGATAAACTTTGCGCCGAGTACAGAGACAAAACTAACACGATTTGTCAGAGCATTCAAGGTACGCAGCACCTCATATCTGTACCTGCTTTGAGCCATGGAAGTTGTTGACGTTTTCTCTAGGAAGCCCTGCCTGGGCCGAGGCACAAAAGCTAGACAACGAAATCGAGAGGTTGGGGGCCGAAGCAGAGTCGGGAGGGTTTGAGAGGTGGAAGGATAAAGGCTACCGGAAGCTGGATACCGGCGATATCTTCAGCCGCCCAGACGGACCGGATCAGCTTATTGCGTATCTTAAGAATGTTCTGCAGCAACAGCAGCAACAGCCAGCAACACAGCCAGCAACACAGCCAGCAACACAGCCACCACAGCCGCCACAGCCGCCACGCAAGCAACGCAAGCAACAGCCAGCAACACAGCCAGCAACACAGCCAGCAACACAGCCAGCAACACAGCCGCCACAGCCGCCACAGCCGCCACGCAAGCAACGCAAGCAACAGCCAGCAACACAGCCAGCAACACAGCCGCCACAGCCGCCACAGCCGCCACGCAAGCAACGCAAGCAACAGTCAGCAACACAGCCAGCAACACAGCCAGCAACACAGCCAGCAACACAGCCGCAACGCAAGCAACGCAAGCAGCGCAAGCAACAGTCAGCACAGCTAGCAACGGCAGCAACGGCAGCAACGGCAGCAACAGCAGCAGCAGCAACGGCAGCAACGGCAGCAACGGCAGCAACGGCAGCAACGGCAGCAACGGCAGCAACAGCAGCAGCAGCAGCAGCAACAATCAAATAGTGCATAAGGTAGGCTATGATCCTGGCTGATAGGACAGCAACACACAGGCTCCAGCAGTGCTAGCCAGCTGCGCAACGACACAACGCAACGTTGCGCAACGCGGTGGAGCTCTTAGCGTAGACTATTCTCTACGTATGCTTACGTAAAGCAACGATGAGGGCGGTGAGGGTGGCTAGGGAGGGCGACAGTGATACTAATCTTAGTAATGACGTAAGAGAACAACGATGCGCAACGGTCCTCTCCCGCGTTGCGCAACTGGCCAGCGCTGGGCTCCAGCAGGCCAAGGCAAGAGAGTTCTCTCTATCTCGAGCGGTTGAATATGGAAGAAGACAACAGAGCAGGAGAGAACCGAAGCTGAAAGATCGAGGATGGGTGATACACCAGCGGAACTCCATGCTAGCAAGGGCGATACAAAACGTGCTATAAGGGGGAGCAGAGTTCAAGGGACGGGGCTACAAGTAGGTTTCCAAGCGCCGGCACGGCCCTCCCTTTCCGGCCTTTTGGATGATCCAAACCAAAATGGCCACATTCCTTGTGTATGGGGAACCCACTGGCCTCGTCCACTTACCAATATCATGACGTCTTTCTATAGTAGGATACCCAGCGACTTGTGATCTTGTATGACATCCGAACAATCCCTTTTTTCGTACGTGGTTTTCCTCTTGCAAATCAGCGGACTCTTGTGGGCCAAACCCCGTGGTTGTAAAACTTCACCATGCCCCACACTCTAAACAGCAAAGTTTAAGTTGGCTCTCTTTTCCCAAAAACCGCGACTCCATTCCACTACTACCTCCTCGTCAATATTAACTCGTTTTAAATTCCTAGAACCACGCCAATGCCAATATCTGATTCTCAATATGAAGAAAGAAGCCCCCCCCTTCCGAAGAGTTGAGGTTCTGTTGACACGCCGAAACGCCCAAGAGAATATCTCCAAGAGCTGCCCACCGATCTCAATCGTACCTAACATGGCAGTTCCCCAAACCACATCTGCAAGACTATTCTTTCCATAACGCGAGCAAAAGCTTTGCGCCTGCATCGTACGTCGTTACTAGACCTCTCAAGATAAAATCAAGAATGAATCAGGCAATGACACAGGCAATGAGCACCAGTAGCAGTGGAACGCATAGCACTAGTTTGAATGCTGAGTTAGCGATGTAATGTAATTCCTGGGTTCGTGTGATAGAAGAGGATTTCCCAACGCAGCCACCACCGCTTCTATATGCCACAGCAGGCGAGTCTGTTTGTCTAAGCAGGGGCTGAGCTTCTATATCTGGACTTAGCCTCTCAGGCGCGGAGCTTGAGCGATGAGCTGAACCACAAGCTGGTGAAGCGATGAATTTATTCGAGGAAGGAGGAGGAGGAGAGACTGGTGCTGGGGGGGCCGCCCGTTCCTTCACCGGGGGCAAGTTAGCTAGCAATATCTTCATCGACCCTTTCGTTAGCCGAAAGGTATCTGCAGCAACCCCATTGTATAGAGCCAGCATTCTGAAATCCATCTCGAAGCACACTCTTTTCACGTAAGACTGTTTATCTAGCGTGCGGTTATTGCGCAGTGAGAGCTGGACGCCATTGACGGCGTTGACAGGGCAGATCGGAATGAAATCGCTGAGGGATTTCTGGGGATGTGAGGTGAGCTTTTTCATGCACGCCCGAAAAGTCAGCTTGAGTTGAATATCCCAGGAACGACAGTACTAGTAGGTTGCAAAAAAAAAACGCACCGGAGCCACTTTAACGATCTGACCTTTCGCCCCGTGTCTGAAAACACAGAGCACAACGCACGGATGGTCATAGACCCAGTCCTCCATTCTCAACCCATCTGTGAGCGATGGTAGATGTTGATCAACCGATGCTTTGTCGCGATTCCACAAAATACACCCTTCGTTTATTCTGCCCCGTTCAACAGGAGGCCGGGCGTTGTAGTTTCGAGAATCGCGTCGCTTATTACCCGAAGATGTCGTGGCCGTGCACCAAGGTCCAACATCGCCTATTAGACACTGGTACGTAGTTTTCCGAACTGTCGTTACGGGGCTAGTGTGGACATATGCCTGTGACCATAGGCGGGCTGTCCTATGGATGACTGTGGAACCGCTCAGGCTTCTATGATGCCTTAGCCTCGTTGTCAGGACCCAGGGGCCGAAAAGCCACGAATCTGAGACAGCCTGGCTCAGATTTGCCTCGGTCGGTATTATTATATGTTGCTTTGTTTGATCGGCATGCCTACAGCATCCAGATCATAACAATATTGTACACTTGAGGTTCTCTACTTAGGTTTAAGTGAGATTGAGAGGAGACTGGTACTTCGTCCTAGTCGTGGAACACCGGCCGGTGATATCATATGAAAGACTTGCTTGTTTAAGCTGGCCCTACGTCCACTCGAGCCACTTAGTTGGCCACAGATCCAACTGGGTATTGGGTGGAGGAAGGTATAATCAAAAGTCAATAGTATTACTTATTCATAGATCTTACTCATTCACATCTTGTCGTAGAAACCGTTATATATGCTGACTGCAATTTCGAGCCGAGTCCTGCCTGCTGCGCTGCAAAAGAGAACCAAGTCTACAATCCAAAGCATCATCACGCCCAAACGCCACTTCCGCTTTTGTTGCGAGGACTATACAACAGTAAAGCAACTCATTACTTCTTGGTTTTGTCCTTTTTGTCCTCGTCTTTGTCTCCTTCCGACTCGGACTTGGTTGACTTGGCCGACTTGTCCGCGTGCTTTGCTTGCTTCTTTTCATGTTGCTTGCGCCACCTCTTCTCTTCGTCCTCCCGGGCTTTCAGCCGCTGCTCTTCGGCCTGAACCATCTCCTTCCACAGCTCGTCACCGCTGTCGGCCTCGGGGATCTCCTGTCGTCGCTCCAGCAAACGCTTGCCTTCGGGGTCGTTGGGGTCAATGTACTTGACAGTCTCGTATCGGCCCGTCTCATTATTTTTATCCGAGAGTTCAAAGGCGGCCGAGGCGACGAGCACGCCGAGGGTCAAGAATTGGGCGTAGACTCTGGCTTGGACGAGTTTTTGTTGGCCGGTTAGATACGGGTTCCGATTGACCATGGCGAAGGCGGCAATCATGCTGGCGAGCCAACTGGCGCCGACAATCTTGTACCGCTCCTTCTTTCCAAAGTCCATGGCTTTTTGAGTGAATGTCTTGCCCTGGTTCTCGGCCTCCAAACGCCGCCGCTCCCTCTCTTCAAACTCTCGTTGTTTGGGGTTGGAGGCCCTTTCGAAGGCGCGCGAGTAGTGATCTGCGGTGACGATGCCGCCAAAGGTGCCAGCAGAGGTGATTAAGAAGGCGCGTAGAGGGATGGTGAGGGTGCGGAAGAAGTGGTAGCGACGACTGGCAACGAGGACACCGGCGGCCCCTAGACCCAAGCCGACCATACCGCCAATGAAACCGCCTTTGAGCGTTTCATTGTAGTGAGCCTCTTCTTGCTCTTTGGTGAGAAGCTTCATCTTGACGCTGGTGTGCGCAGATCAATTTCGAAAAGACGTTGGATTGGACCGATGCAGCACGGGCTCTCAACAAAGCCAAAGTGTTGCACAACCAAAAATGCGAACCTGAGTTCGGGTATGGACCTCGCCTTGGCCGTGCGATCGGTTTGGCCACGAGGCGGGTCGGGTCAATTTGAGTGGTATCAAGATCGAGATCGGGCTCAGAGCTGCACCAACATTGAACGTCGAACAGTTCCGCTGGCAGATTCAAAGACAAGAAAAGCTGTAAAGTCGGTAGAGGCGGGTTTCTGTGCTTACAGAACAGCAGCAGGAGGAGCAGCAGGAGCGAGGGTCGGAGAAGTTGATGATATACACAGCTAAATCATTCTATGCTCTGCCAGAGCCGAGCAACTCGTGGTCCGGAGTTACCAATGCAGCTTGTGGGGCATGATGTCAGCCGGCAGTAAACTCTGGAAAATGATTAACCTTTTCGGATTTGTTCTCCGTGCGGTTAATAGTTGGCCCTGCTTCAGTTTACCAGAGCTCAATAGAAAGTTGGTGTTCTGCTTGTTACCATGACCGTTTACACCGTTTCCTGTCTGAATATGCTTCGCCTAGACAATGGTGTTCTGTTTCTTGCTACGGAGTAGACTAAACCCCAGCAGTCTAGCATGTTACAACGTACCCTCGATCTCGCCGCAAGGGTTCTTCTCGCACGAGCTCCAGGATTTCACCCCCTGTTAGCTTCGCACGAAAACGGCATGCAGCGCAATACTCCGTATTCCAATGTGACTAAGGTCTAAATTCCTCATGCACCCTGACTAACAATGCTTGTGTTTACGCTTCGTCACGCTTGCCTGTTGATATGATTATGCCTCACTATGCTGATTGAGGCTGCCGGTTATGGATTGAGCGCAGCAGGAATTAAATCCTGTGGCTGTCCTGGGATAAGAGATGGGTGAGAAGAATGACCTCAAGGACGGCACCACCGGCGATGTCTCGGTGACTTTTTCGTGAGTAGGCTAACCACGCAAATGGCAAGGAGCAGGCAAGCAAGACAATCGTGAAAATGAAAGAGTGCAAAGCAAGCGGTATTTTACGACCAGCAATTCTCTCAAGCTTTTGAAAACCCAAGTCAGAATTTTTGAATGTACCAAATGTTGCTTGACGTGTTTACGACACCTAGCTTTTTATCGTCTATATCCCAAACGCAAACGATCTCTCCAGTCCAACTCCGAACGCCCCGAACCTGGCTGGACTTTATTTCCTATGAAAACCATTTCCGATGAAAACTCTTCTGCCCTGGATCTTCTTGCATGTAAGGTAGGTCATCTCCTACTATGAAGCTAAGTTGCACCCCGTTCATCTCTGCTGCCTCCTCTTGATCGACAGCGATCATGGCTGGACGTTCTCGTGGAGTCGCCTTTCGGACTGCGTTCTTCCGTCTCACGGCTGCCGCTGGGAGATCGAAGCCGCTCATTCCGCTCGATCCATCTTGCCGGTGGTGTTCTCGGTTTCGGGCTCGGAGAGCGTTCTGTCTGTGTAAGCCAATATCGTTAGCACGTTGAGACTTCTCACCAGACACATTGGAAGGGATATTACCTTTGGAGACAGCCTCACCACTTGCGCTCGCGATTGCACTTGCACTGGCCCCCCGGCCCAGACGAGCTTCTTCATCTTGCTTCAGTTTGAGATCGTATTGCTTCCGCTTCTCGGGATCGGTGAGGATGTCACTGTAATGGCTGTAAGTTGTCCATATCTTTGTAATTTTCGCTAGATCCCACGAGCTCCGCTTTTGGTGTCTATCAGGATGGTACCTGTACATCATCCGTCGACAGGCAGATTTGACGGTTGCCGCGTCAGCATCTCGAGGAATACCAATTTCTTTGTACATGTCGACTGATTGGTCCATGATGGTGGTGGTATCCTGCATATATCGCCAAGTTGGTGTGAATATCGTCTCTAACACGTCGTAGTTCTGTCAGTGTAAGGGTCTCTGCAGAGTGTCAAAGGTTCGTTTGGGTATGGGTGTTGGCCTCTCTGATGCTCAAGGCTTTGCTTAAGCAGTACATATGTCATCCACGCGCCGAGTTTTCAAGCAACATGCGGCGTTCGCTTGAGCAAAGAAAGACGTTTGAGGAGACAATCATCCCATTCTTCCATTGTGACAGTGGCCCCTTCGCAGCAAATGCATTGTCCCTTGGTGACAAAGCAATTGCGACAAGTGATGCACTTCGACTAAAGTGACGTGGAAAGCCAACGAGTCAAGCCTTCATTCTGCTAGTGGGGTCTTGCACCTTCACTATGCACGACTGTCCTTCTCAGAGAAATCATGTTGCAAACTCCGAAATGTTAGTAAATCCAAGCTCTGTCGCAACCTGGGGTTAGTCGATTCATTATGGACTTGGACTCCGCGGGTGGCGACGAATCGTCTGTTGATTCAGGTTATGCAATACTAGTAGCACACCATTTGAGTAACATGAACCCAGCGCCCGAAGACTTGCCAGATCTGCTCGACCAATTGATAGCCAGCGAATCCACACTGAGGCAAAAGATACAATCATGCGATAGATTGTCAAATATTCTTGCGAGGTGTATCCTGAACACCAGACAGCGTATTCAGGCCCTTGGATCTCCGGGGCCTCAATGTCCATCAGAACGAGCCACTGCCCGAATTGTGGTTGAAGCGCAAGGCCGAGTCCTCGAGCAGATGTTGTTGCAGACGAGGTTTCTGTACCAGTACGCCAGACAAACTATCAGAGACCTTCTCGTGCTTCACGTCAATACGCACAGACATCTCTTTGACGAGTTCCTCGGCAAACGACATGGCCACGATGCCACCCAAGTTGCGAATTCGAAGTTGCCTCATTGCTTGGAAGGCTGCGACTGGTATTCCATGCACGGAGCGTATGAATGGACCAAGAAACCCTATTCCAGACCATGGTGGGATGAAATGAACAACACCGACTGGAATTGGGTCCGCGTAAGAGAGCACATCGCTCAGGTGACGGCAGAAGCTCACAATAAAGCCGCCTACACCGCTGAGCTATTCTTTCTGCATGTCAGGTTGTTCGTCCCATACTGGTTCTGGACGGAGGAATGCGCAGCGTGGTCATTGCATGCCAGACTTCACACGGCACAACAGGAGGACAGTCAGATGGAAAACAAGGTCACGGTTTTTGTTATATTTCCGAAGTCAAGGAGTGTACTGGCGCAAGAACAGTTGGCCAAACTAGAACAAATGAAGCGTCAACGTGAGCAACAGCAAGGGGCACATGCGAACGCATCGAATGCTGCAAGCCGAGAGTTTGAGCCTTATGGTAAGTACGTGCTGTCTGAGAAGAAAGTCTTTGACCGCATGGCATGCATCACAGATCCATTCGACTTGACGACCACAAAGACAGACAACTGGCTAGATTATTGGGGATATCAAAAATGGCTTCGAGAGGATTTTGCGGCTGGAAACGTTGTCAGTGCTCAGAAAGTGCAGCACGCTGCGCAGTCCTAGATGAGAAATCGCAAAAATGGTCAACCTGAGCTTCGGAACCATCATTGCGGCGAATAGTCGCACAGGCGAACAAATGACGACACGTGTCTGCAGTAAAGATCACGCCGCGATGGGGTGACATGAGTGTACCTAGGTATAAAGGTCGAAAGATGAGCAGGTTACGGTATGGCCTTGGCAAATTGGTCTGCCAGTCACTAGCTCGATAATGGTGTGGCGACTGGCTCTGGTCTCGAATGGTCCAGCAATTTGAACCCGGTAAAATGGAGAAACCCTGTCAGTTGAAGTGACCTTGAATAAAGAGATGTAATGTCTGCTTACTCCGTGAAAACAACTGCGTCACATCAAGAGTCAAGGAAATTGAATGCAGGCTTGCGAATGGCTAGAAGTGCCGTGGTTGGCCGGTCGCATAGCTAACACTAATGGAAACGCTCTTTTCTACTGGCCCGAGTTTCGTATGTTTTGGTTAGCCAGGGAAGTGTAAAGACCGATGTTTTTAGTCACAACACTAAGAGCGCCAGGGTCTCTCGTGCAGTGAGACCTTGTCTCCCCTGAAAAGCCCCATCCTCGGTTTTGGTGGTGGTAGCCCTCACGTCAACCAACCTAGCAACTCTTGAATCCGTGATTCTTAATAAATCCTACCAACCCAATCGTCACAGCACACTTCGCTTGCAAACGTCAGTGACGACGAACACATTCTCTTGGTCTGCAGCGCACATCTGTCTCAATCGCTTAAGTTTTTTTTGGTTCGAAAGGAGTTTTGTTCACTGCGAGCTTGCCGTCTCCATTGAAGTAGGATCATTTTGGTTTGGTCTGCCACTTCCACTTGTTTTCCTTCTTAATCGTGTTGGGTTACTGCAACACCACCTGTTCTGAACGACCCGACAGAGACCCTGACCGCGATGGCTCGCGACCAGTACTACGAAAAGGTCGCCGGCGACGACACGGCCGACCCCCTGGTGGGCGAGGAATCGTCGAGTCGCGTCGTGCGTGCACCCCCGACCGCTGCGAGAAAAAGGTCGACCCTCAGCACCATTGCATTAGTTGCCGTGGCAGTTACGATATTCATCGCTACTGTCGCAATCGTGTCTTCAGCAATCGTTTCTTATCGATTGCCGGCCGCCACCGAAGCCGCGTTGGCCGAGCAAGCAGAGTCCGCTGCGCCAAACGCTTCACCAGAGACGACCGACAGTGATTCCAAGTCCGCAGGCATGGGGATGGGAATGGGAGATTTTGACGGTATGGGTGAGGACGAGGCCAGTAAAGAGTCAGGAAGTTCGAGCAAAATTCCAGTCGTCGATGACACATTTACAGCCATTTTCAATGGCTCCCACCACCAAGAGATGAGGAGCTGTGGAGGGACGCCCGACGAGGCTCGAGCGGCGGGCTGTGTTTTCGATGTCATGATGCAGCTGTGGACGCCTCCCGAGTGCATGGATAGCGCGCTGTCGGAACGATTCCTGGCAGCTGGCAACTGGACCTGGTACGCTGATAGCGCTGCCCAGCACATCTTTAGCGATGAAGAAATCCGGAAAGGCAACCACGATGTTGTCTATGTTGCTCAGTCCTACCACCGACACCACTGCATCTTTGCTTGGGAGCGACTGGTACGAGCCATGCGAAACCAGGCTCCGCTAATCGAAGAATTGATCAGTTATGACCATGTCATGCACTGCCGACACAAGACGTTGACCCTGCCTGAAGAAGGTGCTGAGCAAGTACGGGGCGTGGTTGCCCCGACCGGATACACAAAATGTGCCAGCTACGACGTGTGGATCAAGAATTTGCCCGATAATACGATGTCGTCGATAGATTAAGCCGATGGTTTAGTTAAAGTGCAGAAGTGGAGGAACAATCAATCCGGTCGATTTGATCTTAGAAGCATATTGCAAAGCAAGTTTCCATTGTAGATTTTTTTGCTTAATTCAGCGCACAACTCGAAACACTTGATCTATAAAACTGTCTTGTCTAAAGATCGTTGGTCATTTTCTGTAGCAGGAGATGGAAAAACACTCCAGTTCTCTTCACGAGTGGCATAAGCTGGTTCAAGGTATCCAGACCCACATTCCAGTGCCTCCCTTTAGGTATGCTACTCCATGTCTTTTGTGGTCAAATTACCGCACGAGCTCACTGTGATTCTAGCAGATTATGCGGTTTTGGTCACCAGGCTATCCCGTAGTAACCTCACTACTAGTACTGGTATGGTGGAGTAAAGCATACCGCGGTGCCTCGCGCCTGCCCGTGTACGTACAAAGATATGCAATGGGTCGACTCACCAGGCGCCTAGTAACCAGACAGAGATACCACCGTGCAGGATGATTGCAATACCGGTAGTCTTTCAACTGCCCTCACAGGATTCAAAATGGACGCAGCGTTGGAAAATGAAGAAGCCAATGACCTTCTTGCTTCCAGTGGCCGCGTCCATATCGCGCAGGTCCACTACGATGACCATCAGCCGCTGAGCGACAGCAGATACATCGAAGCCGATGTCATATTGGTGTGGCCGTACTCGAGCATATCGAAGGAGATCTCTCTTCTCCTAGCCGAACGAGATGTCGCCCTTGGCAAGACAACGGGACAAGTTAAAGTCACCTTCCACGATGGATGTGCAAGGGAAATCGCGAAGGCTCGAATCGGTATTGGTGATGGAGTTAGGCTCAGCTTGAAGGACTCTCAGCTGGTAGAGGAGCAGGAGACTATCTCAACCCCCGGCAGGAAAGCGGGCTTCATTCTGCATTATCGCCATGCAGCATTAATTGAGGTCTGAGCATCCGTTTCCTCTTGATGAATTCTTCTGACTTGCTCGCAGGTGGCTCAGCCAGATGGTACCAGACGCCAATTGCGGTTTGCAATCCCCCCCTCGCCTCCTTCCGCACCAACACAGAATGGGAGCCTGCATGCCTTTGATATAGCCACACCAAATCGATCCTTAGACGTTCTATCAACCAAACTTTCAAGTTCCACACCCGTGCTGTGGACTGGCTCGAGAGCATCCTCCAACTCCTTCCCTAGTTTGTTGTTCGACCCGTTTGCTGAAGAGGATGGCTCCGTGCCGGGACGCGGGCGTAAGAGAACCAAATTCGCCCGACAGAGTGGGGGCTGGCGGATAGCCGCCGACGACGAGTCCCCGGCTCCGAGCGTCTCACCGTTGGCTGATCAAGAAGTTGGAAGTCAAGATTCATCCAGCTCAGTCACAGACGGGATATCAGTGCAGCCTATTAAGACCCATTCGATCGACGACGCAATACCCAGCCACTCTTCTGTCCATGATGGTCAAAGCATCGATGGATTCTCAAAGGAAGATAAGCAAGCAGAGATTAAGATCGATAGCATCGAGTTGCCAACCACGCCCAAACCAATTTCTAGTTCGATAAGCCTATCACCACCTCCTTCAGCTCAGGACGAAATGCTTACACCACGACTTCAAGCCCTGACTTCTCCAGGCCTATCTATCATTTCACCCCTGGCATCCCATCCGCTGTATTCCGCCATCGACTCGAATCATTTCTCGGAACTTGATGCCATTGCGACAGCTTCACAAGGTCTGAGATATTCGCCCGAAGTGCCCGAGCATGAAACTCCCGCCACAGCTTATGCAGAACGAGAGTTACTTCATCACGCCGAGCCGGAGACTGGCTCTCCAGCCAATCGGTTGTCCCCCGACCAAGATGCCCAAAAAAGCTTTCAGTCGCTTGCCGCTCCCGAAATCGAAATCGACCTTGATGAGCTACAACGACAAATCGAAATGAACAATGCTTCAACCGTTGCAAGTGAGCATGCAGACAGTATTTTAGAAGATGAGGATATGTATGGGCCAGCTGTTTCTGATCTACTTGGGACCGATGTCGCTATCAGCGAACCGCGGAAGGATCATGTCGATGTACACCAAACACCTGGTTCCGAGACCAGTCCGCTCGTGACATCCACGGCGGAGAGGACTACGGTCCTTCTAAACGACCCGTCGGAATTTTGGAATGTTGGACCAGCTCCTCCAATACTTGTAAATGAGACTGGAGACATGGATGTGCAATTACCTAGTGCAAATGACCTCGCAGAACCGAATCTAGCTAGCGCCCTTAACCAAGATGACATGGCGCGAGGTCTTGATGATGATGCAACCGAAGAACGATCTCGCTCCGAATCTGTGCATGCAGAGTCGCGCACTCCTCAATTTTTGGATGGGACATTGGATGATGTAGGGCAGGCTATTATTTTGACTTCGCCTATTTCACAACCGATTGCCACGGAGGATGATGCTCCTCAGCCCATACACAAGACTGGAAGGCTGCAAGGGCTAGTCAAGGCTCAAGAAAACAAAAGTGGAAGACTCTCAGCACAGGACCAAATCGGACCTCCTGCACTCTTGACTAATTTGGAACAGTCGTTCACCGAGTCACCTACGCATCAGGCTATTCAGGTTGACCTGGGCGCTGACGAAGTTGTGAAAGAGAATGGACCAGCACTTCCTCACGCCATGCCTCCCACTCCTACTGTGAATCAGCAGACTTCACGCGTGCAGACATTGGATGAAGCAGAAGACTCGCACCAAAATGAACTTCCACCTCAGCAGGTATTCGGAACTTCTACACGGAACCGACGCATGTCTCAACGTCTGCTTGGGAAATCGCAAATATCCGATGGCATCTATAGCGCATATTTTACGCCTCGCAAATCGTCAGCTCGCGCTGCGATAGATCCATCCTCCTCAGCAAGCAAAGTTACATCTCCTACGGCTAGTGCTTCCTTAAGTGCCAGCCGTCCTATCGTAGCAGTGACTACAGACCTTGAACCCGATGCGGCTCTTGACCCTCAGCCAACAGTAGTCGCTGAATTCGATTTTGATGATGTCAAGGACGGCGAGCAACAAGATCATAAAGGCCTCGTCACAGACATTGGATACTACGTGAGCCTGACTGCGTTGAGTGAGTACTGGTCCCAGATGATCGACTGCATAGCCGTATGCATAGAAGACTCGACTGTCCCCCAACGTACGGCGTCCGGAGCCAAAGACTTTCATACCGTCATCCATGTCGTCGACGCAGATCGGCCACCTGCCAACCCTACTTCAGTCATGGTGCAAATATTTCGGCCGCGGAAAAATGCCATACCCTCCACAAAACGGGGCGACGTACTCCTCCTACGCAACTTCAAAGTCCAAACAGAATCTCATAGGGCCTTCCTCCTCAGTACCGATGAATCTGGATGGGCGGTCTTCCGTTCCGATCGTGACGAGCCCGGCTCTAAGACTGCGGCCGTTCAAGTGCCAGGTCCTCCCGTTGAATATGGGCCACAAGAAGAGCGCTTTGTAGACTCCTTGGCTTTGTGGTGGACCACGCTGGGCCGAGAGCACTACCCAGTTGCTGAGACTGTAGATGAAAGGGAACAATTCACGAATGAGAAAATTGAAACTCGAAGCAACGGAAAACAGCCTCCGGAAATTGAACCTCTTGATCTGAGCAGAAACACAAGGAGAACTAGATGGAGTTTTAGCATCGACTATATATCAGATCAAGGCTCTCAGCCAGGGGAAAGCCCAAACTTCCTACCAGTCTCGCCCACGTTCTCCCACGGTACGTTTCAGAGCTCAATGCCTCCACCATCAGCATCGATAGCAAGCCCGACCTCACCAGTTTCATTCGTAACTCGCAGCTCTCGGTCTGCATCGGCGGCGACGGCAGCAGCAGCAAGTGCCTTTAGATCCCCATCGGTCGAGCACCAGGACGAAAGCAGAGCTGCATCGGAAGTTCAGAGCACCAAGACTAACGACGTACCAATGTTGCAGCTCCAAAGACCGCGGACACGACAAGCTAACCGAGTGTCACCTCAGGGAAAGTTGGGATTCTCAAGATCACCTCATCACAAACAAGTGGAACGTGATAACATCATTATCTCAACAGACATTATCGAAAGTGAGGCACAGCACCAAGACTGTCCTAGTCCTGCATCCGAAACACGCAGTATAGCCACGAACGCGACATCAGCCGATACAGCAAGCAACAACAAACGTCGTCGCTATGAACGTCGCTCTACGAGTCTTATTCATGAATTGCGCGACGGGACCAGATGGGTTGATGTAGAAGAGGCCGAATTTGTTTCCGTCAGCAGCAGCGAGGACAATGAAGACAACGATCACGCGATTACCTCGGTGAAGGAAGCTCACGACGAGACCAAAGGCGACGAAATTGTGGAAATGGGCCAGGATATGGGAAATTTTGACCCACCTCACGCTTTAGGTGAGGTAGGTGGCGACAAAACTGGCACAGATATCGCGACAGACTCTGCGTCCAGACAGGAAACGCAGAATGATGCTACGAGCATAGTCTCCACACCAAGCAAGAGAGGGCGAGGACGCCCAAGGAAGGAGGCAACTACGCCGGGATCTGTGGCAGAACAGCAGCCAGCCAAGGCCACGGGCTCTCGTCCAACTCGTGCACATTCTCGAGGGCATTCTTTGACATCTGCGTCAGGCATGGAAGTTGGAACAGATGCTGGAGCAGGAAAAGACGGCGGTGGCATCGTCACGAGAAGCAAAGGCAAAGCGCACCTTGACGAGGTTGGCGGGGATAACGTGCACGAGCTTAGAGATGGAGCAAAGTATGTCGACTAGATTGTGTCTTCATTAACTACACTAATCATGTTGTAATGGAATTCTTGCCGAGATTTTCTCTCGAGGCAAATTGATTACTCCAACACAGACCGCCGCCCGAGAACGTAGACGACGTTGCCTGTTGCATCTACCACTTCTGGTCAGGTCTTTCTCCAATTCAGCCGAACTTGTAAGTTCTTTTGCTATCGCATGCCTCCTGTGCTGCAATGATTTCATTTCTCATCTCTCATTCCCTCCCATCCACCCCAAATATTCTCCGAATGACCGAAGTGCAATCAATCGCCCCTCCCCAAAAAGACAAATCAAACCTCCCATTTCGTCTGAGGCCGTTCGCGTATGTACCCCAAAATTTCTTTTACGGATCGGCCCACTAGATCCTACCATTTCAAGGCACCCTTCTGTTCAAACTCGGATCCCCCTTCTCACAAAGAAAGAAACCAACACCTCGTCTCCTCGTCCTGGTCCTCGTATTTTCTGAAGGGGCCCCTGGGCACCAGACTTGACTTGACCGTAGGATTGGGAAAGGCCCCCCCCCCTAACTAACTAAGTCCGTGTGAGGCCAATTCTGGTTTCTGGTCCGTGGAGTTCTCTTTGATTTTGGATATATACAAGGGCCCATCTTTACATTATGAATAGTCGGATTGTGCTAGAGAGGTGTCGTGAAGAGAAGAGTAGATGAGATGGGATTTATGTTCTCCCCCTTCTTCTTCTTGTTGTTGTTGGGGGGCGAATGTGTGGGTTCGGTTCTTTGGAGGGGGACTGTGGGTTTGACCGGTCTGAAGGAGGGCTTGATTCCTTGGTTTTCATGTGTTCTGGCGGCATTTTTCTGGCCGTGCGGGAGAGGGTGTGGGCAAGAATGCGGAGATAGCGACACCTTGTGGCGGTGGCGGTGGCGTTGGTGTTGGTGTTGGTGATGAGCATGGTAAAATATCGGGCTTGATTGCTTCGAGAGAGCGAAGTGTTGCTATTGGGGGAACAGTCCTGGTTTTTTTGGGGGGGAGTTCCGTGACCCGTGAATTTGGAGCTGTATGACCCCATCTTCTGGCCTTCTCTATGCTTGAGACCCCCAAAAGAGGGACTTAGAGCAATGCTTGGAGTCTGGAGATGGCAATCCAGGGATTCTGAGCTGCATGATTTGCGTTAGAGGGGGCATTTTTGGGGGCCTAGGCTACAAAGGCTCGGTCGGAAAACTCGCTTACCTAAGCACGTCACCTTTGGGTTGGGATAAGATCCAGGAGTGATTGATTTTCCAATCCTCGTTGCTGTGAAGCATATTCAATCTTCACACCAGGCAAACCAGTTTAGCTGGGATAGTTGTCCCAGTTCTCGTGCTCGCTTATTCCTGTACCGATCGGCATATTTCTTGATGGCGGATGATGTCCGATGGAACTTGAGGACACGTCATACATAGGCGGAGTAAAGTCGGTGTCAGAACGACTGGCGGCACTCGGCGTGTAGGTCTCAAAGATCAAGCTCTCCTGCTGAGGCCCTTGGGTCGAATGCGAGGTCTGCGCACTCTCGGCATAAGGAGAAAGTCTGTGCAATTCGGAGAAGGGTAGTTGTGTTGCATGAGTGGATATTTGCACTCGTCGTGCTGGCGGTTTGTTCATGCCATTTTGAGATTGTGACATCTCTTGTGGACTTGAGCCTGCGCTGCCTGCGGGATTGGTGAATGCATCAAGGGTGTGCGGCATGTGTCTTAACGGGTTGGCCATATTTGGTAGGTTTTCGGCAACTTTGGCCATTAATAGAGGGACGTACCGGGAGGCACCCCCGCGTAGACACGATATTAGGTTGAGTAGTTGATTGAGATAGTCGGACGGCGTCTGTGTATCTCCGTTGGTAGGTTCGAATGGGACGTATGCGATGACGTCTGAGAGCGTGCAGGAAATATCGAACAGCTTTTCGATCTATACGTGTTCAGTATCACCACCAACCGGTCTACGTTAGTAAGACACTTACCAATCCGACGCCGTGGACTTCCATCGCATGGAGGTTAATATGTTGAATATCACGTAATAGGTCACTGGCAATCCGAATAGGATACCCGAAAGACATAGATTGGTCTAGGGTATTGGAACTCAAATAGCCGTTGGTTATCGACAACTGCCAGACCATTGTCCTCAGCCAATGCTGGGTAATCCTCACGTCTGCGGTTTGGGTTTGGGTGCATCCGAGCTCTTGGGGCAAAGCTTCTGCTAATTGGCTTTGCAAGCGAGATAGGTAGGAAGTGTTGGACTCAGACTTGGCTTTATTCCAAAGCGCCATAAATTCGTCATCGATCAAGCGGAAGAGTAGAGCGAGGTACACGAAACCACGAATCATCGGTGCTTCGGATGCGTCAGCCGGAACAGCCGGAAGATCGATGGTCGCAAGCATGGACAAAGGCTTGTGCCGTTGAAGACCGATAGCACGCTCACTGAGCAAAAGCAACCAGTACAGACGTCTTCTTTGCATGTTTTCGACGAGGTCACCGACCTTATAACTGCTTTCCTCATCCATGCCAAGCATGTGTGCAAGAGTAGAAGCCTCCCTAAGGTGGTACCAGCTTGTATTGAGTTTGTCTAGACTGAAATACGAGCAAAACATGAAGAAGGATGTTTGCACAGAGTGGACGGTCGGGTTTTCGATGTAATCAACGTTCCTTCGCATGTAGTGAGCCTCCCTAAGCAGTGTGACTGCTAATTGATGACGAGCTGCGGTCGAGTCTCTTTGTGATTTTGGCAGAATGGGCATGTCGTTGAAGGGGGTTCCCGGCTGCACCAAGATGAAAGCACATAATGCAAGGACCAGACAGTAGACTTCCGTCGGACCAGTGCGATAGTGCAGCGCAAGGCCATTCAATTGCGACCAGGAAAAGATTGGCATGGTGGGATAATGGTAGTCTAGGAAGAAATGGAAGCAGCTATCGATTGTCTGAGGAGGTATCAGATCCAAATTCCGGACGTCGGCTGCTGGCGACATGCGCGAATGGTTGAAGTCAAAGGAAAGCTTTTCGGTTTGCCGGGCATCGTGACTGAGTGCTAGGACAGTCGTCGAACGGTTCTGTTTCTGGTTCTGTTTATTCGGATCCCGACTCTGAGTTTGGTCCTGATCCTGATCCTGATTCTGGATCTGCATCTTGGTCTCGGTGTGGTCCTGAGGCCGATCCTGAGAACGATCCTGTTGCTGTTGCTGTTGCTGCTGTTGCCGCTGCCGCTGTTGCTGTTGCTGTTGCTGTTGTTGCTGGGTATCCCGAATTTCTGAGATGACTTTGGCTCTGGATCCTTTCGGGCCTTTCTTCTGAGGAATGGCGAGGTAGGTGCATTGTAAATTGGCCTGACCACAGTTTTTGCATGGTTGACCGCCCGTGCATCGAACCTTGCGACGGTGGCATGCGTCACAGGCCTTCTTGACGGGCGGGGTGGTCGGTGTCATGGTCACTTACTCCTACGAGTGAGAACGCTGTAGCGGCATCAATCGCACCGACCGAGGGCGGATGAGTATCTTTCTTGGGCTGTGGGTGATCATGTAGAGGCAACAAAGTTGTTGTGGAATCGGCATACATGGGTGAATGCTTGAGTGTTTTTTTGTTCTGATCACCAGCTGTTTCTCGAGAAAAAGCAGGGCACTAATTGAATCGACCATCGCGACACACTAGGCATTACGGACCCGCCGAGGGATGCAGTAGGAACCACAAGTACCTAGAACGGTGTGGCCCAGCGTAATTCGCCCGAGCGGGCGTCGTGGCTGAACTGGGACAACTTTTGCCTGCCTGAACCAATCGTTGCAAGCACGCCGGGTGCTCACAACACCATTAAGGTTGGGCAGGGTTTGTACCCCAGACCCCGATCAAGCCGCAAATTTGTCCGGTCCGAGTAACGCTCTCTCATCGTGCGGCGGACTGTCCCAGGCTCGGAATAAAGCATGAGAACAGATGAGGCGACGAAATTTGGTGACGAATGGCTGAACAGGCGTCTGTCAAGTCTTGAACGAGCGCTTGTAGATCTGAGGGGAAGGCCCTCACCCCACGGTGAATCGCTGTCACTTGGCGTCTACACTACCTATCTAGGTAGGTAGTAATCTGCATCATCTCCACCGCGCAATGCATGTTGCCTCTACAGCATCATAGGGGTTTGTAGACGTCGGCAACTAACTGATCATTCGCTCGCTTCACGGATGGCGCATCCGGCCATGCGAGCTCATTTCGACCATCAAAGATGAATTAATTAAGCGGGATAAGTTTTGGGGATCCATGGGAAGTGATCCATGCGTGCTGCGAAGTATCTAAAGGATTCTCAATAGTGCCTCGCACAATTACGATAGGGACGTCGTCGTCGCTGCTATTCGCCACCATTCACCTGCCCATACTTTGAAACACTTCTCTCTGTGTTTTCCGGTCCCGCTCAACTTGGCCCAAGCTAGCGACACTTCTCAAGTCACCGACAATGTCTTTGGCCTTCCCGAAATAGACCTCTTGCAGCTGATTTCGCATCTTGCCCTCCATGTCCTCCACCAGACGACCAATATTGCACACGTGGCCACCGTCTTTGCCTTGGTTACCGACAGTATCAACAACCAGGTCACTTTCCACTTGCCTCGTTAAGCTGCCAGCCAGAGTCAAGCTGCCTATGGTATCGTTGTCCCTGCCCAAATGCAAGATGACGGTGCTTGTCAACTTGTAATGCGCGCTCTTGCTCGTTTTGCCACGCTCATCGACCTCAACAACGTGGATACTATCCCATCCAGCCACCTCCTGGCCTCGGCCGCTCTCCTTCTTCAGAAGAACAACGCCGGCAAATCCGTCGTCCAGATCCCACAAGTAGACACTCCCGATACCGCCTTCGTAATACATGGATCGGTAAACATCGAAGGCTGTGTTGGCATCAACCTCCATCTTGCGGACTCGTTCCGATGGGTATGCACCGTCCTCGAGAGGCGGCTCGAACTCGTTGGACCATGGTGAGCGGTACGAGTCACCATCCCGATTATAGTCACACAGCAGGTAATCTCTGCCTGTGGATTTGCATCGTACCACTGTGAGAGGCTGGTCGACGGCAGAGAGGAGATCCTCCTGGATGTCGGGCACAAGCTGAGTGATTTTATCGATGTTGTCTGCAACTGAGACTGGAGAAAGGCGACGCAAGAGATCTCTGTGGCGCCAGGCATGTC
Source organism: Incumbomyces lentus (assembly GCA_017656005.1). Lineage (NCBI taxonomy): Eukaryota > Fungi > Ascomycota > Eurotiomycetes > Chaetothyriales > Trichomeriaceae > Incumbomyces > Incumbomyces lentus. Next base: position 1,389,042 of record JACJVT010000007.1, on the reverse strand, counting down.
AGCGATATTGCCTTAGCTTCATGGACGTAGTAGGCACTTGGCAATGCCATCGTGGAGGGGAAACGCATGGGGTGGTCGACACTGGAAGCCGTCGGAAGCACCTACAGGGCTGCATCCAGCTGCGCATCTGCGCTCATGATGGTACGAAGAGCGTGAAACTTGAAATGATGGGATGGGAGATGGCCGTGACAGTGATGGCAGCAGCGAGTTTGAAACGTCAGCCCGTCAGGGAGTATGTAGACGGTTTGGTGTCTTGATGTAGGAATATTACTGGGTGTTAGAAAGACTGCAGGTCCGAATTTCAAATTGAACGACCCGCGGGGCTACAGGCTGCCTTGGCCCTAATCCTTAGCGCATTGGCCACATTGGCCTGATTAAGACGCGCAACGAGGCTACCTAGGCATGAAGGAGCGTATCAATTTAATAGTGACCACTCCCCAGGTAATAGGTATTAGCAAGGCTGAACACTTGTGCTTTCAAGTTCAATTGGGGCATGGTGCGCCCAGCACGCAGAGAATCCGCGGTGCTGTGTACTTCGTACCTGGACAACGGTTGCCTACGAGGATGTCAACCTCACCGTTGTCCCTCCATCAAAGCCATATTAACTTATCGGCGGCTTTTGGTCCAAGCAATACCCCGTTGAATGGATACAGGATGTAATAGTTCGGATTAGACCTTTTGCTCCTCGTACTTAGGCGAGCCGGTATCTGGACTGGTGGGCCGCGGCGTAATTGCGACATCTGCACGGATCCGCTGCCCTTCTGAGGGTTAGTGCACTAATCGGTCCGTAGCTGTCGCCGCAGTACCGCCGTGATAGCGGGCCTTCTCCACAATTGAACTCACTAGCGGCCCTCACGAAATAAAAATCTTTACACACAACTCCTGCATGCTTTGTGGAGATCGGATCGATCTTCTTACCAGTGCAGGTCGGCAATCGACGAAAGTTAGCTTAAATGCCTGTCAAAGACATCATTTTGCTACGCCACGGGCATCGCATCGCGTGGACTTTAGATCCGACCACGGGGAAATACACATCTAGTCATCCATACCCGACAAAGTTGCCCGCCGACCCGCCGCTCGCTTCCCATGGGGTGGACCAGGCCGAGGAGACAGCTGTATACCTAGCCACCCAGCTCGCAGGACTCGCGAAGCAAGACAAACTCAGAATCTACTCCAGTCTCTTCTACAGATGTCTACAGACCTTGAAGCCAACGGTAGAACGGCTAAGAAGCACAAGTGCCCAAAATCTTCAAGTCCGGGGTGAGCGAGGGTTTGGCGAATGGTTTGGACGAGCGTGGTTCGACCAGCCTACAGCCGGAGACCCATCATGGTTGAAGCGGGACTTCTTCCCTTGGCTCGACGACAGCTATGAGTCCAAGCTCGTTCCCGAGCGACGCGGAGAGAAAATCGAGGAGATTCACGATCGTATTGCCAAGGCTTTCAGCAGGGTCATCAGAGACGTGGATGGAGAGTTTGAGGATGCAGGTCGTGGGTCAGAGGACGTGACCATACTGGTTTGTGGGCATGCAGCTCAAATTATATGCACAGGCAGAGTGCTTACGGGCGAAATGCCAAGCGATCCCGACGAGCAAGACTTTGACTGCTTCACGTGTGGGCTCAGTCACTTCCATCGGAGATCATGCGATGGCGAGATGGTGGAGGATGACTGGCGTGGCAAAGGAGTGGCTGGCGGCTGGGAATGCATCTCTAATAGCAGCTGTGATCATCTTAGCAATGGCGCTGAAAGAGGATGGCACTTTCATGGCGACGAGAGCTTTGACTCGTATGGACCTGGGACGCATCTCGGACCTATTACCTCGGATGGCGGCCTAGGTGGTGAAAGTGCAGCAAAATTATGATAGATGTATCCATAGATCTTTCGTTGAAGACTACTCAGCATCTTGAGACCGTGCAGGCCAGAGAAGCAACAACGTATCTGTCAATCAGGGAGACTGCTAGTCAAAGAATGTCGGCTCCCACGATTGGTGGATGCGGCATCCTCGCGTCGGCTTTCCAGATCGTGGTTACGCATGCCCCAAAGCTCAGGTCCAGGCCCCAAGGCCCCAAGGCCGCACTGGTAGATTAGCCAATAGCCGGAATTGAGCTCGTCTCGATTAACCAGCTATTACACCGACCTTGACTTTGGTGCTTCCTCCCCGCTGCAGATGCTGGCCGCTGTCTATACAATCCATGTCATGGCTCGGCGGAAGCCTCGATACTGCCATGTTACACGGCAGCAGGGCCAGCGGAGAGCTGTATGCTGAATTACTGCCGCAGTACATTCGCCAACTGTCTCGAGATCGAGCGACGTCGAAGGTTTTGCCCCCAGCTGGCCGACGTGTGGTCTTCTCGCACCGGCACCGACGCTGGTTTCACAACTATTTCGTCACACACCTGCCCTCGTCATCACAGCATCCAGACTCGAAGGCTGACAACCACAAATTCGACCGGAAAGCTTCGACCCCGCACACAGGAAAGCACCACGCCGCTCCCGCTGCACCCCCGTCGAGCTCGCGTGACAATACGATTGTTCGCATCCCGCTCAAGAGTGCAAAGCACCACTTTGGCTCGTCGGTGTCAAGAGGCAGTCGACCCTACAATGAAGACTCTCACCAGGCCGGCGTGATCAGTCTTCCCGCCTTTGCAAAGCGTCTCCCCAAGACTGTCTCCTCGGGCAGGGCAATTAGTGACCTGGCCGGCGTCGACAGTGCAGGCGGTGACCCGCAGGTCTTCTACTTTGGAGTCTTCGACGGCCATGGAGGAGCTAAATGTAGTGGCTTCTTGAAAGAAGGCCTACACGAATACTTGGAGAAGACGGCGAAAGATTTCGAGCTCCACTCGTCTCTGCAAGACGGTGTGAAGAAAGTCCAGGCTGCAAACGAGGAAGGTGAGATCAAACAGGCTGCCGACGAGGCCTTGCGCGCTGTACCCATAGCTCAAGACGTCTCGCCCGACGCTGCCCGTGCCGCTAAGAAAGACGACCCGCGGCCCTTCTTGAAGAGTGCTCCGCCTATCGAGCAACCGGCTGATCAGCCGATCATTACGACCCTTGAGAATCAGCTTGTTCATGGTTGGAAGGAGCTGGTCGGCGGCTACTTTCGACGATTCAAGCCTGCCTACTTTTCTATCTACGACGACAATAACACCACCGAGTCAGGCGAAGATCAACAGAGGCCCCAAACAAATGGGACCATCATCGAAGAAGTTATCTCGTATGGCTTTTTGAAAGCGGACTACGACTTTGTCGAAACTCAAGCGGCGATCGAGGCTCGAGCGAAGGACATGGTGCATGCGGAAAAACCGCTGAATGACAACGATGACATTCTCGGCTCGACGCAACCTCGCAATATGAAGCAAGAAAAGCCTTTCATGGGTGGGAGCACGTGCAGCGTGGCGCTCGTGTCGACCCCGACCCCGACCCCTTTCTGGAACCCAGCCACGCCGTCGTCTCTGTTGGTTGCCCATGTGGGTGATACACGAGTGTTACTCTGCTCGACCGCTACAGGCCTGCCAGTCCCCATGACCACGAACCACCATCCATCGTCACCCATCGAGGCGAATCGACTACGACGGTACGCTGCCACGTTCGTGACCGACTCGTTCGGCGAAGAACGCATCTCGGGGTTGGCCAACACGCGAGCGTTTGGTGACATGCGGTCCAAGCGCATCGGGGTGAGCGCCGAACCTGAGATTCGCCGGCTAGAGCTCGAGCCATCCGAGTACTCGTTCATGGTGCTCGTGTCCGACGGAGTGTCAGGGACACTCAACGACCAGGAGATCGTGGACATCGCCAAAGAAGCCAAGACACCCGACCAGGCTGCTCGAGATGTGGTCAACTTTGCCACAGAAGTCACGACGGAAGGCGACAATGCTACTTGTATCGTCATCCGCATGGGAGGTTGGGAACGCCGACAAGAAGGAGGCCATGGCAGCCTGGGCTCGAAGGCAAGCCGTGACTTTAAGCGGCAAGATGCACTAGATCCGCGCAATAGACGACGGTGATAGAAGGTAAAGGTAACGGATAACGACCTTTGTATATATTTCGCGTATTGATACTATTCCTCCTATAAAGGCCAGCAGGAATTTTGTCTTTCTCCCAGGCTCGGTGGGCATCCGCTTTCGTTAGTCAGCGTGACATCGAACATATGCACCACGATGTAGGTCTGTGCTACTTTGTAGGGTTGGCGGGTTGGGGTTGAGTCTTGGCACCAATGTCGCTTTTCGGCACTAAACCATCCCGAGAATCCCGGTGGAGGACCCCTGGATCTGCGGGCTTACGTAGGCGAGATAGGGCTCACCAGGCGGCCACCGGTTTATCAGCATGATTTGAGAGGAAAGCACTGCTCTCGATTGTTCGAGGAGCAGCGTGTCTGTGCCGCAGCGAGAATCAATGTTCGACCCTTGGTCTATCTACATCGACATTGTCTCGTCACAACTCCTATTATTAGACGACCGGCCTAGACTAAGGACTCGACATCTGGTCGTTGCGTGGAGAGATTGATTAGTTTTCTGCCCAGCAGCTCAAGTTCTCCGACCCAACAAATTTTGAAAATCGGGCCTCTGCTCCAGGCTGCCAAAAGTCAGTCGCTGGTTCTGTCTCGGCAGATAATTTGCAGGCAGTCAACGAAGACATTGATCAGAAGACGTTTGGTGGTTCGTTTTAGAACGAGGGAATCAGTCGGAAAGCGATTTGTCGAGCGCTCATCAATTCGTCCGGCGTTCACCATCCACCCTATCGCAACCAGCCAGCCCGCCAGCCATGGCCGACGGGAAGGAAGCAAATGGACATGCAACTCGAGGACGGCGAATGAGTGAGGTGGTCATGCAGTTGGATGAGCGCATCCTGCAAGAAGAGAACATCTTCCTCTTCCTGCCCAACATCATTGGTAAGTTAAGTCGGGTCGTGCCATGGGTGTCATGGTTCATGGTGCCAGCGCTGTAGCCAAGTGAATACCCTCTGACCGGTCGCAGGCTACTCTCGAATCGTCCTAGCCGTGGCCTCGTTGTATTACATGCCCCTCCATCCTCGAACCTGCTCAGGACTGTACAGCATATCATGCATTCTCGACGCCCTGGACGGCTTCGCGGCGAGACGGTACAACCAGTCGACCACCTTTGGCGCCGTGCTAGACATGGTCACTGATCGGTGCACCACCACCTGCTTGGCCGTCTTTCTGGCATCAGCTTTTCCCCGCTGGAGCATTGTGTTTCAAGGCCTGATCAGTCTCGATCTGGCAAGCCACTACATTCACATGTATGCCACATTGACCATGGGCAGCGGCGGTCAGAGCCACAAAAAGGTCGACAGCAGCAGGAGCTGGATCCTGCATCTGTACTACACGAACAAGGTGAGCCCGACGGAAACATGCTGCCTCCCTCCCTCTTGCTAACCCTACCTGTGTCCAGATCGTCCTCTTCATCTTCTGCGCCCTCAACGAACTCTTCTTCATCGCGCTCTACCTCCTCTCCTTCTCCTCCCCGACCCTATCTCCCTCGCTCTTGGTCCCGTCCAATCCCAACAACCACGCAGCAACCATGAACGCGCAGTCTGCGCAACCTGCCAGCCCCGCACATCCCAAACCCTCGATGCTCTTCACGAACCCTTGGTCGGCCAGTGCCTTGGAGATGGCTCGCGCAAACAAGATGGACAGCACCGTGCCCTGGATTCTGGCCTTTATCAGTTTTCCTGTCATGGCGGGCAAACAGATCATCAATGTCGTTCAATTGGTTCAGGCGAGCCGATGGCTGGGCGAGGGAGACGTCGCTGCTCGACGGAAGGCAGGCCTTGGACCAGCAAGCGTGAAGAAGAACAGCTGAATTGCGGCTGCTTGTTACCTCGTGATTTCAGGCGGAGAAGGTACGGCTAATAATAGACTACTTCTCAGCATCAACATGCTCTCTCTGAACCAACCCGTCGACCTTTCCACATTTCTCGGACCTCCCTCAGCATCGATTTGGCTAACACAAATTGCCCCCATAAGCAAAAGTCGGCTCAGGTGTTGAACGCATCCACTAAGGGGTGTGTTTTGGGACCAATGCAAAGCTAGAGACTTTCTATTCAGCTGCGAGCCTGGAGATTTGTCAAAGCACGAATTAGCGTGCCTTGAAAAGCTACGTCAGGGGCCGCCACCATCGTCTCGCAACGATTTCGAATCAGAAAGGTCCCGACAGATTCCGAGATATGTATAGCTGATGCTGACGTCCGGGCACGATACAACAGAGCTCAGCGAATCGGGCCGCACTCACAAGAACGAGTGCTATCTCTTATCTTCCGAGCTGAAAGAACCATTATCCAGGGCAGGTTAGTTTCGGCTGACCTTCCTCCCCACAAATACTGCATGCACCGTTCCTGCATGCTTGCTTACTCCGAAAGTTTTGGGGGCTACAAAACGTTTGTACTTTTGGTACCCAGGTAGAACAGTGTCCACGTCTAGAGTGATGGAAGGCGCCGAGGATGCCAAAGTCGGATGAAACAACGTATAATACGCAATTTGAACCAATATACGCGTGGAAATAAATTTGTCATCCTCGATCTGAGCGTTTAGGGCTGACTAGCGCTCAACTTGCATCATCGACCTTTCAATGAATTGCTTTCTCACATATCCCTCCTACCCTTGAGATAGGCTCATGTGCAGAATTCCAAATCTGTCCAGCCGCTCCACCAAAGTCAGCGTCCTCCTTCCTAGCAACGACATGACTACGGCACAAGCCTCAACTCGTGGGGGCTTGTGCCGTCAGTGTGCTCACGCAAGCTCTCGATAATAGGGGTTCAGCGAAGATGATAAGTCCGACGACATGTCTGTCGACTCGCACAATCACAATCTCGTGGCCACTCTGCCAGTCAAGCGATCGAGAACAAGGCAGCGGATTGTCTCGTCGAGATGGTTAATGTTGCTGGGCGAAGCAAAGGCTGTCATACCTGCCGCAAGAGGCGAGTCAAGTGTGGTACGTCGCTCTTGCCTTCGGAGCAATGTCGATTTGCTGACCTCCATGATAGATGAACGCAGGCCAAATTGCTCTCGATGTGAGAAGACAGGCCTCGCGTGTGGTGGCTATGCCAAGGTCGTACACTTTCTCAATACATCGACCGTGCCATTCGATGCTGAATTGCTCAACGACAACCCATCTTCGCAGATTAATGGCAAAGCGGACGCACGATCCAGCGTTCCAAGCGAACTCAGTCTTGTCGCCTTTCGAGATGACATGTGTCTCGCCCTCATGTTCGAAAACTTTGTTTGGCGGACTTATGGTACTCCCTGGCTAGAAGATGCCGCCTCGGGGAAGATTGACTCATTGTCCTTTCAATGCTGCCGTGCTCTGGCTCAGTTCAACTTTGGCAAATTCCATCATCAGAGTGACATCGAAGTTGCAGGAGGAGTGCAGTACGGACAAGCGCTTACCACGCTCGTGCCGAAGCTCTCTCCTACGAGAAAGGATGGGCTGGAGAACTATGTTCTACCCGTCCTGGTACTGCTACTCTATTCCGTTAGTTTCACCTTCCCTTGGTGCTGACATACCTGACTTCATGCCAGACTTTAGCCGTCGACAGGGCCGGTTCCATCTCGCATGCGAGAGGGCTTGTCGAGCTCCTGCACGCCTGTGGACCAGCATCCTTCCAAACACCACATCTCAGGCGCATTTTTGAATCGTGCCGCGCAACCATCATCACCATGCACCTGATCGTCAAGAAGAGAACTTTCCTCGAGACCGATGCTTGGCAGACTATTCCCTGGAGTAGTATCCCTGGGAGCAAAAACTTCCAGAACCGCATCACTGACGTACTTGCAACAATTCCAGGGCTCTTGGAAGATGCACAGCTATGCGAATCAAATACCTTTGACGGGTCGGTCGAGCCGTTGGTCAGTCGAGTCCAACTGCAATTAGCGAGATTGTACCGTATCCGATGGCAGTGGGAAGAAGCCAATGGCAAAAGTGTGTGGGAGATCGAACGGTCAACCTCGACGACCAAACCCACCCGTCAACAGCACTGGGGCTGCGAGAAGCTGCTGTCTTTTCACAATGTGATGCAAAGCACCGAGATCATGGAGTACAATGCCGCGCTGCTGTGGTTGTTGAGTCTCCTGTCGAGGTTTGACAGTGAGAATGCCTCTGCGCTTGTCAAAAGCCTGGCAGAATCCTCGAGACCTCGTTCGGCTCTCCTCTGCAGCCCGCTTTTCCGGCCCGGTGAGACATACACATTGCGGGCACCCGCTGTCGAAATATGCAGGTGCTACGAGTACCAACTCTTGCATGCCAAAGGCGCCAGGAGTTCGTCGTTGTTCTTCTTGCTTCCGCTGGCTCTCGCTGGCACTGTTCTCACAGACGAGCCGATGTACAGTGTTTGGATTCGCGATATGCTTAACTCGTCTGCTGTGACGAGCGGGTATGGAGTTGAACAGTCCAATGTGTATGGGTTTCGGTATTACATAACTCCTGAATCACTGAAGCTTCGGCCATGGAGGGAAGTGGGGAAGTAGAATTCTGTCCAGCGTTGGGGTATAGCTTTTCGAGCACAACTTGAATGGAAATGAATGCAATTTGTCAGAAGTGGAGCAAGGATATCGTCAAGAATTTCGCTACAAATAGTGCTTTTCCTACAACGTATTAATTGTTCTCTGAGCCAGAGATATCGCTTGTTCTCCAATTCACTGCCGTGTGACTAGCGTTCAATTAGTTTCTACATCCCAGCAATATCCTTGAACACCCTTGTAGCGAGTCCGCTTTCATAAGCAGAGCATGAAGTGAAATCTAGAATACCAAAGGACCTCTGACAATCGAGTTTGGGGGCTGGCTTGTAAGCCTTATTAGCAGATCGAGCAGCCCCAAGGTCCGTGATATCCCATCGCCCTTTGTAACCCAAAACAGTTAGGCGTGTCTTGGCAGCGAGCATTTCATCAAGGAAGCAATCAGTCGTTCAGCCTTCACTTTGCTACAAAACATGGAGGCCATGAAAGTTGAGAGCGAAGTAATCTGACTTAGCTTTGTCAATAATAGTGCTTAGCTGGCTATACCAGCACATCGGCAACACCGAAGGATCTGAGCTAGATTACCGCTCATGTTTTATGGCACCAAATTTAGCCATTATGGACTACTCAGCACTGAAGCCCCTTGACCAGCATGGTCGAGTTCTCAGCTGGCGCAGTCCGCAGTTCTGACAACTGCTGCACTCAGGCTGGCGGGAAGATGGGATGTATAAAGGCGACCATGTCTTCTGAGCCAGACATGAAACTCCAACCATCATCACAATCGAGCAAGTGACAGCAGACAAAAGCCAACTATCTTCCACTACAGCACTATACAAATCACATCAAAGAGCCATGCACATTCTGGACATGTTTTCAACTGGTTTTGCCAGTGTCGTACTGCTCGGCCTTGCAGTTACCGGCAATTGTGGGATCGCCGCACCACGAGACTATGCAAACTCTACCAAATCGCTGCAACAAGCCTACTATCCTCCCGCGGCCGATTGCCAAAATTACATGATCCCAGTCGATGTCGACTACGAGGAGCTTCAGTTCGGTGCCAAACCATGGAAAAACAATTATGACTTGACCGACTTCTTGGTCGAGGCTACAACGAGGAAGGGGGCTAATTATCCAAGCCCTTATGCTGCTTCGAAGAATGTCTCCACCACCTACCGCATTGCAGCCACATTCTGCACACCCAAAACCAAGAATGGCAAAGAGAAGACCGTGGTCCTGGCCACTCATGGGATTGGACCAGCGCGAGACCATTGGAACCCGCCCTTTGAGCCGGAAAAGTACAACTTTGTCCAATGGGCTATTAACGAAGGCTACTCTGTTTTCTTCTACGACCGGCTGGGATGCGGAGCTTCACAGAGGTGAGAGACCTCTCAGGTTCACGAGCACACACAGCGAATACTAACATTGTCGACAGAGTTTCCGGCTACTCAACACAGATCAACACGGCCATCGCAGTCCTCCAAAGTCTGGCTAGACTCGTCCGAAGTGGTCAATACACAGGGGATATTGGCACACCCAGCAAATTGGCATTGATGGGCTTCTCGTTCGGGTCCTACACGACGCACGGCGCCATCTCGTTGACTCCTGAAATTGCCGATGCCGTCATCCTTACCGCCATCGGCTTCAACGCGACTGGACTGAATGCAAATGGGCTCGTTCGCTCGTTCGAGCCGCGTATCGCAGCTTTGCAGAACTCGAAACTCTACGGAGACCGAGACTATGGCTACCTGACCTGGGCTGACAAGTTTGGTCTCGTTTGGAAGTACGTATAAAAACTCCACCACATTCATTTTGGTCCTCTTTTTTCGCTAGGACTGTATACACGATCGCTAACAGTTTTGTCCTACAAAACAGCTACTTCAAAGAGCCCAACTACGACGCTGCGGCGGCGAACTTTGTCGAGTCGACCAAAGAACCCTTTGCCGTGTCGGAGTTCCTGACCTTCCTCAGCGGTCCGATGGACTCGAGCAATTTCACCGGCGCCGCCTTGCACATTACAGGAGAGACAGACTATATTGTCTGCGATGGCGACTGCGACCATATCTACGACGAGCCGTCGTCCACGCTCTACCGCAACGCAAGGTCTCTGGAACTTGTCCTCCACCCCGGTGCGAGCCATCACATCAACTTTCACCACAACGCCACTGGCGCGTTCAAGGTCATCACTGATTTCCTTGCGAACAACGGGATGTAAGAAAGGGGGAAGAGGGGGCATGTTGTTGACGTGAGGGAGGCCGTTCGAACATGCCAAAGCTGCAAGAGGTGGGTACTGAACTAGAGAGAGAGAGAGAGAGAGCAGGATATGTAACTGTTGGAAAGCGAATCTTTGACATTCTAATTCTGGAGGAGAGGAAACATTCGAGGCGTGAAAAAATTCACCCCAGGGTGCGCATCTAAATGGTCTACACGGTACATGCGCCGGTCGCCTCGGAGGGTATATAGAGTTGATAGTAATATAGTTTTTGTTGGCATACACTTTCATTCGATATGGTAATCACTCGAGCGTCTTTTCATTCGCCAAGGTACACTCTTTCTCACGAACTCCCAGTACGGTTGTCAAGACTGCTCAGTAAGTCCCACGATATTGATGGATAGCTAAACTCTTCACGTCCTGCCTACTCCTCCTCCTCCTCCTTCCTTACTTCTCATTTCTTGCTATTCCTCTTCTCTTCTTCTCCACCGCTCCAAAGGCACAGCTCTGAGCTGGCTTACCTCGACAAAAACCCGCACCTGAATCTAAAGTCCCTTGCCGAGCTTGAACATTCGAGTCTAACAGCAAGCAGACTGTGTCTGTGTCTGTGTCTGGTGTGTCGAAAGGTATGTTTTTTCTTCTTCTACTTGCCCCTTGCCCCTGTCTTTCTTTCTTTCTTGTGAACGTTTTGGCTGGTACGATACGATACTAGCTGGATAGTACGGGATAAAACTCACAAAATCGAGACACGCTCCGGTCCGGTTCCGGGACCTTAGTAGTAGCAACCTTGGGGATTGGGTTTGTACTTTTGGTTTTTTGCTGCATACTCCATTCTCCGTTTCTAGAAAGTGCATGTATAGTCTCCGTACCGTTCTAGTAAGTGCACTGCACAAGCTGAACGACCTAGCGCTTCTATCGGGCAAAAATTCATTTCACATGTTTTTCAGCAGGGGGGTTCTATTTCAAAAAAAAAAACGTGGTGAGCAGACAGTCGCGGAGAACTAATAATATCCCATCCATCCATCCATGTATCATGTATACAGTGACAGCATTCGTTACATTCAATAATCGAGGAAGAAGGGAAAAAAGCTGACCTCCCCCCAAAAACGGAACTAGCGTGTCGTCCAATATTACTGCGAGCGGTTTAGCGTCGCTTGGCAGGGCTGAACTTAAGGAAGGTCCCTAGGCATTATAATTTATCGGCCCCTTGTGTGGATTTACTATGTTTTGAATTTGCACTTTATGCGAAGGCATTGCAAGGTATTGTGTCCTCTAGATGAAAAGGCCCCGTTAACTCTGACAAGATGGGTCGCTATAGGATGTCAGACAGTCAGAGTAAGTTCTGGGGTCCAGGGAAGGCGTTGTGTAGCTGAAGTTTGAACTAGCGAAAGTGCTTTGCATACGAAGTAGAAGTAGACTCTGCTTATGATGAATTGATTAGCGGGGGGGCCGGGATGCGTTGAATGTGGATGGTGGAAGTTCGTGATTTGGAATGACTTGATAAATTTTAATTCTTCCAAAAACATGTCCAGGGGATGGATGTATCAGCTGGACAAGGATTGCTGGAGCTGCAGCGAGGACAACCTACAGTAAGCGTCTAGCGTGAATGCAAGGCTGCTGCTATTCTGGGTTCGATAGCTCATGGTGGTGGTGGTGATAAGCTCTATTTGTAAGTTCAGAGGGGACTTGCAGGGCATATATATCTTCTCTTTTCCATCTCTGCTTGTGGCTCTTCTCCTATAAACTCCTTCAAGTATTTCTATACGTGTCTTTGCTCGTTCGTCTCTACTGCTTCGGCCTTGGCTGTAACAGACGGTCATCAACCCTAAGAAACTCCAGAAGATCTCAAGTTTTGCCATACGATAACACATCACACACGAAGGTTCGACGCTCTCCAGACTTGGCAATATCTCCTCAACGATATGTCTCGCCTCCTCGCGCTGTTCAGACCGAAGAAGAAACACTCAGCCGCATGCATGCTGTCGCTCAATGACAATCACACTCACACCGACGCCTGCTTCGTCACCGTCACACCCCTCGCTGTCGTCGAAGTCTTCGCCTCGCAAGGGTGCGCTTCTTGCCCTCCAGCCTTGCCCACGATCTACAAGACCGTCACCGCCAACCCCAACGCGGTCCTGCTCACGTACAACGTGACATACTGGGACGGGCGCAGCGGGTGGAAGGACACGTTTGGACGTGCGGCCTGGGACCAGCGACAGCGTGCTTATGCGACAAAGTGGAAGGAACAAGGCGTGTACACGCCGCAGGTGGTGCTGAATGGGCTTGCGGGCGGTGTTGGAGCGACAGACGAGGCCATGGGCGACATCATGAACAGAGCGATGGAGGCTAGCGAGAAGCTGATGGTGGGGTCGGTCACCGTCGACGTCGTTGGGGATGAGGTCAGAGTTGCTTCGGATGTGCCGGAGACTGAAACGTACGATGTTGTTGTGGTGGCGTACGATCCAAGTGAACAGGTGGTCAAAGTCGGGGCTGGGCCGAACAAGAGAAAGAAGATGGCGCACAAGAATGTGGTGGTTGAGATGATGAAGGTTGGGGAGTGGAAGGGCGGGAATACGATGGTCAATCTACCTACTCCTGCTCCTAGGTACCTGGAGAGGGTTGTTTTTGTTCAGGGTGGGAATGGAGGGCCCATTGTTGCAGCTGCCAAAGCCTGATCAGTACGTGTAGGAGGTAGAGGTTCGCAGCGAAGGTTGAATAGGATTCCGTCTGTATAGTGTTAGTTTTACCTTACGCCTCGTGATTGTCGACTGTTTCCAGGTCTGTCATTATTCGTTTATATCGAGATCCACCTGCAGTAGGAATTTCTATGCAAAATCTCAGCGCGGCTGTGATGGCCTCTGCTAAGCACATTGTAAACCTGTCTCTAGATGGAGCCTACTCGAGGAATGTTTTATTAGATGCAAAGACTGGATATGGGTCGCACAGCAAGGGAAGTGTTGATGGTCAACAAAGGAGACTCAGCCAGCCCGCTAAGGTTAGCGGTTGCCTTAAACAAGTCCTTGTTCTCCGGCAGGACAAAAGAGGAACAGTCCGGCCGAAACCACTAAGCTCTCCAAGGAAAGGCGCCATATCACCTCTCCTCACGCTTCCCCATACCCCGGGCTTCACCTCGAGATCCTGACAATAAAACTTGTGAATTAGCTTTGCAATCCGCAACTCTAGCCAAATTATTCACTAGCGTGGCCACATCTTCATAGATCTAGCATTGCAAATGACCGAACCGCCTGTCCAGACGCCTGCGGAGCGGGGCTGGAAGATCCACAGAAGCTTCAGAATGGGATCCAGACTTCGCGGCTATCTAGGTGCATCTGATCAAGCAGGTATAAGTAGTTCAAGCCTCACAGCGCAATGAATCCCCTACTTCGAAGCCATTCGCGAGAAGCGAAACCAGAGGACACATAGCTTAGCATCCTCGAACGCGTTCATTGCCAGCCTGTCATGGCAGCTCTCAGGGATAAGAAAGAGGTTCCTGAACTCAACCATGGAGAGACATCTCATACAGAGTTTGGCACCGCCCGCAGAGACAGTCTAGCTGCTCATGTTGAATATGGGCAGAAGGGCTTCGTCGGGATTGTCAAGTCACCATATGTTTTTGGTGCTACTTTGCTTGCATCCTTCGGTGGCTTCTCTTTTGGTTTTGGTAAGATCTTCACTGGGCTGATTTACCGCACCTAACACTTGCAAAGACCAAGGTGTGATTTCACTTATCCTCGTGATGCCGCAATTCCACAAACAGTTCCCGAAAACCGCGCCCACAGCTCCTCACTACGGGTTCAATGTAGGCCTCATGACAGGTATGCCGATATAGGGTCTTCGAAAAGAAGCAGAATCAATGCTAAACATACATAGGCATGTTGGAATTGGGAGCTTTCATTGGATGTCTGTTTCTACCCATTATTGCCGACCGTTTCTCCCGTAAGTGGGCTTTGAGTGTCGCCACTGCCTTCTTTACAGTCGGCTCTGTGATTCAGTCAGCTTCTTACGATTACAACACCCTCGTTGCAGGGCGCTTCATTGGAGGCATTGGTGTTGGAACACTGGCGATGGGCGCACCCCTTTACATATCCGAGGTCGCACCACCCAATCTCAGGGGCTCCCTACTGGTGTTAGAAGCAATCACGATTGTCATTGGAGCGATTGTGGCGTACTGGATTACTTATGGTACCAGGTACGTGACTGTACCAACTCGAGTCTAGATTGACACGACTTGTGCTAATATGCCTCAGGGATATTACCAGCGACTGGGCCTTTCGACTGCCTTTCGTAGTGCAAATGATCCCAGCTCTTGTGGTTGGCTTGGGGATCCATTTTTTTCCGTTTTCGCCTCGCTGGCTCGCCATGAGGCACCGGAACGAGGAATCGCTACGCGCTGTTGCCACACTTCGACGACTACCGCCTACGAACGAACAGGTTCAGCTCGAATACAAAGCAATTCTAGCCGAAGTCAGAGTCCAAGAGAAGGTAGCACAACAAGAGCATCCAGGTGTGTCTAGTGCCATTGTCCTCGAGATGTGGTCGTGGCTGGACCTTTTCCGACCCAAATATCTGAAGCGGACAATCATTTCGATCGCAATACCATTCTTCCAGCAATTCTCTGGTATCAATGCTTTCGTGTACTATGCCCCCACCTTTTTTGCGGCTCTCGGACAGCCATACGAGATGACATTAATCCTTTCTGGTATGATCAACATATGCCAATTGGTCGCTGGTATTCCAACCTTCCTGTTCTCAGATAAACTTGGCCGCAGAAAAATTGCTATCTTTGGAGGTTTTGCTATGGGCATCCCTCACCTAATCATGGCTGGTATTGTCCACAAATACGGCTCAAGCTGGGACCAGCATTCCGGAATGGGTTGGTTCGGTGTTGCACTCATTTATCTCTACGTTCTGATGTACGCTTGCTCTTACGGACCACTTGCTTGGTGTCTTCCGGCGGAATTGTGGCCGAACTCAAAGCGTGCAAAGGGAGTGGGAATCGCTACTGCCACGAATTGGTGGGCAAACACAGTCATCGGCATAGTAAGTCACACCCGAGTCCCTCAAACACACGTTAGCTAAATGTGAATGTGTAGGTTGTTCCCCAGATGCTTATTTCACTCGGTTTCGGCACCTACATTTTCTTCGGTTGCTTCTGTTTTGCAGCAAGCATCTTCTCGATCTTTATGGTTCCAGAGACAGCGAACAAGACTCTAGAAGAGATCGGTGACCTATTTGGCGACAGTTCGACTGCGGGCGAGGACGCAATCAGACAGGACGTTATGGAGGAGATTTGGGAGAATGCCCCTCCTGTACAGAAGGTTTAGGCTTCATGTTGGGGGACCATATCAAGGGCCCAACGGGACTGGTCCTCGAAGAAGTTCAGAAGGACAAGGACAGGGCGGTATTGCGGCACGGTCGCATCAAATGTCCTGCTGATTTTCAGATAATTTGAATTTCGCGTTAGCTATTTACAAACATGCCTCATCCTCATTTCAATGCCGGGCCTGCGATATCTGGAAACAATCCTTGTAACCACTTCCACATATACAATCATTATGAAGTTTCCGTACCAATCGTGATACTGAAATTCGTCATCTGAATTGAAGCTGCTATATTCCCTGAAAGCTGAGCAAGCTTGATCCGCGGGCACGACGCTCAACGAGAAATTGAGAGTCTTGAACGATGGTCGTCCACAAATCTATCGGCAACATTGACCTGAATGACAGCAACACACTACGCATAAGAGCGACGGTTTCTAGGGCCGACCCCACTTCGAGCCTCGACCCATTTGGACCTTAGGCCGTCACAAGGTCATTTGCTGTACATCGAAATATATTTCTCAGGGCTTGCTACACTGGTAACAGATTGGACACAAGCATTACGTGCAGAAAGCAGTATGAAGTTGCCAAGTGGGTTGAATCGCACCAATCGAAACGTTTGACAACTTGGTTGCACAAAATAGGAAAACTTTCCGAAATAAGAGAAGTTCCTGTTTGGGCGACGCCTGGTCCGCTCCTCCTACAGTTCATCCTCGAAGCGCACAGATCACCCAAAGCGGACATCTTCCCTTGAAAACCCAAATCTACTTCGTCGATCCCTTCTATTGAGACAATATGGCTCTCAGACCCGGTCAGAAACGCGTTGGATGCAATGCGTCGGTCGAAGATATCCTGTGCTTCTACATGGGAACGTATTCGCCGTGATGGAATATCACTACGTGGCCTGTCGTTCAAGACACCTTATAAGACCTGGCCTCCTTCGCAGCACTTTCACTCTTCCCATTGCGCTGACTTGAAAGCTTCACGACAACATGCTGACCTTCGTCACTCTGCTGTTAGCCAGTAGTGCCGTCGGTTACTGCATCCTCTGGCCGGTAATCTACTATTTCCTGGACCCAAAGGGTCTCCGCCGATACAGGGGCTTTTGTAGAGTAGCAGGCCTAACTGATCTGGCATACTGTTGGCTTAGCGACTGTGGCTTTCGCTCGCGGAGTCTTTACGAATTCCACAGAGAAAAGGGCCCCATCTTGCGCATTGGCCCAAATGCACTTTCATTTGGGGATATCGCAGCTATCAAGGACATTTACGGGCATGGCACCAAATGTACGAAAGACGAGAAGGAGACCGTTCTTGGTGGCTCACATACCCACCTATTCGACAGCCTCGACAAAGCTGAACACGCTCGTAAGCGAAAAGTACTATCGGCAGCTTTTGCCATCAAAAATATAGAGAACTGGGAGTTCAAGGTTGCCGATGTTATATCTAAGTTAGTGGAAGTCTTCGACAAGCACTGCGTTACGCCTCCGACTAGCACTACAGAGGAGCTTGGTGAGGATGACCTCACTATCGACTACAACAAATGGGTCAATTTGTTCACGATCCAGGCAATAAACAAAATTGCTCTCTCTGCGGATTTGGGGTTATTCGAGCAGGGCAGTGATGAGGTCACAGCTGAAAAGCTCAACGGGCAGACGTATCGAGCACGTTACCGCCACAGCATGAACCATAATGCAAGAGCGCAATCAACCTTTGTTTGGTCATACAATCACTATCATCTGCTCTCTCGCCTGTCTAAACTGTCACCAAAGTGGCGCCAGATCTGGAAAGCATCTGAACCTTGGGGTGACATCGTCTATCATCAGGCTGCACATCGCCGCCGACGGTACGAAGCTGGTGAACAATTAGACGACTTTTTCTCATCACTTATGGACGACAAGAACGGCCGTGCCAACAACCTCGAGTGGGGAGAGATTGTCGCCGAAGTCGGAGCGATCATTAACGCAGGTGCTGAAACTACAGCTATTGCCCTGACGCAGATCCTCGACCTTCTTATGCGAAACCCGGAGTCATTGGAACGGCTAAGAGCTGAGCTTAGCACAGCCTTGGACGAAGACGAGGTAGTCGCTCCCTACGATCAAATCAAGCACCTACCATACCTCCGTGCCTGTCTCGATGAGGGGCTTAGGTTGATTCCTCCTACGTCGGCAGCTCTCCCGAGAAGAACGCCGCCTGAAGGGGCACAAATCCTTGGCGAATGGATCCCTGGCAATACCACTGTATGCATGAGTATATACGGTGCTCATCGAGATCCCAGTATTTTCCCAGAGCCTGAACAGTTTCAGCCTGAGCGATGGCTGGACGCGGACGCGCGGAGACGAATGGAACCGTACTTCATCCCGTTCTCTGCAGGAGCCCGTGGATGCATTGGTCGCAACATTTCTTACCTGGAACAGGCGATGGTGCTGGCCACGATTGTCCACAGATACGGATTCGCATTTTCCAACCAATCCTGGCAACTAGAGCGTCGAGAAGCGTTCAATTTATTACTTGGCGAAATGCCAATCAAAATCTGGAGGTTGAGAGGGTAGATATGATGGTCGTTCCTGTAGACTGTAGGGGAGGAAGCAAATTCCATGCACAATACTTCGTTTTGCTTGGTATTAAGCAGTCAAAGGAAATGTCTTCTGTCTTGGCTCAATATTGGTGACCCGCACGTCCGTAAATGCAGAGTGCAATCTCCCCCACAGAATTCCAATGTCTTCGGTTCCCGTAATTGCTAGATACATCCATTGTTTGGGACTGTATCTTCAGACCACGTTCTCTTCAGATATGCGACCACATTCGCCGCAGGCCAGGCGTTTCTTGTTTCCAAGGTCTCCAAAAGCTCGACGATAGCATTCTGTGCCTTCCAGTCAGTGTTATCGAAATAGGAGCCGCACAAGTTGACAAAGACCGCTGCCGTGACCATGGCCGTAGCTTGCTTCTGATTTGCGAGCGCCAGACCGCAGACCTTCAGCACCGCAGAGCGAGTCTGCGCCGATAATGCCTGATGCGCTTTGAGCGCCTTCAAGCCCAGGTGGGGCAGATGCGGGTCGTATGCAGCAAGCAACAGAGAGGCGACTTCCACGTGCTGCATTGCCAGGATGTGCACGTCACTGCTGTGCCAGATCTGGGGGAACACCTGATCTTCTGAGCTCGGTTGGAAGAAGATAGGTTCGAAGGAGCGGGGGCGATTCGAGTCCCACGTCCGCTCGAACGTCTTGAGGGCCGTCCAGCGTTCGATGCGCGATCTATTGCTGTCGCAATCTGACTCCGAGGCTGTCATCTGTGAGCTGTTATGTCGGCGATAATTGGTGGATCCGCCGAAGCAGAACTTCAGGACGTCTGCCGTCCAAACAAGGATCCGGTTCGCCCAGACGAAGTCGTCCACCGGAGCTGCGTCGGCGAGAAGCTCGAAATCGTTGTAGGGACAGATGGGAAGCCGTACGGGACGACGGAAAAACAGTACGGAGCAGATCTCCTCCCTCAACGCAGCTAGGCAGGCAGCGTGTCGCAGAGAAACGGCCTCTGAAACGAACGGATCGAGGTTTGGAGGCGGAGCCTGGATTTTTTGGATGGCGTAGAATGACTCATCCTGCTGTGTGCTGATCACTCCACGGATTACATCAAGGTATATCTCTGAGTCTTGACCAGTGAAAGAAGCTGTCCATCCACTATCAGTAAATGCTATACCAAAGGAGAGAATTTGGGATCCTGCCGTGACATTGACCTCATGTGACTTACTGTCCATTTGTTCGTAGAATCGAAGAATAGTAGCGGCAGTTAGAGCATCTTCGTTGTACACGTAGTTCGGGTCATTTGACAGTTCGATGAGATCAGCGATGCATCGGTTGTGGTACTGGACCGCAGCTTGGTCATCCAGTTCGGGTAGAGCGATGCCCTCAAAGGTGACGATGCTGCTTGGGTCACGTATGTGGCACAGCCGGACAAGGTGCCGAGCAGAGACTGTAAGAACGGCATGTAAGAGGACTGGACGGTACATTGCCCGGAGCGGTACAACGAGAGAGTAATGTCTGTCGCGATCAGTCACTTCAAACTAGAGGTATATTAGTCATGCAGCCCAATAAAAAGAATACAGTAAACAAGAAGACCTACCCATGGGGCTAGCACTTCCACGAAGTGGCGCATTAAACATGCTTCTTGTATCGTGAGGGATGCACACCCAGGCGTGGCTTTTCGAGACTCTGTCGGCAGTAGATGATGCAGAGATGTGTCAAGGTACGGAGAATTGCCATGACGCCCTTCTATGTTTCGAGATGTTGGGGATCTGTCGGACTCGGTGCGATGATGGTGCCAGTGCGAAGTCAAACAGCCGTTGACATTGGAGGGATGATATGCAACCGTATCTTTTTGAATTGGAGATAAAGTAGGTGGTCTAGGCGGCTGTGACACCGACGTGCTGTTCGACGGAACCTGAGCGCAACGATATCCAGCAGTATTGGTCTGAACGGCAGAGTTGTCACCTGCCATATCAACTCCATGGTTGCCCCCATTTCTAACCTCAGCGTACTCTACCTCAGCTGAAGGGACATGATATCCACGAGCGCCATCTGGTCGACGGCTAGTATCGACATCGCACGGTGACGGTGATCGTTTTCGCGCACTTGCCTTAAGAGGAGCCGCGTCGATGAACGAAATCCGACGCAGATGATTAGTTGGAACCCAGGTTTGGTCTTTTGAGAAATCTAGGCTTAAATTCGCAGTCGATGAGGTTTTCGAAAATCGGATCCTGCTTCGAGAACGTACGCAGTCCTTCCCGGCTTTCCTACAATGTGCGCATGGATGTTCATCGCCACATTTCAAATGCTTTGCGCGGCAATGGTTGCAGGGAGGCATTCGAAGGAAACCCTAGAATGCTTCATCGTATGAAAAAAGCTTCTATCAAGGAAGATTCTACCGATCTACCTACCTGCCAGAAGTGGACACTGATATCCGAGACTTGGGGTGAGGTGGAAGTCTGTGACCCCGACCTCGGCAGAGATTCCAGAGTTATTTGGCCCTACGTCGCCCTTTGCGGGGAACATCCCGGAGCCTGAATAATAATACAGATGAATAAGTGCTCCGTACTCAATTGATACCCTAAGGCGCATGGGATTTCTGCTGCGTATTACATGCCCGCTAATTAAAGGGCAGGATTCGCGGCCATCTTTAGCGTTGCGAAGGCTCGCAAAACCTGTCTTTTGTGTATGGACTCGAAGCCAGTCCGTGGAACGAGCACCGAACCCACAGCGAGGTTTTATCAAGGTCTGAAATAGGATCATCAGCTATTAGGCTAACACCGAGCATGAGCAATTTCTCCCAAACCAAATCCGGAATAGGGTTCCCTGTCGAAATGGACGCCTGAAGCTCTTCACGCCTTTTGATTTGCACTATTATATATGCACATAAAGACCAGGAGACCTTTGCAATACTCTAACATATACTGGTCCCAGAAGAGGCCTTGAGATATTTCAGCTCTCTCTCCAAGAATTTTAGATATACTGCATTCATCGGAGCCCTAAATCAAATCTTCATCCAACCATTCTTCTACTTCAACGAGCCTATGGTCCAATCTACTCAACAACTCAATCACCATGCCTCTGACCTCTACCTCGGTCCCAATACCCACCAATTATGTCCTTGTGCTCTATCCAGCTCACCAACTTCTCGACTCAGCCGGGCCTTTGGACATCCTCAGCACTGTCACTAAACAATCCTCCGTGCCTAACACAGACATCACTCTTACCATCATTTCGGACACGCTCTCTCCGGTCCCGCTGGCTCCTGTGCCGCCTGCAGGAGCTGACTGGACATTTGAAGAAACGCCAGAGCTTAAAGCGTCACAGGGTGCGAATGGAAAGGTATCTGGAAGTGGGTTCAACATTCCACTACTTCCACATGTGACATTCTCGCAAGCACTGGAAAGTCTGAAGCGGAAGGGTGGCAAACTCGAGGTTGAGAACCTCTATGGTGAGACTGAGGAACGAACGATAGACGTGCTGCTCATCCCCGGCGGGGTTGGAAGTCGAATGTACCGGGTCGATAAGCGAACGGGTGAGAAGACGCTCAACGTGCAGAGCGCGGTGGATTTCGTGAGAGATATCTGCTCAAATGGATGGGTGCAGACTGCAGTGCTAACGGTCTGCACGGGAAGTGATCTGCTGGCCCGCACGGACGTGCTGAATGGCCGACGGGCTACCACTAACTGGGCTGCATTTGAAATGGTGCGACGACGGCATGACGAGGCAGGAAGGGATATTGAGTGGCTGAAGGGACGCAGATGGGTGAGAAGCTTACCCCGAGAAGCGCACGATCGAAAGGCATCCGAGGGCGAGAGCAAGACGGTGGCGAACGGTCGAGTTCTTGAGCGAGAAGTATGGACAAGTGCGGGCATTAGTGCGGGCATGGATTTGATGTTGTGGTTTGTTGCGGAAGTGTACGGCCGAGAATTTGCGAGAGGGATCGCAAGAAGACTAGAGTATGAGTGGAGGGAGAGTGTCGGAGAAGGCGAGGTTGATCCCTACTACGAATGAGCATCGAAATGCGGTGTCAGAACGACGGATCACTTCTCAAGGGATCGTCTGGTGTGCGGCCATTGACGCTCTGTCGAAGTGGGAAGAGGCTGATCAACACCCTAATCTTTTGCTGACTAGGTAAGTATAGTTTGCAACTGCCAAAACAAGGATGTGCAGGCAAAGATAGTTCTGCTTCACGGTATGCGAACTTGCGGCCCCTGATTTGTTCTTCTGTTCTTCTGACGAAGCCTGCATGCTATAAGTAACGCAGTCTGTCCCCATGGTCTATAAGTTGGCTATTGAAAATTGCGTAGATGTCATGTCCGATCTTTTCACGAAGTAGTCTAGCAAAAGCAGGACCATCTGTAGTCTCGTACTGTCTAAGAAGAGTGACTACAACCCTCACTAGATTGACATCAGAATTTCGAAGCCACACAATGATCATGTATACATCGAGCAAGCATGCTCGGCATGTTGTAGAAAGGTAGAGAGGTGGGAAAACGCGCGGGTCGCGAAAGGCAGGTCCCGCGAGTCTGGCAGTTTTCGTTCAAGTTATGAGTCAATTTTCGAATCCACGTCGTCGTAACACGATAACAGTCTTTGCCTGATAGATGTCACGTTAGTCTTCTTGATTTTCAAATGCTCAATACTAAGCCAGCCTTGCGTGTTCCTACAACTAATTAAATTTCAAAGCTTGGATATAGAAGATAGTCGAAAGATGCGGTAGACTTTTGAGCAACAGAACTTTAGTTCCCACGGACTGATACCAAAGACCCGATTTTAAACGACGGCTATCACAGTAGATACACTCTGCTTCAAACACAAGGCAAATACTATTGAGTACTTACATGACCTCAATCCGTCACTGTTAGTGGTGAGCAGCAAACCCGAAAAAATTTCACTGTGAGATCAATCCATTATTACAAGCACACACCTACCAAAAAGAAAACATGTCAAAATCGGCCACCATCGCTGCACAAACGCTCAGCACTCTAGGCGCAATATGCTGGTCGATCCAACTCCTCCCACAGATCCACATCAACCACCGGCGCAAACACACGCACGGCCTACAGCCGACGATGATGCTGCTGTGGGCCAGCGCGGGGCTCCCGCTCGGGGTGTACAACATCACCCGCGCGTTCCCGGTGGCACTACAGATCCAGCCGCAGATCCTGACGCTGCTGAGTCTCGTCACCTGGGCACAGACGCGGTACTATCCGCCTGCGCGCGACGAGAAAGCCAGGAGCGTGGGGTGGTGCGTGGTCGTGCTGGCTTTGGTGTGTGCTGCGGCCGGTGGGGTCGAGGTCGGTGCCGTCTATGTCATACGGTCGAGGACGGCGGGCATGACGCCGGACCAGGTGGAGTATTACTGGCCTGTGGTGCTGATGGGGGTTCTGAGTGCGCTGCTGTTGTGTGCGGGTGTCGGGCGGCATTATGTGGATATCTGGCGCGAGCGGACGGTGCGAGGGATTAGTTTCGCTTTTGTGGGCATCGATGCGCTGGGAGACTTGACCAGCTTGGTCGGTGTGCTTTGCTGGTGGAAGGCTGGGAGGAGATTGGATGTGCTGGGGCTCGTCGTGTATGGCAGTGAACTTGTCCTGTGGATCGGAGTCATGGCTTGCGGGGTCTGGTACAATCTGAGAGCGTGGGTCAAGGAGAAGAACAACGAACGGGTGTCGCAACGGCAGCAGCAGCAGCGGGCGGCGGCGTCATCTACGAGACGAGCGGACATAGCAGAGCATGAGGCTGCGGAGGAGGAGCACAGGATTGATGCTACTAGGTCTTCCAGCACGAGCAGGAGTGGACGTGGTAGTATTCTTAGTGCGTCGAGTTATGCGTCTGGCACAGTTTTTCGCACAGCGTCAGGTCGGACAGTCGGGTTCGATGCGGAAAGCTTGGACGTCGGAAGGGTAAGCACCGGCCACGATACGCTCAGGCTGCGGAGCATTGTACAAGTATGAGGTGCATTGGCAAAATTGTAGAACGCAAATTAGAAAAGGATTGTAAGACATCTACAAAGCTCGTGTCTTTCCTGGAATTGTCAATTTTCGCTTCGACGATGGCATTATGCATAGCTCATGTAGAACATCTACCCTGTACTCCAGACCAAGTCACCGAGAGGCAACTCTCGTTGATGGACTGAAACCTGACTATGAAGCAGTCAGCACCAACCAAGCCCTTTGATTTGGAACTTAGAAGAATGCTGGACAGTATGAAGCTGACGCGACTTAGGCAGCCCTGATCAGCTTAAGCTACACCTTTGGACGCAACAACCCACTAGACCACCCTTCATCTTGCCGGCTAGTCAGTAGATCTCAAAACGTTATTAACGTCTTGCTGCGAACTTTAAGACGAGGCGTGGCTAACGCAGAGTCCCGCTCAAATCCGTAGCCGGCGCCAAGGTAGCCGACTTGTGAGCATCATTGGGTGAGACGAAAAGGGCAAGCATCTCGGATTTCAACAAACGATAGAGTTTAGGAGAATTTCGGCAACTCGGCACTTAGCGACTTATCCACGGCTTTTCCGGTGTCTGTATTGGTGCCTCGAGAGCACTGAACCACGAAAGAGGTTCGGAGAGTAAGCCGCAAAAATGTGAAAGTCCCAAATCTCACGGGATGGATGTTATGCCGTTCCAGAAGGTAAACGAACGCAGCGGAGAGAGCATCTTTGCTCGTGGACGATCGGAAACTGGATCCCAACCATGGGGAAACTCAAGCTTGCGATTGAAACCCCCTAGGCGCCTCTCCGCTAGTGCGTGCGTGATATGGGGAAAGCTAGTCTTGTGTGAAGGTGTGTCCCGGTGCAGCCTCCGAGCTCTTAGTTGCCGGTGTAGCAAAATTTCCTGGATAAGCAGTTTCGAGGTTCTTTCACCATTCGTCCAGTCTGAAGTTGCTGTTGTCTAGAGATTTTGGATATCTTTCTTTACATGATGGTGAAGATGCAGCTCTCATTCCTTTTTGACGACTTCTTTCGAGACGACGACCCGAGAAGGGATGAAGGCTCTGACACCAGGACCCCAGCGTTCCTTATGCAGAGTGGAGTCAGTGGGAGAATCAGGCTTGGAAGTCCGCCCGAATCGCTGGACAGCACAGATATGAAACTTGAAGTGCACTTAGAAGGTAAAAGCTCGCAATGAATACGAAGAGGCGACTAACAAGGCTAGGTTTCATGAAGACTGAACTCGACACATGTATCGAGAACAATTCCGCGTATCGTGTTGTTGTCGACAAAAAGGTTGGCGGATGCAGGGCTTACGCTTGCTGAACGCTGACAATGACAGATTTTATCGATGACCCAAGCATTGCCTTTACAATGCTCTGCGAGCAACAGAGTCGGCGGCGAGAGACGGTATCCGTTCAATTTCGACGTCCAGTCTTGGATGCGATTCGATCACGCGCGGAGCCGTCATCATCGCGACATGGCGACGAGAAGTCATTTCTCGTGTCTCCCGCCGTCTTTACGACATGAGATCTGTGCACGGCCGGGAGCTCCACAATCACGAGCAAGTGCTCGAGTAAAATATCAACTGACAGCAAGACTTTTCAAGGGCTCGAGAACGATTCAGAAGATTGCGCGTCCAATCATGTTGCTTTTTACTCACGACCCAGCACCTCCACTGTGTACTTCCCATTTCAAGGGCGAATATCGCCACATGGAGAAGGCAAAGCTTCGCGACAACCTGTTCCGAAAGGCGGGAGACATTTCAATCATTGTTCGGGAGCCGAAACAACTCAACCTCACAGCAGATCGAGGATACTCGATGATTGAACTACCTGTGACGCTTCGATTGGATCGATCCGACACCGACACTTTGACGGCCGATCGATTGTGCGTGGAAACCGAGGCAACATGGAAGTTTCGGTTTTTTACATTCGTTTCGATCGTGGAGCACCTGAAGCCACCGACACTCAAGCAAGCGTTAGAATCTCCAGTCACAGGACACGCGCAGGGTTCGCTGAAATCTCGATCCTTAAGGACAGTATGGCGGAAGTGGCATGTTTGCAAAACTGCGACAAAGTCAAATTATGTCGAGAGTGAGCAGTCACTCTGGCTCAACTTGCCAGGGTCCGAAGTAATCACGCCAACATTTTGGAGTCCGTTTCTGAGTCGGAGATATAGCGTTTGGTTGCAATTGAAGGTTACCAAACCAGGAACGGCAAAGGTGGAAGTCGAAGTGCCACTTCAGGTCGGGATCGATGCGGCGTCCTCGACAGCATACCAACAGAGTCTGCAATCGAGCAGACACACAGATGGCGATGCCCTATTTGCAGATACGGAAGGAGATGAGTTGTTGCCTCAATACGTCCGTTGATTGTGGCCAAACCGCAATCGACTTGTTTGTCTCATTTCTATGAGCCTAGAGATACCCTTAAGCGTGAGAATTGCATTAGAATTAGATATATCGTAGACAGCAACTCGGTAGCACAGTACAAGCTTCAAATTTCACACCAGGTGTAGTCACAGCTCTGCCCAGCTTTGCAATTGTGCACATGTTGAGCCGAAAACGTAAGAGGGATCTGAAAACCAAGCCGTGACCAGCTTAAATTCGCACTTTTGACTCAAAAGCTGGCCGAACTACCACTTTGGTCTGTCAGATCGACCGTGATCAATCTAAACTCCGTTAATCGCCGCCAAATTTTCCAAAAATTTGGGCATGCAAAAAGTTGCTGATACATGAAAGATATTCACCGCGAACTGTTGTAATTACGCTGGTGAATGAATGATACGGTCTTTCACGTCCAATCACGATGGGTGTCGGAAACCGTATGAAGAAACAGGGCATGCCTATGACCCTTGAGGATCTAGGCATTGACCGCAAGAGAAAGAGTGACAAACTTTCGATCGGGTCGAAGGTGAAGAAGAGAAGAATATTGGACGATGTTCTCGAGCCTGAACCCGAACCTGAGCCCACGAAGCTGGTCAAGCTCGACCGTGCCATGCGGCAGGAACGTGAAGCAGCACAGGCTGAAAAGAAAAAGCGCAAGCAGAAGAAGAAACTGGTCAACCCAGACGCCCAAATCACGGTGTCTCCTGTTCTCCCTTCACCTGTCGACGACGATATTGATCAAGACGAGGACCAAATAGAGGAAGCTGTTGAAGATGATGTGGAGCTGAACGAAGACGAGCTCTCAGACGATCAAATTGAGGAATTGGCAGAAGAAGAGCTTGAAGAGGCAAGCGACTCAGTCTTCGACTCGGACGAGGTGCAACCGCAAGCGCAGACAATATTCTCAGAAGATGAGGACTCGGATGCGATCGAGACGTTGAATGCTGCCAACATCGAAGGTCTGTCCCGAAAGCTGGACGAAGAACAGGCCCAAGTCGAGGCAGAAGCGCAGCAAGAGCTGGAAGACGATGCTCTACAAACGAATATCGCAGAAGAAGGCTTGCTCGATGGCCCAGACCAGGCCAACCTGCTTGCGCCAAACCTCAAGCTTGCTCACTCCCGCATCACTGAGACAGTGCGTGTGCTTGGGGATTTCTCTCGGCTGGCAGACAAGACCAAATCAAGGGCAGACTACACGCAACAGCTTCTCAACGACATCTGTGTCTACTACGGCTACACTCCGTACCTGGCCGAGAAGCTCTTCAACCTGTTTAGTCCAGACGAAGCTTTCGCATTCTTTGAAGCCAATGAAACACCCCGTCCTGTGGTCATTCGCACAAACACCCTGCGCACCAACCGCCGCACCCTCGCCCAAGCCCTTATCAATCGTGGTGTCCAACTCCAACCAGTCGGCAAATGGTCCAAAGTCGGTCTGCAAGTCTACGAGACCTCTGTGCCTCTAGGAGCCACCCCAGAGTACTTGGCAGGTCACTACATCCTCCAGGCAGCGTCGTCCTTTCTTCCCGTCATGGCCCTTGCTCCCCAAGAAGGTGAACGAATCCTCGACATGGCGGCAGCGCCAGGCGGTAAAACAACTTATATCAGTGCACTGATGCGCAATACTGGCTGCGTCTTTGCCAACGATGCAAATCGTGCAAGAAGTAAAGGCCTGATCGGCAACGTCCATCGTCTAGGCTGCAAAAATGTCATCGTCTGCAACTACGAGGCGCAGAAAGCATTTCCGAAAATCTTAGGTGGCTTTGATCGCATTCTCCTCGACGCACCCTGCTCCGGCACCGGCGTGATTGGGAAAGATCCAAGTGTGAAGACATCCAAGAACGAACGGGACTTCCTTGCTCTGCCACACATGCAGAAGCAACTTCTCCTGGCTGCCATCGACTCGGTCGACCATGCCAGCAAATCGGGCGGCTATGTCGTCTACTCCACCTGCAGCGTCACAGTCGAAGAAAACGAACAAGTCGTGCAATACGTGCTGCGCAAACGCCCCAACGTGCAAATCGCGGACACGGGATTGGGCACCTTTGGTTCACCGGGCTTCACATCGTACCAAAGCAAGAAGTTCGACGACCGCATGAACATGACCAGACGATACTTTCCTCATCGGGAGAATGTAGACGGGTTCTTCGTCTGCAAGCTCAAGAAGATAGGCCCCACATCCAAAGGTGCAGCATCAGCATCAGCATCAGCAGGAGGAGGAGGTCAGACGAACGGAGTCGCTGACGCAGAGCAAGTCAAAAACCACCCTGTCAACGGCAGCAGTCCTGCAGCACCAAAAGACGAAGAGCCAGTGTCGCTAGATGACGATTTCGGCGGCTTCAACGACGAAGAAGACCAAGCCTACATCGACCAAGCGCAGAAGAAGTGGCTGAAAGCGAGAGGTCTAGATCCGAACAGTGCCAGCAGCAGCAGCAGCAGAAAAAGCGAGCGCAGCAGCCAAAAACAAAAGTCCAAAAAGATATCCAGTGCAGAATCACAGAATAACGCCACAGCCACAGCCCCTGAAGCTGTAGCCTCACGACTGGACATGAGGCCGAAGAGCAAAAAGCACAAGCAGAAAAGCTGATCCTGCCTGCCCCCCCCGAAATCACTGAACTGTAGGTATTACCCAAAATCATCTAAACTTTACTGGAGTCCCGAATTACCGGGAACCACCCGAGCACTGGAAGTTGAAGGGACACTGTGGTATTAGCAGCGTTGGCAATACTGATACTTTTTTTCATTTCTTGGTCGTTGTTCCAAAGAAAGGAAACTGTTTTAGATTAGAGCAAAACAAAAGAGAGAGAGAGAGAAAAATATTACAAAGTCAACAACGAACGAGGTCTGTGCAGTGTTTCTAATGCATACATACATACGCGCACAAAGGTAATGGTGTCAAAGCGTTTGGTATAATAGACATTTCCGAAAAAGGCCCGCTGAAATGGAGACCGCGCAAAGGCCGACAGAAACCTCGGGATCATCTGTGGCATGCTGATTGGTGATCCTCGAGGCGACAGACTGAGTTGCCCATTATTCATCTCGCTTGCTGATGTCTGGCGTACTGTACAATCTTTCCTTCTCCCCAGCCGTGCCTCTCTCTCTCTCTCTCTCTTACTATTACGCTTGCTCTTGCTGTATACATGCGGCTCACGATCTCGCTTCAGTGACAACGCCCTCAAACTCACGACTCTTGATGTACTCTAGTGTTCGGTAGAAATGCTTCTTTGGGTTTTCCAGGCTCTGGTTCTGTTGGGCACTGTTGCTTCCTGCTTCCGCGGCCGAGGTGCTCAGGTTGCTGTGTATTAGCTCGATCAAGCCGTTGAGATACTTTGTTGTGACCTGTCAGGGAATGTTAGCACAGGCTGATATGGTCAATGAAAGACGAGAGTAGCGTACTGTTTCATTTTGCTGGTCAAAGTAGTAGACGTAACGGTTGAGGATCTCGACAAAGAGTTCCACTGACACGGCCGTGTCCATACAAGCATCTGCTACTCGAAGGGCGCGCTGCAGGCATTCCAGCACTCGTTTGCCATCGCGGTAGAGCTGCGGTATTGTTAGTTCTCTTCTGCATGAAGAAGCGGATTGCAGGCAGCTTACGTCTTTCGCATCTTCTTCTCGACCAGGCAACTCAACTTCCCACCACAAATGGCTGGCCAAATACACAGCGCGACATTGATCAGGCTTCTTCAGCAACTTGCTTCCATGCAACGCTGCCTTGGTGATGAGAGTGTCGTAATTCTCTTTGCCAAAGTTTCGTGTCTGTTGAAGTGCGCCAGCTAATATACACACAGCCTGAAACTGAGCTCGCGAATCAGATATGCTATCCTCGTATATCGTGAATGCTTGTGCAAAGTATTCGTATGCAAACTCTTCAAAGTTGCATTGATCCGCTATTCTCCCACAGTCGACAAACAAGCGCAGACAGAGTTCCGACGCGGATGGATTGACCCTGTTGTATAGTTGTGTCAGGGTTTGATGCATGAAGCGGTAGAGTGCGGAGGATTGCGTCTGCCAGTTGTCATCAAAGTGTTCTCGCTTTTTCAGCTGCCGAGCTAGCTTGAGTGATTGGGTAATGATCGAGGGTGTCGTATATCGTATTCTTTCATTGCCAACTTCGTACGCTCTGCGTGTCTGCTGCAATAGCTTGAGCTGCGTATCATTGTCTGGTGCTTGGATGTAATGGACTATGCGCGCTAACCAGCCTTGTTCTTCTACAACCTCGTCCGAGTCGCCTCGCTGCCGACTTGCAAGACCCGGATATCCTGTAGGCTGGCTTATGCCTTCTTTGATGATGACGCGTAATATGGTCATGATCCCATCGAGATGCTGTATTGAGGTGATCTTCGTCTGGTTCCGTAATATCGACTTGGCCACCTCCGCGGCGACAGCTCGTCTGGTAGCATATGACTGGATAGAAAATAGAGGGAGATAATTGGGAAGCGCCAGGGCAGTGAAGAGGGAGAAGTATGTCCGTACGGGTGAGAGTAGGAGGTTGAGGATGTTGGCTTGTGTGGGTGCAGCGTGCAGATCTGGTGAGTCGGTGTGTTCCCGCGACTTCTCTCCAGCATACGACAAGACTTTGTCGACGTACTCAAGCTGGTCGGGATAGATGTTCAGCGCCAAGTTCGCCAAAGAGGTGAGCAGCGCCATAGTGTCGGAAATAGGAAGCGCACGGGTCTTGACCAGGTTCACGACCTGCTCGTAGAAGATCTCAAACAGCTTGACACCTCCGACTGCGTTGGAATCGTCACCGTTGGCCTGCGGCGATGGCTCTGACGGGGCCGACTCCGCAGCTGCCGACTCGGTCTCGGCGGGTGTCTCGCCATTGGCCTGAGATGGCTCCTCTCTGGGCTTGGACGGCTCCTTGTCTTTCTTCAACTGCAGCTTCTCCAGCAGGCGCACGGTGGCCTCTTCTTCCGCTTCCTGCTTGGCCTTCTTCGTATCTTTGGTGTCTGGTTGTTGGGTCTCGTTCTCTCGTTGGGCATACGTCGACAACCGGTCCATCAAACCAATGACAATCTTCTTCATATCGACATGTGGATTGAGGCGGGCAATGGCCGACAGCATCTTGTCCAGCGTATGGAGGTGGAATTCGTCGGGGAAAACCTTGGTGATGACCTCGAGCAAGTACTCCTGGGCCAGCACATCTCGACACTGGACGACCTGCTCGAGGAGAGGTTGGATGATAACGGATTTGTAGGTTTCGAGATCGACGAGCTGGCTGAGTCGGACCAAATTACTTCCCACCAGCAGTTCTAGTTCTCGGCGCTCCTGAGTCCGCTGCTCGCGTTCCCTCGAGTGACCCTGGTGCTGCCAGCGCACCCACAGCTTGTTCATCTCGACAAAATTGGTTAGGATAAAGTTGATTGAGTCTTGAATCGAGCCCTGTGGACCATCCTCTTTCCCGCCCGGCAAGTGATCTCGAGCCTGGCCCATCAAATAGTAACGCAGGAACAAGCCCCGAATAGGATGCTGAACACCACGGCTCATCTCCATCATATCTTTCATAATCTCTTTCACCGGCGCATCTTCGACGCCCATGTAGACTGTGCCCACGGTGATCATCAAGTACAGACGAGGAATGATGTTGCCTGCATACTGCACCAGTTCGTAGAGATCAGCCAGGTGGTTCACTGGATGTGAGTCTCGGAGGTAATCGGACAGATGGCGCAGAGAGTCAAAGACGGCCATGTAGAGTTCATAGTATTGCTTGGGGCCGAGGGTGGGAGTTCGAAGTTCTGACACCAGCGTCGACCTATTCACAGGTAAGTATCTTACTGAGTTGTGAAGCATAAGACAGAAAGAAAAAGATGTGGAATGAATATGAACCAAACTCACTCACCCACACTTCAAAGCATCCATCAACTTCCCGGGCGTCTCGAGACATCTTCTCATCTGGCTGGCCTGCTGTCTCACCATGCCCAGAGCTTCTTCCAGCAGACGGCCTTGGTCTTCCGCCGTCGGCGGCGATGCCATCTCACTCATCAGACCGGCCTGTGGATGTCACACACTTGGAGGCTGAATGGGATAAGTCTACACATACACCTTGCAGCCAAAAAGCTGACTGTCAAGCGCGCAGGTTGGAGTGTGATGAGCCCCGACGACGATTGGATACAATACACCCCGTCCGCAAAA
Source organism: Incumbomyces lentus (assembly GCA_017656005.1). Lineage (NCBI taxonomy): Eukaryota > Fungi > Ascomycota > Eurotiomycetes > Chaetothyriales > Trichomeriaceae > Incumbomyces > Incumbomyces lentus. Next base: position 1,356,076 of record JACJVT010000007.1, on the reverse strand, counting down.
GACAAACCTGCACAGGAAAACAATTAGTGGTCGTGGTATACTATTAACGGAATGGATGGTGGATTCTCAGCTGCACGTTTATTGACGGCCAGCGACGCAATTGCGGAGCGGAAGCCTCAGGACACGTCTAGGCACGTGCAATTCAGCCTCCCTGACCCCTAGCGAGCCTAGTGCCCATACAGGTATTCCTACCAGCATTAGGTATGAGGGATTGGTACATCGATGGAGCTAGTGACACAGGTCTAGCAGCAAAATGCAATAATCGTATTTGAAAGCTCAATTCCTGACTCAAGGGCATAATCTACTACAGATTGTATCCGCCAACACCATGCTAAAATCCAAACCCGGGGAGCTGTTTTTTGTGCTCGACCCATATTTTATCTGTACATTACTAGAAAATTCTTTTCCGTACCCATCATTCCCTCTCGTTCAATCAATCCTCGTGACCCGGTCAAAGAGTGTTTCAGTGTCGAACGTTAGCCCGCGATCCAACCTCTTCCGATATTTTTCTATTCACCACCCGACCAGCACAAGAGCCATCTGCCAACCCTATGCTGGTCCAGGTCGACCCTCGTCCTGATCGTGCCAATGCTCCCACCGGCCTGGAGCAAAGTTGTGGGGCACGCCTGGACTCGAAGCAGATGCGGGTGAAGTAGACGTGGGTGAAGGCGACGTGGATGAGGGCGACGCAGATGAAGGCGACGCAGATGAAGGTGACGCGGGTGAGGGCGACGCAGATGAAGGCGACGCAGATGAAGTCGCCTGTGCAGGCGCGACACTGGCAGTCCCTGTAACAGTGACTGTGTTCTTGTAGTAGTATGTGGTGTGCCACTGTCCATCGTCATAGGGAACAGATGTCACCGAGGCCTGGACCGTGACAGTGACTGGCGACGGAGTGGGCGTGGATATGGATGTGATCGTTGTCGCCACGACGGTGGATAGCGTGGTGCCGTTGGTGACTGTGTGCTGCTGTACCACCGTCGTTGCTTGTGGTTGACTGGCGGCTGTCTTGATGATAGTCGAGAGCACCGTTGCTGTGGAAATGTGCGTCTGCGTCTGCGTCTGCACCTGCACCTGAGTCTTTGCCTCCGTCACCGTCTTGGTAGCTGCTTCAGGCGTTGCAGTGCTAGTGGTCGATGTGCCACCATCAACTGCCACTACTGAATATGACTGTGGTTCTGGCGCTCGCCCGATGAGGTTCAAGTTTTTGGCCGGCCAAATCAGCGGAACTGCCAGGGTAATGTCCGACAGAAGACCCAGAATGGTGAAGCACTGAATGTACGAGAGTCTCATGCTGACCTCTGTAAAACTGACGATTCAACAAGAGTGATTGGTAAACGATTGTCGATTTTGTCCGCACACCGGAACACGGGTAGCGATTGTGACTGTATGATGAACGAAAGATCGAAGAATGCAACGCGCATGATTATTAGTTGAAGGATTTGCTCCATGTCAGTATTATCTATGTTATGAATTCGATGGCTGGTCTCATCGTGCATTTTGGAGGATGGCGGCGTGTCGCAAAAGCCCAGGCGCAGGTGGCTGGGAGCCCCAAGATTTGGCTAGTCCCTCGAGCCCGAGCCCCGAATTGCGCAATCTGCACCAGCATCTGGCGCTAATCTAGCCGTGCTAGCCCCAACCCTGCCCGATTGGCCTGTGCGGAGGGCAATATCCGGTGGCAGGAAATCCTGTGGCTGGGGATAATACTGAACCACTCCTTCTAGGCCACGGTATTTTCTGCACCACGCAGTGTTGATGATACACGCAAGCGCCCCTAAATTCTAAAATGCGAATCATGTCTTAACTTTGGGCTTGCGAATGATGACAGTGTCGCCATCTCTCTGCCAGCCCACATCCTCTTTCTGCACAAGCTCATCCCAAGTCATCTTACCACCTGTCGAGTTGGTCACGATCCAGTTGACATCGCATTTCATATACGATCTTCCGATTGCTTTCAACACACTCCTTCGTAACCCTGTAAGCTTCCAGTGCATGATTGCACGAACGTACCCGTCAGCTTTGCGTCGCATTTGCCAGAAAAGCGGCCAGTTGTCTGTAACGATTGCACGGAGAATGAGGTCGACGCCTCTGTCATTGAAGCCACACGTTGTCTTTGCCCACGTTCGGATCCGGTACGCCTCATGAAGGTCTCCCATCCGGAGTGCCGTGTCGAGGACTAGATAGGAAAGCATCTCCCGCAATTCTGTTGCTGGAAGCGGGTGCTCACGACTGTGCAATGTTGTCAGCAGGTAACGCAACGATGCGTGATATGACTCTGGGTGAAGTGCTAGGATTGCTAGGCGGATGTTGAAGACATGCACCCGCTGCGAAAAGTTCGGCGACGCCCCCGAGCTTGATGTCGCTAGGATGCCCTCTCGAAGTTTCCGCAGCGCCGTCAGAATCGTCGACAGCTCCTCACCCGGTGGAGGGATTTGTTGCGTGATCGCAAACTTGGATGCGCCCAGTCCCTTCGTACCAGAAGAAACGTTGAGACCTTCATCTGGGCTTGCTGTTTTCGACTCGTCCAACGACAATGAGGCGAATGCTTCGTTCAGATTCTTGGAATGCTGAGCACAAAATTGCATATAGCGAGCCGTGATCTTGTGGTAGTAGCTCTCCTGTGTCTTGATGTTCAGTAGTCGATTGTCGCCTTTGGATACAAACCCCACGCAATTCAATGGATCCTGCTTCACTGGGCGTAGCCTGTCCCATGGCCCTGAAGATTTTCGATTTAGACCTGGTGGTCGGTTTGACATGGTCTAAAGTACAATTTCAACCTTCGAGAGCACTTTGGGACTTGTTGAATGTCCTAGCCAGCTCTATCTGCGTAGTTATGACTTCAGTGCTTCACGAGAAAGCGGCAAGAGCCGGCTCAGCACGCTTTCCTCGTCTCTCCGTTTGCTCGTGGATGAGTCGTTCAAAATTCCGAATTGGGATTGGAAGGAGGGTTATGGGCACTGAGCTTGAATTGCAACAACCTCTCGTACAAGGCCTCCCGTAATACGAAATACGATGGTTGTGTTTGTCGACCGTACAGCTTTTCGCCGCCGGGAATTTTTGGTGAACACTTTTGTTGATTTCGTGGCCCGTCGAGAGTCTCAACATGTTGACGCGGGATGGCTGCTATATTAACGTGCGAACATGGCAAGTGCTGCAGTACAGTACGAGACTGGGACATCTGCTCACACAGGCACAACCAAATCAACAGCTATGAAGACATCCGAATCCGCACCATGGCATTCTCTCGTCCGCTTCGATGACCTGCCGCATTGGCAGCAAGACAACCACTACATCCATTCAGGTTATCGACGGGCTTCATACTCTTACCTTCGTTCGATAGAATCTATGCTACATTGGCACAATGAATCTGTCAATATTTGGACTCATTTTCTGCCCGGTGTTCTTTGTCTCCCATTTGGAGCATTTCTCTACAGCGTCTTGAGCCCTCGCTACAACCAAGCAGACACGGCAGATGTGATAGCGATGTCTTGTTTCTTCATCGGCGCCGGTTCTGGCATGAGCATGAGCGGCATTTACCATACTCTTAGCAATCACTCACCCACCGTGTCCAAATTTTGGAACCAGCTCGACTATGTTGGAATTGCTCTGATGATATGGGGAAGCTTTATTCCGAGCGTCTATTATGGCTTCTGGTGCGATCCTGGGTTGAGGATGACCTACTGGGGCATGGTAAGTATTTTACATTACACCTCCCGTGGGGTCGCTGCTGACGAAATATCCTTAGATCAGCACTGTTGGACTCGGTTGCATCGTCGTGACCATGCTCCCTGCATTTCGCACTCCAAGCTGGCGTCCTTTCCGGGCGGCAATGTTTGTAGGCATGGGCCTCAGTGCAGTCTTTCCAGTCTTTCATGGAATGAAGCTTTATGGACTCGGCCAAATGCAGCAGCAAATTGGTTTGTTCTGGTTAGTGATGCAGGGCGTTCTATACATCATAGGTGCGGGGATATATGCTTGTCGATTTCCCGAGTCATTCCACCCCGGAAGATTCGACAGACTGGGTGCTTCTCATCAGATTTTTCATGTTTTTGTGGTCCTGGCTGCAGCATCCCATCTCATCGGGCTGCTTAAAGCTTTCGACTACCGACACGGGGTATCGGCGGGTCTCTGCTCCAGTGTTCGATAGCTGGTGCGAAGTGTCGAGTAACCTTGTCGGCTACATCCATTTCAAAGTTTGAAATCTGCGTTTGTGAAGGCTTTCTTCCGGGGCTGCAAGGCAGCGAGCTTGTTGATCAACACTATTTTCTGCTCCCTCGATCTATCTGACGTCAAGTCAAATATCGTAGCGAGATTCACTGTCAGTGACTCAAACGAATGACCCTGCTCAATGAGCTCCAAAAGCAGTTCTCTTGCTTCTTGCATCCTCCCAAGATAAAGGTACGCCACTGCCAAGTTCTGCTTGGCAAGTGTCCCTAGATCGCCGTTGCTGTCTTCTTGTTCAACACTCTCGAGCAGTGCCGCTGCTTCGTCCATCCTTCCATTACCAACTGCAAGGATTGAGCTTAAATGTTGTTTTATATTTCCTTCCAATTTCGAATCATCAATATAAGTCTGTGCTTCTTTCACTTGGCCCATCTTGACAAGTATGAGTACCGTACGGGCCATCCTTTGTGCCTGCGCCTGTGGATCTCGTGGATGTGACTGAGCTAGAGTTCTCCGGGCACAATCCAAGTCCCCAAGCTCGATCAGTGCATTGATCACATGTATGTTCAATGACTCTAGCTGCTTAGTCAATTCCTTTCTCTCTGTTTCATTCGTGTAGGGGGACGCTATGTGCTCCCGCAGTTCAAGACCAAGATCATACAATGCGGTAATACCTCGTCTCGGGTCAGAGAAGCCGATATTCTGCAGGCGTAAAGCTTGTACGCGCAATGAGAATGGCATGATATGCCGGGCGAGAGGACGTTGGCCATCATGAGCTTCGACTTCCACATCCGAAACTTGAGGTACGACGTAGTAGAAGTCAGAAGACAGATCTTCTAGAGCCTTGGCTTCTTGTGCTGCGAGGAGTAGCTGTCCGAGGAGTTCCAGACAAGCGTATCTAATAGCTAAAAGCTTGAAGATCGAGACATGATCAGTGGGTTGGACGATCCCAGACGCAAGACGCACGGCTGCAAAGTGTGCAGCACCAAGAAAGTCACACTGCGCGACTTGAGCATCAATCTTAGAAAGTGCTTCGACAAGCGTTGTTCCTTCCGAACGTAGTCCTGTCAACGGTTTACGGAATGGAGGTGGGATATCGGCTTGACTCAAGGGATGGTAGATTGCTGCTTCGAGCAAGAAGGAAAAGTCCTTATCAATAATAGAGTCAGGTTTGTCCTCCGGGTCCGCGCCAAGCAGATTTACTCGAGCATCCGTTTGTTGGTCTAGTGGATTGAGGTCGCGTGACTTGGATAAAGGTGTGCTGATGGCTGACGTCTTTTCTGACACCGATGAGACGGAAGAAAGCGTAGTTGAGAGTGGACTGCCTGTATCAGTCGCGTGCGCTGTGAAAGATCACCATACTGACTCATCTTGTTCATCAAGCGGGTTTCGGGTGTTCCTTTTTGGCAGAGAAACTGCAAAGATCAGTCATCGCACCTAGTATATAGGAAAGGTCAGGACCTCGACTAGGATTCTTTTTATGTGCGCTTGCCGCCATTATCCACGACTGCTGTCACCTTTCACATCAGTGGATAGACGATCGAACGCATGTGCTTGACAATGTCTACAGTTCTCAAGTCAGGCCTAGATGCTCCTAAAGCCACAAAATGTGTATGGCCGAGCTTTTAATTTTGGGTATTGAGGTAGGAAGTAGAGTTCTGCGTGGGCTAGGCTCGCTAGGATTTAGGCTCAGGGATCAAGTGAAGCCGGTAATATTAGAGGCCAACCAATCATTTCCGATAGTCACAAATACACTCACTCTCTGACACATCGGATTCATTTGTTCACCAGCAAGCCAGAAGGCTAGCAATTGACTGAAGAAGGCATTAAGTTTGTTCGATGGTTGCAAAATTGACACCTAACATCGTGCTACCACATTACTATAGTTCCGTAGATCGAGCATATATACGATCGAGATCCTCTCCGACGATACCATCCCATTTTTCTGCTGCCACACGTTCGACTGCCTGGTCAATCGGTTCGTCTCCGTCGAGGAGATCATACCATCCTCTTGTGTCGCTCCTATCCAGTAGCGCAGCAGCCACCCTTGCAACACTTTCTCTGCTCACATCGCCTCGTGCGCTTGTCTTGCCAAGCGTAACCTTACCGTTACTGGGTTCATCTTTGAGAGTCCCTGGCCTCAAGTCGATGGCTTGAAAGGATGGATCGGATTTGTTGCGCTCATGAGCGACCGCAGCGAGATGCTCATCAGCCTCGACCTTGGCCGCGAAATAAGCCGGCAAAATCTTGGTGTTGACGTGCTCTGCTGCCTTCTCATCTTCATCATTCCACCAAGATGGTCGGCCACGGCGAGAGGCGATGTAGCTGACCAGAAGGAATTTCTTGACACTTGGACGTGAGGCGGAGGCCGAGATATAATGTTTAGCCGCGATCTCGTCCACAGCTTTGGTTCGAGATGGCCCTCCCTTTCCACCAGCGCCAGCAGAGAAGACGACCACATCCGGGTCTACTTTGTCCAATACAGAATTGGCGCGGCCGAGAGAATTGACATCGTCAAGGCTGTCTACCAGAACTTCAAGTTTCCCTGGCTTATTCTCGCCTAATTTGAGAATTTCGGGCTCGTGATCCGGGTTGCGCACGACGGCCGTTACGTTCCATGACTTTGACAAAAAGATAGGCGTCATATAAAGGGCGATCTTACCATGACCGCCGAGTAAGAGGACCTTTGTGGCTGCCATGGCTGTGGTTTGAGGAACAAAGGGCAGTTTCCAGTCAAGTTTCAGAAAAGTACGAAGGAGTTTTGGGACTAGAAGATCAGAAATTAGCAGCAAGAAAGAATAGCACCGTTAAGAAGAACGTGTCCTGTAAGTCGTGGAGGCAGCATTAGTAACCATGCCTCGGATATTGCATCACTACCACGCAATTACGCCATTGGAAGAGCGGGTCGGAGAAGGATCAAAAGCACAGTGGACCGTCCGTTGTGACCTGAACTTGAACTTGAAAATCAAAGTGCAGAGCCGCAAACATGTAGATAGCGATGCAGCAACACCTACTAGCCGCCTGTCATCAGGCCCGTCAGGCGGTTGAGGTTCGAGGGCCGAATGTAACTAGTGAAGGCCCTCCAAGGTTCCAAGTCCCTGACCGTGCAAACAACCCAAACTCGCGACCGGATCGTGGTTTCATTTCTTTGCACCCTGGACGACCATTTTATGACCACACGCAGCTGTCCGCACGGAACTTCTCCTCCCGCCATGCTGCGTTTAAGACGATGCCTCGCCCCGCACGCCGAGCACCTGCTGCTCAGGCCAGAGATGAGGCTCCAGCCACGACACCAACACGGGCTGGGCATGCCAATCCAATAACGGCCACGATTCCTCCCTCGATGCTCGAAACACCGACTGGCCCAAGGTTCCAGACCACTCCGCAACCTGCGCCACGTGCTCGAGACCCAGGTTCCGCCGCGCCTGAAGGTGCAGGACACTGGAGACTCCGCCGTCAACAACGTGTTGAACCGTTAGACCACGCAAGTAGGATTGCAGGCCCAACGCCGACGAATGGTGACCGAGGTCAGGATGCTGGAGGGCGTTCGAATATTCCTTCACGGCCTCTCGGTGGCGCAGAAGAGGATGCACTGAATGAGGATGAAACCTCACTTTTGGAATCAGTCCATCACAACACGGAGGATGGGAAAGCACTGGAGGGGTTGAGAGACATATCTTCTCTGGCTACGTGGACACTGTCTTCGGCGAAGCCTGGCTGTGCTTTGGCACAACTTCGGCACCCAAGTCCTGCTCAGTTCTGGCAAAGTGATGGGCCACAGCCGCATACCTTGACCCTGCACTTCTTCAAGCTGGTTTCTATCGTCAAAGTCCGGACCTACTTGGACTTCAGGCTGGATGAGTCATATACTCCCACCAAGATGAAGTTCTTTGCAGGCATGTCCGAAGGAGGACTTGTCGAGTTCGCAAGCTGGGAAGTAGAGGAGTCTATCGACGAGGCGACCGGAGAAATGAGCAGCAGTGTAGAAAAGATCAGAGGGTGGATTGACGTACCACTGAAAGGTGTTGGTGGCCGAGATCCGAAGTACTACGAAGATCAAGAACGACGAAGGGCACGTGCTTATGAGAGAAAATTGCAGATGCTACAGGCTGGACCCAGCGCGGTTATGGACATTGCAGATGAGGACGACGAGGACGACGAGGACGACGAGGAAGATGTCGCAGGAGGTGATGTGTTGAGAGCTATGGTAGTACAGGTCAGAATTTGCGAGAATCACCAGAACGGAAAGGACTCGCATGTTCGCGGCTTCCAGGTCTTCGCAAAAGACGAGACAAGTGACAAAGAGAGGCGGAAAGTGGTGAAGAGGACGAGGCCGGCTGCAAAGAAACGAATTTCTGGAGCTGACGCCGACGAAGAAGAGATTGTGGGACTGCTGCCTGCCGAGTGGATGGGTGAGCCTGAAATTCGGTAATCTATAGTCGCTACATGATTCCGGGCGAGAAATAAAGCATGAGGAAGTGATTGATTCTTGCTTTGGTCGAACACGCCAAAAATTCATGGATCCCAGGACTCTGAGGGGTACCTAGGTAGATCTCACGCCCTTCACTTTCACCGGCTTGCACCTAGCAGTCGCTATTTACTTGACCATATTTCGGCTTTCGGCACTACAGTGACGGTGCCCTCCACTGTTTGGGAACTGGGGGGCAGCACTGGCAGCGGCATCAACCCTACCTAGGTATACATTTTGCGCTCATTCCCCGTCTTCTACACATCACCTTGCCATACTGACTGCGTTCAGCGGCTACGCGCCTTCGCTGTCTTTTCATCACGATGACTATGCGTCAGCTTCTCGCATTCTTGCCATTATTGGCTGCAGCCTTCATTGCATCAGCACTGATGCTCAAAAGCTCGAGACCCATGTCGACGTGTGACGAACTTCTCCATACCGGCAGATGGTCAACGACATACGAACCATTCAAGTCAGGTCCGCCGTGGCAGCCATTTGGCAGCATCTTGCATGCGTACGAGCCTTCTTCGACGGCCGAATGCCTTCACGACCGTGTTTTGTACTTCGTTGGCGATTCCACCATTCGTCAAATATTTTGGGCTACGGCAGTCAAGTTGGGCGGTGAAGAGGCGGACAAGGCCAGAAGGGAAGCCCCAAAGCACGAAAACCTGGAATTCCACAGCCATAATTCGTCGCTGGTTTTCCTGTGGGATCCATTTCTCAACAATAGCCGAACCAGGGACATTCTGCACGTAGAAGCTCTTGCCGACAAGACGGCAGCAATCTGCTTGAGCGCTGGTCTCTGGCATGCACGACATAGCGGCAATACTTTCAACACCAAGTTCAATCATACGCTTGTTCGCACTGTTCATGCTCTACCTCCACAAAGCTCCTTGCTCTCCCAAGCAAGATCTGGATATGCAGATTCTACGCCCGTTCTGATGGTGCCTCCCCCCTATCTGAACCATGACTGGCTGAATCCTGAACGAGCCTCGACTTTGAGTTCCAGCCGACTGTCTACCATTGTTCGAGTTCTGGCAGAAATCGAAAAGGCCGGCCCCCTCGAGGTAATGTGGTCTTTGCGCGAGATGACCATGGATAATCCTTTTTCGATCGATAGTGGAGGGCTGCATGTTACTCGTAACATCGCTGCGACCCAAGCAGATCTCTTGCTGAACAGAATCTGCAACGACAAGCTCTTTCGTGGAACTAACAAAGCATCGGCATTCGCATGTGTGGGCCACGGGGAAGCAAGAGCCACTTGGCATCGGTTCGCCGGTATTGTGATTCTCGGAGCTGTTATTTATATCAACAAAACCAGGATCAGGGTGATTCAACTCTTTCAGCTGCCCGAACCAAGAGCAGCGGCTACACTTCTAATGATTGTTTCCTATTGTTGGTGGGCAGACCGAACTTTACTCTTCCATAAGTCGTCCAAAATCGTGAGCGAATATTTATTCTGCTTCGTTGCCATTGTAGTCATGGCCCTTGGGGCTTCACGACTCCAGCGTGTTTCGCATTTCGTTGAGGCTAGGATCCTGCCGCGTTTCAAGGCTTCAGACATGTTGCGACGTTCTGACTTTGGCCTCCTTCCACGAGCTCAAACGGAGGAGTGGAAAGGGTGGATGCAGGTCGTCATCCTACTCTACCACTATTTCGGCATGTCGAAAGTTCTCTGGGTCTATCAACTCGTACGAGTTTTGGTGGCGTCATACCTTTTCTTGACTGGATATGGTCACTCAACCCATTTCTTGGAAACACGAGATTTTTCTCTCCAAAGACTCGCCAAAGTCGTGCTACGTCTGAACTTGCTCCCTTGCCTGCTGGCAATCGTGATGAACAACACTTACGACTTCTATTATTTCCCAGGGCTTGCGACTTTCTGGTTTTTGCTCACTTACATGACTTTCTGGAACACAAGAGCTCGAAAATTTTCAGCGATAGAATACATGGTGCGAATAATGGTGTCCCTATATTTGTTGGACCGTTTGTTGAAATCTAGGTACGTTCTAAAAACCGTCTTCGATACGTTGAAACTCATTCGCGGTCCGGCCATCAACACCGACGAGTTTGTCTTTCGTGTCAGCTTGGACATATACAGTCCCTTCTTTGGCATGATGCTATCCGTGTGCCAGACCTATCAAGCATCGCGCGCGGGATATACCAGTCGGATTGTGTCTCGCATCAGTCAACGTCTCCGACAAGGCCTGGCACTCTTAGCGGCCGGTCTCCTCTGCACCACCTACTTCCTCATGGCGTCCCGCTTTAGCGACAAATTCCAGTACAACGAATGGCATTCCCTGCTGTCGATCCTCCCTATATCGGCATATATCCTTCTGCGCAACCTCAATGCAAATGTGCGTAGACACATAGCACCCATGTTTGTTTGGATTGGGTCGTGCTCGCTGGAGCTATTCGTCCTCCAATATCATGTGTGGCTTGCAGCGGACACTAAAGGATTGCTACGGCTTGGTTTACTTGATGTACCAGGCTCTACAGCAGCCAAAACAGTAGCAAATGCTTGGACCTTCTGGGTCGAGTCTGTCCTCCTCACCCTTATTTTCGCATGGATCAGCCACGGCTGCGCTAAGTCGACGGACGTGCTAGTGACATGGTTTGTAGGTTCGTCGAATAGCAGCGAGGGGCTGCGGAAACAAAATTGGTCGCTACTGACGGGTGCGACAATTTTGCTATGGATGTGCAATGTCGCGACGACCACTGAATAGGGTTTGAACCGGGCAACTTGAACTCTCCGTGTTTGCCGGAACTCCAGCCTATGTTGAGTGGCGGAGAGAGAACAGTGCTTCATTGGCCAAATTCCAATTGTGAGGATCTCAACCCGCCAATCGCGGATGCAGATGGTTGTCGCGTACCCCAAGGCGGCATGGATATGTCATCGAATGGAATTGTCCGTCGTTGAAAAATCCCCAATTTCATAGTTGAAAAAGCTCAATTGCCCAGCAATGGAGATGCATATACGCAAATTATCGTAATAAGCAATTGGACTTTCCAGCATTTGTGGTCTTACTCGACTTCGATAGAACTTCGTGCACAATCTATCACACATGAACAATCGCTCGTATCATGCATGAAGAGAAGTCTGCGGAAACGGTGAATACCGACGATACGACAATAGCTCGCATTGAACCAGACACCTGCGTTGAAGTCCAGCCAACATCCACCCCGGAAGACAAACCACCAGACGGAGGCTACGGCTGGGTCTGCATCTTCTCCTGTTTCCTCATCAACGGCTGCACCTGGGGCATCGCTGCCTGTTTTGGGGTCTATTTAAATCACTACCTTTCGCACGATGTCTTCCCCGGTGCTAACGACGTCGACTACGCCTTCATTGGCGGCTCCAACTTCGCCGCCGCCCTCATCACAGCCCCAGGCGTCAACTGGCTCCTCCGGCGCCTCGGCACCCGTCCCGTCATGTTCGCCGGCTGCCTCATCTGGTGCATTGGCTGGGTCAGCGCCAGTTGGGCCAAGTCTTTGTGGCAGCTTGTCTTGAGCCAGGGCGTGTGCATCGGCGTCGGGCTCGGGCTGGTGTGGCAGCCCAGCACCGGCGTGGTGAGCCAGTGGTTCCAGCGGAAACGAAGCATGGCGCAGGGGATCACCAGTGCCGGCAGCGGTTTCATCGGGATCGCTTACAGCCTGGGAACGACGCATATGATCGAGAATTTGGGATTGCCTTGGGCACTGCGCATCACTGGCATCACGAGCTTCGTGGGGCTGGTGGTTGCGACAATTCTGATCCGTGATCGGAACAAGGTCGTCCGACCGACCATTCACCCGTTTGATGTGAACATCTTAAGGCGGTACCAGGTGTGGATGGTGATCGGGTGGAGCGTGTTCAGTCTGCTGGGATACATGGTCGTCCTGTACAGTTTAGGCAATTATGGAAAGACACTCGGACTGAGCGAGACGCAGTCCGGGATTGTCATCACGATGGTCAACCTGGGAACTGGTATCGGAAGGATGTTTGTTGGAGTGATTAGCGACAAGTTTGGCAGGGTCACTGTATCAGGTGCTTGTGCAGGGTTGTCAGGAATTGGGTGCTACGCTTGGTGGATCAATGCAAGGGACTATGGATCGTTGTTGTCGTACGCACTGGTGGCGGGGATGATTTTCGGCGTGTACTGGGCTACCGTCGCACCTATTTCAGCCGAGGTAGTTGACCTGAAAGACCTACCCTCTCTTCTGTCGCTAGTCTGGCTGATGGACGTCGCCCCTTCGCTGTTTTCGGAGGCAGTTGCGCTCGAGTTACGGAGGGACGGTTCCAGCCGACCATACCTATATACGCAGATATATAGTGGGGCGTGCTACCTCGCCGCTGCATTGTTCTTGTTCGAGTTGAGGAGAAACAAATGGGGAATGTGGGTGAGAGAGAAGAACAGATAGAGCCGTCTCGGACACGTCGCTTTGGAGCCCAGTAGAAGTAAAGACAGGCGTTCCTTATAGAAAGTATATCCTACACTTGGTATGCACCACAGCAGGGCAACGTGCATATTACAGTCAGCCCATACGAACTTTGCAAGATGGCATCTTGGCAGAATTGTAGGTCGTGCACGTCGCGCTTAAAGAAAGGCACAGAGGAAGCGTGAAAGTAAGCTAAAGCTTAAACAGGAAAACACGATGCCTTACTAAGCTTGACTATCGTACAGAGCTTGCACAGAGCTTCGAGATCGAACTTTTGTCTAATATTTTGCTGAGTGAGAAAGGTAGTACATGCTTGCCTTCATCTTGTAGTAATGATTTGAAAAAGCGGAAGACATGAGTACGTGATACCTCTCAAATGCGCTGTCACGTTTTACTACAGAAAATTGGCATTGCAAAGCAATTCGTACAAGAAGCGGCCAAGCCCGACAAGCCCAGGGACACAAGCCGCACGATGTCACCCAATGAGCGATGTCGATCGTTTGAGAAGCTGAACTCCGCACCCCTCTTCTGCAGATACTTGCTTGAAGTGAACTAGGGTCCAAGGTAACATTAAAAAACAAAAAGTCGCTCGCTTATCAGTCTATAAGTTTTCTTTTGACTCGGTTCATCACTTGCTCCCTGATATTCGTGAAAGCTGAATGATGCGTTGCACGACTTGTCTCGTCGCAGCTCTAGCTGCATCTCTGGCCGCTGCTCAAGAGACCGTTCTTGGCGTGTACATCTTCTCCCGACATGGGGACAGGACGGCGAAATCAACGCCACCTGCAAACTTGACGGATCTGGGTTACGAGCAGGTTTTCTCTTCTGGCACGTATTACCGCAATAGATATGTCGCATCTGGAGCCTCGCAAAGAATCTATGGCATCAACACGGACCTCGTGAAGCAATCGCAGATCACGACTTCAGCACCTGCCGACACTGTTCTGCAGAACTCGGCCATGGGCTTTTTGCAGGGCTTGTACCCTCCGGTCGGCAATCAGCTGGGCTCTAACAAGCTTCGCAACGGCACCGTGGTCCAGTCACCTCTCAATGGCTATCAGCTGATCCCCCTCCAGACTGTTGAAACGGGAGCAAATAGCGAGAATGCAGCTTGGCTACAAGGAAGTACGAACTGTGCCAATGCTCAAGTCAGCTCAAACTCTTTCTTCAAGTCCGCCCAATATCTCGAAACCTTGAATCGGACTCACGATCTGTACAACTCAATTTACCCCGATATCAATCGTACCTTTACCGAATCTCAGAACACCTTCAAGAATGGATACGTAATCTGGGATCTGTTGAACGTTGCCAGCATCCATAATGAGACGGCCACTATTCCGGACGACGCTACGATGACAGAGCTTCGATATCTTGCCGATGAGCACGAGTTTGGCCTAGCATATAATGCCTCGGAGCCCATTCGAGCTGTTACAGGTTCGATCATTGCTGCAGAAGTAGTCGAAGCGCTGAACAAAACCATCACCACTAAGGGCAAATCGAAGCTGAACATTCAGTTTGGCGCCTATGCTGGCATGTTCTCCTTCTTTGGTTTGGCCAATCTGACCGAAGTCAATTCCGATTTCTATGGAGTGCCGGACTACGCCAGTACCTTGGTCTGGGAGCTTGTCACGAACACCTCGGTCAACTCGAGTTCTTGGCCATCTGCCGACGAGATCTCAGTCCGCTTCCTTTTCCATAACGGAACCGTGTCCAACTCTTCGGAACCGGTCGAGTACGCGTTGTTCAACTCCAACCAGTCTCTGCTGCCATGGAACGACTTCGTCGACGGCATGAACAAGTTCTCGATTCCCGACCAGCAGTCTTGGTGCAAAGCCTGTGGCAACTCCACAGGTGTCTGCTCCAGCGCTTACCTGAATGACGACGGATCTGACGAGACTTCGTCAGGCAGCAGCACCTCCTCTTCTTCGAGTAAATCAGGTTCCGGCGGTATGTCCCTAGCTGTAGCGGGAGTTATTGGGGCCATGGTCACGCTTGGTGTATTCTTGATCGCTGGCATCCTGCTACTGCTATGCGGTTTTAGACTGGCCAGCAAAAAGACATTGGCTGGAACAAACACCGCATCGCCGTCGGGAAGTCAAGTTAAGGCATAAGTAAGAGCGATGTCAGAGAATTGAAGTTCCGTGTCTATGTGTGCGCGTTAATCTTGTCTCGACTTCATGTATTTTGAGTAGCGAAACGATATATATGTGTCACATTATCTAAGCACGTTTTATCGCCCAATGCTTCATGTCCTTCGTGATAAGCTTAGATGTTTATTGATGGAACGATCAGGGATCGTGCAGAAAACCTTTGGAACCATTGGGGTCCAGCAACTTTAGTTTCAGGACACCGTATTACAGTAATACTAGTTTGTGGCTTGGCAGAGCCGGCCCGTGCTGCCCGTGCCACTTCTCGCGACTTGGACGCACTCTACGCCCCAATAATAGAAGCTACCCTTGGAAGGGAAGTTTCGTTAGGAAAGTACCGTACTTTTGTGCCCTCAGGGGTCAGCCATATTCTCACCGCCATCGTCCAGTCTCCTCTGACCAAAGCTCTCTCTCCCTGATGCAGCCTCATCTTGCACTAATCACCCGTTTCTCTCGTCGCGTTCTTTGATCGAACGGTGTCTGCACAATGGCCAACGTCGAACTTGTTGTCGCGTTGGTCGCGTTGATCGTCTCTGTGATTGCGCTCTTCATTGCCGTGACGCAATTGCTGGCCGATCTCTTTGCAACGGCGGAAGGGCGACGGAAAACGTCACCCACAGTAATGGGTCAGTTCGGCAAATTGACAGTGCGAAAGAGAAAATGGGCCGAGCTTCGATTTGAAGTCTACTTTGTCTCTCCAGTTCTTGGATTGAACACAATCAGTAATGCTCAGGAGACCAAAGGCTTGTTAACACCGGCAACAGACGATAGCAAGTCTATTATGGTGGAGAACGATGACAGACTTTGCTATGACAAATTTTACATGTTCGGAGAGCATGGAGGAAGCCCAATCGACGGATATATCGAAGATCCAGGACACCGCAATGAAGGATGGCAAGTACTGCTTGCTTCACTAAATAGACAGATACACAGTCCTCTCTTCGCGTCTGCAGAACTCCTGCAAGGGTGCCCTCGGCAATCGCTGAGTTGGCCAGGAGTATCATTACAACAATTGGCATGGGACCTCCTGCCGGATGATACCGGTAAGGCGATTGCCTCTACCACACTGTTTGAGATTCTCGTCATCGCACGCCGCTTAGGTGCTGGATGGATGTCATGTAACCTAAGTGCAGATGATTTGAAAGCTGAAGGCAATGGTCATACATTCACTTCAACAAACATCCGCGGCCTTGGAACAGCGGTCGCTTACCAAAGAGTCGGCACCACAAAGGCTGGCATCAAACGCAAGGGCGGCTTCGACGCTGACGACGCGGACATTCGCTTTACGGCTCGACCTTATGATGCGAAAGACCGCATTGTGGTGCGATCTTGGAGTGTCGAAACGAACAAGCTTATTTTTGGCATATGCCCTGGAAATCCCGATTTCGGCTTGCAGGACTTCTTTATTGGCGATCTGAATGCTCTCATCAAGACCTGGAACCATAACGACTATCTCTCTATCCCTCGGCAACGTGTCTCGGATAATAAGAAGGTGCGCTGGACAGATTTATTCCAGGAGAAAGAAGGCGATTCGCTTAGGCACGCTACCAATGATTTGATAGCACTGGCCTGCCCTTTTCTCCGGCCCCTGTCGCAAGGCATGATGATATTCCACCAGGTCTTGCTTCCGTTCTGCGAAGATTTCGAGAACATGTTTCAGGGATATGGTGGAGATCGTAAGGGCAGAGAGATATTTGTGTTGAGACTTGAGATGCAGCAACATACGAGACACACTTTCTACCTAGCAAAACTGCTCTCGTTCGCTCGGGTGCTCGCGAAAGAGTTACCTCAAAACGACAGAGAATACTCGAATTTCCTGGATCAGGCAACTCGAGGATACGCAATCACCGACGAATACTTCAAGAGTAACGAAGCGATCAAGGACAAGAAAACATTCTATACCCAACTGATGCGTGCTCATCTCTCTAAGTCACCACTAGTCCACGGGGAAGCGATACGCAATCTTTCGAAGGGCAAGGACAGAGAGCGAAAAAATTTAAAAAGTGCCAGGCGTCGGATCCGCTGTGAACAGGTGCATCTCCTTTTCGACAACATCGGCCATTTTCAGGCGTTCATGAAGGATGAAGGTTTCGAAGATGCAGAACTCGTTAGAGAAGCATGGATAATGCTGTTCTTTCGCGGAATGTGCTGGAGCCTGTGTCATACCGCAGACGGAATGGGCATTTTCTTGCCGACTGCACTCTATGAAAGTCAGATGCCGATATTTCTACTGTAGACTTAGTTGCACACCCAGGTCTCAGTAGAATGTCCGAGCAAGGATGACTACAATTTGAACTTCGAAGCCATTGATGACAGGGCATCAGCGCCACTGGCCGAGGTACGAAAACCACCTTCATTCTCCATCCTTGAACCTCGACAGGTCGGGGTGTCGCTAGATCAATGTGGAGAGCTTGTTTCCAATCTGCGATGTGCATGTGCTATCTACTAATTTACACCCACTAAGATTTAACACAAGCATTTGCGAAATGTTTGCCGCCTCGACCTAAATCTTCGATGTCTCGGACACAAGCTCGTGCCAACAAATCAGCCACTGATTAAGGTTATTATTCTGTCCCGTTATTGCATACCACCAAATCTAATGCTGTCGACATTCCGCAATACTTATCACGCTCCTCGGCTGTATGTCAGCTTGCTGCGATTTCGGCTGCCCACTTCAAGAGTCTTCAACTCTACAGGACCTTCAGTTAATCACTCATCACCACCTGTTATCACAATGTTAGTGAAAGTCTAATGTTCGCGAGGGTGAATGGGGAAAGCTCTTACCCAAAAGATTCCTCAATGTAGTCAATTCGTCTTCCCTGCTTCAAGGAAGCGTGAACAGTGGCCCTCGCTTCGTCCGCTAGCTCTGCGGGACCGCACGTTAGAATAGCTAGTCTGCCTGCGGCTGGGTCGCCGGCGTCATGAAACGCCGTCACGACATCGGTTATTATCTTGCCGACGTTTGGCCTTCCATAGCTGATCTTGAGGTCGGGATCAACGTCGGGAACTTTCTCGAGCACCTCTGTAGTGGCTTGACTGATCGACTTTCGAGACTCGTTGGGAGATGTGGCATGGAAATCGAGATGGATGTCGTCCCGTCCCGTGACCATGAGTAATTCCCGAGTCGCAATATCGGAAATCATGGCAGATTGCTTGGTTGTCCAAACGAAGGTGATGCTTTTTGTGCAAGTGGTCCCGGCTGCAGATCGAGCGACGTGCTCTTGCAGATATGGTAGGGCCGCGGTGACACCAGATCCACCGACAACGATGAGAACATTTTCGTACAGGTATAATGGGCTTCGTTCTCCGTATGGCCCCTCGACCATAATCTTGGGATGGATGACTCCATCGGCAGATTTGAGGCATTCATCCCGAATTTTCTTGGTCCAGCTGCTGAATGGGCGGATCAAGAACACCAATTTGTGGTGGCTGCTGTCTGTTGGAATACTAGCGTCTTCTTGCCCGCGTGGGCCTTGCGAACTGGAGGACGATTCCTCTGATGGGGAGCTTGGAGAAGAGATTTGCACTTCCTTCTGTTCAAGCTTCGCACCGGTCTTCGACCTCGAAATGGTTTCAGCAGCCTCATTCACTAATCCGCTTGCGTCCCCCCATGCTGCTAGTGTGAAAGGATGATTTTCCCATCCTTTCCACTTTAGAGGCTGGTAAACGAAGTAGTACTGCCCCGGTCCGGGCTTGAGAAGACGCGACTTAGGGTACACCTCGAGGCGAATGATGCCAGCATCACGACTGTAGGTTGCTGTCGTCATGGTACGTACCACGGACCCAGAGAACCTTAAGTTGAGATTGCAGTATGCCATTCGGACGAAACGGGCTACTCTATCAAAGAGCCAAATGGCCACAAGGGGCCACAAGTAACCGTCATACTCCCCATCGAATATTTTCGTGTGGCTGTTTCTGGGGATCAGAAGTGTTTTTTCAATCGGAATAGTATTCGACTTACTAAAACAACCCGACTATTGTGAGCACCGAAAAGACAATATGCACAATCAAGAAGAACTCGTACGATTTGTGTCGAAACCAAGAAACCGAGAATATTAAAATGAGACACATAACGATCGTGGCCTGTTGAGGACGTTAGCCCTGTAAGCATGTTCGATAAACTCTTCTAGTCTTACTATTCCTCCCATGTACCAGTAGTTCTGTGCCCAGGACTCGGCCAGGTAGCCGTCTGTGATGTGTTAGCCACCCGCCCCGCCATCTTTAGCGGCTTCTTTAGCTTACAGTAAGCTTCCATGACAGTGTATGCAATCGAATGGATGAGGGCTAGGATGGTGGCGACGCGGGCAACGTGCCGGTGGTATATATTGAATGTTGCGTAGCTCCATCCAGTGAGCCAAATGAAGATGTTGTTTCTTCCGGAGAACATCCATAACACCGGTAAGGTCGCATAGGAGATGATTCCCGTTCTGTCAGCCACATATCGACATAGCTGCATTCCAGTCGTATAACTGTCAAACACCATCGTTAGTGCAGTCACGAATGTGAGGAATGTCAACGCTCACTATATGTTTGGAAAGAATATTTCGTAACTGACGAAACACAGGACGAAAGTCATCACATAGAAGGCCAACACAACAATCGATTCCATTCGGGTTGGGATACTGCACCCGTAGAAAAGACGCAGATGGTGAGAACCGAAGGTGGCAGGGACAATCAAATTGGCTTGTAGCCAGTGACGTGTTGACGACAGCCATCCTCCCTCGGCGTTGTATCGAGGGTTTATGATTGGCAAAGTGCTTTCAGGATCGCGAGCTCTTGGTCGGCGGCGGGATTGAGATATATGGGTCACGAGACGATTGACGATCCCGATGAAAAGGATTATTGCCCAGAAACCGAACATCGCCATCCTGTTCCAATCGTCAACTGCAATTCCTCTTGAGCACCTTTCACATGGAGGGCAATCTTACCCATATCTTTTGTGGCCATAGTATTCGTCGTCGAAGACTTTCTGCAAAGGATGAGTGGTCGCACAAACCAATGAAATTTCGGCTGACTTACTGCCGTCTTGTATCCTGCGATGTAATAATCCCTCGAGACAAGAAGAGTTTCATTCCAGATCTTCGTTTCATTGATGTCTTCGTAGTTAACAACTCGAAGACTGTTGATGTAGTCATCTGTGAGTATGGGCAATACTTCTGAATACGGTGTTAGTTCGACCAATCCATATTCTTCACACCATCCGCCGAGCACTTTGGAGCCCGCTATGATCTCTCGAGGCCGACAATATAATTTTGCCGCAGCCCACAAGGATTCCACGTTTAACTTGTGTGTGCATATGTTCTCATAATACTCGTCCGTTGAATTAGCGAAAGTGAATGTATCCAATGCATCACTGATCCCAATGACGCAGTACTCATCGAGGTTACGACCATATACAACCAGCAGATGGACTGCTAAAACGAGGAACTGGAGTGCTTGCTTCATAGTGGTCATGGCAAAGAGTTTGGAAAACGCTCGTTGGAAGTAACGAAGGATGGGATTTCAACTCATTTGAACATGCCTGTGGCAAGTAGATAGGTCAGTATTGATAATGCGTAGAAAGGTATTAGAAAGAAGCGTGACGCTGTGTAGAGCCGAGCAGGTCTACTCCGAAGCGATGGTACTACCCTAGACATGTGATAGGTCGGGGTTTCACGTCGACCATTCATACAAGAATGAATAGACTTGGGACTAGATGGTGTGTGTTCGAGATCATCGTTCGAACCCTGATACACGAACTAAAGGCAGCGGATCCTGGGATACATGATCAGTATTGGTTGTATAGGAGTAGGTCTCAAAGCTAAAGTAAGCATTTCCGATGGCACGAGTTCACTACCTAAGCTCTCCAAGCTCTTTGCCAAGGTTACATCAATCAACATGATCGACCATGGACTAGTCAACCTTGAAGAAGTCTGGGTATCAAGCGTAAATTGTCGCTTTTGTTGCGCTGTATTCAATTCAAAGATTAGATATCTTGAAAAGCGATTATCGAGCCAAAAGAAGAATGCTACAATCATTTTAGAGGCATCGAGTCTGACAACCCTTCAAAGTGGCGGCCAGCACGTTCTGACGTAGAGACAGAATGGCGAACAAAAGACCAGACAGAAGGTTTAGCCTTCCGCGTGGTCGGCACCAAACACCATCTTATCTGATCTTATCTTATCTGATCCGTAATGCTATCCACATGCAGTAGTGATCCTACGGAGAAATTTCGTATTCGCTAAGCATTTGCCACTTGAGAACCAATCATTCAAGCTTTTCCACACTCTAGAACCATCTGAAGAGACTAAACATCATGCTGGAAGTTCCGCGAGTATGGAGGTGGGGGTTTCTCTGCGTCTTTTCAATGCAGGCCCGCGTTGTCGGCTTTCACCCTAGTCAGAAACAAATTTTTCATTCGAGAATCTGAAGTGGCGTGTTGCGATCGTTCTCCCACTCTCTTATCGTCCGCAATCGGAGCTGCGGCTTCGAATCGATGATCAGCAGTCACTTTTTCACTTGTGAAGAACAGGGTCCGTGTACAACGGAGACGATTGCTGCCTTTGCACGTGCATACTTCAAAGGTTTGTCACAGCATCTGACAAGGATAGTTGTAGGGAAAGCAACTCAGCACTTCAACCTACTGGTTTAGCTTTTCAGAGCACATGCAGAATTTGTACCTACTCTAATCCCTCGACTCCACTAGCCACCAAACCACGCTTTCAGATAGTCCAGAGGATTGAAATTTTATCAGATTATGTCGACAAAGTAATCGATTCCTTGAGAGCGGCTTTTGTCTGGCCACATATCTTAGGTGTTCTCGTGCAGAATGAACCGTAGCATGTATTCAACCCGCCCTTTGCTTGGTCAGGTTTTAGCTTTAGCTCCAAGTTCCGAAGGGGGTGAAGCAGAGTCTTTCGAATTAGTTACGTAAGTACTTATGAAGTAGGGACCGCTACGCAAAAAGTGATCCGTATTTCCACGGACAGATGCGAATGAAGAATGAGTTAGACCACGTTTTGACCATAGTGGACCTAACACAAAAACGGGAAAGACCTACTAACAACGAGTCGTTGCCGGAATGTTCTGCAGCTGCCCCATGCCCTGCCTGGCATCATAAATTTAACGCCGTTAATGTAGTACCACACAACGCGATCATGGGCTTCGTGCGAGTAAAAGCATCAAACGTGCCTCATAGTCACGAATATTTATTGGCGTTCCGCTTGAGAGAATGGGAGTATGAACACCACTAACGAGCTTTTAGAGAGTGCGAGAGAGGTAATCGTTTGGTGGTTTGAGTTGAAGCTCCTCGAAGCATCGCCCTCCGATGAACGGAACCTTGGAAGTTGACAAAGAGTTCCAAGGTGTGCAAGGTGTAACGGCTGCTTATGCGGGGGTCGCCGCGACCCATACGACCCGTAATTTTTTTAATCACATCTGATAATCTCTGCCTGTAGACAGAGTCGTGCTCCTCATCCTCCTCTTGACCACCCAATGCTGTTAGATCCCGCGCTAATTGTTGAGCCAAGACACCCTGTCCATCAAAAATCGAGACTAGAATACTAAAGCTTAGAGCTCTGGTTGACGACCTTCAGCTCCGAAAAGTTAGCCCGACTGCCAGAAGTAGGGAGCAGAAGCTCGGTCACGGTACATAAACCCATGTAGATTCCCGTTGTGGATGGCAGTATTTTTCTCTTGTACACCAAAAAATATCAAGTAGATCCTTCATCAGTCGTAATGTTGTCCAAAAGAGTGGTCCTTGCCACACTGGCATTAGCTGGTGTTGCATCAGCGCAGGACTCAGACTTGGTCACGGTTCTGAATAGCACGAATGGAACTGCTTCGATGGCCGAGGTTGTCACGGCAATTCCAGGATTCTTAGATGCCATATCCGGGAAGACGAACATCACGTTCCTTGCTCCTAACGATACGGCTCTTGCCCTGCTTGAAAACACGACGTACGGACAAATGATCGAGAATGCCACTGACGACTATCTTTTAAGTCTCCTGCTCTACCACGTCATTGATGGAGGTTACGACAACATCACAGACTACTTCGTCGCTCCTACCCTGCTGACCTCGAGCAATTACACCAACGTGACGGGTGGCCAGTACCTCGGCGTTTACTACGATGACGATGAGGATGTGGTCGGATTCTATGGTGGGCTGGACATTGTTGCGGAGGGCCCTGCCACACCCATCCCTTTCGAAGGAGGATTCATCTATTCCGTCAATCGTGTGCTTGTAATTCCGCCCAGTGTGTCGGTGTCAGTGACCTCGGAAGACTTCAATGGTACATCGTTTGTTGCCGGTCTCAATGAAACTAAATTGAATGAGGAAGTCGACTTGCTCCACGACGCTACTTACTTCATCCCAGTCAATGATGCTTTCGACAGTGTCGAGGGAGCTCTTTCCGAGCTGAGCATAGACCAAATGAGCGATCTGCTCAAATACCATATTGTACCCGGCAGAGTCTGGCATTGGGATGAGTTGCAAAACAACAGCCAGTTGACCACATTGTCAGGCCAAAATTTGACCATCTACTTTACGGCTGAAGAAGAGCTCTTTATCAACAACGCCGGCGTTAACTACGCCGATCTCGCTGTCTCTGAGGGTGTGGTCATGTTCATTGACAATGTATTGAATCCAAATGCTTCGTCGAGTCCACCTGCCAACGGTACCGAGGAAGGCGAGCCTGCATGGCCAGTCTCGAACGCAACCAGCACCGGTTCGGATTCAGGTTCAGTTGCCGGTACAGGCTCAGGTACAGCATCGTCCACCGGCAGCGCTGCCACTGCCAGTGAATCTGGTTCGGCTGCTGCACAGCAAATGGCTTTCCCCCGGGGGATTGTTGCCATATTATGGACGGCTCTGTTGGCCATCAACCTCTAAAGCCACCTGACCGCGGTAAACCTGATGACTGGTCTCTGAAGGCTTGAAAGCCATGATATAGTTGAAATGAAGATAGCAACTGAAGATAGGACAAGTAGGAAGAATGTAGTTTAGGTTCCAGACATAAATCGAGGGGAAGATTTCACCATATTCATTGTCGTCCTCTTCATCGCTAGTGTCTGCATCAATTAGTTCCGAGTGAGACTGACACCACTAAAACCACACAGACCAAACCTCGCTGTGTCAGAATACACCACCGGCACCAACAACGTCCAGCAACGCCCTTGCTGCGCATAGCATTCAAGTTTGACATTCGATGAGTCGGAAGCCATGCCCGGCCGATTAGAGTAGACATTGAGGGCAGATGATTAATATTTAAGAGGATGCAGTGTTGTATCTAAGCCGCTGTCAATCGAACCGTTGAGCCCGAAATGTGTGCTGAGAATCATTGTGGCAATATGCGCCGAAATTACACAACCAATCCACCCTCTCGCCCTAGTGTGCAAGGCACGGTGGTAGATACCATTTCTCCTTCTTCGCCTCAACTCGAACGACAGAGGACAAATCGAAGTAGTACGCATTTTCAGATCCGGGTCGAATCATGCAAGCGTTTTGGAAATTGGTCGGTACCGTCCAAGCCGTGTCAGCAGGGGGTCCAACTTGTCGGATATAGAAATCCTCCATTCGTTTCCACTGGAGGTTTTTACTCCTCAATAGTCGCTCAGCACCAGCCAGATCCCGGTCTTTTACCATTCGCAAAGCCTTTTTCGCAGTTTCGAGCTGCGATGGAGACTCAGGTTCGTCATCCAACGTTGGCGTAGTTGGCCGGGAACCAAATTCGGCCTCTGTGGATTCGACCAATTCAAAGAACATCAGCGCATCCGCGTCTTGTCCAATGTGATGCAGAGCATCAGCGAGTGTAATGCGGATCCACTGACATTCTCCGTTGTTGTGCTGTCGACGAGACCCGACTGTATCATTGACGACGTTAATGAGATCGCGAACAGGTTCGGAGAAATGTCCATTGTCAAATGCAACGATTGCTCTGATGTGTTTGGCTTGACAAGTACGCTCGAAGTCGTTCTCAAGAACCCTGGATTTTTCCACATGATCCAGCAATTTCAAGGCAGCATCCGTTAGACCCATGTCTCGATATAAAAGCGCTAGTTGAAGACCTGAATCTACCGTAGTGTTGCTGTCGATGGTGAAAAGTCGTGAACGAGTGTCCCAGGAGGACTCAAGCTCTGATATCGCCGTGTTATAGTCTTGCTTCTTTCGAAGTACCTGGCTATCGAAGTGGAAGCGAAAATAGAAAGACCGTTAGACTTTCCGCGAAGTGGCACCAACTTCTCGACTATTCTTTGGTATAATTTCAAGGAAGTGTCGAGCTCACCTTCTCGTTCATATACCCATCCATGATATAAATTGTTTACTTGATAGCATCAAGCTTTCTCTCCCAGCAGCCGCATAATTCCTTCCTCGAGAGCTTTACAGGATCGAGAAGCATCCTCAAACTTTGTCAGATAGTATTGTGCGTTACTAAGAAGCTGAACTGCCTTCTAGTATACGTCAGAATCCGTCCCTAGGACATCTTTTTCGATATTTACGACTTCAATCAACTCTGCTTCTGCTTCTGCGATCAAACGCTGGGAGAAAAACTCGTTGACAAATTCGGTACGAGAGTGCAACGTGAGAGGACTACGCTTTCCCAGCACCTTCGTAAAACCTTCCGCCACAAGCTTCTTGTATTTGTATGCTTGCTGGAAGTCATGATCAGATGTGCCTGCGACGCTGAAGAAATCCCAAGTTGCATAGCAGGCAGATATTGGAGCAAGTGATCCTCTTCATCATTCCCTTCAAGCTTCTTCTGAATTTGGATATGCGCTGTGATGAAAAATTCGTCTAGGGGCACGGCTTTTTGTACCACGGGTGGTAGAGTCTTTACCCATGCTGCAAGGTCGGCTCTGATATCGATCTGCACATTGATTGACGATGCTTCGTTACGTCCCCTGATATCAATAAGCCGTTCCGACCGGGTGACCGCGGCACTACTTCTGATGAAGTCCCTTAACTTCGCCGGCAGCCCCTTGGAAGGTTCTGAAACGGTGATCACATGGCTCTGCCAATTCTGCGCTGCATATTCATATGGCAAGATCGAGTCGGCACATATACCGAGTAATGTCAGAAACCAAAAGTCCTGTTGGTAGCAAATGTTTCCGTAGCAAGGCAGCTGCAAGTGATACGGAAGCGAATCTCTCTTCGTTCAGTACGTTCGAACATTTCTCTGCTAGATGAGCATCTGAGTCTCAGTGAGCGAGTGGCTTGCCGACAAGAAAATCCCGCATGACAGGATGTGATATTTCGACCTTTTCTTCGTCCATCGACAATGATGCTTGTGTCCGGTAGATCTGACGTGAGGAGAATTTTGTGGAGAGCGCGCTGTAAGGGTTTCAGATCAAATCGAGAACGCATGCAGGCCAGTTCATATAACAGAAGGGCCTCTTTTCGACTGAGGCATGCCAGCTCATCGGTTTCGACGAGTTCACTACAATTTTCAGCAGCCAGGCAAGTGCAGCATGGCAGAAAGCCGAGGTGCCAGGTGAATCATGGCAAGAATGCAAAAAGGTCAGTTCGGTAGCGCTAGTACGGGACTAGTGTTCTACCAGAACCGACTTTCCGCAGCCTACGAAAGCCCCCAGAGCACGTTTATGAATCTCGGACGAACCGACCAGGGGCGCCAACTTCCCACAAAATGTTCGAATGACCTGAAGCAACCCAGGCTTGAAACTCGTCAGATTGGCCAAGCCATTTTCCAGTGCCTGCCGCAGGCGAGCACTGCTTTGGGAGAGTGAGGTGTTGGATTACAGATTCCAGCCAAGGAGTGTTGTCGGTCTGATTGCACTCTTCAGCCGGCGTTGGGAGGACAGGTATCAAAGAGGATAACAGAGCACCCACGGGTTTCCGTTGCGTTACTGAATTCTCGGTCGAGCCGTTCGGAGTGACGCAAAATATCTTGATACATTCTTTTAAACTTTACGCTACCACCGGCGGCAGCCTTTATCGCCCAGCTGGTCTTGTTTTGCTTCTGGACGAAAGAATGGCCATCCCCGCCCAGATGGTAAACTTTGCAGCCGAAGTGCCCAAGCCGGACTCACTATGTCGGATTATATTCCGTCAACAGAATCAAGGACACGTAGCCAGCGTAGCAAGGCAATGATTCTGCTGCATCGCTCCGATCGCTTGAAAGTTTGCCCTGCTTGCGATGAGTGCTGCCCGAGGCGAATTTTTGCCTCGTGCTAGTGGGGAGCAGAAGAGTCTCCTAAAATGGCACCTTCATGCAAGGATGATCGTCAATGCACGTCAATGTTGAAAATGCGGCGACCCGTTAAGCTGATGGACGAATCCACAGCGATCCTGAAAGACCCATGTACACTTGACTCCATCAAGTACCATGTGATCGTTGGGGAAAACAGGTTCCTCTTTGTGGACAAGATACTAAGAGAAGAGCACAGTCGACTTTTTTCGTGATAATGAGGAAGCTGGCACTTGGACTGGACGGCATTCATTGTGAATTCAATACTATTTGTATCAGCTTAGGACAGTTGATGAATCTTTCAAACGCGAATGGAACTCCTTGCAAAAATCGCGTGCAAAGCTTCTTCAGTGCATTCGTCGATCCAATAAAGCAAAGGCGATGTGATTGCGGTACTGTCTGCGAATGAGGTGAAACCATGGAAGGACCTTCGAAGTTCGAACCAGAAAAGCTGATCTCCAGTGGACCCAAGAATCGAGGACTTTGGTCTAGTCAGCGTGCTGAAGCAAGTGATGCATACTGCCAGTGTTAAGTAAGGCTCCGACGAGGCTTTTTGAGGCTTGTTTGTGGTGGTCACGTGGGGGCAACGAGGCTAGCACGGCTAGGCGCTTATAAGGGTGTGAGCCGTGAATCGCGGCGCTCACAGTCATTTCCTGGCGATTTTACCGTTCTTCTCTCTAGAGAGCCAATGCCAGATGCGCTCTCTTTCTCTCGCTCTGACGTTGGAAAGTTTAGCACTGAGTTCAAATCTCTCTCTCGCAAGGACGCTAGCAATAATGGCATAGCTTTTGGGGAGACCTCGCACACTGCTCCGGGCGTGCCATCAATGATGCTTCACAATCATCCATTGACAAGATTCTTCTTGCGACCCTGACATGTTCGTTCAATCTTCAAGATGTATTGAAGGCACCAAGGTCATTTGGCAATTCTAGACTCAATCACTGTCGCATTTGCAACAATTGTATGCGGCAACATGACTTGGCAATGGACCTAATCTTCCTATTTTAGTCGTGGATGGATTAAACACTGCCAGCTTTCTTGGATTTACCACTAAATTGTGGAAACAGCAAGCTGCAGTCTTTGGCGCTAGAGCGCTCAATCGACCGTGCCCCTCGTTCGTGACTCCCAGTTGACACGAAAATGCATGGTGAAGTCGACAACATAAGGGAATTGCTCAATTCACAAGCCTCGTCATCCTCGATTTACACTGATCGTAACTGGAGCGGTATATGCAAACAACACATCGGAGTGCAGCATAGGAACCGCTACGATATTTCAAGGACCACCCATCTTTGTGTGTGGGAATGCATCATGTCACGATAAGACACGACCACATGTATGCTCTAATGCCATTACAACGGAGGTCAGTCAATCTGCAAATAAATAGGTATCTGCGATTAGGTCGATCTCCAATTACCGCTCTCTCAGAAATCCAACGTGGTCATTGGTTGTTATTGTTCCATACATGTGTACAGCTTGATTCATGATCTCCCTCCGATTATCGATTAAGTATGAACTTAAATGTCTTTGAGCATCGTCGAATACTAAATTTGTCTAGGTCATGTCGTCAAAGACAGCCCCCAAAGTGAGGCTTAGCAAGCTGTCCCACCCCACGGTAGGCCTTAGTACTTCGGAGTTCCTACGACAAGCTCTGCTTTTCATCCCCTGACTGATCAATCCCTTGGTAACGTTTATCGAACAATCATCAAGATAGACCACTCTGAAACTATAAGCATGGAACATTTTGACACACGACGGACGCTCGACCAGCGGGCTCTTAGTCAGGAGCAGCAGCGAATGTCTCCGGAGAACTCTACCCTCCGTTGTGAAACCTCGTCCATTCATTACAGACCGCTGCTTATGTCACTCCCAGTTGCAAACCATCGTCCCTGGAAAATGTCACTTAGCTGGGACTCTCTCAACTTCCTCGGAGATGTGCTTCTGGCGGCTACCCCTTGCCTCTTCCTAGTCCTAGCATCCGAGGCACTTTCCGCTGAGAAATCGTCATCTCTCAATCATGGTGCGAACGTTCACGAAGCCGCTAGAGTGTCGCCCACGATCTTTCCCATTATCTTTGCAACCACAATCGGGAGGCTGATGAGAACATGGGCCATGTGGAGAGCAGAGCGAGGTGCCAGACTTGGAACACTTGAGCAGATGGTAGGCTCTCAAAATCTGACGTCGGCCATCGAGAGAGCTATCCGACTGCCAGGAGTGGGCCTTTGGAGCATATTTATTGTGTTGCTTTGGCTTTTGTCCCCTTTGGGAGGACAAGCATCGACTCGTGTGAACAGCGAACAGCAGATATCGATATTCAATACAACGACAGTCTACTACTTCAACAACACAGGAGACGGAATCAACGGCGCCTTCGTCGGAGCCGGTATATCAAGCTTGAAAGAGACATCAATGAATAGTCTCCTTCATGCAACATTGCTCTCTGTCAAGCAAAATCTACGACACGACCTTTGGGGCAATGTCAGAATACCTCGATGGGATTATGTGAACACACATTCCCCGTCTCGTGACAGAGACGGTTGGCTTGACTTTGTAGAGGACGATGACACACAATACAGCGCCATGATTGGAATCGTAATCAGCGGCCTCAATAACAATATCGACACAAACTTCACAATGGAAACGGCTGAGTTCAGCTTGTCATGCTCCGAACCACACTTCTTCCCAATGAATATTTCTGCAAATGGCACAGCCAGGTATGGCGGCTTTGCACAGTGGGCAGGATCTCTCTTAGTCCACACCAACATGTCAGCGGATATATTTTCAAATATGGTGGGCACTGTCGCAGAGTGGAACTCTTACCTGTTTGACACAAACTGGAGCACTGACTTGACGAGCCCGAACCCGCCGTTCAACGTAATTTATGCATCCCAAGGTGCAAGACAAGTCGAAATCGGCGCTTACGATTGCGGTGTTGGCATGAAACAAATTCAATCAGACATTCTGTGCAAGGGAACCGACTGCCAAGTTCGTCGCATGCGGCTCCGCGATCCAAATAAATCCACAAAAGACACACTTCCATTCGACCCCGTTGATCCCTCGGTCCCCTTCAACATGTTCAAATGGCTCTCTTCGGCCACATGGATGTCTGACCATAACATAATTTCGCCTATCGACTGGTACGTCTCGGGTTCAGATGCCCCCTTTCCCCGCACCGACATGATCGAGTATAGTTCTCGCGACCTCAACTATCGTGATGTCAGCACCGACGTTGTCTCTTCTCGCCTTGCAAGCCTGATCAACACCGTGTATCAGTCTAGCTACCAGCTTTCCGCTACCTCTCAACCTGCGTCGCAGAACATCACGGCACTGAACCTTTCGCTAAATGCTTCAACGGCAGGACAGGGTTTAGGATACACCACTAGCAATGCCACCGCAACGACAACCCTTACACGGTCTCGCTTCGTACCTAGTATCCCATGGATAATCACAACAATCTTCGTTGCAGTTGTCATGTTGTTCTGTGGCATGGCCACACTGGTCTTCAAGTACACATCGCACGGTCCTGATGTTCTGGGTTATGTATCGGGCATGACGCGGGACAATCCCGACTTCGACGATATCCACGAGCGCGATGGTGGCAGACTCGACGGGCTACAAAGGGCTAGGAGGATGAGACATTTAAAGGTACAGGTTGTGGACCGCAAGCCTGCAGATGAGATGGGCCATGTCACGCTAAGAAACCTGAGCTGCGCTGGTGAGTCCAGCAGCTGGAGCGCTTGTGAGAAGGGCAATAGCAGACAGTCGTCGCTATTATCCGCGGTGAGTGAGCGATCGCCTAGTAAATTCTTCGTGGGTTACAAGTGGGTAGGTCAACGATAGTGGACCTACCTGATGGGTTGCGTTTTTAGCAGAATGAAAACGATCTCGTCAGTTGATTGATAAACTCTCGGACAAGCTTGGACCTATGGAGCAAGATGTCTGCGTAATGAATTCCGGCTCTCGTGACACCAATCATTCTAGTGGTATTGCACAGTGTGCAGCTTGACCGTGAGACTGCTTTTCCATAGCTATGCAAGAAGGCCTGGCTCGTCGTGCAGCCATTGTGATTGAGGAGCCTTAGCTCGGGGGCAGGGCGATTTGCTTAACGTATTATTTTCTTTTACGTCCAAATCCAGGAGCAACATTGACCATAATTCCGTAAAATTTTATCAAACCAGCTTGTTTTCCTCAAGCTGCGATTCCTACGTCCGCGTGAAAGTGCAGGTGACTTGACATCCGAGTCCAAGAGGATTCGACAGGCCCCGATGGCACAGCCCCAATCGTGCCCAAGGTAATAAAGCAGACCGCGGTTGATCTTCCTACCGAATCTGTTCAGCATCTAAGCGATTGCATCAAGACGGCCTTCGGTTACAATGATGTGGCTTTTTGTCCAGAGTTGGAATTTAACAGCACCTACGAAATTACACTAGACTATGATTCGGATGATTTCGACCGTCTATGCTCGAGCCATCGACCCGGGGATAGAGCAACATCCGTTAGCTGTCCACAGAAAGCAAAAAGCCCCCACGAAGCTCACTTGATGATATCCGGCACCTCAACGCGGAATACCTTTCTCCGTATGTTACCATTTTGGTAGAGGGGTAAATTCAGTTGAACGACCGCACCCCAAAGTGTCACATCTTAGGTAACACAGCTGGGGCCTTATGTGTCCGGCTACCATGCTTTGTACTTCCCTTGTATTTACGCAGAAGACTGAACCTGGTGAGCTAAAAATGTTCGTGTTCATCCATTGCCATAGCCGCGAGGAACGTCATGAGCTATCGTCCTACCGAGAAATCGCCCTCAGTATCTACAGGATGTGATGTCTCAGAAAGTTGATCTCAACTTGATCTCGGGCGGAACCCTGATTGGCTCACAGAGGACAGGATCGAGACCACATCCTTTGGGAGTGCCTGTAAACTTCAAATTTAGTACCTACTTCGAAGCAGAGCACCACACCGCACTCGCAGCGCTTTTCGCTCTTCGTCTGGAACTCATCCCACCCGTTCCAAGAATACAGTGCTCAGCCGCGGTAACGAGGGTATCTAGAAGACAAGCACGCTGCATTGGGAGGGCTAATTCGGAGTATAAAAATGATAGCGAGCTCTTTTCCTGCGTCTGTTGCTTCAATAGAGGAATACACAAGTATAATACCACGCCTGGTAATTCCCTCGCTTTGCTTGACTACCCCTTCTTTTGAGATACTCGAAACGTAACATCGTTCAAGCATCATCGTTCGGAATTTACACAAGCCAAGCGCAAGATCGAAGCAGAAATCAGCACAATCAACAAGATGTTCATCAGAGCACATACCGTCAACATCATGGCTCTTGCAGCCTTGACAGCTGCAGCTCCTGTAGCCCAAGACACATGGAATGGCCCGCAGGGTATGCCATCCAGTATTGCAAGCACCACCAATCCGATGGCGCCCAGTCAACCTGGATCGGCAAGTCCACCAATCAAGTCTGGCAACCCATTCAGTTTTCCCTTGCCGAACGGTTTTCCCAACTTGAGCAGTCAAGCTCTCCTTGCCACCAGTCTGCAGGCGCATGGCATTGAACCTAACGGGCCCCCGCCGACGCTACAGCCAGATGATTTGACCAGCATTGAACTGCTTGCTTTCAACGAACTGTTCGAGATTGCCTTTTTCACCGATCTGCTGTTCAACATCACCAACAACGTTGAGGATTTCCAGCTCCAAGATCAAAAGCTGCAACAGCAGGTCCTGAATGCCCTAATTGCGGTGCAGGCTCAAGAAGAGCTCCATGCGGACTCGCTCAACAAAATTTTGGCAGCCAACAACGTGAGCCCTATTCAGCCGTGTGTGTACAAATTTCCAACGACAAATCTCACGAGTGCGATTACCTTGGCTTCTACCTTCACAGACGTTGTACTTGGCGTCTTCCAAGACGTAGTACTGAAGCTTGCTCAGAACGGGGATGGCGGCGCTGCACCGGTGATAGTTTCAGTGGCTGAACAAGAAGGAGAGCAGAACGGATTTTACCGAGCATTCAATGGCCTCATTCCCTCGGCCAAGCCTTTCCTCACGGCAGCCACACGAGAATTCGCCTTCTCCATCCTCAATCAGATGTTCGTGGTGCCAGGCTCTTGCCCCAACATCCAAGAAATAAAGCTTCCGATCTTTCTTCCCCTCAACGTTCTCACCCCCGCCCCGATCGCGCCCAAGAACCAGACGCTTCAATTCAGCGTGCCGATCAGCGGATCTCACTCCCTTGACGGTCTTAGTCTGGTCTTGATCAATGGGCAGCAAATCCCAATCGTCGAAAAGGTAATGAACCCTACAGTCAAGGGTGGCTTTGTTGTCTTCGAAGCTTTCTTCCCATTCTTTCCAGAAATTTTAGATGGACTCACCATTGCTGCACTCACAAATCGAACGGGCACTCCTAATGGTCCTTTCATGACTGCTGAAGATGTCGCCGCTTTCACCGTGGCAGGACCTGGTCTGATTGAGGTTATGTAAGCGGGCGATTCAAAAAGGAGGTAGTATGCTGATGGAGCTTGCAAGATGCGATGTTTGAGTGTTACAGTCGAGTCATTCCTTCGTTGTTCGTTCTTGAATCATTCTCGTCCCTCCTTTGGGCCATAAGAATAGTTTTCTTAAGTCAAATACTTTGTTCGAAATGCTCCGCGAGTATCGTGCTGACAGCTTCCTCTCGGGGGAAAATTACTTGCAAATGGCCGGCATCTAGTGGTGCAACTCGTCCAGGCCGCGTAGTAAGTCGATGGCATAGAAGCTCGGCTATGCCAACATCTCGATACGTTTGGTAGAGTCAAGGTTGGGCATTCAAGAGGTCGTCTTTGGCAGTCAACTCCATCTTCGCATGTTAGTGATAACAGAGTATAGGTCTGTATTTTCGTCGTAGGCCGCCCAGTCATGAACGACCGCTCGTCGACTATCTTTAACATTTAATGTAGCTTAATGCCGTGTCTTGGACACTTGCAGTCGTTGCACCTGCGCCGGCAAACTCGCCTCCTCATTGTGGCTTCAAGCGCCAACGAACCCGCATTTTGGTGCCTTCCATAGGACTCAAGATCCGTCCACAGTTCCCTCGAATTGCTTGACAGGAATACCAGCTTTTCCCAATGAGATCATTTTATCTCACTTACCACAAAGCTGATAAGAGTCCAGCCTGCCGGTGAGTGGACGCGCATAACTGTGGAGACCGGGATTGAGGGGCAGCGCGTCGTGCATCTTTGAGGGGCATCGTGGGCATCCTGGCATTTTCGCCACCGAGCACCTCTTCAACCTTCAATCGCCTGGATTCTAAGACAGCTCTGTTCATACTTCAATTTTCGACTCACATCTTACAGATTAGCATAGCTACCATAGCAGTACTCTTGCCCGATCATGTAAGGTAGACATACTAACATGTTTGCAGGCCGACCATTCACGTAAGCTCTTCAGCATGGAGAAGCTTCAGTTCTTTCGCACGCGTCCAAAGGACGCTTCTTGATCAACAAGATGCAGCAAAACTGTATGCTGACAATTTTGGTAAAAAGCGTGAGCCGGTGTTCGTGCTTATTCGTGTCTACTCACGCCAGGTAGCAGAACCTGGAGTGTTGCAGACGCGATTAAGCACGTTCTGAGATCATACGGCCTGTGAACTTGATCAGGATAATACCTGCGAAAGGATCATGCTTCTTTCCCCAAGTGACCCTCGTACGAAAATCTAACCACTATGCAGGTCGACAAGAATCTGTTTAAGATGACCCCACCTGTTGCTATCTACAATGAAGCAGAGACTCTGTCTCCTCCAACCAAGAAACTTACCATCAATGGCAAGGAAGGGGGCATGAAGCCAGCTCCAGAGGCGCAGTCTAAGCTTGTGGCCCAGTTCGCTCACAAATGGGACGACTTCGCTTTCAACCCCATCCGCGAGTCCCAGGTCTCACGTGCCATGACTCGTCGCTACTTCGCCGACCTGGACACCTACGCCGAATCTGATGTCGTTATTGTGGGCGCCGGCTCTTGTGGTCTGTCCACCGCGTACACCCTCGCCAAGGCTAGACCAGACCTTAAGATTGCCATCATTGAGGCTAGCGTCTCTCCTGGAGGTGGTTGCTGGCTTGGCGGCCAGCTCTTTTCGGCCATGGTGCTCCGCAAGCCAGCGGAGAAGTTCCTCGAGGATGTTGGCGTTCCCTACGAGGATGAGGCGAATTATGTCGTTGTCAAGCACGCGGCACTATTCATGAGCACGCTCATGAGTAAGGTGCTCATGATGCCAAACGTCAAGCTGTTCAATGCGACGTGTGTCGAGGACTTGATCACCAGGCCTGCGCCTGAAGTTCCAGGTGGTGTCAGAGTTGTTGGAGTCGTTACCAACTGGACATTGGTCACGCTCCATCATGACAACCATTCCTGCATGGATCCAAGTAAGTTTTGTTCTGATTCGAAAACATCAATCACGAAATACTCAGAACTAACGGCTCTCAGACACCATCAACGCTCCTCTCGTGATCTCGACAACAGGGCACGATGGTCCATTCGGAGCATTCTGCGCCAAGCGTCTTGAGTCCATGCAAGCTATCAGCAAGCTTGGAGGAATGCGTGGTCTTGACATGAACAGCGCTGAGGACGCAATTGTGAAGAATACTCGCGAGGTTGTGCCCGGTCTCATCATGGGCGGAATGGAACTGAGCGAGCTCGATGGAGCCAATCGCATGGGCCCCACGTTTGGGGCCATGTGCCTTAGCGGTGTCAAGGCAGCCGAGGAGGCCTTGAAAGTTTGGGGCATCAGAAAGAGCGAATGCGCCGAGTGAGACGAGCCATGTTCGACTCAGCCGTGTTTTCTGGGCACGGTTCTGTGTGCGCTATGAAAGCGTGATAACATGAATTTTGGCAAGGATAGTCACTGGTTAGGAACACTCATTACTCATAGTGTGACGCACCACAAATGCAACAGTCGATAATGATTTCGACATTTCGCAAGTGAAAAGCTGGCCGACTTGATACCGCTCCGAGCGTTCGTATTCCGTTTACCTTAATTCCTCAATTCCTAGAACGGCAGGCGGAGACCGCCAGCCGTTATCGATTCTCGGGCCGTGCAATACGTGTATAAGTACACAAGCACAGTGACGTATGTTTTACGGCCGTATAGTGTGTTGTACAAGACAGAATTTGTTGAGGAATATGTTTGAAACGCGGGCGCGGTAACTAAGGAACATGTCAAAGGCCAATGTGGGACACAAAGCAGCAGGATACTTGACCTGAAAAGAGGTACCGAGGGTACCTCGGGTACTTTCTTTTAGTGCCAAGCCAGGCACAACCTCGGCTCTTGAGGGATATCGAATCCTAGCCTGATAAGGATACGAAATACGATGGCGTAGATGTCTCATCCACTGGGACTCAGATCCTAACTCACAACGTAGGTCAGGCACTTTTTTAAATACAGGCGACCATTGCCTCGCAATTATGGCTTTCAAATCGAGTCATCTCACGCAAAATGGCAGCAAGCTCGACAACTACAGAGACACCAAATGTGCTCACAACTTTGGGCTTCGAGCGACTGAGTCCAGGGGTGTCGCTCTATCAACCCGCCAATAACGGTGCAGGTGACACCTCAAAACAAGATCCTACGCTGATAATCATGTGCTCATGGGCGTTCGCTCAACCGAAGCATATTGCAAAGTACATCAAGCCTTACCAGTCGATCTACGCCAATTCCGCAATTCTCCTCGTACAAAATGCGATCGTCAATGCGACGTGGAAGCCGGACCGGTGGCAGATGAGCTTCTTCCAACCAGCTGCCGCGGCCATTCAAGCACATTTGTCGAGAACAAGCCAGCCCCGAGTCTTACTACACGTGTTCTCCAACGGCGGTTCACACGCTGCTGTCCAGCTCTCGGAGGCATGTCGTGAGACCTGTGGCGGGATGAGGCTGCCCGTGGATGCCATGGTTCTTGACAGCTGCCCCGGTCAGCCGAGGTTCTGGCCGACTGTGACTGCGCTGACACTGGGCGTCCCTAGCAAGAATCCTCTCATCAAAGGAGCCGCCGCTGTGCTGTCAGCTGCCATAGCAGGAGTTACTGCCCTTTTCGACATCCTCAGCATCGCCGAGGCTGCAGCCTGGAAACTTTACCGGAAGTTGAACGACCCGATCGATGTGTTCTTGCTGAAGAGACCGAGGGGCGAGAAGGGCGAAAGCATCCTTGTGCCAAGGACATACCTGTTTTCGAAGAGTGATGAAATGATTTTCTGGGGTGATGTTGACTTTCACGCTAGCGTGGCAAAAGATACACTGCTCGCCGAAGGCTCCTCCATGTCTGATATCGAAGACGTTGTGCGGCTTGAAGAATTTGAGGGAACCGCCCATGTCAATCATGTCAAACACGAAAGTCAGCGTTATTGGGATATTGTCCAGAAGACTTGGGAGACGTCAAGAGTTAGGGCGCCACATTTTTGACCTTTGTCGCGTCCCATTTCAGCTCCTATCATTAAACTGAAATGTCCGGTGCATCTGTGGCAGCCAGCTTGTTTACACTCCACATAGGGAACAGGTAATATTGGAAAGTTAGAAGTCGCATCATAGAACAATCTCGTTTTGGTAAACTATACGCACAACACAACGAAACCATGACACTCCCACACGATTCAAATCTTACCAATATAGTCTGGCTCACAGGCTACAAATAGTCGCCTCCTGGGATAGAAACACGTTGGCACGTCGGGCAATAAGGCGGTCATTGCGGTCAATCATTTGCACGTTGCATCTCTTTTAAGCTTTGTTCTTTCGCACCTGCAATCACAAATTCTAGATGAGGCCTTGTCCGAACAGAGTAGCCGGTATATGTGCGGTTGTGGCACCTGCGGTAATCATCCAGCTGCTATGTTAGTGAACCGCCGACACGAGACTTTGATATAATCCTAGGAGCCGCCAGAAATAATGACCAACGAGGTTAGGTTCTCCTAATAGCCACGGCGAGACTATTTAAGGCAGTCACGACGACGTTGCACACCTTACGACGATACCTGCTATTTTCGGCTGCACGTCGCAATAGAACCCCGCAATGAGTATATGCATGCCGCTCGTTCGAGGAGATAAACCCCCAGAACAGAATTCCAGTAATTCCGACCGTCTGCCTTAGCGCTGAGCGGCGCACCAATGAACCATAATCGGCTACAAATCCTACTAGAATAGATCAGGCATCCTACGTGACCTCAATGGGGTACGGAATAGCTACCGGCGCATCAAATATCTTTATATACGCTATTTTGAAGGACACAGCTCATCTCTAG
Organism: Incumbomyces lentus; assembly: GCA_017656005.1. Taxonomy (NCBI): domain Eukaryota; kingdom Fungi; phylum Ascomycota; class Eurotiomycetes; order Chaetothyriales; family Trichomeriaceae; genus Incumbomyces; species Incumbomyces lentus. Next base: position 1,317,437 of record JACJVT010000007.1, on the reverse strand, counting down.
CATTCTAAACTCAAGAAACACCACGCTATCCTGCAGGGGTGCTCATTTAACAGTATTTCGAGCATGGCCGAAAAGCTCCCAATCCGCTATGAAACGCTTAAGAACAAATGCATCATCGTCACAGGCGGGGCATCTGGCATGGGCTTGGCGACCGCAGTCCGCTTCGCTGAGCACGGGGCTCATGTCACGCTCGCGGACCTCAACGAATCCGAAGGCAACAAGGCCGCATCGATTCTCACGTCACGCGGTCTTAAGGCGAGCTTCGTCAAGTGCGACGTCACAGACTGGGAATCGTCCACAGCAGCCTTCAAGCACGCTGTCAACTTCAGCCCGCGCGGCACGCTAGATGGTGCCTTTCTCTTCGCCGGCGTGGGAGACCAGCTTGCACTCGTCCCGCAGATGGAGCAGCTCAACCCGGAACCGTCGCTCGGCAAGGATCCCGTCGAGCCCAGCACAGCTGTCATCGACATAAATCTGCTCGGCTTGCTTAAGTCGGCTAAACTGGCGCTGTACTATTTCCGCATCCCGGCGGCTGAGGATGCACCTTCCGTGGCGCCGGGAAAGAAAGCGCTCTTTCTTGCAGCGAGCCTCGCTGGCTACGCTGATTTCCCTCCGACCCACTACTGCATCAGTAAATTTGGGGTGCGTGGGCTTTTTCACTCATTAAGGCCCAGCACCAGGGCTCCGGAGAGCCTTTTTACCGTCAACATGTTGAGCCCGACATACACGGAGACGCCAATGGTGACGGGCTTGGTGGCAAAGTTCGGGGAGGTGGGGCAGAAGACTATCGACTTGATCAGGCAACATTCTGGGTATGGGAGTGTAGAGTCTGCGGTTGAATGTGCGAGTCTCTGTGCAACGAACACGGGCGGTGAGCAGGAGGTGAATGGCCGAAGTTTTATGACGTGGCCACATGGTTGGGTCGATAACATGGAGGAGCATGGTAAGGAGGGAGCCGTGATCTGGGAGCATGCGGAGCGGTGTGACTACTTGAAGAATGGGCTGGTGATAATATAAACAGCGCAGCGTGTACAAGCGCCTTTGGGCGATGTGGTCCTCGAAGCCATTGTGCCGAACCGTGAGCTCTTGTGACATGTCCTTCGTCTCTAAACTGTATCAGATGTCTGACGAACGAATGTCGTTTCACACTAACCTGTTCACCCTGCTAGCATCTGTGCTATCATTGCAATCCTAGTCTCGCAGCTTGTGCGCAAACGCCTCTCGTTGAGGTCTTATATATGGGACAAACATAGGCCACTATCTATGCAGCGCATGCAGTGGATGAAGGTTCGGTAGGAGTACTGCTTCCTAAGTGAGACCGGACGGAAAAGTCGTCGGGGAAAGCGGTTATCGGCTCAATCTGCGATGTTGAATCAATGGTCCCATTAGCTGCCTAGGTTGTGACTTCAACCGGTTCCATTCAGTGTGCAGGCTGACCAAAGATGGCCGTAGCAGCGCTCACAACGCTAAGCACAAGATGCTCACATGCTCACATGTATCCAGGAGCCTTAGGCACATCGGTATGCAGAGATGCCGTTGAGTTGGATTCTGCTTTGGGTCCTGACTTCTTGTAATACGCTGCGACAAATGACACATTTTGAGACGACTTGTGACTCGTGAACGATCGAGTGATATCGTTTGCCATGCAGCCGCGGCTGTCTTGAGTGACAGTGTGAACTTTGGAGCTAGTGTCCGGTATTCTAGTTCCGTTCTGTACCTAGGTTTTGGGTCGGTGATGTTAGACTCAACATACTCAGCCTAATCAACTATTACCAAAATAGGGCCGAGAGGGATCTTTTGAGGTGAAGTCCGGTGATTTTCTGCTAGTGCTAGTGGGTCGCGTATGTGTGTGGTATTTAGGAAATAGGGTAAGTACTGTGCAGTTGGGTATCAAGTTCAATGATTCGACCATGTCGATTTGAAGTGGTTCTCAACGTCACTTCTGCGTGCGTGCGGGTGGACACGACCTCTGTACAGCAGAACTAGCAACGGTCGAGGGGACGGACAATATCGACGTGGACGGGACTGTCTAATGTCTGATGACCATCTGTCAGCATGCTCGAGGTTCGCCTGGGCAGACTCAACTTACCTGTGCTCAATTTCCCCTTTCCACAATGTGCAAGACTAAATCAAAGTCATGTCAACGGAACTTCTGCTAACCATCTATTGAAGGTCTATCGACCAACAACTAGTGCCTTGACTTCAATTGCTTGGCGTCAAAGTCGATCATTGACGCATGGTAGCCAAAGAGAGCGAGCAATGATTGCTAAGCAATGTGATGTTGTTATTAAGATTCGCATCGACGTGGTGTTGCGAAAGGCCATAGCCATTTCGCTGCCGAAACAGGTGACTTTGTCCTGGGAGAGCAGTGTGATGGTCGATACAGCAGCAGATCAGCATTCGTTGCTAAGCAATATTGTAGAAATAACGACACTCGAACATGGTTTCTTTATTGTAGCCTCGAAGCTCATAATGGCCTTGCCCTTGTGTCCCCGGGAGGCTTGGACCATGGTGGCTGCCACAAACAAAAGCGAATCATGTTAATAGTTAGACCTACGTCTCACGTCAGAAGAGGATACGATTTCCAAAAAGCAAGGCTAGGCTGGAAACAACTTAGTGTAGACGACTAGGTCAGCGCCTCTCAATAAAGGTAACAACATTCGAGTGTCATTGTGGCAGCAGCGGGATTCCCAAATCATTCGCAGGAAGATTCATACAAACAAAGGTCCCGATGGCACAGTCTTGTTTAAAGAGCTTTTGTATGTTCGTGATTCTGGGTATCTATAGAGAGCGCAGAGCGCCGAAAAGGCTCTACAACTGAAATGCATGTGTCAAACCCCCCTCCCACCAGCCCATGAATTTTTTAAATGGTGAATTTCCATTTTCTGTCCCTGTAAAATGCATTGTCCATTCCAAGAGTTCATGCGAGAGAACCGTGGACATGGTGTCTTCGTCGTGCAATGTGTGATCGAAGGTCGCGCTTGGCATTGCCGCCAGAAACGTTGTAGGCGAAGTTGGCAGAGACGCCAGGCACACAAGTCAGGCCAGCGGACATGGGCATTGCCACTGACCAGGTACCGGAGGCACATCGCTGGAATGTGCTCCCGTCTGCCGAGCAAGACCAAGCCCCCTCTTCCGTACAAGCAGCTCCAGGTGCTGTCGAACCTAACCCAGTACTTGAGCCACTTCCCGTGCTGCTTCCAGAACCGGTACCGCTGCCGCTGTCGCTGCCACTTCCAGAACCGGTACCACTGCCTGCACCCGTGCCGGACGAGGCTTGTGTTGGCTGCGAAGCTGCAGGGGAGGTTTCTGATCCGCCAGCTGGGACTGTGGCAAAGTTACCTCCGTTGGTTTGGGTTCTCTGGCCACCATTTTGGCTACCTGCTTGACCAGATGGAGCGGGAGCGCCTGTGGCACTGCCTGCTTGAGCAGAGGAAGCAAAACCGCCAGTGGGTTGCGCTACACCGGAGGGCACGCCAGCCGCAGTCGAGGCAGTGCCCGATCCAGTATTGCCACTACCCTGATCTGGCTGAGAAGCTCCGACGGGCCCACAGCTGCCAACTGGGTCTCCGAGTTTGGCGCTGGGGCCGACTTCGAGGGATGAACCTGGGTTGGGATATTTGACATCAATGCCTTCGGGGGTGTTACAACCAGTGCCAATGTTGGCAACAAAAACATCCGGAAGTGGAGCTGACTGACGCTTAGAAATAGGTTGGTTGGATGGCATGTATCTTTTCTTCTGGGCGCCCTGAATCTGGACGTAGGCACAATTCATGTAGAATTCTCGGTTGCCGATCTTGTTGTTCCAGGTCCAAGCCAAGGTGTAGTCCCCGGGACCAAGATCTGGATGGTCTGGAATTGTAAATTGGAATTGAGCAGCGTTGGTGCCCGCAGGATCGCCGCTCAGGTTTCCAGCGGCGTCAGATGGACAGCCACCTTCGATGGAGTGGATGACCATGAATTTCATGTCTTTGCTTATCGTGGTACCCTTGGCGAGACTGACCTGGCAAGAACCACCACCATGGGTGGCCCCGCCAGTGAAACTCAGCGTGTTGGACGAGCCGATGCTCATGACGTTGGGATTGGATGTGTCGAGTTGACCGGAACCCATTTTGCAGGGATAATTGGATCCATCTCCCGAGAGTGGTGAACTATCGGGTGAACCGGCAGGGGTCGGGGTTCGCATAATCATGTGGGCGTGAGCGGTCGAAGCCAAGGCTAGAATCGCGGTGGATGCCTTCATTTTGAAGATTGTTCGTATGACCGAGACTTGATGGTAGAGATCGTGGTAAAGAACTTCGAACCAGCGAAGACTGCTTTGGTCAAGATTTGATAGAGAGTTTGCGCGCTGTATGTATGTCAGTGTTGGATCGCAAGAGCCGTGTACAACCGATTTGTGTTGTGAGAAGGGAGAAATGGGTATCGCCGGTTGAGGATGAGATATTAATGCGTTGGTGGGGCCGTTTGGTACATTGTGCGATTTTCGAACAATGACACAAAGGGCAGTGACAGTTCGAATGGTCTAGCAGGGTCTTACCTTTTGTGCGTAGTGAAGTAGTGAAACTTCGAGTGTAGAACAATGCAGGGCACAAAGGAATGGTCGTTGACTTGATGCAGTGGTCTCTTTCCAGAAAGAGCTCGAGTGAGTGAGTCAGTGAGGGAATGGAACAGTCTGCCACAGGCACGACGTGGATGCAAAAGTCAACAATGAATGGGCGAGTGAAGGAAAGTCACAGGACTAGCCTGGAAGGAACTCTGGTGATGTAGAACTTGAGTGACAAGAAAGAAACAACAGGCCACGGCGATGAAACAGATATATGTGTGCCGTAGAGAGATTCACGGTGCACGCATTTCGAGTCCCCTGATGTCACGCTGGGTACTGGCCTGGTTGTACATAGGCTGTGGTGGCAATGCAAGGAATCTGAAACATGGAATGTCATTGGTCGAGGATAGGCAGACTTGCAGTCTGGTCTTCACACTAGAATGAGCGGAACTTGAAGGCTCCGTATCCTGTCACAGCGCGTTGCCGGTGCTGGAGATACTTCACCACTGGTAGGAATGACCAGCCAGCTGAGGACGAGAAGCACGGACAATACTTCTCTGGAACAAGCTGAAAGGAGATGTTGATTGGTGTCAGAGTTGGAGACTAGCGGGTGCAGCACGGGGCTTTGGCGCGCCAAACGCTGGACCATCGTGACCATCCCTTGAATGCATTGGCCAAATGTCGGGGTTTGACAGTCGGATAAGCTCAGGCTCGCTGCATCGTACGGAGCAAGATGCATAACGAGGCAGGCTTCTGCAATGGAGACGTCTACGTCTGTCCGACCCCTGAGACTCGGAGCTTCGACTCTGAAGTCCACAAGTGCGGATGTAAAGTGAACTTTCCCCGTTGGGTAGAATGGGCACAATGGGTTGAGGTCAAGAGATGAAAGCCGGGGCAGGGGCGCCAAAGCTCCCGAATGGTGAGAAACGCGCAACCACAAATGGCGGTGCAAGAAAAGCTCCGTGGGCTCCCTTGGCGGTCAGGAACAGGGTTAGCGCCCGAAAAAGGGACCACATGGGCCCGCCAAAATCTGGCGTTGGCTCTCGCTTGACTGGCAGGAGATCGAACGTCCTGCTCAGCTCGGAGTTTCACCCTTTCCTCTATTGTTTCGATTGTTCCTTGAGCCTAGCCAATCGCTGCCTCAACCGCCTCAACGTCAAAAACATTTTGTACTCTAACAGCCACAGTCTAACGATGTCGAATCGAGACTTGTCGTGTTTGTCCCAGCTTTTGAACCACCTTACCACACTCTCGCCACTAGATCTAACGCCGAATCGACAAGCTTCGTGATATGCGCGGTGACAGCACGCAGTCATACAGTCATGGACCCACGACAGCTGCCGACGTGTCGAATTCTACAGTTTGCGGACCTCTCAAATGCAGATCCCTGCCATTGAAGAATTTTGTCACTCCTGTTCCATTCGGCCGAGCCGATCGCGGACCGGCTGGGCAGGAAGACAAAGAGACGGGCACCTTCGAGCGCTGAGATCTACCCGTGGCCACTAGTGTCGCTCTCGAACACGCAAGCTAGACCTGCAATCTCTCAATGAAGCCGTACTGCCCACACTCCCCAAGGTCAAAAGACTTGAAACATCTGCACACGGCTGTTCAACCAGCAGAAGGCCTCTGCACGGCGCGTGACGAGACAGAAGATGTCGCATGAAACGCACGATGCTACAATCATCGACATTTTTCGTCCACTGCACGATCAAGCGACAGCACGTGGAAGGACTTGGCCCAAGGAAAGACAAAGTGATTCAGAGAACAGTAATCATCTCCGAGATCACTAGACGCCCTCTTCTTTGTTTCATGCTACGAAGGTCGTACCACAATTGCGACTTGCGTAGTGCTTGCACAAGGACCAAGCCTCGTCAATCGAGTAAGTCCTCCGCTTTCCGCCCACAATGGAAACTCTCCTTCGCGAAGGTCTCGGTCATCCGAGAGGGCACCACCAGGTGAGGCACAGTGAGGCCAACTAGCGCTAGTCCGCTTCAGGTTCTATCACCTTGTCACTACTCTGCGTCGTTAGCAATATTCGTCTCCCTTCCCAAAAGCCGCATTTCCTAGCTAAGACCATGACACAAGGATAATTTAGAGTAATGTGAAATCAGCACTCACGGGCCAAGACCTGTGCGGTGGTTGAGTCGGGTTGCAGTCGTCGACCGAGGCAACCAGGTTCTTTGCAATGCAATCGCCGCTTTATTGTTTGCGTAACAATGAATCTTTCTAGGCCTACCAAGAACACTTGGTGCGAAGCACTTCAGTTTTTTTGAATCAGTCTAGATGTAACGTGTTCCAAAAACTAATGGTAGCATCGCAGATGAATACTTAGGATCAAATACTCACAATCTCAACAAGGGTATAGACTGTATAGTTATTACTCTGGTATGACCTACCACGTGCATGGACGGAGCGCCCGTATGTACATCGACTACCGAGGCCATGTGACAGGAACCACCTGAGGTTTGGAGACAGCCACCAAGTCTACGTCAAGCGTGTCACCCATGATTCTGCTGATGAGATCTTGCGCAACGTTACCAAGCAACGTCAAGTCATGTGAAGTCGCGACCATAAGAAGACCATGGCCAGTCTGTTCTGTACTGCCCCGGCTTTACCCACAGCAGACGGCTGGAAATATCTCCAGCTCACGATAGATGCTCTCTAGAATAGAGCACATGGCTCTGCACTCACTCATACACCCTTCCCGCGACCACCAAACATCTGCGCTACACAAGCTGCCGAACCAGTAGCTGCACAGCAAAATCGCACTCGCGTCCAGCCTATTGAGTCAGTCCACGAATCCGATCACGAAGTTGACAAATGTGAATGTGTTTCGCAATAGCCGCTCGAGTTACAAGAGCTTACATATCCGTTGTAAATGGCGAAGGCAGGGAGCATCGTCGCAAGTCGAACAATCCCTCCAGGTACTTGCTATACCTGATCTCGTCATACATGTCTACGGCGTCAGGAGCACAATCGGGAGAAAATGGTCGCCTACATCGTTGGCAAGGATATGACTCGTCGCATTTTGTTTATTAGCTTTGAGATCAAGATAGAAAGGTCATTCGCAAACCTAAAAGGCAGCCACGAGACATGGTGTGTTGAACTTGTGAATGAACTCGATTTCGCAGTCGTGGGCTTGATGATATGCTGAGAATAGCCAACAGCGGTGGTCATGTTGCAGTGCTTCCCTCATATTCCATCGTCGGACAAAGAAGAAACGAGGCTGCGCATCCAGGCAAGAAGTACTACTGTAGATCTGGGCCAAGCCGAGTAATACGAGCAATCGGTGGTGTCAGTCCGCCAAGAGCTTGAGGCCTGCATGTAGGATAGATAACTTGAAGCCTACCCTTTTGAGCCTGAAGGCCTAAGGGCTTACTGGTGTTGTTTGCTGCTTTCATTAAGTATTAATAGCGTGCATCATTCAATGGGCCATAACGTTCTTTTGGGCTCAATGTGTCATAAGGGTTCACTGGGTCAGCCGCAGCCGAAAAATAATTTCAAATTTCAGCCTTGTTAAAAGAGCCTGACCCAGTGAACCCCTATGACCCAAAAGAACGTTAAGGCTCTCAGCTCCGAGTCCGAGTCTAGGGGCTCCGGCAGCCTCGGCAGGCCTCCCGTCACGTCCACCGCGTCCTCGCACGCGTGCGTAATAGCATTTTTACGCTTTTCGAGATGGGCGGGACGGATGAACCAGAGTGTATGTTCCTATACCACTTTTTGGGTTGCCTCACATTCACCTACACGTATGATGTTGTCTTTGCCCTTCAGGTAACAAATCCACCACTCTTTACGTCAGAGTTGCAGATATCGGCCGTCCAGCCAGCTTATCTCGCATACAGTGATCTCGGTCGATTACGAGAGGCTCTTCGTTCCTTTGTCAGCATATATTACCAGAGCACAATTCTATTCCAGCATGTATTCTAGCTTACATATCTTCTACTCGCGAATCTTTGACAGTGTCCCAAACAGTTTGCGCAAGATGTTTGCCATTCTCGCAGCATTACTCTCTTTACGAAACATCCTCCTTGTCTTTTGCCTCCTCAACCTCAAGAACCTGCCACTATCTTGGGAACTCCGACTGATCTACCGCACATGGCGAGCATGGCGATCGAAGCACGATGTTGCCCGAACAATGGACAAGGCGTCTTCCTCCTTCGATGCGAAGTCGAACATTCCAGCTTCTTCTCATCCACTCTTCGCGTCCTTGACCCACTCTTCAAGCAGTCCCCTCCTCGAAACGGACCATAATCTCCATAAATCCAACTCCACCTACTTCGCCGACCTGGATGTGTCTAGGACGGGAGTGATGGTGGCCTTGCTCAGCTCAACAAAGTTCTCACCAGCTGAACTAGACAAGGAAGGATTTAAAGGACCATTTGCTGTCATCCTAGGGTCGGTACATGCCAGTTTCTTAAAAGAAATCAAGCCCTACGAAGGATATCAGGTGCGAAGTCGAGTGCTTGGCTGGGATGAGAAATGGATCGTAATTGGATCCGTGTTTGTACGAGCTAAAAACGCCAAAGACAGGGCTCGAGACAAGAAAGACGCCACACGAAAAGCAAAATTGCTGGGGCTGACTGAGGAAGATATACAGAGTCAACAGAAGGACAGTGGCAATGAAGAGGTCCTTCTGGCCACATGTTTGTCGAAGTATGTGGTGAAGAAAGGGCGATACACGGTTCCACCAGAAAGATGTTGGAGAAGTGCGGGCTGGCTCCCGGAGAAACCGGCGGGTTTGGCAACACCTCCTGCTGTGGTCGACTCTTCAGCAGCCCCAACACCCGACACTGAGCCGGTCAATGGCCAAGTCAAAATAACGGAGGAGGATCTCCGAAGACGAGCACAAGAAACGGCGGCCAAAGCTGCGGAGAAGCTGGAGCACGATCAAGAGAGAGCGTCCAGTACTGAGACAAGCAAGGACGACGAGGCGTGCCGAGCTGCGGCTTCGAAATGGACATGGGAAGACATCGAAGCGGAAAGAAAACAAGGTATGAAATTGGCAGAGAATTGGCTTGGCCTGGATACCGCTCTAAAAGAACTTTGGAATGAGGACCGTAGGCGAGGCATGGTCGTCTAATCCAGGATGGAACACTTCTCCTCCACCCCTTCGTGCTTCGTAAATCGCCTGAACATCTCTGCGCTTAGAGCACTGGCATGAAGACCAGGTAACAAGCAGATGCATGCCTACTGCACCCATGTGTTCGTATCTGCGCGAGCTTTGTCGGGCTGACATCAAATTCTGGCAAGGCAATTGCAGCAGAGCAAACGGCATTGCTCCACACCGGCTGCTTCAATCTTCTTCCCTGCTCGAAAAAGCTTTAGTGAAGCGTTGGGTATAAATGGACGAATATTCTAGCGTCTTTCGCTGCACCTAAGTCGTTCGGGCAAGCAAAGCCATCGCAGAAAATGAAGCAAGCGGTCTAGTTCACCATGGTCAAGTTCTATGCATACGACGGCGACAAACATCGTCTGCATATCCTTTTGCAAGCAGCTTCAAATCGAAAGCGAAGTCCACTGATTCGCCGCTTCTTAGCTCTGTCCAGAACAACGCCGTTTAATAAAACCGGCTCACCAGCAAGCTGCAAACTGGTCGAACAGCTCAATGTAACCGCAACAACAGAAGAAGCAAAGACCTAGTAATAATTCCGCTCCAGCTGTAGGCTTCCATGCATGTATGCATCTGCATCCACAGCCACATTTACATTTCCAAGGTTCGTTTCTCCCCAACTCACTCGTTACGAGCCAGTCAATCTTCCCTAGCTCTTTCGTTGCACGACCCCGAGTCCTCACACCGCCTCACGTCAAAGCAAAACTATCTCTCCAACCAGCTAGCTTAATGGCTCTGGCTCGATCAAGGTAGCTCCATCCTCAAAATTACCTCTTCCAGCACCTGATCCTGCTTCATCCGGTAATCGGGCGACAACTCTGTCTGCCAGAGTGGTTGTTTCGACATTGCCTCAATTGAGCAGTTTGCATCTGCAACAGAGAAGCGCTCAGCCAATCGTGTGCTGCACCTGAGTTTGTGACGACGGACTGGCTGCGGTTGGCAGAGGAAAGACCAGTCTTGGCACCTGAATCGCCGAATAGTATTTCGATACGTTTTGTCCCAAAAAAAGTGTCTTACTCCATAAAATCCTTTTGGTTCGAGAGCCTCGAGAGAACGAACGCCCTTCAATATGAACTTCCTTCTGCTTTACGACATTGTGTGTACGTATGTATATATGATTCGCTGTTTCTATTTTGCTTGACATGTGGGTTATGCGTGGTTATGATGTCGACCGACGACTTATTCCCTGCGAGAGTTTTACATCGTCCACTTTTACTATTTTTTAAAGAAGCAGCATTAAATCCGTGGGTACTTTTATGCCTGTCGCTGTCTTTCTTAGCTATGCTGAAAAAAGGTCTTCCTTGATCAAGTCCTCAGTAACTATTACCCATAGATAGATTTTCTCAACCATCCCGTAAGGTTTTCTCTCGACCTGGCCCAACTAACACATTTGGCGGCGATCGAGTAGTACAGCAGACGACGATAAACCTTCTCTATTTTATTGCACTGCGCAAAAGCTTGAGACAGCTAGCAAGCTCGTTCAACTTGAACAAGTGTGTGGCAGCTATTAGAAATTTTGTGCGCTTCAAATCAAGATCTCGTCGGTTCGGACTGGTGTCACATGTGATATTTTTTTCCACACTTGAAGAGAAGCAACACTTGCCAACTAAGTTTATCATCATTTTACCAAGGAATGCTCTCTACGATCGAGCAAGGATAGTTTTGATTCCTCATGTTCTTTTTCTTTTTCTTTGGTTATTTTTAGGGCAAAAAAGGAAGTCAGAAGTTTTTAGTTCTTTTACCACAGCCAGTTTCGCCTCGGGGGCCTCTCTGAGGACTCTGCAGTATCATGCAGCTTAAGTTTTCTCTCAATGTCCTCGATTTGCCCCTTTCCTCCAGTGATCTCAATTCTATTCGTCGATTTATTAAAAAAAAACACCAAACAGCAGTATTTATAATTGCAATGCATGCATATAATATGCCGTTTTTGAAAAATAGCTGCTGAGCAGATATTACTCAAAAGTCAGAAATCAGAAGAAGCAGTGCTAACCCGCTTTGGCAACCGGAATTTCCAAATTGGGTAAAATGGGGGTCATATCCAGCTGCCAACAGCGTTTTTTTATACTCAATACCCAAATGCTGTCCACACCTGCCAGTTGATGAAAAGTGAACCGCGGACCCACACATCATTCTCCTTTCAACCTTTCACGAATTCCCGCTAGGTATGTGAAGATAAGTAATATATATGTATCTCTTGGAATCTGATAGTTACGGCTTGCAATCGGTCTTCGATTTACGCTTTCGATGTACGGGATGCAACGTAAAACAAGCACTAGAGAAAGATTCATGTGAATTATCCCACAATGTAGATGTCTAGGCCTTAGAGAGTGCTATGTTGCCATCGCTGATACAACCCAAACTACCCATTTTCAATCGACGTTTGGAACGAAACACCCCGTGCAGGCGACGCAATTGAAAGCTGCAATCAATCAACTTCCAACGTACCTCCTTAGAACTCCGTGCATGCCAACTTTTGTACAAGCTGTTGAGACATGATATGTAACCCTGCAGGCGCTCGATATCGTAAAAGCAAACCAAGCAGCCAAAACGCCATTTCCTAGCAGGTTCTTTGTTCCATTCATTTATCGCGTGTTCCTTCATTATTTCTTCTTGCGCTCATCATTACAACCAAGGGTACCACAGCCCGTCCATGTTTGCTAACTTGCCTGGATCAGTGGCTTTACTGACCAAGTCGACGACGTTCTGACAAGCAGGCAACACACCCCCGGCCCCAGCACTCGCAACAGCGCCGGCCCCGCTTGCATTGTTCCCTTGTACAGCATTTGCACCAGCTGCATTGCCCTCCGCGTTTGTGCTTGCATTTGCAATGCTCCCACTTCCCTGACTTGCACCAGCGGAAGCGGAAGCAGCACCCAGTTGCGTCGTTCCTAGCATCCTTGCCCGTCTGGTGATGCCCAGTACATTAACATTGACAATATCCCTAAGCTCATTTGGATCCTCAAGTCGACCAAGCTCCATGCCCACGCCATGACCGCCGACGCCACCTCCACCAGAGCGAGTCGAAATCCAATTGTACATCTCGTCTCGCACAAATATGCTGAGCGTCTGCTCCATCTCGTACCCGCTATCGTTTTCAGCAAGGCATCGTGCGATTGCCATGAGGGAGGCGGTGAATATGCCTTCAACCGCGATAGGCCCCATCAGGATCTGCAGGTTGGGCGTGAGCCGGAAAGGAACAGCTTCAGGATTGAGAAAGATACCCCGCTGGCTATTAAGAGAGGGCAGCAAGTCTGTGCTCCAAATGTCGCCATTGCGTCGGGCGATGTTGATTTTACTTGGATAGCGTGTCGCCATATGCATGACATAGGTGAGGAAGGTAGTCGCGGCGTATTGGTATGCGAAGTGCTTGCGGAAGAGCCAGAAGTCAGCAAAGGCAGGGTATATGGCTTGGAAGTAGCGCAAGGCGATGATGTTTGGCACCCATCTCTCCTGTATTTGACTGAAAAGGTCTGTCTTCATCATGCTGAACTGTTCAGCTGTTCGTTGGGCGGTCTTGTTCTGTTCGATGATTGCACGTGTGCGTTCGAAGCTATAGAGAATCGGATCATCCCGAGACATTGGTGAAGGCGTCGAGTGAGACTGTCGGCAGTAGTCTTCGTAGATACTTTGTAGTGTGACATAACTTGCGTCATCTTCCACAAGTCTGATGTGCGGTGCTATCGGCACAAAGATTGGGAGATGAAAGTACAGATTTCGTCGTCGAGATTCTTTTCGTTTCGCAAGTGTCTGGTTGAAGATGCGGAAGAGCTGAACAATTCTTTCTTCACGTCGAACATTCCTTCCAGTAGGGTGCTGCACAGCAAAGGGATGCAATGAGCCATCATGGCCACGAATGGTCAGTCGTCTGTGACACACACCATTACCTCGAACAAGCTGAACGGTGGGCATGAAGCGCTCTATCCGCACAAAATCGCCGTTCTTGTCTCGGTGCTGTTGGTATTGACCGGGAACTTCAACAGAATCATCAAACTTCAGGAACTTGAACTCGCTGAGATGGTGGCTGTAGGACTCGAGAGTGACCCACTGCTGACGGTGGTCTAGTTTTTGTTCAAGTTTCTCACGCCATCTTCGAAGTTTGTGGATGTATTCGTACATTGTCGGCTTCACCCGAACAAAATCTGCTTCGAAGGAGTTTCGTAAGTGAGCTGGAAGCACAGATTCTGCAAATCTTGTTATGTTCGCTTCAGTCGCCGTCGGCAGCTTCGCTCCTTCAGCGTACTGGACCGGGGCTCTGCCAATATACGCGAGTCCATCATTGAGCAACGCCACAATGAGTCGATGAGCATCTTCGTCGGGCGGGCATTTGAAGTACTTTGAAATTTGATCCGTCATTGTCTCCATGGAGAGCGCCAGCAGTGGAAAAGCAGTCTTGAGACCAGACATGACTTCGTCAGCATGGTCCCACGGCTTCTTCGGTTGATCAGGCTTTGCAGCCTCGACATCTTCTGGCTTTGTTTCGCCGTTGGGCTCCTGTTTCGGCTTCGGCGAGCTGGCGTTCCCCCTATTTGGCGGCTGGCTATCCACACCAGCAGTATTCGGGCGAGAATTCGACCCATTTGCCTGCCCTTGTTGTGGTGACGTTTGAGTCTGGTTTTGGTTTTGGCCTTGTTGCTTGCTCTGTTGCTGCTTTTCTTTAGCCTCCTTTTGTGCCTGGCGAGCTTCGAACTGCTTCTTCTTCGTCATGAATTCCTCTCTGGCAGCTCGAAGATGATAGAACAATGCTTGAGGAAACAGCTTAGCAATTCTAGCCAAGATTTGTTTTGCTAGAGCAGCCTCTTTGTGCTCCAAGCTTCCAAGCAATTGTGGAATGAATGTTGTCCAATACCAGACTGGAGTGTCTCCTTTGAATTCTTCGAACGCTTTCGAGATCTGGCCTTCTTTATTGTCCAGGCTCAACAGCCACAGTACGCGACTAAGCATCTTTCGCGACTTGTGGTTCTTGTACAAACCCGCCGCTTCAAGATAAACTCTGACAGCATTACTGGCAGCTTGCATGTCGCGCGGATTCTCTTTGAACTTTCTGTCACAATATTGGCCCCACTCTGCCCATGCTTTTGCCAACCTCAGATCGTAATGGAGGGCAACACCAAACGCATGGTCTGCCTCATCAGCTTGTTTAAGTTTGGCAAGGAACATCCCTTTGAGAGTATAGAACTCGGCTTTTTGTTGATTGCCAAAGTAGTTAAGATTCGTGTTGTTGATGACATCTAAGCCATTGTGGAGTTCCGAGTCATTCTGATAGTGACACTTTGCTTGCTCGCGTAGCTTGAGGAAAGCCTCCTGAATCTCTATATTTGGCAGAGTGTAGATCTTCGACAGCTGATGGATGCATACATCAGGCATGTTGTGCTTCCGGGCGACATGCGCGAATTTGTTGATTATCCAAGCTGTCTCATGATATCCTCTGAAAGCATAGCTGCTGTTACCAACATTCTGGCCTGCTTGTTGCTGAATCAGAGGTAAGTATGTGCTATTAACAAGCTGGAACACGTGTTGCCGCCATGTCACAAGATCCTGCCAAGCATTTATGTCATCCCAGATGTTTGGCAAACGGTCACGCCAAGCTTGGAGCAGGAGCTTGACTTCCTGAGATTTGCTGTCTAGGTTTCGCTCATTGGTGCTCATGAGACTGTCGCAAATAATGCTGGCGTCATGCAATTCAACAAGCTGCTGGAAGTTTTGCAGGATTGGAACATGCGCATTTGTCAAAGGTTTTGGCAGCTGGTGCCACTTTCTGATCGACAGTTGCGTGGCTTCATCACATACATGCTGAAATTCCCCTCGAGGGATCTGTTTGCTGTTGTACTGCAGCAAGGCCATGAAAGCTTGAAAGAACGCTCTCCGAGGGGTAGGCGAGTCAGAAACACTCTTAATCATGTTGTTAAGAGACAATCTGTGCTCTTCTGAGGCCCACGCGTCGATGTTGCGCCACATTGCCTCAAGCAAAAGGTCGTTGAAATTTTCGTGCTTAGCGAACTCAACCAAGATGTCCCATTGCTGTAGCTTCTGAGCACAAATCATCCAGTGATCTTCCCAAACATAGTACTCGCCCTGAGAGAATGGCACCACCCCAGTACGAGCTTTGACTTGTGCGGCTTCCCAAAGCTGCTGAGCTTTATCCCACATGCCATGCTGTTCGTAGGAGAGTGCAGCGTTGGTTTCCATAAATTTGCATCGACGTCGCCAGGTCCCATAAAACAAGTCGTCTTCTTGTAGTCCTGCGTATACTTCAACCAACGCATCAAGATTGCTTTCACGTACAGCAGGTGTGTCAATCAGAGGATCAACAGCAGACTCTTCAAGTGACACGAGTGTTGTGTACCATGATTCGTAATGCCGGCTCAAAAACTTCATAACGTGAGGTGGAATCTTGAATCGCGGCTTTGCTCGTACGCAGCCTTCCAATAGAGCTTGCACTACATTTGGCCGGTTATTGAGCTGTCGCTGATGATACTCACGGGTCAGCAAGGTTACCATGCCCTTCTCTAGGTCGATACGTTCATCCTTGGCGAGACACGACCAGAAGAGCGGGAATAACTTGACCCACAGATCGTAAGCCACAAAATCGTCGACGTGTTGAAGTTGTATCAATGGCTCAAGTATATGTTTGGCTCGAACGTCGTGGAGCTCTTGGCTGAACCGCTTTTGTGCCAGAACCACGTGCTCCAGGCTTTCGTCGACGAGGAGTTCATCCTTTTCTTGCTCCTTGCTCACAAATTCTTTATTGAACAACTTAGAGATAGGACACACTGTCATATCATCTTGATGCAACCGAGCTGGTGAGTTCATCTCAATTGATCCGACTAAAAGCTGGGACGCCTGTTTTAGCCAGAAAGAATCAGCTAGAGTGTCCCAATTCTGCACGGTGAGCACGTATTCAAGCCGTTTGTTCGCACTCTCCGATAAAGCATTATTGAAAATATTCATGAACCTGCTCCTCATCTTTACGTCTTTGGCACGAGTACCGATGAGAAAGGCGTGTTCAAGCCGAACAGTGAGCTCCGTTCTAGTAATAGCACGATCTTCGTAGATTTTCAGCACAAGTTCCAGGAAGCGTTCCAACAAGTCAGGTTTCGGCCATTTTTCGAAAACAAGCATCTTATGTAGGACAGCTGTCTTCTCCTTCAGGGTAGGCCATGACTCTGCCGAATCAAAAACCCATTTTTCGACCATGTCAAGGATCTTGTTGCACAGATCAACATTGAAGGACTTTTCGACAATCGAAGCCAGTACGCTCAAAAATGGTCGACGATCATCTCCAAGCGTGGACATTCGAGAAGAAAGAACATCAATGGTCTTTTTCAAGAGGTCGATGCCTAGTGCGAACTCATATGGGTCAATGAGCGGTTCTCCTGGTCGCCAACCTTGAGGGGCAGGGCCAGTAGGTGGAAGATAAGCGTTCAAATGGTCCTTGGCAAGTTTCCCCTGAAGAGCCCGCATAGCGTTCTTGAAGTGTTCGTCTACCGCTCTTGGTTGTACTTTCGACAAAGTCCATAAATTATTGATGCCAGGGACCAACGTACCCGAGCTCAGCAGGTCCCCAACATAAGTCTTCCCGTACTTTGTCAGAAAGTCGAACTGCGTAGATTCAAGCTCCATCGCATCTTCGTCGTCAGGTTTTTCCTGAGGAATCGCTTGCAGAACCTGGCGCATCAGTGGTAAAATCGAATCCTCTGGTGCTGAGTAATGCAAGCAATCCTGGATTTCGGGATCTTCGCTTTTCAGAACTTTCTCAAGTAATCTCGATAGCAAGTCAGTATGTGACATAATCCAATCACTATTTTTGATGCTCAACAATATTCTCATGACCTGCAGGGAATTGATCATTGTCGTCAGATGCTTTTCGTCAGGCTTGTCTGCCTTCTCACCAGTGAGGACATTGTCGACAGCCTTTTCGTACAAACCGACTTCAATGTCCGTCCAAAGAGGTGCAGAGAGTAACTCCTGTAGAGTCCCCATCGCCTTCTTCACCAGATCATTTGAGGGGGCCTGTTGCTGGTTCTTTTGTGCTCCTTTCTGTTTCAGGTCAGCAGCAGGCACCGGAAACCGTTCTTGAAGTGATGTTATGAATGCGATAAGGTATTTGACGATAATGGTGCGCTGGTCGATTGGAATCTGCCATGCCTCTTTGCTAGGACTAGCTACGGTACGACCATTGACGTCACGTTTCGTAGCTGAAGGAGAATTCTGTGAGACACGAGTCTTTTCCCATGTGAGAACCAATTGTACGAGAGACAATGCCAGCTTTTTACTATCATTAGAGGAATTCATTGGTGGTGCAATCTTATGCAGCATCTGAATCATTGTTGAGACGTAATACTCTCTCGAATCATAGAAGAGTTCTGGCTGACGAGCGATGAAGCTGAAGATGCTCTGCACTTGCTGCAGATTTCCGGTTTCTTCATTGAGGATTTTCCTCGGAAGTCTTGCCCAGGTCGGACGACCTTTCTCACCTGGTCCTGTGGCCGGAACACGAATAGGGAGGACCGGTGCCAGGACGTCGAGTGCCTGAGTCACCAAAGTCTTGCCTTCATTTTGATGAGCTTTGAGCAACTGGTTGTAGACCTGAATGACGAGCTTAGCGGGGGTCTCGTATGATCTGAAGAAGTAGCTGATCAACACATAGCTGGCATACTTATTGATGGTGTCTTCGAGACGAATGCAAGCCCAGGCGTACTTGATTATTTCCTTACGCAAGTCCGAAAAAGCGTCTTTGTGATATTTGATCATGAAGGCGGACAACTGAAACGCCTCCATCCGGACATGGTCGACTCCCTGCAGAGCCCATTCGTCAGGCACATCAGACGGTGGATTTCTCCACAGCTTTTCTGGAATCAGTTCGCGCGTGGTCTTGTCGAGCACTGATCCTGATCTCTCATACTTGGTCCGGTCTCTCTGGACGTCCTTCGCTATTATGGGATTAACGACGTTGTGCAAGACGAAGCTTTTGAGTGGCTGTGAGGCTAGCTTAGAATTGTAGGTATCTAGCCCTCTGACAACAAGAGACTGCTGGAAGGGCGTTGACGGCGAGCAAATGATGCTATCATATAGGAACTGCTGGAGCACCACACCAACTTTGAGATCGCCTTGAGCACAAGCCGCCAAGAAATCCCACAGGTAGTCAATGTCGCAATCTGGCAAAGAGAGGTAGCGAGTCACAATAGACACCATCTGATCATTGGCTTGCACAGCTCGGAGTCGCTGAGATTTTATCAATTGGTCCTTTTCGAGCCTCCCTTCAAGATCCTTCGCAGCTGTCAGCAGATTTTTGCGTAACTGAGCATGATTTTTGAGCCATTGTCGACCATCATTTTGGGATGTTACTGAGTAGACGAGGTGAATCGTATTGATGATGGCAATATACTTCTCGTCGTTTATGGCTCCTTCAAAAGCAGTTTCAATCAGCCCATCGGTCTGTTCCTGTACATGTTTTCTCAGAGGTCCACTGGCATTGTCGGCCAGAATCTGTCCTAGAAAACGGCCATAGCGTTCCTCGGTTAGCCGAGCCTGAAAGAAAGTCCAGCTTTCGGCTGGATATTTGTTCAAGTACAAGATTAATGGCGTCCGGAAGGGACTGTTTGTCGTTCTTCGTAATTTGTGCTCGAGGTCAAGGACACCGTCCACTAAGTCCTTCATGAAGGTCGTCGCGGCTGGAGGAAGCAGATGGAAAACGTTCAAAATAGCCGCCACGATCTTCATTTGAGGCTGTTGTTCCACCAAACTGAAAGATACCTTTTGCAAGAGTTGTTCGTCAGCAATCACTTTCATATGCTCAAGCAGTCTTGCACCAATTTCGACTTTAAAGTAATTTGTCAGCAGCGTCAGTAGGCGTGCGAGTCCTTCAAGACCCGCGACTGTAAGCCGTTTAGAATCTTGTAGATTCATCAGAATTGGCCTCAGGCCGTTTTGGAGAAGATCTTTAGGCAGTTTATTCGTCTGAGCGAGCACCTCCTTCAAACCATCATTGGCTGCGTCGATGATTTCTTTACTCTTCGAATAAAGGAGTTTAAAGAAAACACTGATTATTCTTGCTCTACTGTTATTCTGGGCTGTGGCAAAGTCCTGCAATCTCATTGCCATGGACAAAAGTCTGAGGCAAGAGACACGTAAACTCTTTATGAGTTCTGCATTGTTGTACTCCTCAGGTTTTGGATGTAATACTTCGGCATCGGCGTCAGCAAGTGCAAGAGACTCCATCATCAAGCGATGTAGCTGATCATTGAGAGGAACCAATTCATGGCCAAGGTTGAGTGCATACGTAATGGCGTCAATAAAGCCAGTCTGCGTCAAAAATGGTAATGCTCGTAAGGGCTTGTTGAAAATGGGTTGCAGCAAACGGTCGCGCACTGGGAGAATCAGTTCATAGACTTCAGATCCAGTCTCCTCAGCCATGATACCAAACGCTTGTTGTGCAGCGTCGCGAACGTGCGCGTTCATATGCGACAGTTCAGTGACGAAAGTTGTGCAGAGGGTATATAATCTACTCTTTTCGTCACTTAGTGCGTCTTTGCTCAAACCTTTACAGCTGCGACGCAAGATAAAATTGAGCGTGTTCTGTGCAACGATTCTTGTGCTGGCCGGGACCTCTGACGGGGTGTCCTTGATCACAAACAGTAGAGCTTTGATGAGCTCCAACTGCTTGCTGAGCAGAAAAGCTTGGCCAAGGTCAACTTTGGTGATCAAGATTTCGACAGCCAAGGTTGCCCCAGCTTTCGTGAACCATTCGACTTCTCGGCACATGGCACAGAATGCGTAGACCAGGTGCGAGAAGAAGGGTAGGTGAGCTGCATTCTCGTCGTTTCCAAAAATAGCTCGAGCAGTGTCTCGAATGGCATAGATTGCCTGCTCAGCTGCCTCTCGTACAGCGACATTGTCGGAAGCAAAGCAGTCTACGAGGACATCCGCCAAAATCCTAGTGCTGAGATGCCGTGCGCTCTCACCAAGATTGACGTCAAACTCACGTGTTTTCCAGCCGGCATCGCAGAGAGCTTGTCCGAGCTCAACGATGGTAAAATGGCGACACACATTGACCATGAGCTCAGTTGCGCCAGCTCCTATATCTTCTATGGCAGTGGCAGTAATACAGGCCTTGAGGAGCTTCTTCAACGTTTCTTCTTCTGACTTTTGCTGCTGCATTGACTGGGCGCGGTTGGAATGATTGAGCATGTTTGAGTACGACGCGAATCGCTTTGCTAAAAGATCATTAGCTTGTAGGCGCAAGAGCGCTGCCATGTCTTCAGGCAGTTGGTCGAAGCCAATGAAGAGCTTCAGCTGAGCGCTGAGAAGCTGGAAGGCTTGTTGCTTGTAAAACAAGTCGTTCGACTTGCTCTGACGAGACGCCTCGTTCAGCTTGCTAATTGCAAGGTCGACGCCAGGACTCAGGGGAAAGGCACGTTCTTGATTAGTGTCTCTCAGTTTAGCATCAAAACTTGGCTCATCATCAGTCGTAATTCGATAGGCCAGCCCCGGGGGCGCATTCAAATATTTTCGGCTCCTCCCACCAAGCTTTCCCAGAATTCGCATCGTTGTATGTGAGTGGAAATGCTGATATGGCTGAGGTCTTAAGTGCTCGAATAAGGCGGTCATAAGATCATCCATAATAGGCGCCATAATCGGGTCGAGATAGTCTGCGGTGAGATTATCAACGCACAACTCCAACGTCCGAAGTCCTTGACCAACAAGGTCAGGTCCAGCACCCAAGGCCACAACTAGTGGTCTCATCAAGTGACTGAGATGAGGTAGCAGATGACTGAGTCTGGCAGGGACAGTCAGCGTCAGCTCGACATAGAGATCTCGGTCATGTTGGTCTCGTGCACCCTGCAGGAGGCGATTGAAAGTCTCGAGTAGCATTTCCAGCAGTGGTAAGATTTCTTTGTACAGAAGCTCGAACCTACCACCACCAATACTCCGGAACAATGATCTGAGAAGGATGTAATAGTGGATTGGCTTCTCCGCCGTAACCGACAGCTGAACACACTGTGTCACGATCTTAGTTACATGGGGGTGCAGAACCTGTTCATTGTGTGCTGAAAATAGCGTTACGGCCATGAAGGACAACTTGAACATCCTCAGCAAAATCGAAGACCGTTTGATGTCGGATGAGCCAACATCAGGCAATTTGTTCATAAGATATTGCAAGATCATACCTGCAAAAGCCGGGGAGGTAGCCTCACTCGCCAAGAAAAACTGTGGTAGATGTAGTAATGCAGTATGCTCGAATGTCAAATCATGCAGATGGGGTATCTCTGTCTGGAATACTTCGTGAAACGTGGCTGGATCGACACAATGGAAAACTGTGCCGAAGCTCTCCAGGAGCTCCTTTTCCTCTCGACTCATATGAGCCATCGAGTGGCTTGCCATGAAGTCGACCGGCGAGGAGTAAGAAACATCGGGCACAGTAGCATCGGTGTTGTAGTAGCGGAATACTCGAGCACCTTCGTGAAAGAGTTTAGTGATAACACGGACCTCTTCAGCATTATAGCCAAAGGAAACCTCGGACCAATTTTGTGGGGCGGCTGCTGGGTCGAGAGATAGGTTTGTCGGGTTGCAGGCTTTGAGCTGATAAAACATATTCTTGAGCCCATTGACCAGATTCTTGAAGAGAAATCTGTTATCAGCCACTGGGTCAGCCCCTCTTTCTCGAGGATTGGAGGTTTTGATAGGCATTGCACTAAAAATGTCCACCTCATCCCAGTCGGGTATTTCGTTCTTGTCATCAAGGTAATTGTCCGACTCTTTATCCTTTTGCTTTCCTGCGTAAACTTTGCTCAACTTCACAGCATTGTTATATTGGTAATTCATGGCCGCAAATTTGTCACCAATGGCGTCCAGAATCAATATCAAAAAATACCTGGCGTCGTCTTTATTCTCGAGTTTCGTGATGCTTTCAGCCATGTTGAGTAGAAGCTTTGCGCTCATAGTCTGGAAACTGGTCCCCGGAAAGTTATCGTGAAGATTTTTCGTGTAAACTTCGATAGTCCTCCGGATCTGGTCTTTGTTCAATGACTCTCTTACGTGATGGATCAGATCAGCTAGCATGCTATATGCGAGTGGTCGCATGGTCTCGTAGACTGTTAAACCATCTCCAATCAGAATTCGTTCATCAAGAAGGTCGTCGATCTTGTTTAGGAAGATTTTGCGATAATTGAAGTTAATAATGTGCCTAATCGCCACAAGCAACTCTTTTCGGGCTCCAGACTTTTCACGAGGACAATCTTTCAGCAACCGAACAACGACTCCAGGCAGCGTTGGCAAGAAATCGGATAGCTTATTAGCATACACACGCAGCAAATAAGCGAGAAAGCTCATCGTCTTAACCTGAGCCGTGATGAACTCGCCGAATGCAGCTCTGTTTTTGATCTCCTTGCTCACACCCGTGAATATCGTGTTGTTCTTGGCTGCCTCTGCATGAGCTTTCTCCTGGGCCTTGGCTTGCAGCATCAGTATACTCTTAATCGAGGGCACAAAGTTTGTAACATATCCCTGAACGAGCGGGCGGTGGGCTTGCATGATGGATACCACGATAATCGGACACTCTGCGAGGACTTTGAATGAGTGCATGCCTTTCGCAAGAGGTGCATGATCTTTCTTGTCTGCTCCAGGTTCAGCGACCATGGTGGCAGGTGACCCAGGTCTGGGAGACTGAAGAGCTTGCGCGTTGGGGTTCGGTGTCGCTGTAGTGGAACTGGTCGAGGTTGTGGGTGCATCGAACGTGTCCTTGACAACTTGTTCCATTTGATCGAACATCTCTTGTATCAATTCCAAGAACGGTAGCACTTTTGACTCAGTTGCTTTTGGTTGATGTCTCTCCAGATCCATGACCGTCTTCAAGCAAAGAACGGCATTGTCCTCATTTTCTACCCGGACCAACCCCATCAGCGTCTCAATGATCTCCAGCGCATACGGCTCGATTTCTGGGGATTGGTGTTGCAGACGGTGCAGCACTTCGAGTATCTGATTCCGTAGCAGGTGTTCGGCTGTATTGGGGGAGAAATCGGGCTTCCCTTCGAGAATCTTCTTGAATACCGGCCATAGTTTCGACAGAAACTTGTTGTAGGTCGATGCCGGGCTACAAAGACTCTCGACAGAATCACGCAGTTCACTCGCTATCGAGGCCTTTTGTTTGACATCCTGTTTGGGGTCTGCTAACCGTACACTGTACAGGTCAATCTTCTGTGGTATATCCATCGTCCGCGCACCCGTAAGTGGGCTTTGCTTGAACCCTTGACTTATGCTTCTAGTGATATCTCTGTGCTTGCGTCAGCCGCGACTGCACAGACTCCCAGATTGTCACCATGCGCAAATCGGTGCCGCTTAGGTGCAGACTATGGCTGGCTGAAGGGTTGAGTAAAGGTTCCAAGACAGAGTAGGGCGCCGAAGATGAAGCCTGCTAGAGTAAAGAGAATAAGGTAAGTCAAGAACTTCAGATAATCACTCGTATATCGTGCAGGTTGCAATGTCAGTTCAAGGTTAATGAGTTGAGAATGAGAGAGTTCAGGCGTGATGCGAGGCTCTGATGCGAATCTGAGCGATTCGGCAAAGAAACTACGCGCAGCTGGGGGCGTGCCTTCCACCGAAATTCTTATCTTAGCGTGAAACTATTCTCTTGCTCCACCAAAAGCTTATCCATTGGTGCAGCTTGAGGCAAGTCAACAGAGAGCCGAACAACGAACGAAGGCGTGTAAAAAGATGTAAGATACAATAACCATCAAATACGAGGGTGCGTAGTTGTGTCTTCCGAGTTGGGTGGGGATATATATGGTGAGAAAATGGCGAGTTATCCACAACGAAACATGAGTACTAGGAATTTTGTCCTCGAAGGACAGTTTACTGAATGCGAAACTTCCTCGCGCTCTGCAGGTGGTCGGAGGTTATCGATGCAACAGCCACAACAGCGCAACTTGACTTGGGAGAGAATGACAGAGACCGTGAGTTCTTCCAGCGACCTAGATACGTGGAGACGGCTACTGATGCGAAGACTAAGCCAACCGAGCGCCCGAAAACTTATCTGATCAAATATTTCTATGTAGAATCATGTCATTAACGCTACCTACATCCCTTCTGATGTTGATCAGAAAATGGAAACAGCTGCTTTCGCCTCTAGCGAGAAGAAGAAATGGGAGAAAGGCACATATTTAGTACATCCCTCACAATGCAGCGCCCAGTTGGACTGGCCCAGGTATATGTGCGGCGAGCCAAGCACACTGAAAAGTGTTTCGCTGCACACCCATACTTGAGACTCACAACGTCATCTATTCTGTCACCAGTGTTAGACGTTTACCTATGTTTGAAAGCCTATAACAAGTTGAGCACCGACGATGGTTGGCGTCTGGGGCCAGCGCCGGACAAATCCGCGAACTCGTGTTGCTTGACTGCTTTCAAGATCGTAACATATACACTCGAGGGTAGATGAAGTGAGTGCTCCGTTCGGGCGAGATTGATGATCCGTAGGTCACTGTAGCGTTAGCATGGTGCCACTGTTTCCGAACAAAGATCGCTTACTGCCGCCGTTTGAGCCATGGCCGATTCATCATGAAGCTTCAGATCTTCTAACCGTTGTTCGTTATCCTTGGCTGGATCTGGCGTGCTTTCCGAGATGATGGGTTTCAAACCCTGCTTCATCTTATCTGCTTGTGACTGAAGCCTAGACCATTTGTCTTTTCGAGCTTGCTCGCGTTTTTCGGCACTGTTTTGGTGTTCGTTATAATCGTGGGAGCATTCGTCAAACAATTGGGGATTGATCTCCATAAACAACTTCATTGCGTTGTACACCATGCCGTGAATGGTACTGTTTGATCGTTAGTGATGCACGGGCCCGGCAATACAATACTGACCGATTCCAATGCCCCTTGGAATTCTCGTACAAGGGAGCGAACATAATAGGCAAGATAGTCTCCACATTGTCACTGACGAGGTTGCAGAAGTATTCATTGTTCCAGAAATAAAGTGCCCTTTCCGCGACCTGTATAGAGTTAGGGCATCTGTTTGCAAAGTGTGCAAATTACAACTCGCCTGAAAATGCGGACTGGCCACAGATTTGGCCAACTGATTGAAAAGAGGCTCTTGAACTTTGGCAAACTCATTGGGGTCCATAACCTCGAAGATGTCTTCAACCTCATTAAGGAACATGACCTCCTTCGTGCTGTTGACTTTAGGCCAATATCGCAAGAGGCCAAGAACAACTTCTTCCGTCAGGCCCGCGTCCTTTTCTAAGAATTGCACAATGCAGTAGGCTAGTTGAGGATGATACATGCTGAGGCTCTTGACCTTGTGCAGAGGTATCAGAACTCTTGTCAGGAACAGTTTGTGTTCCTCTTTCAGCGGTAAGGCAAACCCGTTGATGATGGAGCCCAAGATCTCCAGCAGCTCGGCAATGCCGTTGAAGCGCTCTGTCTCGTAGACAAATTGGAAAAACACATTATTTATCGAACGTCGAATGTAGCTTCGCAGGTTCAAAAACTTGCCGTATATTCTATGCAAGGTGGTTTTGAGAAAGTCTCGCTCCCGTGGATCTTCAGAGTCGAACAGCTCAAGTAGCTGAAGAACAAACTGATGATCGATATGGGCTTTCGCAATGTTGGTGTTGAAATCTTGGCTTTCGATGAAACGCAGAAAGAATTCGTACACCACCTGAATATGCGGCCAAGCGACTTCCAGCACCGGTTCATCTTCTTCCGGATCGAAGGCTTCTCCCTGAGGGTTGACCGGTGGCGGGACTGGACGGAAAAGATTCTTCGCAAACATGTCAACGACCTTTGGGTACATGGGTTCAGTGATGACGGATCTGTTATTGGCAACATAATCCAACAACTCGTGCAAAGCCAGTCGCTTGATCTCTTTTGACTTCATATCCGTACTTTGGTCGTTGAAATCGAAGATCACATTGCACTGATCAATCTTCTGCATGAACAGTTCTTGTCGCCGGTTCGGAGGGACCTCGTGGAAGCCCGGTAGTTTCTCAAGCTCCCTGGTCTTCTGGTCGGAGACATCAAAACGAGATGAATGCTGTCTTCTAGGTGTCTTGATGCCCTCGGGCACATCCTTGGGCGTTGACTGCAGGCGATCGAAGAGGAGCGACTTTTGACCGGCTTTGGGAGGAGCGAGGTCTCCGGGCATGGTCTCAGTGGCGCCAGCAGGAGGGGGATGTGGTGCGCTTGGGCTTATGACAACCGAGGGTGCGACATGATTACCCTGGCGGGCGGGGGTGGATGAGTGCGAACTCGAAGCATTGGATTGACCTGCACTCCCAACTGAGTGCCCGCCTTGGCTGCTGTGATGACCGGAACTTGTGTTCTCTGCGCTGCTTCTGCCTCTTGTCTCACTAACGTTGGTCGATGATGAGCTCGGGGTTGGGGCATTTGAGCCTGCGGGCGAGCGGGAATCGCCTTGTAGCGTGGTAGACGACGATAACGGTGAAGCGGTGCCAGAGGACGAGTCTTTCTTTTTCGACGACTTGGAGTCCTTTGCCCGCGAGAGCGATTCATGCTAGCCTTGAGTCAATCTTTATCGCCCCGAAAGGAATTCATTTAACTCACCACCCGCGCCCGAAAGCCTTTCATCTTGAGTGTGGCCGAAGAGGCACAACGACGTCCAGTTCGGCTGCTTGTTGCTACCCCGAGTCTTTTAGATCCAACTTGGATGTTGTCAGACGACCATCGAGCAGCACAGCAGCTGCAGTATCAGAGTACACAGTCAGCCGCAGTATGGCCTCATTGGGCCTATCCTTTGGGTAGGGATCGACTGTGTTGGGTGGTGGTGATTCGGGAATGCGCTACAGTTTATGATTGCAGTGTGAAGCTCCGAAGCCTGCGGCCGGCCCGAATGCCTCTGGCTCTCGTTCAATTCGACTCAATGATTAAGGTCGTACGATTCTTGATTGCTATCTTCAATGGTCGTAGAACACGCGTGTGAATCAAGCACTTAAGATTTGGTCTGGTAAGCAAAGTCTCGGTAGTAAACACAGGGCGCTTCTGAAGCTGCTCACAGGCTGTCTATCGTCTAAAAATGTTCGTGGAAGCCGACGTTTGGACTGGCGGCGGGGCGGCCACAACCTGCCAAGCTCCCCGAAAGGAGCCACTCGGAGAACCAAAGGATGTTACCTAAGGGTTAGTGGTGTTCACGTAATTCCTCTGGTATTACCTAACTCATGCGGTATTAAATACCTTGGATTGCTAGTCCTAGGGCCAGGAGTGGACAAAGTCAACTCTATCTTCGTGGGCTAGATCAACCGCTTGCCACACTTTTCAAATCAGGTCCCATCGCGCAAACAGATCTGTCTCTCGTTCATATTCTGAGTCTTGACCTGGGAGCAATGAGGCATCATTGGTTCTTGCGTCTTCAAGTTGCTTCTTGCTGTTGCATGTCTCCTGGACTACGGTCAGCCCATCAGGACGTTGACCACGGCTAATTTCTACTAAATGAATAAATTTGGCCGTGCTATGATTTTGCAAACGTATAGTCTTATCCCACGAGACTGATCCTCAAATATTCTCAACCTGTCTGAACAGGTAGACTCTAAGATTACTGAATCGTGGTCAGTATCGGGTAGCGACGGAAATCGACCATCTGGCATCTGGCATCCAAGGCACATCTTTCGTCCCTTCCAACAAGGTACGTCTCAGCATTTGCAAGCTTGGGACAATGCCACAATCCACGTCCCAAAAAAGAGCGAAAAGCACGCAATGGTTACCTTTGCCAACAGGTGATGCCATTTCTGTGGAGCATCCATGCGTCGTGAAGAATGTTGACAAGGCTATTGAGATGATCGGAGGTGCTCATGCTATTTCTCAAGTTCTTGCCGAAGACACAGACAAGACTTTCGCTCTGTCGTTTCATCCTGAAGATCCTGCTTCACGAACAATTCTCGCAAATAAGAAAGAAGCCCGCAATGTCCTGCTCAGTGTATCTGTTCCCAAGCGCACAGGTCGTAAGCGGAAATTGGGAAGCAACGACTCTTGGATCGAAAATGTAACCGCTGAACCGCCACGAAAGGATGCCAGTTATCTTGTCCAATCGCTACATGATAACCCTAGCGACTACAGTGTCACTGCTATATCCAACATTGATTCGGTGCATGCATGGCGCAACATGCCAGACTTCGTCTATTCCACTTCACAGATCAAAATTCTTCAGGACGTCAAATCGAAGTTGTTGTCTCAGCACTACCCCACCGTCAAGGGCTTCGAGCTGCCGCATACGTACGGACTCCAAGATACCACGAGTCTTCCTCCTCCGGTCTGGTCTAATCAATCGATTCCGCATAATTATACCTACCGACAAAACCCTAGTGTCAAAGTGACTGGTGATCCTTCCACCGGAAAGGCTATTGTTCGCAATACTCAGAGCACACAGAAGATCTACAGCTATCAAGTTCAGTGGGACACACCAGAATATCCAAAGACGACCATGCCTGGGATTTTACCATTGGAAGAGCAGTCCCAAAATTTTAAGATCACAGTGGCTGCGCTGCGCGATTTGTTCGATGAGCGGCCTATTTGGACAAGACGTGCCCTTCTCAACTGTCTCAAATCTGAGCTATCTTCTTTCAATGTTGTACGATTTTGCCTCGCATACGTCGCCTACGCCATCCGTTCAGGCCCTTGGCGAGACACATACGTTCGTCTAGGCGTCGACCCCCGCACCGATCGGCAGTATCGCTTCTACCAGTCAATAATGCTGCAACTAGTTCCGAAATGGAATTCGAAAGGACTGGGACCATTTGATTCCTCTAAAGGACGTTTGAATAAGAGGAGCCAAAAGCTGAATGCAAAAGACGCAGAAAGCCGTGGAGGGGATGGTACCGCTGACGACAACACCAACCATGCACGAAGCGAAAAAGAGAGACTACTTGAGTCGCGCTACACGTATGCTCGCTTCTGGTCTCGGTCTAATGACCCCACATCGCATATCTTCGACGGCGTGTCACCTCTCCCACCTGATGGCAAAGTGTGGCAGTTGTGCGATATCACTGATCCTCAAATTGCTGCGCTCAGAGACATTGACGATCTGCATATTCGAGCTACGTGCGAGAAAAGGTATTTCGGATGGTATACAAATGGAACAAACGCTAAGATCCGTGTGGCGTTAAAAGCAAAGGTAGATGCTCTGATGGACGGCAAAATTCCTAACGGTGCAGATCTTGAAGGATTTCTCAAACTTCCAGAAGTTGTCCTGGTCGGCAAACACGAAGACATTCTCGCAACGACGAAAGATTCGAGAGACTCGAACGGGATCCAAGACGTACATGCTCAAGCTTCGCCAGATCAGCTAATAGAAGCAGCCGAAGAGCTGTCCAACCGCAACGAAAGCTTATCCCATTATCTTGATAGTGGCGCAACGAAACAGCAGTTAGAATGGGCAGCACTCTATAGAGCACTTGCAAGAACTGAACCAGGACGAACTCCTGTGGGTAGCGGTACGGGCCACAAACGTCTGATCACGAGCAAGCCAGCAATTAGGAAAGACGCCAGAGATAGAACGAACAGCATGACGGTAACAGGTTCGCATTTCGCTTCTCACGACACTACCATTAACCCGACTGTAGGTGCTGACTCGGAGGAGCACCTTGATGATGATTCTGAAGAAATTGAAGCAACGGATCTTTTTGAAGAGATTTCAGAGATTGAAGAAGACGAAGAAGAAGACGAGGAGGTCCTGCCAAGCATCGAGTTTGCCGGCTCCTATGCGGCTGCGGATGGTGGCTCTGAAACAGGCTTAGACGTTGCTCTTGATATCAAGGTCGAAGAAGATCAACACCTTGTGGACTAATCCTTTCGACACAATGTGAACTTCACGCGCAAGCTCGAGAATGGACTAGTAGAATACTGCATGACACAAGAATGAGGAGCTCATGAAGGAGACCTTGCTGGTTCGAATCAGCATAGCCACCGATCAATATAAAGCATCTCATCTCGAAGCAGATTGACAAGTTCCTCTGTCATAGTTGACCAAGGTTCTTCAGCAGTGTCGAAACGACGTTGGTCTCTCTTCTGATGGCGCATTAATTACGCTTCAAGGCTAAATATCTCCATGAAGGGTCTATGAGAGAAATTTAGCTAGAGACATGATTAGCGCTGCTGTTTCTGTCCAATGAAATTGTGCTGGTGAATGACCAAATCACATTCATTGGCTAACACCTTGTTAGTCTGAGCCCTATGTTCTTACATCATCTCTGACGGCTGGTAAAGAAACAGCCAGATATTCCCATTATTAACCAATCACCATCCTTAATTTTGTTCCACTTGGTCTGTGCGCCTTCAAAAACGCGGGGAAGGCACGCATTTTGCGTCAGCCAGTCCTCGCACAGTCTTCAGACTCGCACGACGCTTCTGGGGGGTCGCCAGGGTTAGGAAGAGCACAGCTCTCATTGGCACAATGTCTGCGATGGTCGCTATCCTCTGGTAGGGTTGCTCAACGCTGCTAACAGCTCTTTGGGGACCTTCAGTGATAGGGTGTAGCAATCGGTAGCTCCTCACATGGTGTCCTGCTGACAACGTACCTTGCAAATTGCTCTGGCATTGCACCTCAACTGCGTACAGCTTTTCCCTGATTGACATCCCAATCTGCACCTGCACCTGCAGCTGGTGAGTAACTGTTCGAGCTTTCGCTTTCGCTTTCGGGCAGTCCTATTGCATTCGTGTCCTTCACGGGGGAGAACCGAGATCGTTGAGCATCTTGATTCGCCTCGAACCGCCGACGAAAACAAACAACACAACGCCAGCAAAAATGGCAGCGAGACGGTTCACGTCCCGAACCCTTGGTGCTGGATTTGCCCAAGCTCGCCTCTTCACCTCTACGAAAGCACCGATGCTGCTCCCCAGGCTTCCGATGGGCCCGATGGCCATTCTTCCAACTCACTACAACTTGCAGCCCGCCCGTCTTTATAGCCATACCAGCTTCCTTCTTGCTACTCCTCCTCCAACCGCGCCTGTCTCACCTAAGGACGCTCCACCACCGACCACACCTGACCATGAGGCCGCCGAGTCCGACACATCACGGGCCTCCTTCCTTGGTGAAGCTGACAGCAATGATGCCCACGATTCTCACCAAGAGGCTTACGGCGAGCCACCGCCTTCTCTCGACGGCAGCAACTCGGCCTTCCTCGGCGAAGCAGACGGCGACGATGGCTGGGAGGCCCAAAAAGACCTCGAAGGCCGCGAGGAAGAGCCCGTAGACGCCAGTAGTAGTGCCTTCCTTGGCGAGGCGGACTCGGACGACGGCTTCGAGGGCCGAAGAGCGGCGCATCCAGAAGAGGGAGAACACAATATCGACGATGCGAGCTCGAGTGGCAGTCACGGCGAGAGCGGAGAAGGAGACGGCATTTTGGAGGAAGAAAAGCCGAAAAGAAAGTAGTAGAAATGATGGGGGACCATGAGAATGGCAAAGGGATCTGTTGTCCCACACGCACTACTAGTAGAAATTTTTATGTACGAAGAACCAAAGGATGATCAATACCACCTGCGCTGAAAGTCAAACGCATTTTGTTTGAGCAATAACTGTTATGTAAGTAGCTACAAAACCTGGCAGAAAACCATTTTATTCCACTGGTCTGTTCCTGTATTGACTGCTGCTGCTGCTGCTGCTGCTATGAACGGATGAAACTGGAGTTTGCAAACTTGAATGATGATCATCGGTCAAGGTTTCCACTCTTCAAGTAACATCCCTAACGTACGACGACGTATCGAACCAAAATCATGGGCTAAGTCCCGCGGGCCCTAGCAAACTTGAACTAAAAGCCTGACGAGCTTGCGTAAAAGGTAGCGTTGTCCCGTGCCCACGCCACTTGAGATTTGGAAAACTTTGGGGCGCCTGAAAATGCCCCCTGTCCCAACACCATACCCACTCTAATAATGAGTCTATAGTTGTCAAAATTTTGCCTGCCGCTACATACGTACCTTTCACATCAGGTCGTAAAACAGCTCCCATCTTCACGACTGTGAACAGATATCAGGTAGCGAATAGAAAAGGGCATAATCGTGCGCAGACATAACCATGACCACTGTAACTTTTGCGCTATGGAACGCTTGTACTAATAAACATCGTTGTGATTGTTGTTGTGGTTGCTGCTGCTGATCATACTACTTTCGCTGTTGTAGGAAATGGTAGCTTAAAAAAAAGATAAAGAGGAGAAGAGCTAGGAGGTTAGCCGTCCCGTTCCCGTAAAGTTGACCACATATCTACAATACCTATCCTATGATACAATGTTGTACCAAGGAGAATGGAAGCTTGCGGGAAAGGGACGACGAAAGAGGAGAGACAGAGAGAGCGAGAGAACGAGCAAGACAAAAGGTAAGACGTAAATGATATAGATTCCATGCATCCACACCCGTATCGCATGCCGTAACTCAGTAAAATCATTGCAAACATATAGGTAGGTGGTAGATGTCAAGAGGAGGAACTAGTAGGACATTGTGGGAAGTCATTTGTCTCCCTCAAGTTGGTCTGCGCGCTGGTGCGATGCGTGATCAGATCTGAAGTAGGGAGGTCTTTGCAAACGTTGGCAGGTGAAGTGCCGGCATCTTCTTGATGGAGGCCATGGTTACTCTGATGGCGGGTTCGGTTTGTTGAGAGTGAGAGAGAGGAAGTTTGCGATGAGATTCCTCGCCGGCATCCCCTTTCTGGCTCATCATGCTTTCTTTCAGGCTGGCGGTAGTTATGAGTGGGTGGGATAAGCGGACTCCTCTTTTCAGTGAATGTGGCTCGCATGCAAAATCTTCTAATACGTCCCTTTGATGATCTCCCCTGTTGTCACCCGCTGTAATGGCTGGACGTCTTGGCTCATGCCGTATGTTCCGTCTACGGTGGCAGCACGAACTCGAGTTACTGTACCGCTGCGTCCCGTGGGCTCCTTCTTGACCTCAACTCTCGTGACACCCTTCGCAGCGCTGTTTGCCAATCCAGCTCCGTAAAGCCATGCCAAATCTGGGTGCTGGCCGGCCTCCCAGTATGTGCCTTTTGGGAGTTTCGCTGTCTCCTCAACAGGAAGTCTGTTATTGTCAACCTGCTTCGAAAATAAGCGAGCTTTTTGCACCCGCTCTATTCGAGCTGCTTGCCAAGTTGCGATGGACCGAGCATATGATTCTGGCGGAAGCGAGGCGCGTGACATGGTGCTGATGACCATTGCAAGCGTGTAGGCGTCTTCTATAGCTTGGCAGGCGCCCTGGCCGGCGACAGGCGGAATGGAATGTGCTGCGTCGCCGACCACAATTACTCTTCGGTGAGGCAAAGAAGTCCAGGATTGCAGATCGGGCAGTGACTGGAAAGGCCAGAGGTAGATGTTCGATTTGTCGATCTGTTTCATCGCATCTTGCACTCTTGGCGGCCAGATGTCAGTGTCCTGAGTGAAGAGGTTGTAAAGCTTGTCTTTGTCGTACGAGAGATGTACCCAGTCTTCGCGTGACTGCTCTGGATACTTACGCTGAATGCCAAGGCAGGCTTGAGACCCGTCATGCTCTTGAGGAAGGACTAGAATGGAATTCGATAGACCATGGAAAAATGATGTTTGCGGTGGTCGAGTTGGGTGCTCTTCGTCGGTAAAACGATGCCTGATCGTTGCTATGAGGGCCAGTGTGCCGGTGTAGACTGGCTCCACGTCCGGTGCAACAGCCTTCCGTACATGCGAATACACTCCATCGGCACCAACAAGAATATCGGCGTTGACCTGTGTACCGTCGCCAAGTTGAAACGTCACGCCCTCTGCAGTCTCCTCGACTATGTGAGAGTATCTGGTTGCGTACTTGACCTCAATGCCCCTTTCGTCCACAGCTGATCTGAGCTCATCAAGAAAGACTGGTCGCGTGATTCGGAGTGCATCGTAATGATATAGATCCTGGTTACCCATTTGCCATGTGTCTTTGATGTCGCCTGATTCATCCAAAAACTGGACCGTACTGAAATTAAAGCCACGCTTTCGTAATTGTGTGTAAAGGCCAAGACTGTCCAGGATTCTCAAGGCATTCGGCGCAAGCATGAGAGCCCCGAGACCACGAAATGGTGCATCTTTCGACTCGTAAATGGTACACGGGATACCACGAGAATGTAGTGTTAGAGCGATGCTGAGACCTGCAGTGCCCGCGCCTATGATGGCGACATGCATTGTGTCACGTCAGACTAGCTAATCTAGAATAGTTGACGAATATCTAAAGGGTTTGTTCTTTTTTGTGGTACGAGTTGTACCAAGCCTTTCGAAAAAGGTCAGTGTGATTGAAGATCTGGTTCAAACAAAAAAGTCAAGTCTGCCAATGCCACACTCAAGAAGGAAAGAGAAGACGGTGTGATGGCGCAATCGTGGTGAGAAGAGGTAGCGTAAGAGAAAGCGTTTCCTTTGACAAGTACCCAAAGCGGAAGTGCAGACACAGAGTATCCTTGCGAAGCAAAGCCTTTTAAAGTTCGTTAACGCGAAAGCCGGAAAGTGGTTGCCAGGCCCGAGCCAAGCTTTGTGTGACAGGAAATGAAGGTATGATATTAATTCAGAATGATACACAAGCCGGTGCTGAAACACAAGCTCGGTCGAGCCGTCTAAGTCAGGTCTCGCCGTGCTCGCTTGCTCAATAGCGTATAGCCCCTATTCTAACCCTAAACTCAATCCTAACGAATGGCAGCAATCGACTCGGACGGCAACTCGCAATCTCTGCTCCGAGAAACCCAGCGCGTTCGACGCTTTCATTCGCCATTTAGCACACAGCACAAGATATATTTGTCGTTCCACAACAAGACTAGAGTCAATGTAAAAATCGCCTTGGTCTAAGATGACTATCCCGTAGTGCCCGTAGGAAGGATCATCGTGATCGGACATTTCTCGCCCTAAGGGGAATTTTTGGCCCACATAAGAACTTTAGTTGTCGCCTGAACCATCAGGCACTGCCCGATGATAGCGTAATGTCGGTACAGGCATGGTAATATAGCACCGAATCTAGCCGTAGTTGTGGCGTGCACATGTTCTGGCCATCAACGTGCAATTGAAACCGGGCAATATGCACGTGCTTTCCGGGTCACACCTTCGAACCAGTGAGATCCAAAATGAGCCAAGCGATGTGGCTCGGACCCGAATCCGCAGGTGAGAGGCGCTACCTCCTTGGAGAGTGCAAGTGTATCTAGAATACATTGTATGACCATCAATTCGTACATTCATGTAGAAACTCATTCTTGTTTGTTAGAGCTGAGTGGGCCACCTCATTACACGCCACATCTCCAGACAACACCACCACCAGCTCGCATTCGTATACTTTCCCTCCGCTGCATGACGCCAAGTGTTCTGCCGAGTGCGACCTCACTATACCCTCTTCCTTCCACAAATTCCTTTCGTAGTGTTGCAAGACTCGCGCTCCAGCCGATTGGTAGTCTCTTCCGTAGATCCTCCTCTAATTTGCCTATCTCTTGCATCAGGTCTCTGTTTCCGCCAACAGCCCCAACACCACCGGTACCATATGCAGATCGCTCGTGCGTCACAGCGTCCATAGTTGACGCAAGGAAGAGGCGAATAGCTTCATCCACATGACTTTCATCCGCGATCGGGCTCAAAGTTAGTTTGGCCAGTGATTCAGTGATTCGAATAATGGCTTCAAGCTGCCGGATAGTAATCGGAATTGAAGACTTCAAGTTCTGCCCTCTTTCGTAGCGAGCGGTCTGTGCTCGAATCGTGACAAAATGTGATGATAGCTTCTCCGCTGCCTCCTTGGACAGCCGGGGAGCACAGCGAGACTTGCAAAAGGTAATGTAGCGCTTCATCTTGTCCACTGAAATGTCCGCCATAACAGATTCATCAGCGCTGGGGTTTGACGAGCCATTGCCCATATGAATGCCCATAACATGTCTTGCAATTGTCTCGTCTCGGTTCCTATCATGGTCATCTCGAACAATGAAGATCATGTCAAATCTGCTCAAGATCGTTGTTTGGAAGTCGATGTTCTCGCCTGGGGACTTTAGATCATCGTAACGTCCGAAGATTGGATTTGCAGCCGCAAGAACTGAAGTACGTGCGTTGAGAATGGTCGTGATCCCGGCCTTCGCGATTGATATTGTCTGCTGCTCCATTGCTTCGTGTATGGCAACTCGATCTTCGTCCCGCATCTTGTCAAACTCGTCGATGCAGACAACTCCGCCGTCTGCCAACACCATGGCACCACCTTCAAGGTAAAACTCTCGGCTCTGGACATCCCGCTGGACGGAGGCTGTCAGACCTGCAGCAGACGAGCCCTTTCCAGAAGTGTAAATAGCTATCGGCGCAACTTTTTCTACAAATTTGAGCAATTGAGATTTTGCGGTTCCAGGGTCACCGAGAAGAAGGACGTTGATGTCCCCTCGCAGCTTCATTCCATCAGGAAGAATCTTCTTGCTACCGCCCATCAACAAACACGCAATTGCCTTCTTGATGTCCATGTTTCCGTAGATGCTAGGAGCGATTGAACTTGCAAACTTCGCGTAGAGGTCTGGCATCCGAGACATCTCCTCAAACTCCTGGATCTCTTCTTCTGTAAAATGGCCCGAAGCATCAGAAGTATGATCGACATCGGTGGTGATGCCAACTGCACGAAGATATGGATTTCGAATTGCGACAGCATTGGTCTTGCTACCCTTGTTTTGTTGGTAAATGCTGTACACACCCATAACTGTACACCGACTTCCAGGGACAACTCGATTCGCAAGATATCGATCTGCAGAGATCAATATGTGCCGAGGAAGCTCGCCGACAGGCACTTGATCAGGTGCTTCTTGGAGCTTTATAATTTGCTGGTCTTGGAATTGGGACTCCTCGTGGACCACAAAGAATGGATCCATCGGACACTGGTCCCCTTCGCTTTGATGCGCTGTCTTCTTTCCGCTACATGTTCGCGGTAGCGAAATTCCTTGAAAGCCACCATCAACAGCTATTTTCTCCATGTGCTCACAGTTCCTGCATTGAATGGCAAGAGCAGTGGCCTTCGAAGAAAGTGTTGAGGCACCGATAACAATGCCTGGGATGCGAACAAGAGCGCTGACATTGTCGGCTGTAAGGTCGCGGATAGAGATGTGATCGATCGACGAATGGAGCATTAATTGATGTTGAGGCAGGTCAATATCCGGCTTTTGAGGATAGACAATTCGTTGTGTGCATTGTCGAAGCGCAGTCTCGAATAATGGGATCGTACCACTAGGATTAGACGTCAATTTATGAGCTAGATCTTCGTCATACGCGATGAGATGTGCGACGTCAACATCGCAGTAGTATCTTCGAACCAGTACATTGTCCCTGATCTGATCTCGGTAGATGTATACTCGGTCAATCTGGAACGACAGTATAAAGTCCTTCAATCGAGCAATAGTTTCTGTACGAGGCTCGCCAACCCCGTCATAGAGGGGTGCGAGTACGCTGAGCGAATAGGTTGATCTTGAATCCATTTCCAAATGTTGTACGTGTTCCTCTAGGTCAATATGTCCAGAACAAGCCAGGAAATGATCCAAAAGGAACGCGTCGCTTGTCGGAGCACGCGTCGCGCGTAAAGTGATCACGGTGATGTGCTAGCGTTGCAGCCTCAGGCACCCTGGACACGCTCGAGGCTTCGCATGCAGGAGCAACTGTGCGGTGATTTGATGGAAGGTGGGTAGTATCTCGGCGCATACGACTTAGTATTGGTAGAGCACCAGAGCAATGCTTTTCCGATGATGGCCGAAGTGATTATGTGCTCGCCAGTCATGATATCACGACGATGAACTCGCCTGGTTTCCGGTCGTCTCACGGTGTACCGAACTCGCCTGCAGCATCGTCACCATTGTCGGCCTACCCGTTTCCTCCGCAAGATGGTTCATGGCGTCGTGGACCTCCGAAAAGAAGCTCAACCGCCGGTTCTGTATCAAGCACAGCGCCTTCGGTGACAGAAGTGCATCCGAACGCTATCTCGACTCTTCTCCAACCCCCAATAGTCCGGACTGGCCTCCGACCGGCAGATGCTGGCTTCAAACCTCCCACGCCGAAAGATATTCCTCCCGTGACGTTGACAAATATCCCTCATGTCGAGCCAAAGACTTTTCTCCCATACTTGTCACAGGTTGGGTCGCTCTATGAGGCTTTCCAGCGGGCAAAGAATGAAGCGGAGGGAGAGGACAATGCTTTACTAACAAGAGAAAGAAAGGAAAAGCCGGATGACTGGGAGGTGATTCTAAGCAAGAAACTTCAAAGGCCGCCACATTCGAGAACGGCTTCAATTGCATCTGTTACTTCTCCTGCAATTGAGCCGCCTCCACATGTACGACGACGATCCAGCGCTCAGAAAAGACAAGCAGTAACACCCCTGTCAACCATTCCCGCCGTGTATGGAGAGGATGATTTCCGTTTGGATAATCCGCGAACCTTCGATATTGTTTCCGAGCACTCCGAGATTGTCAGAGAGCCAAGTACTGCTCCCTCCGGGCGAAAACCATTAGCCACGAACGCCATCTTGCAAGAGAAATTATCATGGTACATGGACACGGTAGAAGTACATCTGATATCTTCCATTTCTTCTGCGTCAAAGTCCTTTTTCTCAGCACTTGGATCACTGCGTGAACTTCATGACGAGGCTGAGGAGTCTGTCGTACGCATTCAGAGTCTAAGGCGAGATCTGGCCCAGCTCGATGAAGAAGTGGGTGTCGATGGCTTGAAAGTTGTGAAGCTCAAGCAGCGGCGTGATAATGTCAGACGCTTGGGACATGCTGTACGGCAACTGAAGGCCATCGTCTACTCTGTTCACGCATGCGAAGAGAAGGTCGATAGTGGGGAGATTGATGGTGCTCTTGATGATCTTGACGACATTGAAAGACTCATCGCTGGCAGCGAACCAGAGAAGCTGTCCTATACTCACCTTGATAAGGGCTACGAACCAATCGACTTGAGGAAAATGCACGCATTAGAGGGCGCTCTTGACGATCTCAATCAACTCCGATCTCGAGCTGGTCGTGGTTATGAGGTTCGTTTCCATAACTGTCTCCTCAACGACATGCGACGGCATGTCAAGGACACGGACAACAAGGCTACTCTCCAGAGATGGGGTGTTTCGTACAACCGTCCCAAACCGGGACAGCGACGTGCTCCATCGGCCCTGCCGGCGTACATGAACATGTCTGCTAATTTTCGTCAAGAGCTCGAGCAAGTGATGCACGGTCTAAATCGAGCTAGATGCACGACTTCAGCAGTCACATCTTTTCGGGCCGCCATACTCCGGGAAATGAAGTCAATGATTCGGCGTCAATTACCGAGCTCAAACGATGATGATAACGTTTCAACTATTTCTGCTTCTACTCATGGTGCGCGAGGCAGAAGCCAACAGGAAAAATCTTCCATCTTAGCCCGCAACATACGTGCCATGGACTCAGAAGACTGGTACAGTATGCTGGTGTCCGTGTACACAAACGCGAGTGAATGCCTGAGGAGGCTGAGTGTTCAAGTTAAAATCCTACTTGACATCACAAGCAGGATGGATCAGTCGCAGCATGACTTTGCCAAATCACCACCTCCACCACGTCCACAGGACGTTTCCGGACACATAAGAAAATCTTCACCAACTAGGAGTCGGGCGTGGTCTATTCAAGCGGAGATGCAACAAGCGCTAGACTTGTCTAGCCTGCTCGGCGAAGCTGTTGATGCTGTACAGAGTCAAGTCACAAAGGTTATACGGGTTAGGTCGCAGCAGAACAGCGAGATGCTCCTACAAGAATTCGTTCGTTTCGTGACTGTGAACAGGCTCTTTGCGGATGAGTGTGAGGCTATCTCTGGCAGAAGCGGTCACGGGTTGAAATCTGTCCTAGACAGTCAGATACGCGATTACGTTTTCCAATATGGTCAGTCCAAATTACAAAGCCTTGTCGAAACGCTGGACCGCGATAAATGGGAGGCGAAGGACTTTGGATCCGTCGAAAACACAGTCCTGTGTCGAGTCGTTGAAGGAAGCACGAGCGATGCTCCTTCCTGGATTGAGAGTTCTCAGATCTGGCAGCCTCGTTCTATAGGCTCGGCCGTCAACGGTCACGGCACACCACCCGACGATGCTGATGCGAAAGAAAAGGTGAGGCTTGCTACTATTGATGACCAGAGATACATTCTGCCTGCGTCGACTATTACTATGCTACAGACCATAGAGTGCCTTCAGAATCTTGCGGTCGGGCTTCCCGGTATGTGCCAGGAACTGGCAACCACAATTCTTGATTGCCTACGTCAATTCAACAGCCGGACGTCGCAATTGATACTTGGAGCGGGCGCCACTAGGACAGCGGGTCTCAAGAATATTACAACAAAACATTTGGCGCTGTCATCTCAAGGTCTCAGTTTTATGATTGCTCTTATGCCATATGTGCGCGAATTTTTCAGGCGATACTTGCCACCAAACGCTAGTGGTCAGACAATGAGCGAATTTGACAAGGTGAAGCGGTCATTCCAAGAACACCAGAACAGCATTCATGAAAAACTCATCGACATAATGTCCAATAGAGCGTCAATACATGTCAAAAGCCTGAAGGCTACCGACTGGGCTCATGCTGCGCAAAATGATTCGGAAGGAGTATCCAGGTATATGGAAACTTTGACCAAAGAAACAGCTACTTTGCAGAAGGTTCTCGCTAAGCATCTGCCCGAAGGTATAGTAATGGGCATCATGCGCCCTGTCTTTGATAGTTACCGCGAACAATTGGAGAGAGCCTTCGAGGAGACCGAGATTCATAGTGACGCCGAAAAGAAAAGAATGCTCAACGACGCAGCGCACTTCTCGTCTAGAATCGGAAAACTGGAGGGCAGTGGTGACCTGGGACAGAAGATCTTAGATTCCGTGAAGTCAAAATCAATTAGCCCCAACGCAACGACAACTCCACAAACAGAAACATCACCCGAAGAATCCACCACCCCGTCCAAGCAGCTGAGTGAAGTCGATCAGCACTGAGAGAGGTGCAGACGAGCTGAATGATGGCACATTCATGCGTATGTCGTAGTGCTCGTGGTGAGACTACTCTTGTGTCGCTACCAATGTTTTCCAGAAATGTCTTATCCACAGAGGAGCCCAGACATGGGGACATATAAAAGCTCACTCCGGGGATTGTACTTGTACTTAACACAAAGGTACCTGTGGAAAGCCTTGCAACTCGGTCTGAAGATATCCTGCTTGACGCAGCGCTGTGGTGTTCCTACAAGATGTCGAAGTCGTAGCTTGACTAGCCGTCAACAAGTCCCTTCCTTTGGTATGTCCTGACACCAATATTTTCATACTCCTTGACCTCGAAGCTTTGGAATTTTGGGGGAAGGAGGCCGATCAGCCGGCTCGTTCATGTAAGCGGATCTTAATGGCACTGCAGAAGATCTGATCCTGGACATGGTTCAAGCATGGTTTCACCTGCATCAAAATAAAAGGTATAGAGACTCACTTGATCAATTAAGATCGCGGAGCAGATTCTTCGGGCTATTACGTCGAGGTAGGCTTACTGATCTAGTCGTCATCCCATTCCACCGAGGTTCGATGATTTCTAATGCATAGCACCATAAGCTGTAGAAGTTGTGTTCCTACGTAAGATTGAGAGTTTGGCGCACCCAAGATGACTGAATCAATAAGTTTACTTCGACGTTATAATACAGACGAAAGTACACTCCACGGTCATCAGAATGAGAGATGTACGCTCGTAATAATACAAACTTTTGTTTCTGCCGGGGGCGTGCCCGGATTACTTTCGAGATTAGCGAGTGGAAATTGGTTGTTGACGCACCGCCGTTCTAGGTAACGCGAGATCGTGTCTCGAATTTATCTCGAAATGGTGACTTGACGCGTCTTTACAAGTTTAGACCCGGAACCCGGGGGGCTCCACTTCTAAATTCCACTAAGTTTTCGCCGCTAGAAATGCGGGGTGACAGCACGATCGTCGTTAACCGTTTTCAACGGTCGCAATTTCGCCCCCGAGCTATAAACTCGTATTACTGGAGCTTCAGCACCAATCTCATTCACCTTTAAGGTTTCACTTGAACACCCCAACGGTCATGGTACCGTCTTTGAAGCCACTGCACTGAGCGGTGGTCCTGCCCCTTTCCAAACGCAATATGATCCATCCCCGGTATTTGACCTCTGAAAGCACTACTACGCGCAGTCCAACATCGTGGAGAACCGAATCCGGCCATAAGCGTTTACCCTATAGTCTATGGATCGAGAAGATTGGCTGTTTGGCTTCCGATAAATACAATCTGTCCTCTCAATGTACCATTTCAGTCCGTTCTATGGCTTGAGCTTGATGATAGGTGATTGTCACTTCCAATCCTTTGGAGCACGATGTTGCTCACCACGTTCTTTACATTTGCTCTTTCCCCTCTGATTGTGCTTGCTGCTGTTCCTGCACTGAAGCCAACCTCCCCCAACCTCCCGACGCACCCACAGCCTTCGTTCCCTGGAGGGTTTACTTCAACATGCTTTACTGTTTCAGGTCCTGGTCCTCGTAGAGGGTGGCTTAATACCACAAGATCTACCAAAATCTTACCGCCAGCAACGTTCACTTCGACGAAGACATCCACTACGATCACCACAGTGACCCCACAGGTTACCACCACCTTGACGGCGACCAGCACTTCCACTGCCACGACTACTCTGCCTGCCTCGACCACCACTGTATGTCATTTCACGTTTCCACCGAGATAAACTAACAGTCCCGTAGTTTACCTCGACCATCACCTCGACATCGACAGCATCTACTAGCACCATCACCACCACGACCATCGAAACCACGAGTA
The DNA here is from genome assembly GCA_017656005.1 of Incumbomyces lentus. Lineage (NCBI taxonomy): Eukaryota > Fungi > Ascomycota > Eurotiomycetes > Chaetothyriales > Trichomeriaceae > Incumbomyces > Incumbomyces lentus. The sequence continues at coordinate 1,274,060 of JACJVT010000007.1, read as the reverse complement.
CTATTACGACGACAAGCACCACGACAAGCACCACTACTATTCCACCACCTGCCGGTTTCACACCAATCTATCAGAGTTCTGGCTATACTTCTGTCAACGGCGTGGCAGAACAGAAACGCGCCGTGTTAGAGCGGCTTAGAAACGTCCTTAGATCCTCACCTGCAGGACGCCAGGGCCCTGAAAGGAAACCGTTGTCTCATAGTCCACAATACGTCAAATGTGTTACTCAAGAACAGACCACCTACACAGTCTTCACAACTGTCACTGTCACTAGCACCTCCACAGCTGCCCCAACCACAGTGAGCGTCACGTCAACCACTACAGTCACAACTACGACTACCTCAGTACCCCCAGTTGTCACTTCTACGGTGAGAACAACAACCACTAGTACAACGACCACTACATCTACGCAGACTGCCACGACTACGGACACTGTTACCACCACAACCACCCAAACCCAAACAAGCACATTCTCATTCTATCAAGCCTGTGCAACAAACAACATTCTGGGTCCTCAAGTTCAAAGCGGACAATATGTTCAAGGCGTGGGGGACAGTGATCCCAACGGAATACAAGTCAACGTTCCGGCCGCGAGCGCGTACGACTGTTGTGTATTTTGTGTTACTGGCAGCCTAGTAGCTAACTGTCAGAACACTATCTACGATGCAGATTCGGGTGTTTGCAATCCCATCGGAGGAGATGCGGCCTATTGTCCCAACGGTGTTCAAGGCACATCATTCGTGATCCTTTCTACCACTCCATTTAATCGCTACGACAGCAATGGCCCATGTGGTGTCCTCCTCCCCGACCCTAGTGCTTGAGATTCAGCGTTCGGTGAGAGATGTTTGACTGAGACAGTGACACTCTGGAGACCGCTTTGGAGGCTTGAGAAATATCTTGTTTGTAATCACTTGGAACACAAACAATCCGGAACATTGATCCACATATGAGTGCCTTTTTCGTTGTGCCTCAAATAAGCTCGTCATTATGTTTGCTGACAGAAAGATGAATGGATTTGAGCACGACGAGATGCAACGCGTTTTGTGTCTGGTACAACTCCTAGCCATACCACTTCACGTCTACTAGTTTACGAAGAGTTCATCTCATATCGGTCGGCGACACAATGCTGACAAGTTATCCTAGTCGCTGTTCCTTCGTCCTTCCGGCTTACTTCGACTACGCGCACCAACTTGTTGAGACACTAACGCAGATGTACCAATGCTGAGCGGTTCCATGTTTTGTCGTTGGATAGAGTGTCTGACGTTGCTTTAGACGTCGACTTATAACACCAAGGTAGCGGGACTAATTGGTAGGCTCTATCGAAAGACTAGCAGGTAGTGCTCCAGTATAGGTACAGGGAAATCATGGTGGGAGCAGAATTGAGAGCTCCAGCTAAATATGCTCAACGAGACGTACCTACTATGTCTACGTTTTACGAAGGTATCAGAATCTTGATTATTGTAAAGCAATAAGCTATCAGACTCTGAAATCCAATCCACCACTTTTAGTTAGATATCCGAACATCGTGAAAAGTAGAGCAAAGGCTCATGGTGACTGATGTTGGGCGAGGGTCGATCTTCAAAAGGTTACAGAGTTGTCTTACTGTGGATTGACGTAGCAACAAGCTGGAGCTATTGGCAAGTCGTCTGTTTGGTGGTTCATCACACACGATCGGTGATTTCTATTCAAGATTGTTCTTAAGCTGACGATGTAACTCGCTGAGGTCTCAAGGGTTAGTTTCGTTCAACAAGGCTGAACTTGAATTATGGCCGACTCGCCCATGATCGAGCTACCAGAGTGACCCAAATCAAGGTTAGTCTTAAGACTTAATATTAGTATCGGCCCCATGCAGCATAACTCGCGAATCAAAATTTCAGGCTTGTCCAACAATAGCATCACGACCGCTCAATGCATTGACGCACCTCAACGCACTCGGACAGGTTTAGTAGCTAGGTAAGGCACAACTCTCACATCATGATGTCGAACATTTAATGCTCATGCTGTCACCTTTTGTCAATATTGACAATACTTATCTCGCAACGATGGCAAAGGTCTAGATAGAAATCCCTTTTCCTTCTCATGCGTGGTACAGTATGAAAAACCGACCTGCTTCCGCTCCCAGTACGGGTCAGCCTGATAGTCCACCTCGACTTGAGCTTGACCCGTCTTTACGGCATCCACTACAGGTGTTTGCCAGAGACGAATCTGCCGCGGTCGAATTCGATCGCTCTGATGAAGAGCAACTATCAGAGAGCCAGGTCAAGGCCGAGGCACAAGACCAGACTCAAGCCGACAGGACTCATGTCGAGGCGACCGATTTGACGATCCCTCCCGATGGAGGCATGACAGCTTGGACGCAAGTGCTCGCATCATTCCTCATCAACATGAACGTTTATGGACTCGTCAATGCGTTTGGCGACTTTCAGCACTTCTACGAAACGGACTATCTTGCTACGTACTCTAGCTCTACGATTTCATGGATTGGCACATTGCAAGGTTCATTGACCTTGTTTGTAGGAGCTCTTGCAGGACCGATTTTCGATAAAGGCTACTTTTCAATAACGCTTCAGCTTGCCAGCATCGTGTTGGTGTTTTCGTGGATGATGTTGAGCTTGTCAACCAAGTATTATCAGGTAAGCAAGGAATTGGGAACGGTGCCGGCGTGCGACTCATCTGTTCAAAGCCCTGACCTACTTAGATACTGCTCACACAGGGTGTCCTTGCTGGCGTCTGTGTCGGTCTCATGGAGGTCCCTAGCATCGCCTTAATTCCCGACTACTTTAGGAAGCGGCTCGGCCTTGCCTTGGGCCTTGCCATATCAGGTGCCCCCATAGGTGGTCTTATCTACTCTGTTGTCTTTCGAGCTGTCCTATCTGCCAGCAATTTCGGCTGGGCTACTCGAGCAGTCGGTTTCATCGTTCTGTTCACTTTGACGATTGCAAATATTATTATAAAGCCATTCGATGCCAGTCGAAAAGCCGCCACTCGCAAGTTCCTGGATCTCAGCGCTTTCAAGGAACCACCGTTCATCGGCACGCTCATGTGTGCCTTCTTCACATACTGCGCAGCATTGGTGCCATATTTTATCACACCTGCATTTGCCGCTTCTGTGAGTACACTTGACTCCTTCCATCAACTTGACACTGATCTCGTGAACCAGCTCGGTACCTCTTCCACCAAGGCTACTTACCTTGTCGCCGTTCTCAACAGCGCCCAGTTTTTTGGCCGTCTAATTCCAACCTGGTTGTCAGATTACTATTTTGGAGCAAACATGCTTGTTGCCGCAATAGCTGCAACCGGCTTGCTCGGTCTCCACTGGATCACGATAGCGACTATGGGCGGATTTGTTGAATTCATCCTGTATATCGGCTTTGTCAGCGGAACAGTCGCGACGCTTCCGCCTACTGTGATACCGTACATCTGTCCAAAGCGCGAGACTTTAGGTACAAGGATTGGGATGGCCTATGCATTTGCTGGTATAGGTGCGTTAATTGGCAATCCAGTGGCGCTTGCACTCACGGGCGACACGAGCAAAAGACAAGGTTTTCTGGGTGCTCAGCTGTGGATGGGTATATGTGGGCTGATTGGAGCTGCTTGCTTTGTACTGCCTGCTCGAGTTGCAAAGAAGAATTGGATGGCGGTGATGGGGACGACTTGGGCAGAAACTAGGACCGAGCCTTGGGAGGATCTCTTATCGTTGGTATCAAAGAGGAAGAGAAATCGGTGACAGTCGTTCTGCCGTCCCAGCCCAGGTTATCCACTGTTTAGTGGTACTGTGGCTTACTAGTATACATCGCCTAGACCCACGCAATATATGCCCGAATCCTTTTTACAGATTGTTCCTCAATCTCCTACTCAGTTAACGACCGCTTGTAAAATAGAAGACAATATGGAAGAGATCAAAATTATTAGCAACAGTAGGTCAATAGTCCCAGGTTCCACAAAGAGTGAGCCCGTCTCTCGGGGTCGAGAAGCGGCCAAGCGGCTCTACAGCTGCAAGAATAACCGGGCACATTAAGACACTCACTCCTCACAGCATACAAGCCGATATATACAACCACATGCTCGCCAGCCAATGACCCTCGGCTTCATTCACAAGCAGCCACCCTTCCAAGGCGTCTCCTTCTTCCCGCCCATCCAGTTATCGTTCCTGCCATCCCAGTAGTGAATTTTCCACTCGCTCAAATCCAGTCCCTCTTGGGGCTGATCCAGCGTGAGCAAATTCACGGTGAAGTTGTCATGCGACACTCCTTCGAAAACAAAATATCCTTCCCCGTAAATGTGCACGCCACACTTCTTGCAGAAGTACTTGTGGATGGTATCAACCCTGGCCTGGTAGTCGGACAGCTCGGACTTGGAAGCCGGCGAGACCAGCGTGAAGGCTTCTGGCTTGACGCTGAGATTGACGTACCCTGGCTTCTGGCAGATGGTGCAGTTGCACCGGCCTGCGATGGGATTGGCGAGAAGTTCTGCTGACAGGGCGACTTTGTATTTGGTCTCCCCGCACAGGCAGCTCCCTGTGAAGGTCTTGTCGTCTGAAGACATGGGTTAGGTCTGGAAGTGGTTGTGTTTGATGATGATGATGATGATGAAGATGAAGAGTTTGTTCAAAGGGAGTTGCTAGCTGCTCGAGATGGCTCTCAAGACTATGGACAGAGTATGAGAGTGGGGAAGGATGGAGGCGATCAGTTTGAAAGACCAGCACAATCTCTCAATTATATATCTCTTTTATCTGGTGAACTCGGTCCGCTTCAGTAAGCATGGTGTGCATTTTGGAATCGCGACTCCGTATTCGAATACGCAGAGAACGAGGTACGGAGATGAGGAGTATTTGTGTGACCTCATTGGCTTGTCAAACTGAAGAGTCGTCACTCAAGCAACATACACTCCATGCCAAAATCGTGCATCGCGTTTTCATCTGCCTGAAGTTGGTGCCTGTTGCCTGTTGGTAGCGAGTTGAGCTATGCCGAGTCCAGTAAGTTTAGGAGCGAATACGGGAGTTGGTTTGAAGCGAACCAAACTTGGCAGCTACAATCTTAGACTGACAGGACCGACGATAGAGAATTGCTTTGCCAAAGCTGGTTTCTGAAGTATTTCTCTTTGACTTGCTTGGAATTTGCATCTTCACTCGTCCGTCCTTCGCCCGTCCATGTTCATCGTGAGAAATCATTTGTGCATAGTACGATGTGATCAAGCTTTTGCGTTCACGTTGTGGTAACGAAACGCAGTTTAAGATGCAATCACTTGTCTTCATACACCAGTCGACCATAGGGAGGTGTCGATCTTGAGAAAGTCATGTATCTTGATGTTCGCAGACGTTGATATCCCCACTAACACCCAACTCGAATCCGGCGCCTTGAGGCAGCTCGCCTCGGCTCCGAGTCCCACGTAAGGTAACTACAAAATGTCGCCAACACCTGATATGTTCTTTACGAGGGATTCCTTCTACGAACCAGCACCCTCACGATCACACTACATCCCTGCGATCAAGTCATGTCGCAACAAAAAATTCTCATTGTAGGAGCTGGTCTTGCCGGCTTGTCTTTAGGACAGGGTCTGCGACAGGCAGGCATAGACTTTCACATCTTTGAACGAGATCAAGCTTCCTCCTTTCGAGCCCAGGGCTATCGCATACGCATTGACCAAAACGGAGGACAAGGACTGCGAAAGCTCTTGCCATCCGATATTTTCAAGACATTCGAGGACACCTGCGCAACCGTCGTTCATGGCGGCCACCGGCTTGATGCATTGACCGGCCAGGAGACTACCCAGTTGAGAGCGCCGCCTCGACAAGGGCATGCATGGAACGCGGACAGGGCAGTGCTACGACAGGTTTTATTGTCCGGCCTAGAACCATACATTTCTTTTGGTAAGAAGTTCGAGAGATATGAGCACATCGGAGAGGTTGTGGTAGCTCACTTCACGGACGGCTCGAGTGTCAGCGGGACAATGATCGTTGGAGCAGACGGGACCCGGTCCCGAGTTCGGAAGCAGATGTTGCCGGAGCACATCCTTTATGACACGGAAGGGCGGGCAGTCTTTGGCAAGACCATTATCCAACCAGGAACCCTTGAAGATGTCCCGAAGGAGATAGGTCATGGGCTCACATTAATCGGGAGCGAGGACGAACCCCGAGTTAAACTTTTCTGTGATGTGATGACGTTCCCCAAATCCGCCACAGTCTCACATTCATTTGCTCCCTTGCCACCTGATTACATATACTGGGTCTTGCTCTTCCAACGAGCTTGCACGAGTTATTCAGATGCAGAAATTGCATCGTTATCACATGAGCAATCTGCAGCACTTGCCGGACAGATGGCGCGAGAATGGCACGAAAGTGTGCAGAACATCATCAAGCAGCAGCTTCCTGAAGCGGCTTCAACTCTCTTCTTTCTCACGAGCAAGCCTCCCGTGAAACAATGGCAAACGAACTCACAGTTGACCGTCTTAGGAGACGCTGCACACCCAATGACTCCGGTAGGTGGGGTCGGCGCAAATGCCGCATTCGAAGACGCTGCAGATCTGCTTGCAGTGATAAAAGCAGGGTCAACTTTCGAGGCCTTGGCGGAGTACGAAAATGTTTTGAGGGATCGAAGCAATGAAGCATTGATGAAGAGTGCTGTTGGTGCCGGTCATTTCTTTGGCATGAAACCCATCGAAGAGCTGGAACCCGTAGAGTTTTGAAAATTGGTAATTTGGGGATACAACTTGGTCGGTGAGTTCCGGCTCGGAATCACGCAAATATATACGTTTCGACTTCGTCACAGCTTCGCATCAATGGATTTCTCTTCAGATGGATCCAGAAGCCAGCGCATGCCATCGACCGTTTTGCACAACCATTCTCTCGTTGCCGAAATTTGAGGATATGAGGTCCACCTAACGCTGTCCGCTAGCTGTGTAAGTCGGGCTCGCAGAGCCTGTTTTGCCTGATTCATTCACTCTGAGCCTTCTCCCCGAAATAGTCGACCGCAGCAAGATATCCCTGTATTCCAAGGCCGCAGATGACTGCTATTGCCTTGTCGGACAAGTAACTGTGGTGTCTAAACGGCTCTCGAGCATGAACATTGGTGATATGAACTTCGATGAAGGGCAGGTTGACAGCAAGCAAGCCGTCTCGGATAGCAACACTCGTATGAGTGAAAGCTGCTGCGTTGATGATGACACCCTTGATTTTGTCGTTGCCGGAGAATTTATGCAGGAAGTCGACGATAGCCCCTTCGTGATTCGACTGGAAGGCGTTGACGAACATATCGTAAGACTTGCACCGCTTCTCGACCATTTTCTCCAAATCAGCTAAAGTTGTGGTGCCATATTTCTGAGGCTCTCTCGTGCCCAGCAGGTTGAGATTCGGCCCGTTGATTAGCAAAAGTCCTGGTCGATCTGACGACGTCGACGGTCGCTCTGAATGCTCGGCTGTCATCTTGAAAAAGGCTCTTGTGCGTGAAAAAGTAGAAAGTAATTTCTAGAAGTTAGGGGTACATTGGTTCGTGTCGGAATTGTCAGTTCTAAACAATAAAAGGCAAAGTATGCAGAATGCGAATTAACCTCCTGAGTATGCGTATGTTCAAAGACTGGTGTGCGCAAGTATAAATGCAATTTGAAAATCTTTCTGTCCCTTTGCTAGTGTCGATACTATGAAATTCTTTGATATACGGAACCCTTCAAAACTCGGATCAAGTACGGATGGAAAAGTATTTAACCGAGGTGTGGAAATCGAGGGGACGGGTCGCATCAAACCTGAACGAGATTATGATGCAGTCTCAGGCCCGTAGACCTCCCATGACCTCCTCCTTCTACATAGCAAGTAGATCCTAATGAATAACCGACATAGTACCTTTATGGTTGAGTCGAAGATGGCTTGCGTGGGCTCGCCAGGGGATGCTTGTGGGACTACTATCGATTGTCTTATCGATAAGTGGCAGAAAAAAGACGAATTCTGGCGGCACTTCAGGCATCAACGGCGTCCTCGAATTCGTCGAACACGAATTGCACAAGAATACTTTTCTCTCTTTGGTATCTTCGGTTCGCAGGATAGAATGTTGATACTATCGAATGTGTGACTGGGAAAAAATGGCTCAGACAAATGAAAATAAACCTATACATACTATTCTGCTCGATGCATCACCGATTCTCTTAAACACTCCTTCGATCTCAACCTTGACTGCCACTTGCACAACCCTCGTCACGACACAGAATGTGATCTCCGAAATTAAAGGAGAGGAGGCTCGGGCAAGGTTTGAAACTCTTTACAGGCCATTTGTTGAGGTGCGAAATCCTAAACCTGAGAGCGTAAAGTTCGCGCGCGACTTTTCCAAGCGCACGGGAGACGCTGCAGTGTTGAGCAATACCGATATCGAGGTGCTTGCCCTTGCGTACGACCTGGAGTGCGAAAGAAATGGAGGTGACTGGAGGCTGAGGAGTGTACCTGGCCAGAAAAGGCTCAATGGGTCGCCGCCCACCAAAATTGAAAGCGTACCGCAGGGAGCAGAAGAAGTTGGCACGGTCGTGACGGAGGCAGAAAATAGTACACAACATACAGATGTGTCTCACGACCTTGTGGACGAGACTACCAACGCTCTCCAAGCAGCGACAATCGACTGCGCGAATGCCTCGATCGAGCTGAAGCAAGACGTTGCTGAGCAGAACGAGTCACACCAGGTTGAGGCCAAACAGGAAGGGGGGACCGAAATGAACCTTGAGACTCAGGAATCTGACTCAACAGATTCTGACGAGGGCTGGATCACACCTTCGAACATCAAAAGGAGACAGGCGAAAGATGAGGGCACAGTCGATACAGGCTCTCTCCCACAAAAGACATTACAGGTTGCCACAATGACAGGTGACTTTGCCATGCAGAACGTGCTTCTGCAGATGAATTTAAATCTACTTAGTACGAAGACATGCAAGCGCATATCGAACATCAAGCAGACAATCTTCCGCTGCCATGCCTGTTTCCAAACCACAAAAGACATGAGCAAACAATTTTGTCCTCGATGTGGTAAGCCATCGTTGACTCGAGTCACCTGCACAACCAATGATAGGGGGGAGGTCAAACTACACCTCAAATCCAACTTCCAATGGAACAACAGAGGCAATGTCTACTCTGTGCCCAAACCCACTGCAGGGACAGCCAACCAGAAATGGCAAGGGCCGAGAAGTGGTGGCGGACAGGGAGGATGGGGCAACCATCTGATTTTGGCTGAAGATCAGAAGGAATATCAACGGGCCGTTCAGAGCCAGCGGAGAAGTAAGCAGAGAGACCTCATGGATGAGGATAGTCTGCCTGGTATCTTGACCGGCGAGAGAGGTGGTGGCGGCCGCGTTCAAGTGGGTGCGGGTAGGAGTATCAATTCGAGGAAGCGGTAATCGTGAGAAGATTTGTATAGACGATGATGCGACCTTCTTTGAATAGGCTGGATATCCAATTCAACAACATGTCCCTTTGACACCAGCCGCTGGGATTTTTGATGATGCCGTAATCGAGCCAAAGCTGAACCGTACTTGTCGTGCCTGCAACATTTTTCCTCCACATGGTAGTGCCTGCTCTTTTGGGTATCAATGCCTCTTGCAACGCCGGAACTATGCGCAAACTCCATCAACCTGTCTAATTCAAGTTCTCCGTCCTATGTCGTGCAGTGCAGGTACGGTTCGTCATGATTTTGCGACTGTCTTATTTTCTGGACCACTATCAGTGACAGTGTCGACAACTTGCTTCTCCTCCGACATACCTTGTTGTGTCAAAAGCAGTCCGTATCGCTTTTTAAGGGTGACACGGTGCCTGTATGGGTTAGCCAGAGGTTCGATGCTTGCGACTGGATTTGCGCCAACCTGCTGTACTTGTCGTCAGGAGAAAATCGTGCTGGATGGGCCGACTTGGTGACGACTCCATCCAACACCTTTTTCAGCGTGTAGATGCGCTTGCCCGTGCTTGGGTCGTCCGTGTACATCAGATGCATGATGTTTGACCGATAAGAAGGGTAGAGGGCAGGAACGAACGAGAATTCGAGCGTAGGTACTCTCGTGGATTATTTCATACGGCCTAAGAAAAAAATGAGAGCAGGGATTGCTGATTGGAAAATCCGAGGTCGCTCGTGGTTGGAGAAGCAAGCTTCGCACCAAACTTCCTTCCACACTTTTTGGCTTTCAACCCACAAATCAGCCAAAGCACATTACGACACTTTAACTCATCTGGTGAATGGTATCGAGCGGCATGAGCGGCTACTACCGCATCCTGTCTTCTTTGCCCACCATGCACTGCAGGTCTTCACCTGATTACTACCAGTTGCCCAACGCTAAACTCATCACGACTGCATTGACTCCGCAACTCCAAAGATCAACCCAGGGCAAGATGCGTTGACTGTTTGACATGAGGAAATAGTCGCGACGACATCAGCCACAGGCACAGGCTCCGGATCTCACCAGCCCATCACATCGTTGAGTAAGTTGATGCCTTTTTGCTGCAAGCTTTCTGTTAGTGATGACTCTTGGAATTCGCTCAAGTGGTTTGCACTTTGATTTCAGCTGCCACTCGTGAAGCATTTTTTGTATTAGACTACAACGGTATCTGATCGCACTTTGTTTGCACCTTCTCGAATTGTCGACCTAGCATCGTCTCTGACTCTTATCCATCCAGGTGCGGCACGAGCCATGGCGGAGGTCACCATTCATCCTCCAACCAGAGGCCGTAAGGTTGCTGGGACGATACAGAAACGTTCAGGCACAGCTGGTCGCCGCCCCAATTACAACGCCCTTCACCAGAACCTCCTGCCCATCGAGATCCATCCGCTGCCGCCCTTGATTCCTCATAATCCTCTCTCAATTGTGACAATTGCTCTCTCTTATCTCGTTCAGGTCTTAGCACCTCCGCGAAGAACAATCTACCGGGGCTACTTCTCCTCAGCAACTTCCAGCATCCATGTCACCGACCGTGAAACACAGCGAGCATTGTGGGAACAGGGTTTCTTCGGCAGAGGGAGCTTGAGCAGGAGTGAGCCTACCTGGTTGGAGAGCAGGAAACGTGAAGGCATCACTGCAGAGGAGAACACAGATCGTCGACGGAGCGAGAGACGTAATTTTAAATTGGATCGAGCCAAAGTCGAACAAGCCGAAATCGAAAAAGATTTGAATGAGACTCCGACAACAGCACTGGAGACTTCGAAGAGTGACCTCCAAATCGATGATCCTCCACAAACTGTGCCGAGTACAGCAGATATCGTCAAGACTAACCAGCATGACTTCGACGGCATTGCGGCTGTTATGAGCGGTGGAGATTCACAAAGCAACTCAATCCAGCCAAGTCTCCGTCCTTTGGGAGATGTGAAGGCTGAGCTTGGATCTACCCTTCCGCCGAGATTGCATGACCCGAGAGGAGATGATGTAGCGCCGAAGAACAACGGAAGCATGGTCGTGCCAAAAGAGAATGGACATGTAAATGGACAACCTGTGGGATCCATCGAAGGGTTCGACGAATGGAAGAAGGCCGTCGATCAGAATGGCTTACCTACACCTCCGCCCACCTCTACCTGCTCTGACACAAGTCAGGCAGAGGCCCCTCAGCGCCCTGTCAAAAGACTGCAACGTCAGAAAACGGTCCGCTTTTCACCCACCATCGAAGCCCGTGAATTCGATTTGTCCAGTCCGGTGATTTCTCCGATCAAAGCCCCCGGCACGAGCACCATCCTGGAAGACAAGCCTGTCGCCTCGATGCAAGGAACGGGCCCAGAAGATAAGAATATCAACCAGGAACATCTACAGATTTCCCTGGAAGAGGCCTTCTTTCTCGCCTACTCTTTAGGGGTGCTCGAGGTCTATCCCTCCCCGTCATCCCCATCCGAGCATTCTTCAGAGCCCTTTTCTACGACCAGTCTTCTTTCTCTGTTTCGACGCCACTCGTACTATCCAGTGCGGAGTCTTTCGATCTCTTCGGAACCAGATGATCCTTTCATGCTTTCTTATACTGCATATCACCATTTTCGATCCATGGGCTGGGTGGTGCGATCAGGGGTCAAGTTTGGGGTGGATTATCTCCTTTACAACAAAGGCCCAGCTTTTGCACACGCTGAATTTGCAGTCATTGTTATTCCTTCGTACTCAGATCCTCAGTGGGATGAGGCTGACCAAAAGAAAAAGAATTTGGATGCCAAGAGCAGAAAACCATGGTGGTGGCTGCACGGCATTAACAGAGTACAAGCACAAGTTCATAAGAGTCTAGTGCTGTGCTACGTCGATGTACCTCCACCAAACGCGTTGAAAACCGAAGGAAGAGCCGATACAGATATTGGCGCATTATTCTCGAAATACAAGGTCCGTGACATCAATGTCAAGAGATGGACACCGAATCGAAGCAGGGACTAGAAGCACTTGCGTATTGACGAACGATATTGATTTTGCGCAACATGAAGGTCATAAAATGTACAGGCACGTGCAGACAGCTCCAATCTGCTCGCGATCCAAAAGTTGAAGGAAAGAAGATACCCCTTAGTCTGCGAGCAATAAGCTCAAACCATTGTCATGAACTCCATATCTGTCTCGTGCTTCAACGCTGTTTTCGCCTGAACGCGGCCTTCTGTCGCTCTTCAGCCGCCTTTATACACCTTCCTCTCCACGGGACCCAGCATCTTCAGGCATTCAGGCAGACATTGCAACCTCAGGCCGGCCAATTTTGTTAAACTTCCGCCATCGGTCTTGGCATTTGGCCACCGTTTCACCACTAGTTTCGAGGGAATCACTGCTGTACAGCCGCCAAGCAGTCCATAGGCTCCCGACCATGATGGAAGCTGATATCTTGTATATGTACAAGCTAATAATATCATATCATACATTTTAGGGAGTCGGCGACCTTGTTGCCAAATGGACTGGTTCAGTCTCCAGCCACCTTGTGAAGAACACCGGCCTTGAGACGAGGAATACGGAGCTGCGAAGTAGATGAGTCAAACCGTTTTCAAATGTCAAAGCTGTGAACACCGTGCTTTGTGTTAACATCTGATAAGCTGTGGGACAAGGTAGCGTGGGGTCCTGAAAGTGTATCTAGCCTTGTCTCTACGAGAGTGCGATGGTGTAAGGGGACTACTGCCCTGGACCGGTCAATCTCTTAGCCCTTCCCGCATGATTTTGAGTCCAAATCTCCGTACACGAGCTTCGAGTGGTTTGTTCCAGATTGGGGGTCTGCTGCCGGCTCCTGCGGCTCCTGCTACTTGGTGCAGTTCAAATTCCTACCAGAATTGATCGCGAAAGTTTTAAGGCTGAGTCTACTGCCAGCAAACGTCGAGTTCTGTCTGCTTCTTGTTTGCAAAAGTACTCTGTCGAACCTGGCCATTTCAAGATCATGGAAAATTGAGTTGTCTCCCCGCTGAAACATTTTGCTACCATCGTTCATATTTGCTGCGTTTTGAGCCCACGAGAAATGCTTACTTTTTTCTTTGTGTACATTGCTCTCCTCGCGCCAAGTCTTGTTCACAGCTTGTCTCCTATCTCTGTCAAAGGCACCAAGTTATACAACGAAGATGGCGAGCAGTTTTTCGTCAAAGGTATTGATTGACCTGCATCAAGTCTTTTTGTTTCGGATCTCACATATCCAGGTGTTGCCTATAGTCGCTCCACGAGCGACGCGACAGATCCTTTGGCTGACACGAGCCAATGTCAAATCGATGCAGGCCTTATGAAAGACCTTGGTGTCAACACCATCAGAGTCTATATCGTTGACCCGAGGAACGACCACGATGGCTGTATGCGGGCTTTTGCAAGTCAGGGTATATACGTGTGGGTTGACGTGACGACTCCATTGCACAGTTTTAATAGGGTACGTGTCTGATCATGCGCATTCGACGCTTTCTTACCGGGCCAAGGTCGATCCCGAATGGACCCAGGATCTGTACGACTATTTCACCACAACTGTCGATGCATTTGCAGGCTACGACAATCTTTTATCTCTAACAGTAGCAAATGAAGTATTCAATGATGGAGGTAACGCATGTCCTTTGGCCATCCAGCTTGCAACGAACTGACCTTTGTTTTAACTCAAGGGGATTCGACTTTGGCGGCACCATTTGTCAAAGCAGCAATTCGCGATGTGAAAGCTTTCCGAGATGCTCGGGGCTATCGCCGCATTCCAATATCATATTCCGCTTCCGACGTTAGAAGTATCCGCCTGCTCGCAGCGGAATATCTAGCATGTGGCGATGAGGGAGACACCGTCGAGATGTACGGCATGAACGTCTACTCATGGTGTGGCAACTCCAGCTATTACGAATCCGGGTTCGACACGTTGTACACCGACTTTCAAGATCTGAACATTCCCGTTCTGTTCTCGGAAACCGGATGCAACACAATCACACCTCGAGACTTCTCCGAAGTAGGTACCATGCTCGGATCTGTATTCCCGGCCACGTTCTCCGGCGCCATTGTCTACGAATGGGCACAGGAACCAAACGACTATGGCTTGGTCGAGTATTCAAACTCGGACAACACGGGCTTTCCAACCACTCTCGACGACTACAACGCGCTGCAGACTGTCTTCCAGAGCGCCAGTCCTGTGGGCACGTCGAAGACAGACTATACACCTTCAAACAGCGCACCGGCATGCCCTACATCGAACTCGGACTGGATGGCCGAGGCCAGGGACACCCTGCCAACAATCGCCCATTTGGCCGAGGTCACCCCGCGAACTACTTACACAACAACAGATGCCGCCAGCACAGCAACAAGCACCGGAGATGACACGGCAGCCTTGAGTGGCAGCAGCACCGCCGCACCAACGAACGCAGCCGCTTCATCCACAGCGTCGGCGACCGAGAGCAATACAAGCAGCCTATCAACAGGCGCAACAGCCGGCATCGCAGTCGCCGGCGCAGTACTCGGCATCGCAGCAATCTGCGGTCTTTTCTTCTTCTTCATCCGCCGACGCAGGGCAGCCGCGCGACGACAGGCAGCCAGCAACGATGCAGCTTCGTCATCAAACTCGTCAGGAGGTGCATACGACACAGAGCACGGTAAGCCCGAACTCCACGGCCAATCGGTGGGAAACATCCTGCCCAAGCAGGAACTCGAAGGGGCGCACACGCACACGCACACGCACACGCAGACACAACCAAACATCTCGGCAAAGAAGGCCGCTGCTGCTGCTAGAGAGAATATCTACGAGGTTGACGGCCAGATACGTAAGTGGCCATGGAAGCCGGTCGAGATGCAGGGCAGCATGCCTGCGGTCCACGAGATGCAGAGTAGATGACAAAAGAAACCCCCTCAATGAAGCAAGAAGAAGAAAAAAGGATCTCAACTTGTGGCACACTATTTTTTTTTGGTTTTTTGTTTTTTGCACCCCCTCGCTAAAACCGTACTCTACTCATGACGCCACGCATCATGGTGAAAGGCCCAACTGAAACTCCTGAGACTGTGAAGAGAAAAAAATGTGCAGTCCGCACGACCTTTTCATTTTATCAATAGACCCCATACAGAAACTATTGACGCTGTAGTAAGGAATCCATTCTCACCCCCAGTACTACTCTAGCAAGCACCCCGCGACGGGAGTAACTGGAGGCAGGTGTGTCGACGTGACTTAAGTCCACACTGCTTACGACCCATCCAGCACCGGAGGAGTGGTGTCTGGAGGTAGCCAGCTTGCTTGCAAAGTACGGTAATTGGATGTTGTTGTTTTTGGAAGCTCCAGGAGCCCACGTAATCTGACGACGATGTAAACTGAGCCAATTCAGTGAAGAGACAGTCGTTTCCAGTTTGAGTGGCTCAGTAGAAGGCTCCAAGTCCGAGACAGTCAGATGGATAGGAATAACAATGTTGCAAGGCGTGAAATTTTCTGTGACAAGAAATTGTTCCAAAAGCGTTAACTTGTACATAGTGAATCTACTGAGATGTGCCAGCACGTTTTATTGGGGCTAACAATGACAGAATGTGCTGAATGTACCAGCGACTTGGTCTCTTACGCGTGTCGTGTAATGATACAGAATTCTCCTCCTCTTCCAGGCCACTAGACGCAATCTGTTCAAACCATACTGCTGGCACCACTCCTGTCACTCATTTCTCTACCGCCTTCAGGTGTGTTATTGCGTGTCTGCCCTTGTTTGGTAGTATCTCTGCCTGTCTTTGCCCTCCACTCCTGCACGATATTCCCACCGCGTACCTTCACGACATCCATGATGCCCCTGACTTTAGCGGCGGCACCCGTTGGGGCACCTTCACGTTCCGCCTTGACTCGAGCATTGTTCACCGCGTCCCGCCGCATTCGGGCCTGCGTGATCCTCTGCGCACCACTCAATCCCAGCGTCCAGTTTCGCTCTCCCAAAGCTCGATTCTCACTATCGAAGAAACAATATTTGACTGGGAAATAGCTGGTAATACAGAAACATGCCCACGCAAACGCGGCGAATGCCACACCCGCGCGTGCGTTGTGACAGATTGTGCCTGTGCAGGTCGTGACCGAGCTTAGGTACACTGCGCCTGCCACAAAGCCGCCGAACCAGAAGACTGTAGTGGTGAGCTCCACCATCAGCGAGGCGTAGCGGTTGATGTATGTTGGGAAATAGGTGGGCGCGAAGGTGGTGTAAGGAATGCTGAGCAGGATCGTGAATGTCGCAGTGAAAACGAGGAAGGCGAGGTAGGCTGGGGTCCTGCCGGAGAATTGGTGGGCGTTAAAGAAGTGGATTACGGAGGCGTTGAGCGCGAGGGAGAGCAGGGAGAAAAGCGCTTGGAGGAGACGAGTTATGGTTATCAAGTCGAAGGTTGGAGTCATCCTGTCGTTGGCCGAATTGAAGTGAGTTGCAGACGATGCTATGCTGGACTGAATAGACTGATGTTGACCGCGTAGCTGAACTTTTAATTATAACAGGACAGAAAATGATTTTGAGCTTCCGCTGATTGTTACCGATGCCGTATATCGCCTTAGAGAAGTTTGGTAATGGTGCCTGCCTGTTAGAGGAAAGTCTTGCTCGTTGAGCGAGGTGATTGCGAAGCCAAATTAGATAAGAATGATTGATAACCAGGTCGAAGAGAAGACGATCACACGGCTCCTGGCCGACAGACTCTGGGTCTCACCTTGCAAGATGTCTATCACAAACACTGCTCGCAGCGACGGGACAATAAAAAGAGAGACAGGACTGCACTGCTTTCGACGTCGATAGGAAGATCCAACACAACAGAGCGGCATTTCAGTAGTAAATGAGGTCATGTTTGAGAATCCCATGCACTCCTGCACACGTTACACAATCTCAAATTGCAACTTTGCACGCGAGTATCCTTCACCTGAACACCGTCAATCTTTGTGCAAATCGACGGATATCTGAAACGGCCTGGTTTGATGCGACGCGCAAGTCCACGTGGGCGAAGGCGCTGCCATGTACTCAGGTCGGCACAGGGCCGAGAATATGTGAAACCTACCTCAGTGTGTTTCGCATCATCGTGTAGCGCATCTGAGAACATAGGATAAGCGACATTTAAGACGGGTCGTTTTCTGACGGGAAGGGGCAGAATTATTGGGCCACATCCAATCACTGGGACCACGGTGAGATTGTCTGAAACGAGTGTTCAAGTAGGTATGTGAATACGTCTTGAAGGCAAGTTTGGCGAGGCCACCTACTATCTTCCGGTGCATGAACTCCTGAAATCTCCTGTAGTATTTTTGCAAAGATGAATCAGATGTTCTGTCATTTTCAATACAAAACATGATATTAACAACATTCGAGTGATCCTTCGGGAAAGTCTTCTGGCCGATCGAAGGTGCTTCCCGCGCGCTTAAGCCGCACCTGCTTCACTACGCTCTTGCTTCCTTGTCTCGAACAAGCTTCCGCCAACATACAAGAAGGTCGGAATGCAAAACACAGCACATAGCAGCGCAAAGCTCCAGCCCATCGTACCCCATCCCGCTGCTTGCTTGATGCCACCAGCCCAATAGCTTCCCACCAAAGTGCCCAAGGCCCAAGCTGCGTTAAAGAACGAGTAGGACTGCGCGTAAGCTCCTCCCTTGCCCATCGAGCCAGGCTTCTTCTTTTCTTTTTCTGCACAGATATAGGCGAATTCAGCCATAACGCCTGATAAAGTGAGGCTGACACCAACACCGATGAGGAATAGCAATGAAGCAAGAAGCACTTTCTGACCGATGGAATTGTGGGTTACAAACCTCAGACAGATCCAAGGAGGAACGCACAACAATAACCCGGCAGTTGAAAACCATCTTGGCCCGTGTTTGTCAACTATACGGCCATAGATTGGTTGTGCGAAAACTGGGGTCAACAATGCTAGGAAAATGAGACCTGCACCAGTGGATGACCAGTGAAAAGTGTCTGCGACAAACAACGGTAATGTGACATCAAATGCCGTGAACATCATTGCATCGACGGTGCCCGCACAGAAGGTTGCTTGAACTCGGCGAGACTTGAGTAGTACAAACATCGGTGGCAGTCTTTTGGGATTAGGATTTTCCTCACTCGCATCGGGCTGTGGTTGTTGAGCTTCAGGGCCGGAGATTTTCACATTTGCCGCAACGTTATTATCTTTCGCCTGTGCCTCGAGCTGTACCTGAGCTGTTCCTTCGTCAGACAACCATCTTTTCGCCACCTTTTTCTCTATCAACAGAACACGAAGCACAATGTCCATCCCGATCATCCCAAAGGCAATGGCGAAAACAGCATAGTATCCGGCCCTGTGATACACAATCCCACCAAGGATGGGTGCGACGAACGCTGCACAGGAATAAGTCAAAGCCATGTATCCCATCGCTTGTCCAGCATTTTCTTTGCCAACGGTGTCGGCCAGAAGTGCCAGTCCAACGACCCACACTACTCCTGCTGAAGCACCTTGAAGGAAGCGGCTGACTATAAGGAGAGGCAAATTACGAGCTAGACAGAGCATTATAGTCGCTCCTGTAACATCATTAGCATGTTGGCTTTCGGTGTCAGGCTGTAAGCCAATGGCACCAACACGAGCGGCTGGCCAAAGTGGAATACCGGGGGACTCAACACCCGGCTCTATGCCGCTGACACCGCATCATTGATGGAGTCAAGACTTACCACCAAGGACAAACATTCCACCAAGGAGGACAACCCTCCGATCGTTGATGCTATCACTCAGCCAGCCGAAAAAAGGTGAGGTGACTATCAGTGCGGCGCCATACACCGACAAAAGCAGGGAGACCCAGTGTTGGACATTTTCAGGCGCAACACCGATACGGTCGACGAGCGAGAATGGAAACACAGGAACAACGACAGCGTAGAGGAAGATGTCTGTGAATACCGCAGTCCCGACTGTCGCTATAATGAACGATGTTGAAGATCGCAGCTCGAGGAGCCACGGACGACGCTGAGAAGTGTCTTGGTTGTTAAGCACCTGGCGTCTCAGCCACCGCAGCATTGCAACGGCCATGGCCAATTGCGTGACGGTCAAGGCCGGGTTTCAAGGCCGTCGGAGACCGTTTTATTCTTCAAACGGTAAGTTGGTGTTAGAAGATAGGTAATTCATCTTAAGATAGATAGTGTTTGTAAATGATCTCGCGGAGGCCGCGGCCCACGAATTCCTACCCACTTTGCAAACTTAAGTCAAGCAGACTTTCAGCTTAGCGCAACCTCGAAATTCCAACATATTTAGGCGGGTACCTCACACGAAGTGAGCAATTACCTTTCGCACAAGTCTTCATGCCCAGCCCGCCATGCCGTCACGACTTTTTGGGGAGTCTAGAGATAACACACTGTAGCAGAAAAGATCAAATTAAAGTCGTTTTCTCCACTTTCCATTCCACGATTACAAAAAGGCTTACTCGCCAATGGCGGCTCAGAATCGTGATGCCGCCAGACCGCTCTATGGGTACGAAGTACAAAGCGTTTTGCGGCGAAAGCATTATGTGGTCATTTATGTGGTCTTGACCGCGACTAAGTGAATACTATACTGTTTCGTGTATGAAACTGCATTTTTTGAGACTGAGAAATTCTGCGGCGCATGAAACGACGGGAGCTGCTTAGACGTTCAAATATGTTCAAAAGAAAATTATCAATACAAAGTATTAATGAGTGGGTGGTTTCGTTGGCGTCAAACATGGGACGTCATCCGACCCTGTTGTAATGGTTGAGACGTTGGACAGGTCGGTATTTCATGCATTCTCAAGAAAGTGAGGTAGATTGAATGTTTGATCTATAGTCGGAAAAACCGTAGGGACACTACACCGTGCTATAATTCCAGTGGTCTTTTCACTGAGCTCTTGTGTCATCTCTCAGTGTCGCTTAGCAAGAATGGAATTACGATCAAGCTTTTCAAGGGTGACTGTGCGTCCATATTGAAGACAGTAAGTAAAGGAGATGAGGAGAACGTGTTCAGGAACGACTTCCTTTGGAATAGATATCCATCTGTACAGGGCATACTTTTGGGCACTGTCTGTGTTTCGGCGATTCTCGAATGACCCCTAAACTCGTACGTCTACGACGTGCGTGTCGGACGACTGCGTCTTTGTCTCGTATGTTCTCAGTAAAGCATTGATCCAATCTTCAAATTCCCGACCGTTACTCGATGGAATGCCCACCTTGTCCTCAAGCCCTTCGACACGAAAGAAGTCGTGATTTTGACAGCCAGGGGTAGACCGAATACCTTGGTCATACCGTGACATACAAGCAGGGCACAATTCAGTCTCGATACACTGTTCGCACACGTATATGCCCGTGTCCATAGTGGCATATCGACCACACGAGTCGCAACGGAAATCGTGCCACTCACCAGAAAGCCGGCCTTTGTTTCTGATGGAGTATCGGAAAGCCAGCTGCGCGTTGCCCTGGTCACCCACACCGAGCAACGCTCGACCAAGTATGGACAGGAAATATAGATTGAGGTTGCTCCAATCCTTGACCAACCGAATCAAGTCGACGAGTTTGGGCGAGACCCCCTGCGGAGCTTGCTGGCTAATCGTATTGCTGCGGACATGCCTGTTTAGCGCGACAGCAAAATCAAAAACCGTAGTTAATAGTGTGGTCGTGTTAGAATTGACGGCATGCTGTAACTCAGCTAAAGCTCGCGCTTGCATTTGCTGCGCGGATCCTTGCTTCTGCTGTCGAGTGTATAACAGGCTCAGGGAGTTGACAGTACGAAGTCTCTCGACGTGACTTGGTCCTAGTAATATCTCGCTCTCAGCCAGTATTTGCAAGAGTAAATTCTCAGCCTGATCTAATTTACCTTGGTAAATATAAAGGTCGCTCAGCACGTTCGCTGTGATGAAAAATAAACTCTGATCCAATCCTAGTACGTCCTTGCCTCTGGTCAGTGTTGGCAAGATTAGCTGCTCAGCCTTGTTATATTCGCCGCGTTGACGGTACAGTGCAGCGAGGTCAAGACTTGCTCGGATGGATATTTCAACGTAGTCACATCCTAGTGCTCGCTCATTTCTAGCTAGGACGAGCAAAAACCACTGCTCAGCTTTGTCCAGTTCACCTCGGTCACGATACAAAATACCGAGGTTATAACCTGCATCGAGGGTTGATATGTAGTGGTCTCCGAGGGATTGCTCGCTCTTGGATAATGCTTGGCGGAAGATCTGTTCAGCTTCATCAGACGCACCTTCACGCTCGTGTAAATTCCCTAGTTGGAGGGTCGTGTTAATGGTTAAGAAGTCATCGGGCCCTACTGCTTTCTCACACCCAGCCAATAAGCGAAGACACAGTTTCTTGGCAGCTGACAGCTGACCTTGCACAGCAAGAAGCTGCACGAGCCAGTCCCCTGTGCCCACACGCTTTAAGAAGCCGTGTTCCAGCTCACTGTTGTTCTCGAAGGTATCGTGTGTCAGCCGAACGGCGTGACGACTTAGTCGAGCATGTCGAAGCTGGTTGAGGTGGCGCCAATTGCTCCTATCAAGGCTATTGCATACACAATCGAAGGCGAACCAGTATAGCTGACTGTCAACAACCCGATTGAGGTGTGCCAATGTCCAGTCGTGCACGTAGTTATGCAGACTGTAGGACTGATTTGATGGTTGTATTTCCACTAGGCAATAGTCTATAAGCGTCCTCATGATACTCTCAAAGCTGAGGCGGTTGGCAAGCGCATTTCGTAGCCAGACCGGAAGATCTGTGGCATCCGCAGCGCACAGTAGTTGATACCAGATCTCTTGGTTGTCGAAGTATGCTAGCAATTTCAGCATGTGAGCCGCATCCGGGTCTTCGGCCTCGAGTCGGCTGTAGGATAAGTTCCACGTTGTGTATAGTGTATGGTTCTGGTACTCTTTCAGTCCAACAGGTCGGCGTGGATCGATATTCCAGCAACGTTGGTAGACCTGAAGATATTCGCGGAAAGACAGCGTGCTCCTGCGGAGATAGGCACCAACGGTAGCCAACGCCAGCGGCAGACCATCTATTCTTGCTGCTAGACTTCGAGCGTCAGGATCTGCCAACGGTGTTAAGGGAACAACGATGTCTTAGCGAGTTGGTAGAGAAGCTTACCACGGCTGACATTTTCACGTCCTGACCGAGTTTGCAAAATATCTAGGCTATCCTCTAACCTCGCAAGAGGCTGGATGTGCACCACTTGCCCCTTCACCAGGCTAGGGAGTCGCGTGGTGATCACAATGGACCCATGGCTAGAATATGGACAGTACTGCTCAATGTCGAAATGATCGGGCTCGTCGTAATTGTCAATGATAAGGAGCCATTGCGTATTACGCACGTCGGCTAGCCAGGCTAGCGTCCGCGCCAGAGCTTGCTCATCACTCAGCGTCTCAAAAAGCGACGGGGTGAGCAGGCGTTGTCCCAGCAAGCGAAGACTAGCTTTCATCGTGCGCTCCGATGTTGCATTGAGCCAGAATACGGAGGTATAATCTGCTCGATGTTGCCTGGCGTAAGCTATGGCCAACTGGGTCTTGCCGATGCCACCCACGCCTCCCAGCACCAGTCGCCGTTGTTCATCGGATTTCTCTCCCGGTTGTAGAGTCTGCTTCATAGTGTCTAGATCAGTTGCTCGTCCCACGAAAAAGCTCGGGTCTATCAAGGGCGCCATGCTCAAAGACAGACCATAATGTATGATCTCTTCTTGCATCCTATGCGAGCTTGATGGCGTCTCATAGTAGTAGACATCACCTTGGTGGATGTTTGAGTGTGAGGCTGAGACGTGCCCGAATTGGTGACCGCTGGGTGGCGCTGGTGATGGCACAGCCATCTCCGCTGTTTCCACCATCTTCGCGATGGAGTGCAGTCTTGAGCTCGATGCCGCACATAACAGCGACCAGAGAAGCAGAGACGACTAAAGAAGACAATTGAGCGACGGCCCAAGTGAAAGATTTCAAGGCTTGACACGAACGATACTTTCATCCAACCACAACACGAAGGTGCGCCCGAGAAACTCGCTTAATCCTCCAATGGACATTGGAGATGCAGGGTTCTTTAGGTGCCTCAAATCTGGGGGTTAGAACAAAAGTCATGGACTGCCAACGAGCATATTCATTATTGCAATCCAATATTTGAGTTACCCGTTTTCACTGCGGCAGCCAGCTCCACAAGCAAAAGGAAATGTTAGCAAAAGGCACTCGCGTGCTTTCGATGTTCGTCTCGGGTTGAGTCGTTGAGGTCGAACCAGTTAATTCCCATTACAAGCAACACTGCTGCATGAATGTATGGACGACGAAGTTTTGAGATTCGAGTCGCTTCTTCGAAATTTATTTTCTTCAAGACTTTTAGGTCAGCAACTTTAACTACGAAATAAGAGACTACGCACACTAGCGGCATCGTTTCCAACGACCTCGTTCTGATTACGTCCCTACCGATTCCTTCTTTGCTCTCACCACCCACAAAGGATCCGTCATGAACCCGCCCTTTACGACTTCGACGATCTCAATCTGCCTCCACCCAGCCCAATGCAGATAATCACCCACCATTTCCAACCTCTCGTTCTCCCTAACCCTCAACCAGCGTCCCATAACCTTTGTTGGAAAACACCGATTACTGATAGCGAGATGCACCCTCCCGCCCTCCTTCGTCAACCGGCGTATGCTCGACAACACCTCCACCGGACGGGTGAGATAGTCGATACTCACTACGCAGGTACTAGCATCCAACACCGCGGCCTCCTCCTCCTCCTCCTCCTGCTGCTGCTGGTGGTGATCTGCGTCATCACGACCAGGCAGCCTGAGCTCAGGATTGACATTCAGGTCCTGCACAGTATACCTCCACAGGACAGGATTCGATCGCAACTCAGCTTCATTCATGCCTGTTCCCAACACTACCAGACCCTCCTCTGCATCATCCTTTCCATTCTCCGCAGAACCGGGAATCTGGTCGTCGGTCACATCCTCCCTCCCCACTTCTCCCACTCCCATTCCCCTCTTCTGCTCTCGCCTATCTCTGAACTCGCTCCGTTTCCGCGCAGCATTGAACACGTCCGGTGGGAAATGGCTGACCCAACTACTGCAAAAGTCCAAGATGACGCCTCGCCTCGGCAACTCCCGGTCGTAGTAGGCCTTCAAGTTGATGATAGCATTGTCGTCAATGTGCGTCACGAAGCGTGGCGGTGCGTAGAACACCGCGTCATCGCCGGGATCCATGGGCGTCAAGTCTGCCCGGCTGTATGGAAACGACGCGGACGGATTGGCAGGACTGTAAGGGCGCACGTATGATGGCGATGGCGATGGCGATGACGACGAGTCCATTTTTGTGGTTGCGCCAAATGCGCCTGAGAAGAGTGAAAGCGAACGCACGGCTGCTGATGGGAAGGTGCAAGGGAGGAGCTTGAACATGGGGTCATGGACACGATATGGAAACGGGGAGGAGAGCCCCAGATCGCAGAATAGTTAAGGCTGTTGCCGTCCGCTTTGCTGAGCTGAGATGTTTTAATTGCTATCAGGGGTAGATCAGGGTTAGGAACAGGCTTAAATTGTGCATCTTTGAGATCGTATAAGTCGATGACGCAATGAGTCCTCAGTCAGGAAAAATGTCAAGCACTTTAGGATCCTCTTCGGTTGGAACTTGAATCCACTTGCGCATTTCGGTTTCGAATATCAGGCAAGTAACGATTAGCATTTGCTCGGCCCTTTGGAGCAATCGTCTCATTTGATCTCTGTCGGCAACCCGCTGATCCCAGCGCGTTCCGCCTGACTGAGCTTAATACGCATAAACTTCTTCAATGCTTCAATCCTATCACTTTCCGTCTTGAGTTCTGCAAGCGGCTCACTTTTCCCGAACCTCCGTTCCTTAATCTCGGCATTGTTCAGAGTAACATCACCTACCATCACATCTTCCTCCATCAAAAACTTCTGACAGATAATGCTCTGGACGAAAATGCTTTTCCGATTCGTGCTCACTGTCCAACTCATGACACTGAAGTCTGCTGGGAAGAATTCCGTCTCGGAGAAGCAGTAGCACGGAATCCATGGTTTGGAATCGTCGTCTGCGGCGGCGTACTTGATGCTGTAAATCCATAACAATTGTTCAGGATTGCGGTGGGTGTTGTCTGCTGTGAAGCCACGTCGCAGACGCAAGCTTGTTATCGGCTGATCTGGACGACCTGTATTGGTGGCGGTGAACTCGTTTTCGAGCGGGACCGGGAACGTCGGCCCTGCCGATCCGAAACCTACGTCGAGGAAGTATTTTTTGTTGTTGGGCAGTGTCAGGATGCTGAGCTGATGAGCGTAGCCGCCGTACTCGACTTCGTCCGGTAAAGGTTCAGAACTGGGACCGTGGCCCAGGACTTTACTCACGCGGGCCCCCGCCGTCATGACACTGAAGCCCAAAGACCGCAAAACCGTGGCAAAGAATGCGTTATTCTGCATGCAGTAACCGCCGCGGCCGGACTTGCGCTCGACGATTTTGTGGAACAGGTGGTCATGGTCGAGCGATGTACCATGAACAGGAGAATAATGTAGGTCGAGGTTTTCAAATGGCACAGAACACAATTGATGGTGGACAAGGGTTGAGAGGAAAGACAACTGGGTGTCTGAGGTTTGGGTTTGGAGCTCAGCTTTGGTGCAACGACGCGACACTGGGAGTTCGATGTGTTCAAAGTATTGCTGAAGCTGTTGCTGCGTGTACGTTGATCGAGATGGGGACATGGTTGTGACGATAGTTCCAGTTGCAGAGTTGCACAATCACTCTTCTCTATTGCTCATAGTCTTTGCAAGCTGTAAGTCTGGTTTCCGAATATCCAAGCAGAGTCTTCTCGGTGCTGTAAAATGGTACACCCTATATAAATGCTAGACAAGTGGGTGTGTATCTATATCCACGCTTGGGATTCGAGGTTCGGCGGGCTGGTGCCAAGAACAAGGATTTGTCACATTTGACAGCTTTTCAGCACCCCACAGTTGCAAATAGCGAGTACGCGAACCTCAACACCCCGAATCATGGCCCATTGACAAATCTTGAACTGCATTGATTCCGTAATCTCTCGAGATTCATCAAATTCCTCAGATTGCGTGTGGCCAAAGAAAGACAGATCAACGTTTTTGGGCTTGGCAGAATATTTGCCCCTCGCTGTGCGGCAGGTATAGAGCGTGTAGATCGGTCATCTTCACAAGTAACGTTGGAGCTCTGAGGCTGAAGCATGGCCCATGGGTGAAATCCTATTCTTTCGAATGAATACCCTCTAGGGCTTGCTCCTCTAGTCGATGTGGAGGTCTCATGATCGAGAGGGTTGTTGCACTATGCGACTCGGCTGCCCGATGTCGGACTTTGCAGTTTGAGGCAAGTCTGCAACGTCATAGATAGGTGCATCATTTGGCCATTTTTGGACTTTCCTTCACTTCTTCCCACGCACATCCGAAGCACCTTCTCGTTTCTGTCCAGCCAAATACCCAGCCAGATCAAATCCTTGTCCTCCACCCCCTCCTCCAGTCGGAGCCTGACCAGTCACAGCACGATTGATCGCAGCGGTAGGCCCCTTCTTCTGCATCTCTTCATATTCAGCTCGCATTTCCGGGTCCATGTTCTCCATCAACTTGGGCATGCCAAATGTGAATGCCAGAGCAACGATTGCAAGTAGTATCATGGGATTCTTCAATAGCGACATGGGAGAGAATGCAGGACGGGTCTCGTAAAACTGTTTCTGTCCTAAGGCTCGGGGCACAATAGTCAGGGAGGCCTGTGGACGAATCGACTGGCCAGTTGACGAAGACGAGTCTGGCTGAGACGGCACGAGATTGGGGCCTGTGTCGGACCACTGGGTTCCTGGATACAGCTGTGCCGCGAAGGTGATCAAGGTTGAGGCTCCCTCTTGCCCGCTGACCTTTCCGGACGCGGCATCGAGTGCCGTGTCGATTCTGTAAGAGGCAAACACATAGTCTTTCGTGTAGATATTCAACAGATGCGACCCAACACTCGGGATAGAATCGAAGATGACTGAGTTGTCTTTTCGAAGGGGCGCCCGCAGGATCACCCCGTCTGGAGCGGTAATAGTGGCATGTGTGGATGGTGGGAGAGAGTTGGGGTTGACGATCACATTCGACGGCTGTATTCTGACGTAGATTTCCGCGCCGTTGACACCATAATAGAAAAGACTGAGAGTGACTGCAATGAAAGCGCCTAGAGACATCATCTTCACGAAGAGGCTGCACGCTTCACGTGTTGCATACAGTCAAGCAGAAGAGTATTAAATCGAAATTGGAATTGCGTCGACGTCGACGTCGATCAAGCAGGTTGGCCGAGCCGTATGGCCCACAAAAAAAGCCACCCTCAAGTACTTGTACGAAGGGTTCGTGCCACTATTGAACAGGATTTACCGAGAAGCTGATCGAAACGCTATGCGGTTTGCTGTTATGCGGGCTCTACCGATAGCTACAGGCAAGTTATTCAAGGGTTATATCATTCTTGAGACCATGGGTCTTCTGTGGCGGCAACATCGTTATAGCCGATTTGTTCGTGCTTGACCATCCGCTTCCTCATATTTCCCTTCTCCTCGGCAGCGACTGTCTTCTTCACTCAAGAGCATGCCGGGGTATGATTCGTCGTACATCGTGTTTTGCGCCGCCCAACGCAAACTTCACATCAATTGCAGTTTTTGGTAACACATCCTCTTGGCGCCTCTCCGAAGCTAGATACGAGCTTGCATTGACCATTCGTCGCTCTCTGTCCATCTTCTCAGAGTTCTTGGCCCATTTGCTTTGTTTCTTTCCTATCACATCGTTCCATGGTTGATCATTAGTCGCTGCGTCAGGAGTTGGGATGGGAGCTGGTAGTTCAAGCTGAGCGATCGGCTTCGGGTGGCCGGAGGCAGCATGCTTGGTTTCAACCTTCTTTTTGGCTTGTCGCTTCTTTTTGTGTTTCTTCTTCTGCTGCATTGCATTTGGCTGGGCTGGCTCAAGAACAGCCTCACGTTGACCATGTGTAGTTTCCATTCTTCGTCCACTCTCAACCTTTTCTTGCCGTTTACAACTAACGGAGCCGTGATCTTGACTTTGTGCTGTTGGCTTACCTCTCCCAGCCTCCCAAACGAGCTCTTCATCATGATCCTTATGCCCAGGGCTTGTCAACTTGGTGTGCTGGGTGTCTACTTGCTTGTCAACTATCTTGTCTTTCTCCTCCTTGTGGCTGTCGACCCATCGAGCACCCTCTGTCGTTCCCTCTTTCTGTTCATAATCATCGTTTGAGATCGTTTGTTCAAAGTTCTCGTGGTCGACACGACTTGACACCAAGGTGGAAATACTTGATCCTTCGGCTATCTTCGTAGAGGCGTGATCCAATTCTGGGGAATTCGTTGGTGCGTTGGCCGAGAACCTATGCCGTGCTGTTGGTGCCAGGGGGGATGCTTCGAGCCCTTGCTTTGTCGAAAGGACATCAATGCTTGGCTCTAGTCTCTGCTCGTACGTCTGGCCGAGAAACGTCAATCGAGTAGGCCTCGGTGAAGAGCTGCACAACACATGGCGGGGCCCATTCCTCAAGGTATTATCCTGAGATTGATCGGTCGCTCCAGAAGAAGGGATAGATCTCACAAGAACCTCGCAGGGACCCCTGCAGGCTAAACATTCATCGTTAAGGAGCTTGGTCCAAATCTTGCGGCAGGTGAAGCATTGATAGCCTATCATCTTGACAACAACTGTCAATGCTTAAATATCGATCGTATAATATCTGTGGAAGGAAGAGAAAGGCTGATGCAATTAGCCATATGGTGACAAGGTTCGTGAAGTGCCAGATTGATCAAGCTTGTGGCGGAGTGCAAAAGCTGAGACTGTTGGAGAGATATGGAAGTCGTGACCGCTTCGCAATTGCACATACTGTCAGAGAGTGATGCTTTCACCGCGGGGAATCCAACATCTCCCTCCTCGCTCAGACGACCCAGACAACTGAAGTTGAATGTGTAGTGGTCTGAAACGACGTAAGCGTCCTACCTTACTCCAAATTCGATTTCCTCGCCGGACAATGCTACCTAGATATCTTGGGAAATGCTGCACTACAAGTAAGAATACTTTGAGGAGTAAAACTCTACGGTGAGTGTTTGCCGGACGACCGCTCAAAGCTTAGCCTTTACTTGACCGCCCTGAGCGTTTGCTTCCTCATACAGTCGGTCAAGCAGGCTTCGATACATCTTGACAGCAACAGGCCTCTTCAGCTTCAACGTAGGCGTCACCGCTCCATTGTCAATTGTGAATGGTTCAACAGACAAGTCAATGGCTTTGACACGTTCGTACCCTGCGAATTTGTTCTTCACGCCCACTCGCTCCAAGTCTTTATGCACAGCACGCCTCACCTTTTCATCCTTGCATGCTTCTTTGATAGCTTGGATATCTGTAGGTCCGATACGCTTACCGAGCACCTTCGAAGCATACGGCGCAAAGATGTCGGGTTGTACACCAAACATAGCAACGAGGGTCGTCTGCAGAGAATCGCCGTGCACGAATCCCTGAGCAAGGTAATTGCATGCTGACAGATAAACGCCCTCGAGCCGTTCTGGTGAAACATACTCGCCTTGGGCAAGTTTCAACACGTTCTTCCGACGGTCGATGATTGTGAATCTGGAAAGCTCATCAATAGTGGCAATGTCACCAGTTTTGAACCAGCCATCGTCAGTAAATGCTTTCTGCGTCTCCTCGGGATTCTTGTAATACTCTCTGAATACTGTAGGACCGCGGATCAGGAGCTCTCCTCGTGGAAACGGCTTGTCATCCACAGTATACTCCATTTCTGGTACACTTATCAAGCACAATTCTGAGCTTGCCGTCACGCCTCCGCAGTTCCCTGTACTCAAATCGCCTTCGTGTTGCGCCAAACCAAGTGCATAGGTTTCTGTCATTCCAAACCCTTGAATGACACGCTCTCCTGTGAAGACCCTAAAAAGGTTCTGCAAGCTTGGATCTAGCGGCGCCGCTCCGCTAACGAAGGTTCGAGCATTGTCCAGACCTAGGGCAGCGGCAACCTTCTTGCCCCAAATCCGATCGTACAGAAGGTGCTTGTTGGTGGGATTTTCCTTTTTCTTCAAGTTCGCCATCTTGGTCCTGACCACATGTCTGCTTAATGAGCCTCTGAACCCTGGCGCATCAAGAGTTTGTGCCTTGACGACGCCGCCGAACCGATTGTACAGGCGTGGCACAGAGGCAAAACTTGTAGGCCGGATAAGTTTCAAGTCATCGACAAGCTCGAGGACGTTGCCGTGGAAATACCCAATCTTTCCCCCGCCAAGGATTGTAATGTTTTCGAGCATTCTTCCGTAGATGTGAGCCAGCGGAAGATAAGAACAGATTGCTTCGTTGCCATGGGATGGTGTTGTAGAGATTATACCGGCAGCGCTGGCAGCGACTGCATTCCGGTGGGTAAGAACGACTCCCTTTGGAGCGCCGGTGGTGCCAGAAGTGTAGTTGATAGTGACAATGTCGTCTGCTTTTGGCGGGTTCAAAGGGTGCGCTGATGCAGCGCCGATTGCTTCAACTTCAGCCAGCGAAAAGATTTTCAAGTCCAGGTCAAGGCTCTTTGACATCGACTGCAGAAGCTGTTTCTTGGACAAGGCAGGGTCCTCATTCGTGGTCGGCTCTAGTGGATCTAGAACCACCAGGAACTTAAGGCTGGGCAGGCGTGGCTTGATCTTCATCAAGGCTCCCACATGATTCAGGCTTGTCACCACGCCGGTAAGATTTGCGTGTCGTATGATGTATTCTGAAGCATCTGGACCAAGGGTGTCATACAACGACACGCTGAAAAGCGATTGAGATACGCAACCCAGATCTGCAATTTGCCATTCTGGTCTATTTTGACACCACAAGCCTACACCATACTGGGTTCCCAGGATGCCCTCTCGCGCGTGTAATTCAACGAGCCCTTTGCCAAAGTCTGCGCGTCGCTTCTGCATCGTCTCGTAATCCATCCACTGATATGGCTCGAAGGCTTTCTTTGCGGAATTGTACGCTCGATAACCAAATGCGGGGGAATTTGGGATACGGTTTGCTGTAAGCTCGAACATGTCGTGCGCTGTCCGCACCGCCGGATCGAGTGTCTCAAGAGGTCCATCTTGACAAAGGTGATGTCTGTACACTGCCGTTCGTCCCGGTGTTGCCGTATTCGGAACGGCGAACGAGTGTTGGGCACCTTTGGCTGGAGGTTCGTGGAGCTCTGCCGCCTTTTGCAGGTGCGCTGGCCGTGAGGAGAATAGTTGCATTGTGAAGGTTTGGAATCACTTGGGCTGACGTGGCCGAATGGGCAGGATGTCAATGACCATGTGAATTGAGCAACTTGAAAATTGGATCGATGAATGCCTCTCAAAGTCACAAGGCTAGCTCGTACCTCCAGTGATGCAGGAAATGTTTGGGCTGTGAAGTATGAGAGATGGGTCTGGCAGAAGGATGGAACAAGGATCCACAGCAATTAAGAGGGCACGAGAGTGCCGCACGTGGCCGCACGTGGTGCCGGTATGCCGGTACCTCGGCACCGCCGATAGTGGCGTCAAGTGGCGCCCCCACCACTAACGGCCGCAAGCTCGCTTAAGGTTAAAGCTCCGATACAGATCCTAGTAGTGCCCGCGAAGATACCTGACGTGCCTATGTTGAGCTTGCGGATGATGCGCTACACGACACGACTACAGGCATGCCGGCCTAGGATTGACTGGTAATGTATTATCCTGTTGGGTGTGCAGTACGCAGGAAAGACTGTCCATCATGGCGCACGTCGATGCTCGGCCTGCCCGTGCCTGCTCAACAGTGCACGTGTCAGTTGCCGTGCGATCCTTCTCATAGGTGGAAGAGGCCACCGTAGAAATTGCTTAGTTTTGCCCTGTTTACACATTCAGCGACATTGCAGGCTTCGAACCCTTGAGGTTTATTGAAGCAGATCGATAAGTCTCAAATATGGAACTTGACCCATTTGAACTTCGCTATTGTCTGGCACACTCTCGGGTGATGCGTGTACGGACCATGGCCCTCCTTCACAGAGAGAAGGCTATCGAGAGCCACTCATGCGTCCTTAGACAAAGAGAACTATACCTAGGTACGTACTGCCTATGATCAGTATTCAACCGCGGATGGAAGGTCCTCGCTTTTAGTGAGTCGCAAGCAAACCGAGCAGCGTGGATAGCCGGCATACTTCAATCACAATCATGCGGCCCGCACCGCGACAGTTGATGGACCCGGTTCTTTATTCCTCACGAGATACGGGAAACACGTTGTTAACTATTCTACATGCCAGAATGAGAACAATAAAGCGACATAATTGGTTGATTCGTGAGGCTTCACCAATACTGCCATTTCAGGTTAGAATCAAATCACGCCATTCACGTCCCCTGACGAGTGCGGGGATCCCATACTGCTGTTCGGTTCGCACAAGACTGAGCCTTGTCTTTAGCTAAGCATCCCACAGCACTGAAACAATTTCAAACCAAAACGAAACATCTAAGGAACTTCTCGATTTGGGATCATTGTTGTTGCTTTAAGATCTCCGTAGAAAGAGGATTGTGCCCCTGGTGAGGAGTAAGTGCACCAAGTACAAGCCCTCGAGCTCGTCGCAACCCTGCGTCTGCTATCGTGATTTCCATATATCGGGCGTTTACAAAAAATTTTCAAAATGTCGTCTGAAGACTATGTCCAACATTTCGAAACCCTGCAGCTCCACGCAGGTCAAGAGCCAGACCCTACCACTAAAGCTCGAGCTGTGCCCATCTACCAGACCACTTCCTTTACCTTTGACGACTCTGCTCATGGCGCCCGACTCTTTGGTCTCAAGCAGTTTGGCAACATCTACTCCCGTATCATGAACCCGACTGTGGACGTTTTCGAGAAACGGATTGCAGCACTTGAGGGAGGTATTGGCGCAGTGGCAGCCTCCAGCGGGCAGTCAGCCCAGTTTATGGCAATTGCTGCTCTTGCCCATGCAGGTGACAACATCGTCAGCACAAGCAATCTATACGGCGGCACATACAACCAGTTCAAAGTCTTTTTGCCACGACTGGGTATCAACACAAAGTTCACTCAGGGAGAAGATCCCAAAGATATCGAAGCTGCCATTGACGACAAGACAAAGGCTGTGTACGTCGAGACAATCGGCAACCCGCGGTACAACGTTCCGGATTTTGAGGCTATTGCTAAAGTCGCGCATGCCAAGGGTGTGCCGCTGGTCGTCGACAACACGTTTGGTGCAGGTGGATTCTTCTGTCAGCCGTTGAAGCACGGAGCCGACATCATCGTCCACAGTACGACGAAATGGATTGGTGGACACGGCACTAGCATAGGCGGAATACTGGTCGATTCGGGAAATTTTGATTGGGCTGCTAACGCGAAGAGATTTCCACAATTTAACGACCCTGCTGAAGGCTATCATGGACTGAAATTCGTCGACACCTTCGGCAAGCTCGCTTACCTCATCAGAGTGAGAGTAGAGATCCTACGCGATTTGGGCAGCTGCATGAGCCCGTTCAACGCACAACAATTCCTACTCGGAACGGAGACGCTGAGTCTACGAGGTGAGCGACATGCATCCAATGCGTTAGCATTGGCTCGATGGCTGGAGAAGCATCCCAATGTTTCCTGGGTTAGTTACCCAGGCCTCGAGAGCCACGTTAGCCATGCTCTGGCAAAGAAGTACCTGCCGAGAGGTTTCGGCGGTGTGCTGAGTTTCGGCGTGAAAGGCGGAGCAGACGCAGGCGCTCAGATAGTGGATGGATTCAAGCTCGTGAGCAATCTCGCCAAGTAAGCCCCCCCCCCCCCTCTCACTCACTACAACCCTTCTACATTACGTTTTTTCACAACTCGGAGACACTGTTGCTAACAAATCTACCCACAGCGTCGGGGATGCCAAAACTCTAGCCATCCATCCATGGACGACCACGCACGAACAGCTAAGTGACCAAGAAAAGATCGATTCTGGTGTCACCGAAGACCTCATCCGAATCTCCGTGGGACTTGAGCATATCGATGACATCATCCATGACTTTGACCAGAGCTTCAAGGCAAGCGATGCTGTCAAGTCAGGAGGCCACCCCGAAAATGCGGAGGCCACGGTCAGCACCGAGGCAGAAGGAAGTCTCAGTGGGGCTACCTAATTTTTCTGCCTCGACTTGAAGATAATCCTACTACTACTACTGAGTAATGGAGAGAAAGCTGATTATTACTACTTTACGCGTTGTAGGGTCGATTGTGAACGTAGTGTAGAAGAATATGCGACAGACAAGACCTTTAAGATCGTTGTTTTGTTTCATTATTAAGTTCATTTCACACCTCCCCTTCACGCCGCCTTTTCATCTCGTCCACTTCCCGCAATCCATCATCCGATGCAGTGGGCTGTGGCGCTTGAAACAAAAGGCGTCATACAGCTCTGCATGAGCCCGACCATGAAAAACACCACAGGGGGGTTCCGCAAGACCTTATAGCAGCGTTGGCCCGTTTTGTGCCCCTCGTACACGAGACCGTTTGTACCTATTTTGTGAGGAGAAGTTTGATAGATGCTGGGCGTTTTCTGCCTGGACAATCAAGGGGAAGAAGAGGTGTAACATCGATTCTACGTCCATACCTCCAGGAGCGGAGACATAACAACGGCCAGAGTACCAGAGCTCACATGTGTGGGGCAATTTCGCAAAATAAAAGGCATAAGTAACATCGCGCATTGAAGAGTAGAAAATGAAATGATCTGCTCTATTACAATTCCCTATAGCACTGATGCGTAGGTTTTTCAGGCCCCCACATCAGCGGCTCAATACAACGAATCTGTGCCACTTTTGCACAATGGCACGCCATCCTGCAAAATAGGGACTCGAGAGACTCCTCCTCCTCCTCCTCCTCAAAACATGTCCAAATAGCGATCCACAGAAGTATAATCGTTCATCAAGCTGAACAGAGGAAACTCTTCTGCATACGTAGGGAAATTCGAGGGATCTGCGTCGGTCGGGATCCATTCCCGCAGATTGAATGAATCGTCTCCAAGGCCGCCTATGTCGGGCGCATTGGGATCAACGTCCAGAGTGGTCGATGCGGTATTAGCACCGACATCTCTGTTCGCGCTAGCAAGCGTTCCAGAGGTAGTGAGTGTTGGTCCCTTTTTGCTCGACGACTCTTCAAGGCGTTGCGTCCATGGTGCATCTGACGCGTTGCTTGACAAGCCAATTCCCAAGCCCTCGGCTCCGTTATTCTCGGACTGTGGCTTGTCTGCTCCTTGTGGATTGGAGGACTCTTTGTTGAGCAGGTCCCCGAAGATGTTCTGGATTCCTTGGCGTCTGCGTTGGTATTGTCTCTCGTCTCGTTTCCGAATATGTTCTAGAGCCGCTTGCTGCAGATAGCTTGTAATCATGTAATATCTCCTTCCGCTTGGATCATGTCGAGCTAGCTGACCTTGTACGACTTTCGCTTGTTCAAGACTACTAAGCAACGGAAAAGACTTGTCATAGTCTCCAAACATAGCCAGACCGATGACCAAGGCTGAGACAAAAAGAGCATTGGTCACCATGAATGGTCTTTTGGGACGGCCAGGCGCATGGACAAGATCAGACGCAACTTCAACAGAACGAAGGGCCGCGTCAATGCATGCTTCGCTGAGAGTAGTTGTATCGTCATTGCCTTGTTTGCTTGGGGATGTCGCTGAGCTGCCTTCGCCGAGGCGAATTTTAGAAGATACCTCGAAGACGAGGAATGGTCGAGTCAAGAGAATGATTGACCAGTAGTAGGCACACTTTAGATGAGTAAGTCCAATGACTTGCTGCAACCCTATGTTGGAGCCCATTGTCTCGCCTTCCGTCAATCCGTCAATGTCAAAGCCGGCATCCAGTGCCATATTCCAATCTCGATATTGCGCCGAAATACTGTTGACGAGCTGCACATCCACTTCTCTTCTGCAGTACACTTCATTGAGGATACGTTCGAATATGAAGCATGTCCGTACCATGGCACTCGAATGCAAGGCTCCCATGCGAACGTCTTCATACACCCTGGCTTTGCTTTCCCAGGCGACGTTCCCACCGTCGACTTCCGATGTAGCAGGCGGCCGCCCAAGAGAAGCGCTGAGAAACAGGTCGAGCACCCTGAGGCTTTTCCACACTCGTTCTCGTGTGCGCCGCTCCCGACTTTCGAACAATGCAGAGATATCATTTCTGTGCAAACCCAGAGCATAAGCAGCTCGAACTGCTATGCCGAGCAGCATGAAGGCACCATTTCTTCGGCATGAAGAAAGCAAATAAAACGAAATCAAAATGTATGACTGGACAGTTAAGACACTCGGGTCGTCCATGAAGCTAGAGACTGCTAATTCTCTTCCTCTATGAAAATACTTTTCGGCAAGTTCGTCGTGATCAGATGACCGATTTCTTGCACCAATTGCCAGGACGAGGTAGAATATAGCATCGGTAGAGCTATTAGTTGTCGACGTTGTCTCAGTCCATGCCGACAGATGCTGCAGGATCTCAACCTTGTCGAACAGATCCACCGCACCACTAGCTGCGAGCATGTACTGGTTGACGTAGATCGCGGCCTCGGCCTTGCATGGCTTCAAATTGACCGCCGAGGGCGTTCGAGGACTATGAACATCCTGTGGGATCGCCTCGATCATCGCATGTCTCATCGGATCAGACGTGAGACTACATTCCCCAATGGCTGTGCGTGCTAGGCGACGAATATTTTGGAGGAAGGCAAGGTTGCTGCTATCACCAACAAAGATGAACTTCCCATGACCATCACGGAGGAGCCTTGCAAGTTTTGGCACGGGTGCGTGAGCCATTGTGGCGGCATGAGTGGATTCATTGGCAGGTGTCTTCGGGGCGCTCCTGCTGCCGGAAAGAGTCAATAGAGACTCAATAGCAACTTCGGCATCGTTTGGTGACGCCTCCGCTAGTGACGCTCCCAATTGGAGTGATGGCGAAGGCTCGTGCGAGTCGAG
The DNA here is from genome assembly GCA_017656005.1 of Incumbomyces lentus. Taxonomy (NCBI): domain Eukaryota; kingdom Fungi; phylum Ascomycota; class Eurotiomycetes; order Chaetothyriales; family Trichomeriaceae; genus Incumbomyces; species Incumbomyces lentus. Next base: position 1,236,834 of record JACJVT010000007.1, on the reverse strand, counting down.
CGCTGGTCTGCTCGACTGAGCTTGGACTCCTCGTCGCTGACGGGGTAAGGTGTATATGCATGACGATTCGCGATTACGACGACGACAAAGGAGGCAGGGCTCATTTCCATCACATTTTTCCTTGCGACGCTTACAGATATCGCAAGCTCTAACTCGAGTCAGTATGAACCCTCGCTCACGCGATGCGATCTTTACTTCGCTACTCTTTTCCGTTCTTCATCCTTGACGCGCGGACGTGGCATGCTTCGCTCGCATCGTACATGGTCAAGTAGAACACATCCGAAGCGTCCGGTATGCTGCTAAGTGAGGGAGCCTTGTATGCGCTAGAGGATGACTTTGTTTGAGGAAGCGTTCCGAAATGTGGAGAGTGCTCGGATCGAAGACAAGTTCGTTAGCTCGTAATACGGAGCGGTTTTCGTACGTCGTATGTCATTCTGTCATACTGCTACGTGGCATCGCAATTGGCTCGGATATTGCGCGGTTCGGGGAAGTAGGGAAGAGGTGCGTAAACACTAAATAGATGGGTATTGGCTACGTTTAACGTCTCAAACGGAACGAAAATGAACGTGAGCTTTCTACAGACGCTACCATCCCATTTCTATGAGGATATAGCAGCACTAGTCGTGGGCTCTGTTCCCTCGGCCTCCTTATCATCATTTGGCGCCATCAAGATGTCGTATTTGAGTTCATATTCAGCCTTAGGGTCATCCTTTCGAGGCACAAATTCGACAACCAGCGAATCTTTGACGGCAAAGACAGAGTCATCGTCAAGGTATTTGCTATCCTTATCAAAGATTTGAGTTGTGATGGGCTTGAAACCCTCGGCCATAACAATCAGATGAATATGCGCTGGACGATATGGATGTCGATCCAGAAGCTGAAGCAGCTTGCCCGCCGGCCCATCGAAAGGAATGGGATAGGGCGTTGGTCGAATGCAATACCACGCATATTCACCGTTTTCATCGGTCTTAAACTTGCCCCTTAGATTGTGGTCTACTTGATTCTCGTCCTGCTGCTCGTAGAGACCGTTTGTCGAGGCTTGCCACACATCGAGCGATGCATTGGGGATTGGTTTCTTCGTCTTCGCATCTGTCACGACTCCGTGCATATAGGTGACCTGTGCGTCTTCCGGCGTGTCAAAGGTGATTGTAGCACCCTTTTCTCTGAGGGGATGATCGTGCCTGAAGAAGGGTCCTAAGATGGCGGACTGCGTTGCAAAGTCGGCGGCTTCGGCGGCCTTCTTGTAGGTGATCTCATCGACTAGTCTGCATTTCTCATGTCAGTCGACGTGAAAGATCTCAGAGAACAATACGTACGACTCAAGTCCCACAACATCGCTCACAAGTTGTCCTTCGTTCCTCCTGTCATTGCTCATCTGACCAGCCCAATTTATCAAAGCGACACCTTCGGCCCACTCGTCCACCGTAAGTTCAATCTCTCGTGCAAAGTCGTGCAGATGCTGCATCAGACAGGTCATGACTTCCCTCATTCGAGGCGAGCATTTAGGACCTGTAGCATCGAGGACCGTCTTGGTGAAAGTAGGATCGAAACGATGCTGTGGAGCTCCGTTGGCTGCCATGCTGGGCTGTATGCTCGTGCTATGTCAAATTACTATGTTGGTGGCTGTAGGAGGCAATTGCGTCTTAAGAATTGCTTGATTGTCGCAAGATATAAGATCGGAGTTGTGCTTGACCGTCCTCACATCGTGTCTCCAATCCTGCGGCTGCGATTGCGGCAATGAGTATATCCATTGCCGGCCTGTGGTTTGGTACCCCTCCTCCACCTTGTCTCACTGAAATGGGTCGAAGTTGTACTTGCATCGGCTACGGACTCGGCACTGGGACCAATTGGTCACGAGATAAAACTAATGCTCGACAATTTCTCCAGCTTCCCCCGCGGTCCCAATTCCGTCGGGACAGGCGCAAATCTTGGACCTGCCGATAATGAGCCGGTCCTACGGTGCCCACCCCTTAGGCATGGGACCTTCCTCTTGAGCGTCTTGTACCGGAGTCTGTGGTAGCATTATAGAAAGAGTGCATCAAGGTGTGGAACGTACGTTGCTTCTCTATTCTCCCACGGTCTCTTGCGGCCCCGGTCTCTGGGTGCATGCCTGAAGGTAATTGAGATATACATTCACCAAGTCAATCCCGGCAAGAATTTGGATGGAAAGGACTTTGACGCTGAAGTGGCCTCTTCGCCCATACAAACCCTCCATTCTTGTCCAGATGGGCGCTCGATATGCTTGAATACCCAACATTCATCGTTCGTTGCTAGGCGAAAACTAAACCACCTAGATTTTGAAACAAGCGTCGTGGTTGGAATTGCAACTGGGCACTGTTCCAAATCTTTGAAGTGATTATGCACAAAGTTCGTCGAAAACGAAGGTTTTGAATGCGGGACCACCCACTAGGACGTTATTCTATGGCAATTCGGATACCTCTTGCAGGTCGAGCCGTGGAACTGCCTTACAAATATGGTGAGGGAACTCGCAGAATGCAGCGCCCAGGATTGTGTGCGCGCACAAACCACAGCATAAGCGATGCTGTGCGTGCGGCGATCGACAAGGCAAGACAATGATTATCTATCTTCAGAGACACGTGTCTGAGTTTTGCTACACCTTCTACATGTGTTTCTACCAGCCAATAATTTAGTCGTTCGGAAGCTTCATGATTCGCTTCTACCCACACTTCTATTTCGCCCTTGCCGTAATATTTGGGTGGGTTTCAAGACACAGCCTAAGAAGTTCATCGCAGCATGTCGTCAAGGTCAACATCTGTTTCCTGCGCTCGGCCACGTATGACAGCCTATGCTGTGCTACCCTCGGCTTACTATTGAAATGTGAGGAGCCGTAAATGTCAGTTCTTGACCTCCCCAAAGGTTATGGACTTCTTAAAAGCTGCCAGGACGTCCCTGAGCGACACGAAGCGTGCTCACCAACCTGGACAAGACGTCCTACCTTTGCATGTCGCTGCATCGTCGGCCGGCGGACCTCAATTTTTTTTGGGAAAGTTAATGATAACTTCCATGGGAAATGCAACAAACCCCAAATGTCGTCTCTGGTCGTCGTTCAGATGGAGTAACATCAGCAAGGACCCTGTTTTCGGCATGGCCGATCGAGCCACCGTCATCACCACCTCCAACATCTCCGCTACCACCTCTGCCAGAAGTTGAACCCTACAAACCCCATGCACCATTTCCGCTCGCGAATCCAATTCCTAAAAGTGGTCGACCGTATCTACACGATCTCAGGCCAAGGCAACTCCATGATCCAGAGACGGCTAGACAGTATAGCAGTCCAGAACTTAGGACCCCAGTCTGGGATGCGTTGCCTCTGCGGACAAGTGGTGCTGGAAGGCCATCGAATAACGTTGCACCACTGGTGTCGCAATACTGCGAAACGAATAATCAGCTAGCTTCGACGACAGACTCCACCCCAACCACGACAGATGGCGTGTTCTCACTCTTGCCAAAGTCATTGCAGCGCTCGTCGTCCGAACATCTCGTACCTGCAGAAGTATCGTCGCAGCATAGTACTGCTGGCGAAGACCAGAATAGACTCCGAGCATGGCAAGTGTATCATCAAGGTTCACGCACGACAGCCGTCAGGCGGAAACGGCGAAAGGCCAAAGCTTGCAAGCCAATAGCTAGATCAGCATTGTGGATTCCGAAGACACCGCCTACACAAAATGGCCTTATCCCAGATTCTGCTTTTCCTCGACCGGTCCTCGCAAAGTCTTCGCCCCACCTCGACCGGCACCTTAGCCAGAAATACTACCAGCAAAGACTGAATGCGTCTCTCTTCCCGCCTCGGCGATCTTCAAAAGTTGCATTTGGTCACTGGAGAGCATCAAACGGAACCGAGGAAGGAGAGAGCCTGTCCCGAAACCGATTCGGAGCCGCGTCTGATTTCAACATCTATCCGACTCCGTCACAAGACTGCGCAGGACTACCGACCGATAACTTGACATCCTTACCAAAGGTGCCTTCAACGTCCGGACCGGACGTCATAGAGGTAACCCATAGTCGATCTCTTCAAAGTCCGTCATCGTCTCATACCTATAGTGTGTCATGCGAAGGATCCGCCCCACTGCCAAAGTGCCCAGGGGAAACGGCAGCGCTCTTCTCCATCCCATATGCAAACACCCTTGACAAAGCAGGTCCAAACCCGACGACCAATGATAATTTGCATTCGCCACACAATGTAGATCCAATCACTGGATCAGAAACAGCTCTGGATGTGCCAAATGTCATTTCAGGGTTCGATGCTGAAGCAGGCCAGAGAAATGCTCAAGAACCGATAGAGGCGGAACTCGGTGCGGTAAAGCGAAAGGGACTTTGGTGGGGATTCGCAACACTAGCACTAGTCCTCATTGCGACAGGTGGTATTCTAGCTGGCATTGTGTGGAAGCTCTACAGTCTTGATTGAAGACTGCAATTAAAGTGCTCATACATGTCGGCAGGCTCCTGCAGACTCAACGACTCACCAGTAGAAGCATCGACCATAATTCATCTCACCTTCTTGTCTCCAGCGTTCACATCGCCAACGGCTTGCCGATCAATGTAAGCATTTAGCTGCTGATATATGAAGTTGGCCAAAAACCAGGCGATCACTGCTATCGTCGTGATGTATATAGCTGTGGGCACAAGCGATTGAGGGAAAATATTCATCAGGTAAGGATCGAGGATCAAGTCGACATGGACAGGCGGCACCTGTTCCATCAACGTCTTGTTCAAGCTGAAGTAATCTGCAGCTGCCTGAATGCGGAGGAAAAGGAAGCTTTTTTCTGACGCGTCAAGACTTGGACGGTATCTCGAGCTCAAAAGATAGCCAATCTGTTCTTGGGACAAAGTTCGTCGCCGCTCATAAGCGTAGCTGGACAGTGATGAGATAAACTCCGGTGTCTCAAAGGCCTTGCTAAGGGTATATGTGTCGATCCAGAAAGTGGTCGGCTGAGTAGCAAGCCAGCAGACACGGAGCTCATAGCGTTGCCCAGGATTTAGACCTTCGAGAAGTGCCCAAGTCTCTTCTCCATGAGGGTACTGGTCCGTGGGGAATGAAGCGTTTAAATACGTTCGCAGCGTGGAATTACCTGGATGGAGCGATGCAAGCAGCAGACTGTCGATAGCAGCGTCTTGTGGAATTGTAGTTGCCTCAGGAGCTAGGAAGATGGTTTTCTCAACATTTGCCAAAGCCTGGAGGCCCTGAAGGACGGCGATAAGCAGCGACACAAGGCGCATGTTAGCTAATTCAAATAGTTGTCAGGGATGCTTCATTGGTGTCAGACAACAATAATGATTTAACAACGCTTTGTGTAAGTCCTCCGTACGTAGTAAGCTACTGGGTTGTGGTTCGCCCCTGCAGCGGTTCCCGCACGTGCACTAGTGTACAGTACTCGACTGAGTTTACTGAGCACTGTTTACGCCAAGACGCGACTAACGCGTTTTGATTGGCCTTCCTTGACCCACGCCCTCCAAACTTCCTTTCCGTGGACCAACACGTTCACCGCAACCACAATCTGCGCTTCCGACTCGAGGTCTTTTCCAGATTCAACAGTGCTTGTCGACTTGTTCATCACAACTCTCTCCATCTTCGTCCATTTTTCCCTGCATCCTCCACAGAGAAAGATTCAACATGAGAGAAGTCATCTCACTCAACGGTAAGTGGCTTGGAACGCGTTTTCTTTATCAAATTTGGCCGAGACCCCTGTTTTCCGAAGACCCCTCTTCGTCCACGGCCAAGTCCAACGGCTACAACATCAATACCTATATCTACAGAATCTCGTGCACTCTCTGTTCTGTCAATCAAAGCTGACCCTCTCCTTTTAGTCGGCCAAGCCGGTTGCCAAATTGCCAACTCCTGCTGGGAGCTCTACTGCCTCGAGCATGGAATCCAGGTAAGCCAGGCAGAACCGTTTCGAAAAACCGCAACACTGACAACGACAGCCTGATGGATACTTGACCGAGGAGCGAAAGGCCTCTGATGCTGACCAGGGTTTCAGCACTTTCTTCTCTGAGACCGGTAAGCCAAGATTGCTCTCGTCTCCATCGCAAGTCGTACTCACGCTCCACTTAGGCAATGGCAAATATGTCCCTCGAACGATCTACTGCGATCTCGAACCCAATGTTGTCGATGAAGTCCGCACTGGCAACTACCGCAGCTTGTTCCACCCTGACCAGATGATCACTGGCAAGGAGGATGCTAGCAACAACTACGCCCGTGGCCACTACACTGTAGGCAAAGAATTGATTGACCAAGTCTTGGACAAGGTCAGAAGAGTCGCCGATGCCTGCTCCGGTCTGCAAGGTTTCCTAGTCTTCCACTCCTTTGGAGGTGGTACAGGCTCAGGATTTGGTGCTCTACTGATGGAGCGCCTGTCGGTGGATTATGGCAAGAAATGCAAGCTGGAATTCTGTGTCTACCCAGCTCCTCAAGTCGCCACATCTGTCGTTGAGCCTTACAATTCTATCCTGACCACCCACACCACGCTCGAGCATTCCGACTGCTCCTTCATGGTCGACAACGAAGCCATCTACGACATTTGCCGAAGAAATCTAGGCATTGAGCGCCCCAATTATGAAAACTTGAACCGACTTATTGCTCAAGGTAAGAAGACAGCGAATACTATATGTTCCGGAGTGTTGCTAATGCCAGGTGCAGTCGTCTCGTCCATCACAGCCTCCCTTCGATTTGATGGTTCTCTGAACGTCGATCTCAATGAGTTCCAAACCAACTTGGTTCCATACCCACGAATTCACTTCCCGCTTGTCGCCTACTCTCCAATCATCTCCGCAGCGAAGGCTTCGCACGAGTCGAATAGCGTGCAAGAAATCTCCAATGCATGCTTCGAGCCCAACAACCAGATGGTCAAGTGTGACCCACGCAACGGCAAATACATGGCTACATGCTTGCTTTACCGGGGCGATGTTGTTCCAAAGGATGTCCACAGCGCAGTGGCTACCCTCAAGACCAAGCGCACGATCCAATTCGTTGACTGGTGCCCAACCGGATTCAAGATTGGTATTTGCTACCAACCGCCGCAAATGGTCCCCAACGGCGATCTTGCCAAGGTCAACAGAGCTGTATGCATGCTGTCCAACACAACTGCCATTTCGGAAGCCTGGTCTGCCCTTTCACACAAATTTGACCTTATGTACAGCAAGCGTGCTTTTGTTCACTGGTACGTTGGTGAAGGTATGGAAGAAGGAGAATTCTCCGAGGCTCGAGAAGATCTTGCAGCTCTGGAGCGTGACTACGAGGAGGTTGCAAGTGACTCTATTGAAGAAGGTGATGGGACTGAAGTTCTTGAGCACTAATATCTGCGCTTGAGCGGCAGAGAGACGGGTGTATGCGTCAGCGATCCGGCAAGTGTCAATCGCAGAATTGAGTAGTATAGTTGTAAAGCGCAACATTGATGCATGATTTTGCAAAGGTGAGCGTTCGGCGAATCCAAGGTTCTGGTGCTCTCAGCACGACTTTGTCTTGATCCTAATGTTTTCCCCAACCGCTTTGAGTCATTCAAGTCGTAACAGTACCAGAGTCAGGGTCCAGCCTCAACCAATGCTCTTCAATGCCGTGACTTTAATTTCGCAGCCAATATGCAGCTTGTGCATTTGGTTGATAACCCTTCCGTTGCAGCACAATTTGTGGGACCAGAGCATTCATAGAAAGTGTCCCTGCCTTCCCAATCGAAACATGGGGCAGTAATAGTGTTTGATCAGCAAACGAAAGACCGCAAACAGACGTCGTCAGCAGGGTCGTTGGCTACTCTCACCAGCCACAAGTATAAATCAGCTCCCCTCTTCGTTGCTTCCGTCTAGCTTTGGTCTATCTTGCGACAACTTGAAATTCACCACCTTTCTTAGAAAGACAGCGAACGACTTTGCATCCTTGAATCATCATGTCTGATAAACCATACCAAGTCACCGGCTCGGGCACCAACAGCCAGGTAAGCTCCTGTTCTACATATACACATACCCACACACACACACACACACACAGAGAGAGAGAGAGAGTGAGCATCAGGATACTAAGAGACTGACCAGGGTAACCACTGGTGCTCTCGCGACTACGGCTCTAGTGCCTCCAACTCCAACTCCTACCACTATTCGAACAGGTACGCTATTGGCTATGCCGAGCATCACGTTTGAGATTTCAAGATCTGGTTTGAAAATACGATGTACTAAAGGTTCCTTTTCCTCTAGTAATGGCAGCTACTACTACTCTAACCCCAACGGCTCCACGTACTACAATAACGGACAAGGTGGTAGCATATACACGCCCCCTTCGGGAGGTTCAGGTGGTGGAAGCAAGAAATGAGACATAACCACCCTCACGGAAAGGGAAGGGATGCGAGAGCTGCTTCGATAGCTTGAGTATAGTAGCTTGACTGCTTCGTTGTAGCTTGGAAGTTGTCGAAGGAGTTGACTATCAACGATGGGGTCGATTAATGCCCAAATACTCTAGACCGAATATGGGATTGCTTTGAACTATCTTGCTTCGTTTCAGCTTCGATCCATTTCTCTTGAGCACGTCAGTTGTCTTGCGCCCTCTACCCAGGCCCGAAACGTAAGCGGTCATCCTCCTCAAGTCTCTGCTTTGGACCATCAATGATGGCCTGTTGGCTGTCTACCAGGCCGAATCTCAGGCCGACACGCTCTTCTCTTGGGAATCTCTCACCACCGGTGTTATCCAAATCTGCCTGGTTGGTTGTTTGCGTCAGATAGACAGACCCTGTTCAAGCGATGTTCATCAGGATCAGAATAACCTTCAGATCCCCGCACTTTACCACTGAAAGCTACATGAGCTTTGTGACAGAGACTTGTTCGCCATGAACACGGAGTAGTCCAGGATATCAGCTCAGTTTGTACGAATGGTGCCCTTACCAGGATGCTTGCTCTGGTTGGCTGTTGTTGTGTGAACATCGGGAGACAAACATTGGAAGCCGACATGCAATCGCACAAAATGAGATGTTGAGCAAATCCGGCCTTCTGACTTGGCGGCATAAGATAACTGTGAGGAAGGACCGGGATGAGAGGCAAGAGACCTGTAGCCTACGCATCACATTACTCTGCTGTTGCCATATTCGGGACAACTGATTAGCGGGATCCAGACTGAGATGTATTATCGCAGGTTAATTGGTAACTTTGTGATTCGCTGTGATTCCTCAGATACATCCATCGACCGTGCCTGCGTACGGCTTTGTTGGTTGCGTGGACCCACGTCCATTTTTGTTCAACGTTGATAGTAGCACAACCTGTCCACCCCTTCCCTACCTCCACCAGTTATTTGTAAGCACGACTACACGAAGCATGAACAGCATCGATGATCCTCCCGTCTAGAATATCCACCTCGGTAAGGTAAACAGGTGTCACAGAGGCTCGGACTTGGTCCAAGGGGTCGCAGTCTGGAAGGTTATGCTGCTCTCATGTGCATGATCCGATCATCGTGGTCTTACGCTTACATTACAGGGTAGTGATAGCCAAGTAGAAGGAACTGAACGCGGCGCCGTGAATAAGTAACCAACCAGTCTCCGGAGACGTAGAGAGTCGACAGTGTCTTACTAATCCAGACTTCTTAGCGGGATTTGGCCTTGGCATTAGGATCAAATTATCGGGCAATTCGGCGCACTAACAGTAAGCTACCCGTGGCTACCGTGACTAGCGCAATGCGTCGATCGCAATGGGCAAAGCACGATCAGGACGGCGAAGCACGGTTCGGGGTAACTTGGCAGCTTCACGCTATCGTGGATTTACAATTCTTCTGCTGTTTCATTTTCTTCCTTACTTTCTAACTGTGGTATTCATTGCAGCTCGGCTTGGGCAAGCTGGCCTGGTATTTCGGGATTGCAGGAGTCGGTAGTACGCGCACTCGCGGCTAGAACATCAACCAACTACGGCCTGTCTCCAAAAGCAGCAACAAGGATGGAGCAGGTCGGAATGGCCTCTGGAAGTATGTTTCCGGTCGATGTTTACTTGAATTTTTCTGCGCAAGAATAAGAGAGCTGATAGGACATTCTCCAGGTCACCCGAACCTCAATCTCTCGCCGGAAGAGAAACGAGTCTATGGCAACCTATTCAAAGAGGCCGATCCTGATGGTTTCGGCGCCGTGTCTGGCGACGTCGCTGTCAAGTTCTTCGAAAGGACAAGATTACCGCCAGACGTCCTAGGTCAGGTAAGCTCTATGACTGCTCTCGACCGTGGTCTCAAACCACGTCTGAGCCCTGTGATACATAGTGCAGAGTGTTGAACTAACGTGACATAGATTTGGCAGATAGCCGACACAGAGAATCGAGGCTTGTTAACACCAGCGGGATTTGGTGTGGTTTTAAGATTGATTGGTCACGCGCAGGCCGGTCGTCAGCCGAGCATGGCTATTGCGCCTCAGCGTATGTTTGAGTCCAAGTCCTAAGAGCGCTTCTGACCGTCTCAACAGAGGCACCTCTACCTAAATTTGATTCAGTGCCCGGACAGCCAGTGCCACAACAGCTTCCGGCTGCTTCACCTATCCAGCAGCAATCCACTGGATTGGCCACTCCTCCGCCCGGCCCTCCTCCTGTTCGAGTTCCTGGCCTGACTCCCGAAAAGGTCACCGAATATTCAAGCTTGTTTGAAAGATCTGGTGCAGAAAATGGCCTGCTTTCGGGCTTGGTTGCGAAACAGATATTCGAAAGAGCTCGATTACCGAACGAAGTGCTTGGTAGAATATGGAACTTGGCAGATACACAAGGAAGAGGCAGCTTGGACGTCAGCGAGTTTGTTATTGCAATGCACTTGCTCGCGAACTACAAGAGTGGTGCTATGCGAGGTGTCCCGACCACTCTTCCGCCTGGCCTGGTTGATGCAGCTTCTCGCAGACCACCGCCGCGCCTCAGTGGTGGAGCGCCTCCACCCCGCCCAGGTTCGAGTGCTGGATCGCAACCGATTCAAGCTCAATTCCCGGGTATTCCGCCAAGCATTCATCCTCAAAGCCCCATCATCAACAGGCAGATGGCTGGAACACCCTTATCCACACAGTCCACCGGCGAGCCTTGGCTGATCAATGCAGCGGACAAAGCTCGATTTGATGGCATCTTCGCCACTATCGACACTGCAAATCAAGGTTTCATCTCTGGCGAGCAGGCCGTACAGTTCTTTGGCAATGCACGTCTCCCAGAAGAAATTCTTGCACAAATCTGGGATTTGGCTGACATCAATTCCGATGGCATCCTCAACAGGGACGAGTTTGCCGTGGCCATGTTCCTGATCAGGCAACAGCGTGGTTCAAGAGACGGACGAGTACCAAACGTCCTGCCCACAGGCCTTGTCCCCCCTAGCATGAGGAAGCAGCAGCAGCCGAGCCAACCTGCTACAATGCCTGCTTTCGAGGATGCCCCAGTGACAAAACCGAGATCAGCAGCAGACGATTTGTTCGGTCTCGATGTTAGCGATCATCCCCCTCTGCCGCCGTCGACCGCAGAACGCACAGTCCAACCACCAAGCGGGGTGGACTCGAGTCCTTTTGGCAACCAAAAAGCCTCACCAGCTCCTACCTCTTCTCCTCCACCATCAAACGTCTTCAAGCCATTCGTTCCAAGCAGCACTTTCGGTCAAGGTTTAATGCCCCAGGGAACTGGAGCCAGCGCACAAGGGCAGAAGGAGACAAGCTTAATGGACGAAGATGATGATGCAGCACCCTCTAAAATCAATAATGACGCTGCCGAGCTTGGCAATCTCTCCAACCAAGTTGGGAATTTGTCCAAGCAGATGCAAGATCTTTCTGGTCAACGAAGTCAAGCCGAGCAGGACTTATCACAAACCTCTCAGCAAAAGCAAGCCTTCCAACAAAGGTTGACACAGCTCAGATCGGCGTATGACAGAGAAGTGGCGCAAGTAAAGGGACTTAAGGACCAGCTAGCCGCCTCACAGGCCGAGACGAAGAAATTGCAGCAAGAGATGGCCATGTTAGAAGGGACCCATGCCGATTTGTCGACGCAACGGCAACAACTCGCCTCTGCTCTGGCCGCCGATCAACAAGAGAACGCCACGCTAAAGGGAAGGATACGGCAGACGAACGCTGAGAATGAACAACTGAAGCCGCAGCTCGAGAAGCTGAAATCAGATGCGCGGCAGCAGAAGGGGTTAGTCGCAATCAACAAGAAACAACTAGCTACGAATGAGGCAGAGCGAGATCGGATCAAGGCTGAGATGGCTGCAGCCCAGCAGGAGCTGATTGCGCACAAACGTGAGACGGAGGAGACTACACGACAAGTCGAGCAAAGCCAGAAGGAACTCGAGCAGGCTAAGCAAGTACCATTACCAGCTCCAGTCAACAGAGAGCTCAGCCCTCCTCCCGGGGTCGCAAGCCCTACGCCGAGCACAACTTCGAACCCCTTCTTCAGAAGACAAGATTCTGGGGCCGTTTTCTCACCGCCTATGGGCAGTACGATTACATCCCCGGCTCCTCAAAGTGAGCATGATAGAAACAGCGCTTTTGACGCTATCTTCGGACCATCGTTTGGAGTCGCTGCACCTCCACCCACTACGTCTTTCGCCAATGAAAAGCCAGATATCCGTGAGCCGCCACCGTCCGAAACTCCCAAAATGGAAGAGCCACCAACACCACCCATTGCGAGCCAGATTGATTCCTCTGCTCTCCCTGTTCGGACTCCGATGCGAAGAGAAGACTCACTCACCTCAAGCGTCAAGGTTGCTCCTCCGACGAGCCGGCTAAGTCCAGCACAGACGCCTCGTGACCTAACGCCGGACACATCAACCGCAAGTCCTTCCAGCCACCAGGGCGATGACCCTTTCACTCTTGCGGCAGCAGATGAAGAGCAGGAATCCGTTCGGCAAAGTCTGCCCAAAGGTCAGACAGCCAAGCACCATGATACTGTGCCTGGTGCATTTCCCGGATCAAGATCCGAAAGTCCCGCACCAAGTAATGTAAATCCTACCGCTGTTGCTGTTGGTGCAGGTGCTGCAACCATTGCTACAGGAGCCGGAATCGCCGCTGCTGTTGACAAAGAAGCTGAGAAGCCTATATCACCTCCAACCACCCAGGACAATTTCGATGACTTTTTCGGTGGGCCCAGTCATAAGAAGACACTATCCGAGCAACACGCAGATTTCGATTCTGCTTTTGCTGCCATGGACACCAGCAACAAAACCCCTGCAGATGGGGATCCAAAATCGTCAAATCAGGAATTTCCGGACATCCAGGAGTTTGAAGACGACGAAGATAGCAGTGACGATGACTCCGAGCCGCGCGGTTTCGATGACAACTTCGCTCCGCAAATGTCAAGTACAGCAGCAGGGAAACAACCGGAAACCGCACCTGCACCTGCGACTGCCACCCCACTTGCCCCACCGCCGTTAGACAGCCATCCATCTTCGTCGTCATTGCCGGGTTTCGATGCACAGCTTTCACCACCGGCGTACAAAGATGCCGCACCCAACGACAACCCAAACAGATTCCCGAAGGAATTCGAGAAACTGATACCTGAGCGAGGAGATCCAACTTCTCCACCAGCTGCCGGAAGCTCAACCAATCCCGGGTCGAATCCCACACACACCACTTCTTCATATGGACCGGAAGTTGGCAGTCCACCACAGTCACGGAAAGCAGTGGAGGCGGAAGCCCCGACGAAGGGAGCACCTTTTGATTTTGATAGTGCCTTCGTCAACATGGGTCATGCACCTGTGGCTGATGACTCGGATAGTGACTACGATCATGCTACGCCTCCTGTTCATCAAAAGGACAGTCCTGTTGAGTTCGATGCAACTTTTGATTCACCGGCGCCTTCCACAAGAACGATGAATACAGGTCAACAACAGTCCTCAGCAAACGACGCAGTGACCAGCCCGGCCACATCGATGACGAATGGTACCACAACCTCGTCACCAGACGCCCCATCTGGAAAAGGCGCTACAGAATATGATGAGTTTAACTCTAACCCATTCCCTCCTTCGAGGACAGGAACATTGCAATCGCAGCAGCCGACATCTCCAGCCTCTGCCAGCAATGCTGCTTCCCATGATTGGGACGCTCTTTTTGCACCACTTGACTCGCAAGCACAAACACCTCCACCTCAGCCCCAACACACGATTTCAACAGGGAGCAGGGGAGGCGGAGACCTTCCCAGTCCAAATCAAGCGCAGCCCACAGAAATTGGTCCTGGGCTAACAGCGGTGACTTCACATGAAGAGGTACTGAACCTCACGCCACAGCCCTCTTCAATGAATCTTAGTTCAAGAGCGAAGGCAGCAGCAGTGTCTTCACCGCTTGCACAGACTTCAGCGTCACCAAGACCTAGCCCACTTCAGACGCAGACGCAGCCGAAGCCGAAACCGGAGCGACCACAGCCTGGCCGCGCACTTTCGGCAGGGACAGAGCATGACGACCCCATTCTGAAGAGACTGACCGCGATGGGTTGGTCAAGGGCAGATAGTTTGAAGGCTCTGGAAAAGTTTGATTACAACATTGACAGGGTGAGCATGATTTCTCCTCTTTCCATCTCCACTGGTGTGTGAAGGCTGACTTAATTACAGGCCGCCGATTACCTAACCTTCCATTCATAGATACCAGAGATTTAAAGGCGGCTTTTGAGAGCCTCTGTTCGGTCACGACTCTGGTTCAGCTGAGATGTATATGTGTGTAGAGACTAACCGAAATAATCCATCATGTTCTTGAGAACACTTGCTTGAATATAATTGATGCAATTTGAAGAGTCTCTTAATTCAGGATGGTAGATGAAAATCAATGCAATTTGGGTATCTCATAAAGATGGAAAACCATCCACCGATCAGTACGGGCCGCCACCTTGTAACCTGCGAGCTGTTCGTTACTTTTTATACCGTCCAAAATCTCCATAGCGCTCGTGCACGTCGGTCTATCTGACATAAATCGAGCAAGGCGTCTCAGCGTGATTGATAGACGCGGCTACGCGAAACACGCTTCTTTTCAATGAATCAGGCTCCAGCATCATTGTCGTCTCGACCCATCGTTGGGAAACTCGTCACCGACCAGAATGCGCGTATCGACATTCATCGACACTAGCTCGGCCTGGAGTAATCGGAAGGCATACGGCAAGACCATCTTGACCACGCGTCCGGTCTCCTCTTCACCAGCCGCCTGACACCGCTGGCATCGGCGGTTGAAGCACATCATGCCGCACACCATGCACACTTCGACCTCGTGACGATCGGAACTGAGCATGAGCCGCTCTCGCAACAGTTGACTCGCGCCGTAGGCGATCAGGCAGTCTCGCTCCATCTCGCCGAGACGCAATCCGCCGTCCCGGCTGCGTCCTTCGGTCGGCTGCCTGGTCAGGATCGCGCGAGGCCCACGAGATCGCGAGTGCATCTTGTCTTGCACCATGTGCTTCAGCTTCTGGTAGTAGATTGGTCCCGTGAAGACGTAGGCGGGGAGGGGCTCGCCTGTGGTGCCGCTGGTCAGGAAGTCCTTTCCGTCGTAGCTGAAGCCGTGCGCGACGAGGCGTTGGCTCATGTCTGCCAGTTTGGACCCGCCGAATGCGGTGCCGTACTCGAAATCTCCTGACAAGACGCCCGATTTGCCGCTCACGAGCTCGAGCATTTTGCCCACTGTCATGCGTGAGGGGAAGCCGTGTGGGTTCATGATGATGTCCGGGACGATCCCCTGGTCGGAGAATGGCATGTCGGCTTGGTCAACGATGATGCCGACGACACCCTTCTGGCCGTGGCGAGAGGAGAATTTGTCGCCGACTTCGGGTCTGCGGGTTTGACGAGTCTGGATCTTGAGGAGAGTGGTGCCTGTGCTGGCGTTGGCGTGGAACATTACGCTGCTGACCACGCTGGGATCTGGAAGGCGATACGTTTGAGGCTGAGGCAGGTAGGACTTGGAGCTTGTCGAGGATGTAAGTGCCGAGGTTGAGACGTTGTTGGCGACGGAGGTCGATGAAGTCTGGCCATTTGTCTGCGAATTCGTTTCTGACAACGCGGACGAGTTGGCGTTGTCGGGAACGAATTTGTTTAACATGACTTCGCCTTGTGATACCTTCTCACCGACGTTGGCAATACCATCTAGGTCCAGAAGAGCATGCTTTTTGATGCTAACACCATTTTCCATGTCAGGCGGCTTGATAATATCTCTCGAGCCGTTTGCATACTGTTTGAGTTGGACTGGGTATTTACGGAGCACTTGGCAACGACCAAAGCCACGATCGACACTACCTTTATTCAGCACGAGGGCATCTTCAATGTCATAGCCCGAATAAGACATGACCGCGACCACCGCGTTCTGGCCTGCTGGAAGCTTGTCATAACCCGTTAGTTCGATGGTGCGTGTTTTCACGAGCGGTTTCTGAGGGTAGACCATGAGGTAAAGTAGGGTGTCGATGCGCAGATTTTGGTTGGAAGCGATGAAGCCAATCGCTTGCTTGCCCATGGCGCATTGATATGTGTTTCGTGGAGATTGGTTGTGATGCGGATAGGGAATGAGGCCAGCGACAGCGCCGAGAATGGTGAATGGTTCGATCTCTAGGTGCGTTGTAATAGCGTTTATGTTATTTTCATACATAGCTATATTGCTATCATTCTCTTCGTTGACATCCAAATACTCAACAAGGCCTCGCGCGAGGAAGTCGTCGAAGTCCATACTACCTTGGCGGAGGGACTTCAGGTAACGTTTCGTGACTTTAGATTTGGCGTGCTCGACTATAATTAGGGGCCGGCAGATGCGGCCCTCATCAGTGGCAACGTTGATGGTACAGTGGTGATGATTGATAAAGACTGAAACAAATTCGGAGACCCTACCTGATCTGCGCAGGCGGCGGAAGGACGTCAGGAAGTGGGAGGGGTGACGAGTACAGGCTGTGGGTGTGCCATTGAGGAGTATCACATAGGTGCCGGGTGCGTAGAGTTCGCTTCCGCCTACTGAGGTGATGTCCTCTGCGCCGAGCATGAAAATCAGTTGCTTGATCGGACCCTCCTCGTCTTCGGTGGTGATATGTGTCATTAGGGCTAAATTCTTGACGAGACCACAAGCTTCCCCCTCTGGTGTATCAGCCGGACATAGCATTCCGAATTGGGAGGCTTGCAGTGCACGAGGACCAGAAACCTTTCGCGTCTTTTCGAATTGGGATTGGATTCGAGTCATCATGCCCAAGGAGGCAATGAAACTGAGCCTGCTGAGGAGGTGAGTGACGCCAGCTCGATCCATACGGAATCGTTTCAGATTCCAGTTGCCCGTGGCAATTGCACGATTCATACCTGAGGTAATGTGACTAGCATGTGTGGCCATCATGGGGCATGGATCGGCCATTTCGACCTTATTCGGCCTTCGCAAAAGCTTATCCATGTTAGTTTTGATCTGAGAGTTATACGTCTTGAACAAATCTTCGAACAGGAGGGACAGGAGCTGGCCGGCCAATTCGAGTCGCTTGTTTCCAACATAGTCCCGGTCATCAATGAGCTTGGGATTGTTTTTGGCCAACAACACTCTTCTTGCCATGTGTGCTACGTACAGAGCTTTGGGTCTAAAATTGAGGTTCTTAATCGGCACATGAGCAAGGAAGACGTTGGAGATTGCTTCGAGAGCTTCCTGAACATAGTTCCGCCTCTGCTGACCAAAAGCTCCGCCTTTTCTGCTAATAGGAATTCGTTGCCCAATGTACTCCAGCGCCTGTTGCTGAGTGAAGATGCCGAGTTTGATGGTTTCTTCAAAGTTGACAGCGAAATCATCCTGCAGTTGGGTATGCGTGCCCGCAACGATAGACATCATGTCCATATCCGAGGTCACACCCATGGCCCGCAGAAGAATGCAGATTGGGATCTCTTCGTTGAGAATGTTGTGTCTCGCATAGAGTAAATCTTTCTTGAGTGCAATGTAGGATTTGGACTTCCTTGCATGCGTCGAACTCGTCACGGAGGCAACAATTCCCTCCTTTTTGACGTCTGGTTCAACGATTATTCTGTTCTTGCTCAGCTGTTCCTGCACCAGAATGACTTTTTCTGTGCCATTGACGATGAAGTAGCCACCAGGATCCAGAGGGCACTCATTCATGCGGAACATGTCAGCCTCACTCTTCCCAGCCAGGACACAGCGGTCACTTCGCAGCATTATAGGTATCCTACCAATACACAGTGCTTTTCTTCGATATGCAGATCTCCCTTTTGTATACTGGACATCCACAAAGATGGGAGCCGAGTAGGTGAGATCACTGAGTCGGCACTCGTTTGGGGTGATGGTCGATTCCTTCTTTGCATCGCCGTAGATGTTCTCATCATGACGTTGAGCCCTTCCGACGTAGATATCTAGGTACATCAGGTAGAAATTAGGATCGATTTCCGAGGTGATGATCGGCTCGGCTTTGATAATCTTCTTTAGTTCGACATTGATGAAGTGGTTGAAAGAGTCAATGTGCTGCTTTACCAGACCCTTGTTCTTCAAAAAGGCTGGCAACAGATTCCATTTGTCTTGCGCCGTATCAATGGGGGCCTCGAGGTTCTTTTGGTAGTAAAATGGTTCCAGGGTGGCATTGAAGCCGTCGATATGATGGGCGCCATGAGCCTTCTTGTCTTGTCCAGAGCTTTCGTTCACCTCCTGCTGAGAGGGCTTCACCGGAGCAGTCGGGACTGCCGTTCGTGATGATGCTGCTGCTGCTCGCGAGGTCGCCTGTGATCAAGATTAATTGAGATGTTCCCGGGTTGGCCATTGACAAAAATGGAGGGGAAAATACCTTTCCCGCCGTTTTGGTTGCAGCTGACGTCGATGCTGGACCATCCTGCCTTCTCCTCGGAGGCATATTGGATGGCCGACAGCAAAGACTGCGAGCTCGTGCTCGGTATACACCGTCGTAGACACTGTACAGCACTCTATGGTGACTAAACTTGAATTTTACAAAGATTTCTGGACAGAACTAGTGAAATGTTTGTCTTGTTTGTACTTTTCCGATAAGATAAGATGTTGCCTGCCTCAGATAGTTGGTGTGCTCGACAGAGAGATTCGAGATTCCGTTGATTGGGTAGTGTCAGGCCGTCCGACGCCCGAAGTTCGTGCCGAAACACAGCTCAGCGGGGGAGGCACGAGCCTCTCAGGCTTCCCTTTCCCTTAGCTCCAACTCCCCCATGCAGCCAAGCGCAGGGAAATGCAGGGGTAAAAGTATACTTTGCACTCATTCATTGCGCTTCGGTGCGGTTTTAGCATTTGCCGCTTTCGATCAAGGAACATCTGTGAGAGAAATGCCGTCAGGTTCGGCGTCTGAGAATGGGCTGTTGTTGGCTCACCAGTATATTACGTGTTAACCGTAGTTGACTCCGAAGCTAACTGGGGACCCCAGCCATCTGTAAATATGGAGTACGATTATAGCCCTCGCGACTTTCCTTGAATGAAACGCAGCCACAATTCGCTTCGAGATCGCTCGTGTTTGCAATCGGAGAAACCTCAGCGGAAATCGAGATTGAAGATTGTACCACGCTTATCTTTGAACCTGCTGGTACGAGTTACCTCATGTAAGTCATTACTACTTCCAGCATTGTTCTTATGGCCATCTTCACACGATTCATTCAAAGTCTTCAGTCGCTACCTTTGCACGGTCTACCGATGATGTGTACGTACAGCATTCAACCAGTGCTGATAGCTAACAGCATCACTCAATGTTCATCGCGTAAAAACGGAGCGTACGCCGATCCAAAACACGACTGTACCTGTCCGAGCTCCCGAGGTGGCTTGCAGCTTAAGCTAGCCTCTTTGACTATTTCTTGTCTACTTTGTTGAACAATCGTAGGTATGATCTCCAATATACAAATTGTGCCCGAGGAGTGGCTTGTTGGTCAGACGAGCAGTTGATTGGTTGCGGTGCGAATGCTTGTCTGTCAACAGTGGCTCTCAGTCTCACTGGCACATTGCTTTTGTTGTTGATGTGTGTTACATCCGAGTTCAAGATGGAGGGGTTCCGTCTGCGGCTTGCTTGCTCTTTTGGGTCGCGTAGATCACTGAAAAAGCATGGCGCCATGTTCGGTTGAAGTGTCTCCCTTGCGTTCATTAGGGTTCTGCCTAGTGGAACCCCTATCTTTGAATTTTGGGGGGGCAAACCGCGACGATCTCAGCGCCAAACCTCATAGTTACTAGCTAAGGACTCACCGCTGTTTGACTAGCCATCAATCTATTCCTCTGCAGGACTCCCATTTGCTTCAGCGACCCCAGCGAGCACGCTTTGGATGAACACCATGTTGGTGAGTTCAAGCCATCCTCCCCTGCAACTGGCCTGCCAGAACGATCGGTCTTTCAATGCACCACCGCACCCACTTCGGCGAGCGTTCACATGAAAGACTGTCGCAATACCTCTCCCCATTGGAGCTGTCGTCAGGTACCACGGCTCGCTCCTGGCCATCCTAGGATTTTGCTCTGATTCGTTCCTTGACAATGCAGCAAGTCTGAGCTTTGAAGCGTTCGTAGCAACAGAGAATATGATCAAAGTATTGAGAGGAGACGGGAAATCGGGCATTTCGAAGCGGAGAGAATTGTGGCTAATTGCAATCCCTGCATACGCATTGCTCGAAGGCATAATGTGGGCAGGCCACCGGCCGGTCGAGTCACAGGCAAGTATTGGGGGTGCCTGTGGATAATGGCGTCCGGCGTCACGCAGACCTTTGAGTTTTGGGGCGATGGGTCTCTGTGGCCCGCATCAGCCACTAGAATTTGACTTTGCATGGCCAGCTGGTGGTTCTCACCAAAGGTGCAGTCAACGTTGTGTCTCTGGGCTTTTGCTCTTTGCTCTTTGCGACCTCCACGACCTCCCACCAAACCTCCCCCTTCATCACATTGCCATCATCGCTTGACAACGGGCTTGTAATATCAATCTTGTGATAATATTTTAGCATCCACATTCGTTTTTCTCATTCCTGACGGCTGTACTTGATTTTTGGTTCCATCACGCAGGTGCCGGTAGCAACGACGATTTCGCGAATCGAAACAAGAGAAAGACTGCTTGACAACCGAACATCCGATCAACACATGTTCCTGGAAGCCAGAAGTAGACCAGAACCAGCGAATGCCGCGAAGGAGTCAAGGTCGTGCAAGTCCAACACCTTGACCCGCTGCGAGACACGCCCAACCACACCCCACCTCCCGGTTCTTCTTTCAGACCAACAGCAGTTCCCTTGACCAAGCACCACCCTTTCTTTGACGGTCTGCTTCGTCCATTGTTTTCTTAGGTCTCAACACCAACACCTGGGTCCGGCAAAATGGCATTCTCGAACGCCCTCAACGGACGCATGGAAGAGCTGCGCTTTCCTAATATGCGACCAAATAGTGACAATTTGACCGACCTTTCTTACAATCCCGCACTGGCAAACAAGCGGGAGTCTAATCCGTTCTATTCAGCCATGGGCCCTACGGCCCAGGATGTTCGTGGGTCTCTCCAACGCCGCTTTACAACAGATTCTGGCAGGCTGAGTATGGGTCGATCGCCCTTCGGCCAGCAATACACTTCACTCGCCTCCGCCTCGCCCAATGAGCAAAAGCAAATCTTCGAAGATATTCAGATTGCCCGCCGCAAGGCACAAGAGCAACTGGCTTTGCTCGATGAAAAGGAAAGAAAGCTCCAAATGACTGGCGGAAACCAGGACATTGATCGCTTTGCCAGCGGATTTCAGAGAATGAGCTTGAATGGGCCTGTCAGCGAGCCGACAACACCGCCTGACTATGCCGAGGATGTCTTTTCGAACAGGTATTCCCGGTCCAGCAGGATATCAGTAAGCAACGTCACTTCTCCACCAGGTCTATCCAAGCGGACTTCTGCTGCGAGTTCCAAAATTATGTCCCCTCAAGGCCATCGAGGATCAGCTGCTGGAATATATTCGGCGCATAGACAATCCACCAAATCTATGCCTGGGTCGCGACGTGGCTCAGATGAGGAAGAAGATTATCTCGATCAGCTACCTACGAACAGATCGGCTGCTACCTTGAACAGATTTTCCATGCCAGTCAATGGATCTAGGAACAATCAGAACAATTCGATCAGGCGTAATACCGCCGCTGCAAACGAGCCTGGAATTGTCTATGACGATGATGCTATTCACAGCACCTATTCAGCACTTACAGGTGGCATTGATGAAACTTTTCCGACCCTGAGTAGGGACGGACCGAGAGTAAGCTGAAACATTCAACATTCTCACTTTGCCCCCACCTCTAACTGAAAGCACAGTTATCTGCCAATTTTGCTGCCGCTGAGATTGCCAATTCGACCGTCCCAGAAGAGTCGGAGTACGGTTTCGAATCTCGTCCTCGTCCTGGGCACGCCAGCATGCCTCTTACCGACTCAAGCATCTATCGACCCGTTCTCGGTGGCTTTGGGAGTCCACCTGAGCAGTCCGATCTATCGCACAAGATCCAACGTCACTCCTCTGGTGTCACTTACGAAGACTCCGCCCCATCAACGACCACCGCAACATCTTCTCGGCCCAACGTCCTCCAAACGTCTTTCTCCAGCAACGACGTTCCCACTATCAAGAGGTCATTCGGCATGGACAGCATGAACACCTCCCAGGCTGATCCCCAATTTCACGCCCATAATGTCAGCCTTGGCCGCATCCCTTTCGGTGCTGTTCCAAATAGGCAAAGCCGCGAGGTCGGAAAGCTGAGCCTGAACAGCGGAGCGAACAAAACAGAAGATCTTACGTTCGGTCACCAGGGATCTACTATGTTGCAAGCAAGCGCAGCACCTTTCGGTCCGGCGTTTAACACAGACATAACTAGTCCCAGCTTGACGAGCCCGATCGAAAGTTTCAGTCCGCCGGTGTATCAATTCAACATGGCAAACTACAATGTTAACAGCCTAACTTCTCCGGCCAACACAACCCTGCAAGGCACACATACTGCTCAACAATCAGTCACCCCTTCGTACAGCCGACAAGATGCCCGAAATGGAAGACGTGGCCAAGACGTGGCTCGATTGGACAACGTACCGTTGGAAAACTGTCAAGGATACCTTTATGATATGAGCAAGGATCAACATGGCTGCAGGTATATGCAAAGAAAGCTTGAAGATGGCGTTCCGGCCCATATCGAAGCAATCTTCACCGAGACATGTCCTCACATTATCGAACTCATGACAGATCCATTTGGAAATTATCTCTGCCAGAAACTCTTCGAGCACTGCAACGATGAACAGAGGACGGCACTGATCGAAACCGCCGCACCAGCCCTACCCGCGATTGCCCTCAATCAACACGGTACTCGCGCTCTGCAAAAGATGATTGAGTATCTACGTGCTGACAACCAAGTTAACATCGTTATCCGGTCCCTAGCCCATAAAGTGGTGGAATTAGTGCAGGACCTTAACGGCAATCATGTGATCCAGAAGTGCCTGCAAACCCTCGGTGCAGAGCGGTGCCAGTTCATCTACGCCAACGTTGGGGAATCATGCGTCATCGTCGGCACACATCGACATGGCTGCTGCGTCTTGCAACGCTGCATCGATCATGCGCAGGGTTATCAACGGTCTGAACTTGTTTCTCAAATCACTCGTTGCGCCTTCGATCTGGTGCAGGACGCATATGGCAATTACGTTGTGCAGTATATCCTTGATCTTGACGAAATGACCTACACCAGACCATTGTGTCAGAGTTTTCGTGGCAAAGTTGTTGCTTTATCCAAGCAGAAGTTCAGCTCCAATGTGATTGAGAAGTGCCTGCGAGTTGCTGATCCGGAGAGCAAAGCGGAAATGATCGAAGAAATGTTAGTTGGCAATGAGCTCGAGCGAATGCTCCGAGACTCGTTTGCTAATTATGTGGTGCAAACTGCACTCGACTATGGTGATAGTCGACAGAAGCAGCGCATGGTTGACATGGTCACTCCCATCCTTCCCAACATCAAGCAGACCCCTCATGGACGACGAATTGCCAGCAAGATTCAGACAATGAAAATCACTTCCCCCGCTTCAGGTGCAGATAACGCCTTTCAGCCTGGCAGATCCGCTAACAGACGACAAATTCAGATCAACGGAGGTGGCTTTGTCTATGGTGGCCGAGGCTATCCGACACAGCAATTTGCACCTGACGACTATGCATCAGGTGCTCCAAACACAATGCATCCTCTCGGCTTCGCATCCAATCAGAGCGGATTCACGCCCAATTACAATTCTAGTGTCGCCGGCATGGGAAATTATATTTAGGTCAACCTGTGTATATGCAACATGACCATTTTTGGAATCAACTTTTTCATTTTGTTTTGCTATGATAGAGCTGTTAAATCAGACGACGTACGACACATGTGTTACGACTGTATACTTACGAGCTGCATCAAAAACGAAAAAACATAAATTGACGGTTGTACGGAACTTTTTTGGGGTCAACCAGAATTGCAATATCAATGAGTATGGGCTCTTTGCGGATTTGGATAGCACACACAGGAAGGAGTACATAAGCAGGACACCTGTCAACAGACTCGTGAACGATGTGTGGAGGAGTGGTTGACATGTACTATCAACCTTGAACGAGCAGCAAGGTCACGATGTGATGCGATATGCATGAACTGTGCTAGACGAGGAATTGAACCATGTGCGACGATGACACGAAGTTCGAGATAGAGGCCAGCGTCATTGACCGGCATGTACATGGTGAGCAATATTGGAGCCCCATGGGTCATACTCGGTGCTCTCGATTCTCAGAGCACGAGACGGGTACTGGTAATCTTGAATAAATTTAGCCAGAATCAAAGATGTCTGATTGTATGAGAGTAGCGCATATCATTTGGCTTCTCCGTATTGTTTGACACCAGTAGCATTTTCTATCATCAATTCGATCCCGCGTGAACGGCTTACATTTTGGGGAGTTCCCAGCATATCAAAGGCTAGCGAACCCAGCCAATATTGGAGAGACTTTCTTAGGTAATTGCAGTATCTTGACAGGTTACAGGCACGACCAGGACTACGATCACAGGAAAGGGCGACCTGGACCTTCTCAGATTAGTTTTGCCAAGGTGAGCTCAACAGCCCGCGTCCCGTGTGGAAGGCGCGATCTGTGGGGCGATAAACTGCGGCTTGGCCTTTCATCTTTGATCAACACCAATGCGTACTCTATATCTCCGCAACAGTAGGGAGGACAAGCGAATTTAGAAGTCTACCCTTCTCTTTCCCAAGAAAGAAAGAAAGAAAGCGATCTGGCACAGAGCGAAATATAACGTTTGAACAAGGTCAACAGAGACACTGATAAGTCGACAGGAATGAGCGCCTCAGCACTTCAGTAAAGACTCAATATACAAAAGCATGCACTACTCCATGGTCTTCACATTATAGGGTCTGCTTCAGCGTGTTGACACACTCTTTGATAATGTCATCTTGGACCTTGATACACCGGTCTGTCATCTTCAGAAACTCTCCCAAAGAGGCGACGTCGTCCATCTCGCCGATATTCTTGTAGTCCTGCAAATCTTTTCCTTCCTTGCCTCGAGGAACTTTCTCTTCCTCTCCGATATTCAAGCGAAAGTACTTGCGGCCCTCTGGCAGTGGAGCAAATGCATTGATCAGTGTGCGAAACAAGATGTGTGACATTTGAGTGTTGGTGCTTGCCGAAATCAGGCCGACCATCTTATCAGCTGAAGCGCCAAAGCCAGCTTCAGCATTGGGAGGGATGCCAGTGCCAATGCTTAGGAAACATGCAGTCGCTCGAGCGGGTCCAAAGAGGCTCAGAACTTCGTTCCACATCCTATATAGAAGAGTTAGTGCCGGTTCCTATCCATTTACAGCGTTGTCAGGAGACGTCAAATCTATGCTGACGAATGCTCGCGGGCGATCTTACCATCCGATCGGATTGTTCGAACCCAAACCACCGTCGACCAACGTATATTCTCCCACCTTGATTGGCTTGAAGTAAAGTGGTGCGGCAGAAGTCGCACGTCCAGCTTCCCAGATTTTAATTCCTGGTATCAGAGACGGATCCCGGTCGTTGATGTATGACCGGAGGACCACCGGCGCACGATTGTTCGCAGCATCCTGTCGAGTAGCCAAACAAAACCTGCAACTGAGTTAGCTCGTTTCTTCGCACGCCAAACTTCGAACAAGGCTTACACTTTGCAGGGTTTCGGTACGGCGGTGGTAGCAAGCTCCAGAAGGCTGTCATTGTTCTTGCCAAGCTTATCCTCCACAATTTTCTGTATGATTTGTTCCAAATCCTTAGATTCGTAAGCTTCACCATAGTAGGCCGCAGCTGCGACCTTGCCCGTCATACCAGTCATTTTGTACGGCGGGAATATTTTCTTCATGAAAGACTGGTACTGTTGTATGGTGTCCTCAACTGACATACGGAGACGACCAAGCATGATAGCGATCAGGCCACCAGTGCTAGTACCCCCTATAATGTCGAAGACTTCGCATGGTTTCTTGTCTGGAGCCGCCTGTTTCATCACTTCTTTCAGGATTGTCAGACTCGCTATTCCACGCACGCCACCACCGTCAAGTGAGAGCACACGCAACGGCGGTCGGTTTGCAGTGCCAAAAGTGTCAGCTCGGTAGAACAACTCGGTCGGCAGCGCGGGTTGGTACGCAGCCCCCATTACGACGTTGACATCACGAAAGGTGCTCTGCACAGTTTGCACTTGGCTGACTGTTCTGGCATATCCCACTGGTTGCCGCTCGATAATGCTGGTGCCGATATCGAACACTAGGAGGCCTTCCTTTGCAGAGATGCTCCAGCCAGCGAAGCGCGCGCAGAGCCTTACCGCAATGGCATTTCCTGGCTCTATCTGAGCCAGCAAGTCGTGTCTTTTATCGAATTCATTGCCCTCCTTCCACCTGTAGTCCTCCGACAAGAAATTATTACGATGGCTGCGCCATACGAGTTCAACGCCATCTTTAACCCGTGGCATAGTGGAAGATTCATCATTCAGAATGGCAAGCTCGAACCACGTCCAATTGCCGCCCAACTCATCGTCGGCGAAGCCTTGGTCGTGCGAAGATGCAAAGAGCTGGATTTTCGTAACACGTTCGATGATTTCGACACTAAGGCATGGTGACTTGAACCAAATCTTATAGTTGAATTGGTTGTCCTCCGAGACCAAGCAATCCTCTTGGGTGGATTTGGTCACATATTGACCAGCGTTTGAAGTGTCTGCAGTCAGCTCATGAAGATGTTCAAGCCCGGCGAGATCGAAGTCAGCACGTTCATCCATCATACATGTATAACCCAACGTGGGCTTAGAAGCTTAAGACCACAATGTAAATCTGTCAGAATCGAAGGTGACATTTTTGCCCTGCCATGAGCAGAGCTATATACTTAGGTGGTTTGGTTGGTTTGACCCTCCAACGGTGCCCTTTGTGCGTACCGATTCTGAAGGTCTAGCGCAAAAGGTTCAGCCATCAGCATCCCGCATGGGGAGTAGACGAAAAGCCACCATGAGTACTTCATTAAGCGAACTGAAGAAGCTGAGTCGGTCGACCAAATATTATTCGACTTCACTTCAAGCGGAGTAGCGAGAGTCTGGGATGCACAGCATTGCACAGCTTGCCTTTCCGGTTCTAGTTCGGCTGCAAGGCTTACGTTCTAGCCTTCCTCCTCACTGAAATGGGCTTTGTTCACAAAAGCTAGTCACACAGCCTAGATTTCGAGCTGAAAGTTGTTTAAGGGACGCGCGTTAAACCAATGCAGAACGGGTTGACTAATCACCCGGACAAGCTTTAGCGCTCGCTACTAAGCTTTGAGAGTACCTTGTGGCCATGTGTGTCGTCGTGGATCCACCACACATCGTGGCGCTTGTCGAAAGCAGAAGTGGCAGAACTACCTGTGTTTTGTTTGGGTTCTTGAGTCAAATGCTTCGACAGGTGGTAGGAGGCCATTAATGCCGAGAACGGATCGACTAACCTGATTAGCATCGACAACGCTCACAAGCTTGGAGATCTAAAAGGCCATGAGCGTGCCAACAGGGCAATTCCAGCATCAGCCTCTTGACCTCAGCAAAGCTTGTGTGCGGCTTGCAAAAGCTTCAGTCGCAGCCACTGCGGACTGATGTCATACACATCCTTATCGAGCACTTTCTCGAGGAATCATGTCCTCGTTATGCAGCTTTGCCGTACCAATAGTGACCTCCACTGCCAGTACGAGACATCGACGTGAATGGACACGTATTTTCAGTGCGCAAAACCCTTTGCCGAGTTTCTTCACATGTATCAGACACAAGCATTGGAGAGTTGCTACCAATATCTCTGAACGGATCAGCGATGTATCGATCAAACCAACACAGCTGGGCGCAATCATAAATGAGAAGAATGGGCCAGATTTGTAAGAAGGCCGCTGGTGTCTTGGTACGGTTAGGACCTGCCAGCTTCCGTGACACTCTTGCGATGTCAGGTACAAACCTACATCACCGTGAGTATAAATCTGAGTTTGATCAAGTACTAAGTGCACCTAAGATAGTACTACGAGGTTAATAGGGTATACTGCACGTTTCTAGCTGCTTGTAAACCACCCGTGTATCGGTGCGCTGTTTAAAAAGCCATATAGGAGTCGTTTATGGATTGTTCAAGAGGTTTTACTATGTCGAGATGGTACGATATTCTGCTGACAGCTAAAGTGTGACAGGACCGACTTAAATCGCCCAGATCGTCCCATAACATTCACCCAACAGCAGAAATGCAGTGAGGCACAAGGACGCGTTCTACCCGACGGCCAGTCTGTTTAGACTGATGTTTAGACCTCAAGTAGCCTCTAATTTCGGCTTCAGCAACTTTCATTTCTTTCTCACGGACCCGTGTAAGTTTTGATGGCTGTTTCTGGGGGCTAAACTTTGTATAGAATGTCGAGCAATCGAAGTCATCCGCTGGAGCTCAGAATTGTAGAGCAGATTACGACGGGTAACGTCTCCGTGTAAAATGCCAACGTCGTGTATAGCTCGCAGACTTTGAACCGCCTGGTTAATTTACTTCTGATTGATCGAATACGCGCTGGAGCCTGGTACAAGGAGTGCCTGTCCTTTATAGCTTATGACGAGGAGATGTTTTATGCGCATATTGCCGGCGTACTAGAGCTCTTAGGTGACATTAAAGATGCCCAGGGATATGAGGTAATCTCGACCCTGTAGATGGGGCAGTTGCTTATAGACCTTGGCCTTATAGTAAAGACGATCTCGACGAGAAGAGCTACTTCCCTTGGTAATTACGGTGTAGCCCTATTTCGGTAATCGAATACGGTATAACACACCTGTAGCGCCGCGGATGAAAAGCTCTTCGAGATATTCGAGGCGGCTTGATAACAATTCGTAGAGTAAGGATTGGAATTGGCGCAGTCCGATTTAGTGATTATCTGAGCTATGGCTCTGAACGTTAGGGTATTATTGATTAAGAGGGCCTCCGTCGACGAGGCCTTTTAGGCACCTTATGGTATAATATGGACCCAAGTTTTGTTGGATATAAGATCTTTTACTAGACGGCTCGCCTTGCTTGGATCCGCTTTACTTCACCGAGGTGCTTTCCTTTGTCTTGCTGCGCTGGGACGTAGATTTAGCACGACGTTCATGAGCTGGAGTGTTATGGCTCGCGCCCGGATAGCCGTCCTCGCCTTCTCCGTCGCTGTCGGTCGGTGTGCGAAGGACGATAGTAGTTGTACTGGCATGATCCGGCACCAGCTGACGGCGTAAGCGCTGGGATATTAGTGATTGAATAAGAAGTGGACTTTTTCCGGGTGGCTTATATTCCGAGGAAGGTACGTCTTTCTCTGGAATACCGTCTTCCAGCTCTTCCATCGTGATTTGCTATCTAGGGAGTAACTTTTAAACATTAGAGCGCTATTGCGGATCGCGAAGCTTCAGCTACATGGCCTGTAGGGTGAATGCGAGCATTTGACTAACGGTAGTTAGGTGAAGGCGATTATCCTGCTCTAGAGAGGGGGTCCTGCCCGTGTTATGGCCGATATTAGCCTGTGGGACTGCCAGGGCGTAAAAGACGTGAGACGGGTCATCCTTAGGTATCCTTAGGAAAACGAAGGCTTCGCCTGTATAGATACAACCGGTTTCCAGCCCAGCTCTGATTATATAGGAAAATGCCTGTGTGATGACTGCTGCCATAAGACGTTAGTACTTTCGGCTGACGCTCTCATTTAAATGCTCGCACATAATCTCGTCAATATCCATCTCTTATAAGCCGGCGTAGATGTGGCCTAAAGTCAGCTTATGTGGTGCTTTGAGTTCCATGACGAGAGCCGGCCGTCTTTAGATGTTCCCACTAATTTCGTCTTCGAGACTATAGACACAAAAAGTATCGGCCCGAGGTGGCGAGCTTTTTAATAAGTCCGCAGGTGCTGGAGATTGAGTTGGCGGTGGTGTTCGAACGAGTCCGCGTCGCCGTTCCTGTTCTTCCAGTTGAGGTGATCGGCGTCGTATTGGTTCGGTTGGAATTGATAAATCTTGTGGGCCGGGCAGTACCGTATCCGGACTGAGCATGTTTACGTGATTCTCGAAAGTGATAGTGCTATGCAGACTTAGGCGTTCCCGCGTGCCCTCGTTTTATACTAGCTGGTTTATAATCGCCGCGATAGGGTCTGCGATCAATGTACGGAGGAAATAGTGTAAATCGAGCTCTGAACTGAGTTTTCGTGACCGTAATTGTTCTCCTAACTCTTCTATTATATATAGAGAGGTAAAGCATCTTTTAAACACGAATCCTGAATTCATGATGTAGTCCTAAATTTGTAGTTAATTGTCGGCAAAGTCAGTCCAGGGTAGGATCCTGCGAGGTCGACTTTTGTTTTCCGCGTTGGCCGGATGTCCCTATGTCGACTGCGTCGTCTGCTGAATGGCTAAATTTAAGTAGATGTACGTGTAACAGGCGTGCAGAAATTCTAGTAGAGCAGTCTTTCCCATTCTACGCTCTGCATCTTTTCGGAGTCGCTGTTCTTCTGAAAGCTGCAGTCGCAATCTCTTAAGTTGCGATTCAAGTTCGGAAGTCATTGCGTGGCTCAAGAGAAAATCGGGGAGTCTTTCTGCAATGTTTTGATGGTACTATTTACGATAGTTTTAAAGCCTAAGGCCTCGATGTGATGCCTGTCGATCTCCGACTGGGGCCCACCGCAGCTAAAAACCCACTGACGGATGTCAGTATCTAATTTTGGTGGAACTGTTCGTCTCGCCGTCCGTTACTGCAGTAACCACTGCTTCCAACTACGCTACTGATATAAGCTATAAACGGCGATAACAACTAGTGTCTTTGACAACGCTACTGATCCGCCGCGTCAACATGAAGGGCAAAGTATGGTTACGTCACCGGTGAACTCAGTCTCATCATGTCCATCAAAAAGGGTCATGATTCTCTCACCTGATCACAATTGTAAATATTTTCATTCAATCCAGTAGCCGGCCTCAACTCTTTTGATATGCTAGAACCAGGAAGCGCACCCACCCGATTAACTTAGCCCCCCCCTGTAGCAGCATGGGCTTCATAATTTCCATATTTGTGTTTGCAGCTTCTTCATTTTTAATCACATCAAGCGGTATCCAGACAGCGATTGACGACAGTATATGCTTTGGGGATCGTTGCAAAGAAAAAGCCTGTGGCGCCTGTCTGTTTGACTGGTCAGCACGTGAAGTACCGGAGATCTGATATACGAACATCTCGGTATATGTCTAGACTGACGACATCCCGCAATACCTTCTCCTGCAATGACTTGTCGGCAAGTAGTGATAGTCCATCTCTCTCCAATGCATCAGTCCATTCGAGTGTTCCTAGCCAACGTAATAGCTTTTCGCAGGTTCTTTTATCTCTATCGCTTAGTTGATGGGGGATATTCGCTATTGCGGAGGCCATAGCAAGATATAATAGTTTTCTATACTGCAAAAAAGATGTTGAATGAAGATAATATTCCGCTTGCGCCGATCAGGATTTCATTCCATTCGAGGGTGTCCTTTGTGCCTTTCTAACTGGGCGGAGATTGCGGGGCAAGATCCCCGAAAATTCAGCGATTACATATAAGTTCCTCCCGAGCCACAGCTAACACAGTCCGGGGTGCTCCTTGCGGTTGCTGTGTTTCCCACCAAAATGTAAGGTTCAAGCGCTTTTATTTGCACACTTGCGACAATCCAAACTGGCTGGTGCCCTAGAATGAATCATCGAAACTATGGCAGACTCACTTCTCAGTTCTACGATCTGCAAGTTCACCAACAACCTCCTAGGACATGCAACCGGCGTTCCCGAAACAATTCCTCGAAGCCTAACGGCAAAGAAGTCTCCTTATTATAATAATTTCAGAAGAGCGATCTTAGCGTCGAGAGCAACCCCCGGGCTTAGCGGTATACTTAATTAAAGTTACTGCTGCTCTACGATGCCTCGATACTCCATATACATCATCACGACAGTGCATCGTTCATTGGTGTTACTCGTAAATCTACAGTAATAAAGGATACGGATGGCGCCGTCTCTAATTACAGAAGATTACACTAGAGGCGGAGAGCTCTATCCGGACCGAGCCCATGCGCGGAAGCCAAGGGCGCTAAACCACTAGCTTTTCGCATTGTCCATGCTTAATTGAGGTCTTAAAAGTGCACACTGCATGGAATCCCTGCTGCCGGGATTGAAGGCCTCTTATCCGCACACTCGAGGCTGCAGCACCCCCAGCTCTCCACGTCCAGTCATTCAGCTCCAAGCCAATCGTGAATCCACGTCCAATTGACCACTATCGGCTCCCTGCAGGCAACAGAGCTTGGACGATACGTACTAAAATGGCTTGATATCGTTTGAGGGGCTCTTCTTGGCTTCCTCTCTTTCCCTCCTTACCGGATGACACGCAGCACAATCTTTTCGTGATGCGATGCCACCATGTATCAACTCCACCCTCGCGACGCGAACGGCAAACTCCTGCGACGTTTCTATGAGCCTTTGATCCTCCTCAGTGTCCTCGACCCCACCCGTGGCGCGCAACGTCCCGACTTGATCACTGATCGAGGCCTGGACGAACCGTCTAAGCTGTGGCGGAACTTTCTCGACCAACTATCGTGGTTATGTGACACGGAACCCGGAGGAGACACAGTGACGGCCATAGCTGCCGAACGGACAGTGGAGAATCCCTGCTTCTGGATTGCGGCCAACTCGACGTCGCGAAACAAGGCCGGCCGACATCTCGCTTGGCTGTTGGAGCAGGTGAGCCCTCTCTGTACGGCGGCGCCCGACTCGACGACGCAGACCGAGGCGGTCATCGTCGCTCGATGTCTCCAGCTCAGCTCTCCAAGGATCAAAGCCTACACCAACTGGTTAGTGCAGGCCATCCGAAAGGCCAAGCGTGCCACCCCAGCAGGAGTTGACGTAGAAGGTAAGGGAGGTTTCTAGAGTGTGTCAGGCAGGCGTCCTTCAAGATAACGGTTGACCACTGTGCGCAGATGAGGTTCTCTGGCAAGCACTGCACAGGTTTGAAAGTCTCGCGCCCGATCCTGCGCAGTTGTGTGCCCTTGCATACGACGCTCGACAACATGATTTCATGCAGATCCTGTACAAGCGACACCTCGCACATGCAGCCCGTGGCGTGTGGTCTGACATCCGTCACTACATCGGTCGCTTGGGATCTTGGATCAAAGCCGCTCGCGTCGTATGTCATGCTGCCCGTCGCTTCCCACAGCGGATCGAGAACGCACAGATCCAGATAATCAAACCCCACGAGCTGGTGGATCGACCCGACCCAGACCATGTGGAGGATTTGGACAAACTGGTCCAGCGGATGCTGCCCAAAAACCAGAAGCAGGTGGCCAGGGAGCTCAGTCAAGCGCTCGCAGAGATCGACGTGGTAGCCAACATCAAACACCGTTTCCAAGACGCCTACTCCGCCGTCCGACCTCGTCCGCACGCTGAGCTGCTCGTGTTGGAGCATTTCCACCAACACGGATTGGAGTTCGTGGCCGAAGATCGCTACATAGGCTGTAGCAAGGCTTCGTGCTACTGCTGTCATCTATACATGCAAGCACACCCAGGCGGATTCGCCCCGCGAGCGTGCCACGGAAATTCATGGATCAATTGGGCCCCTCCAAGTCCACTCCCGGTAGCCCATCCGGAGCATCGGGGAGGGTCAAGAAGACCTCAGGACCACCACACTTTTCAGATGATCCAGAGAATGACCCCACAGGTCCGACAGGATCTGCAGCAGCAGATCCTGTCAAGGCAGCCAAGACGGAAAAGATTGCCCGACTCAACGACAGGGATGTCGAGTGTCGTGCTGGCGGTCAAGCCGTCAGAAGCGATCCGAGAGGACGTGGTTGACCGTCTGATTTTCGACGATGCCCTGGAGATGATCTGCGACGCTACTGCACTTGCTACGACCCACGAAAGCAAACCTCGGCCGGACCGTCATTCGTGCTGTGATGGCGATGGCGATGACGATGACGATGGCGATGGCGATGGCGATGGCGATGGCGATGGCGATGGCGATCTTAGTTCTACCGAGACGTCTGTCTACGCCGAATGCGACGGTGGATGCGTCTCTTGTCATCATCGGCACAAGAAGAGGCAACGGCAATTGTCGATCCTTGAGGCTTCAGCCGGTCCCGTGGGCAGCATCGAACAAGACGACGGAAGCGATGAAGACGATAAAGAAGTTATCTTATTCAAGGGCCGACAAAGCTCTGGCGCCGGATAAGGTGACGGAGAGCATGATGAATTGAACGTAGCGAAAAGTCAAAAAGTTTGACAGAAGTTGCTGCATACCCCGCCGGCCGACGACGGCGTGACGCCGAGGGGGCGACGAGCCAACAACCCGGTCGCGACCATCGGTCACGGCTGGAGCTGGAGGTCGGGGGACTGGGTATCGATCGAGACACAGGGAAGACCCTACGACGACTCTCACGACAAGCCTTGCCATGCCGGGGAAGAAAAACTTAAAATGTCCAATTTTGGTTCGGTAACTGCTATTTTGCCGCCCCCCCTTTTTGTCCATTGCCCTAAAACTGTACACCCTGTCGCACAAAACTCCCATAAGCTTAGACTAGTAATATACAACACCACGACATCTCTTGTCATCGTCCCTAAACATCCAAAATCATCGCAATGTAAACCTAATCAGTAGCCAGGCCTTAGTCAATGGTAAGTCCGGCCTGTCGTCCTTGATGACTAATTTCCACACCACTCCATTTCCACTCATCGCCTTGTTGATCCCCTGCTCCGTCCTCAGAAGTTTGACACCCTTGAGAGTATCATCGGGTACATCCGTGAACGGCTCAGAGTCCCCAGTCGTCTTCGTTTGTAGGCCGAAAACATCCGTTGGCAAGTCTGTGGTAGCAATGATGGCGACATCGTGCGCTATAGGGGACCTGCCTCTGGTGTAAAATGGCAATCTATCAGCGATATTGGTGAGCTCAATTGTTCTCTGTGGCGGCTCAACTCCTGGTGTGGGTGCCGCGACGGCTCGATTGAACTCGTAGCCGAAATCAGCTGCAAGGTCAAAGATGGCGAACAACCCCTGACCCGCGGACAGATTGTCGACACTCTTGGTAAAGGACGCCACACCTGCCGTTGCTGCAGCTTTGAGAGTCTGCCCGCCGTCCAGTGACGTATATTTCATGTTGATGCGTACATCAGGGATGACACTGTAATCGAAAGCTCGTAAGGTTTGTGGTAGCTCTAGTCTCCAAGAAGATACGGCGCCGGCCCCTTCAAAGGGGAGATAGCGCTCCGAAGCAAAGCTTAGCTCAAAAACCCCACTGTCATTTTGGGCACTGGACACCGCTATCGCATCGATAGGTACTTTGCTGCTTGCGAAGCGCTTGTCTGGTCCGTCAGCACCATCAGCAGGTTTCTGTACGTAGCTATTGGCATCGGTGGCGCCAGTAGAGGAGATGCGGTAGCTGTGGTCGAGAAGTGTGAGCGTGGCATTTATGTCGGTGTAGGGACCAACAGTCGCAGGAATTGTAACGCTGACGGTTCGGATGCGTCGGAAATAATGTCCCGGAAAATCGATGTCGAAAAGGACTTCAGGTAGCGAGAACTGACACACACCGGAGTCACGAAGATGCATAAGAGCTAGTGGATTCACTTGAGCCAAAGATATAGTCTTTGAAATTTCAAAGTCATGGCCTCGTTCCTCTTGAAACGCAGCCTCAAGTTGTTTCAGGGAGAGCTGAAGAGCTTCGCCACATTGCAAGCCGTCCCGCGTTGGATCCCAGTAGCCGAAGCGAATGAATGGTGTAGGAGATAGCTTTGGACCTCTTTCGAACCGCAGTGCCGCTTCTGCTTTCTTCGCTATATCATAGGCAAGGGTATACGTTTGGTAAAATGTGGTCCGAACCGAGTTCTCAAGATATGCGTAAAGTTGGTCATTGGTGTACTTACTTGTCATAAAATCCAGCGTCGCTTGTGAGTTATCAATCTGTTTCTGTTGGTTTGTAATCTCCTGGCCTGCAACTTGGATGCGTGCAAGTTGAGTGGCTATCTGCTTGTTGATGTTCCTATGCGTCTTAGTGGCTGTTCGGTAGATGATCATTCTTACTTACATGATTTCAAATCCAGCCACATTTGCCGCTTGCACTCTATCTTGAAACTGTTTGATGTTTGTGACTTTCTTACCAGCATCTGTCGAGCTGTAGGTATGACTGTCCGCCCAGGTCCTCATCAGACGGGCATATGCCATTCTAGCCTGACCAATATTGCCGGGAAACGAGCCAGTGCTGAGACCGATACCCCAGGGCGTGACACTAACAGAAACGCTGGGCAATGCGTTGATGAAGCTAGCTTCAGTCTCAACGTCACCAACAGAATCATTCCACTTTCTTGCTTCAATTGCTTGGTCCATTTCGAACTTCTCTTCTTTGGTCAGCACTAGGTCGCCTTCAACAGTCGGTGCAGGTAAATCCATCGCGATCTCTTTGTACTCGGTATCAGTCTCGGCCAGGGCTGCAACGGGTTTCCCGGCTAAGGTAG